>BPUM01000808.1:1200000-1877078 GCA_020521455.1 Prunus kanzakura
CTTTGGCCATGACTTTGTTCGATCTCGGCCTCGGCCTATAACCTTGGCCGAGATAACCATGCCTTGGTGATTTTTTTCTTGTTTCTCTGGAAAGCCAAACACCCTGACAAAACGCTGCGTTTCAGCTTGAGGCCGAGAAGAGAAGTTCCCCCGGCCAATTCATGGCCGTGATTTATTAGGCACAAACATTGCCCCCACATCCCTGGATTCTTCGGCCTCGGCATAGGTAGGGGCCGAATGGATTCCAAGGGATGGACCCTTAGCCTTCCGAGGTGACTGACAACTGGGGTATTAAATGCGCAATCCAGTTGGCGCATTTAATGCCTTAAGTACGTCGCGTAAGTCATTATTGCCTAAGTTCACGCGAGGCGTCACCCTATCTTGTCAAGTAAAACGACGGTCCTCTGAACTATCGACGTGTCACCATGCCCTTAATTCGCACGAGCCATTATTCTGCTCTGCAATTCCAAACGCCGGCCGCCAGGTTTCTGTCATAATTTCGCGTGCTCCAGATGTGCTGTCTGGCCGTTTCGTTTCACGAGAATCATGCCACCTTTGAATTCCAGTATGAGTATGAGTATAAAAACCCACTCCTTCGCCTTTCCTTCACACCCCCAGACCTTTCTGAGCTCAATGCTTTTCGAAAGCTCACACTGGCCTTTCCCAATTTCCTCAACCTCCAAAGGTTTGAGACTCTTCCAGCACTCAACAATCTTTTCTCCTCCTTTGGATATTCTGGCGCCTTCCTCTGATTCCTGGGCTTCGTCCTTCCATATTTCAACCTGCTTTAATGGCCCTCATCGCAATCCTCCCAGAACCAGAGAGCCATATCAACTGAGTCCCCTGTCTCAACAGTTCGGCCTGTTTCAGATGACTTGTCAATTTGATGAGGATGGGAGGGCCTGGTACGATGATCCCCCTATGGCCGAGTCCAATTGGCCGAGTACCTCGGTAACGCCCGTGGCCGAAGTGACGGCCCTTACCAAGGTTGGGGGAATGGCTCCTACCACGGCCAGGATGACAATTGCTGCCACGGCTTGAAAGATGGCCGCCGCCACTGCCAGAATGGCGACGGCTTACCATGTCCGGGGTGGTGGCCGCTCCTCGTGCCCTGGATGGCGGCCCTTGCCGTGATTGAAGTGACGGCCCTTCCTCTTAGCCTCCTTCATGCGGCGTGTACCCTCTTTCTTCCCACGGCCGGCTTTTTAGGCTGGCCGAGGCTTCTGGCCGAGACTAATCGTCGGCAGGAATGGCGGGGGTACGGCTTCGGGAGAAAAAATAGGTTCGACTGCCCGGCGAGAAGACCGTGAAGCTGCCGTATGTAGGTCTAGGATGTGATTTTCCTCATGTGTGTGTACTCGGCCATGACCTGGCCGCTTCCTTGTAAACGTGTCTCAACGAATAAAATGAATCATGAATTTTTTGACTCATCTTTGTTGTGTTGCATATTTCTTTTTCATAACTTTTTCGCGGCCGTCTCCCATAATGACGGGATGTATCTTTTTAAATATTGGCCGTTGATTGGTAAGTTGTGCCATTCTCCATCCCTGTCTTTTAACTGAAATGCACCTCGGCCAAGGATTCGTTCAATAATGAACGGACCTTCCCAATTAGGCGAGAATTTGCCGAACCGAGGGTCCTTCGTCCCAATAGGAAGCACGGCTCACCATACTAAATCGCCCTCAGCGAAAGTCTTTTGCTTAACCTTCTTGTTGTAAGCTCTCGCCGCGATCTGCTTCTGTGCCTGCATTAAGTTATAAGCATCGAGCCTGGATTGCTCCAAGTCCTCCAATTCTTGAACCATGGCCTGCGTGTAATCCTTCCCCTTTTGTCTGAGCTGCTCGTTCACCCGAAGAGACCGAACCCTTAACTCCAAAGGAACAATGGCGTCGTGACCGTAGGTTAAGGCGTAGGGAGATGTGCCTGTGGCCGATCGCTTTGAGACTCGGTAAGCCCAAAGGGCTTCGGGAAGTAGATCGTGCCACGCCCTAGGTTTCTCCTCGATCATTTTCTCAAGGATGCCCTTGATTACTTTGTTGCTTGCCTCGGCCTGTCCGTTAGATTGGGGATAATAAGGTGTTGAGTGGATCAATTTGATTCCCATACTTTCGGTATATTCTCGTGTTTCGGCTGACGCAAACACCGGGCCGTTGTCGGCCGTGATTGTTTCTGGAATACCGAACCGATGGACAATGTGGCTCTCGAAAAATCTGACCACTTGTGCGCTGGATATTGACCGATAAGACTCGGCCTCGACCCACTTAGTAAAATAATCGGTCACCACCAAAATCCATGCATGTTGGTTGGATGCGGCCGGATGGATTTTACCAATGATATCCACGGCCCACCCTCTGAACGGCCAAGGTTTGGTAACCGGGTGGAAGGCGTCAGCCGGTACCCTTTGTATGGGGCCGTAGATTTGACACTTGACGCATCCCTTTGCGTATTCTATACAATCCTTCAAGATCGTCGGCCAATAATAGCCGTGCCTTCGGATCAACCACCTCATCTTGACGCCAGACTGGTGAGCGCCGCAAATCCCTTCGTGAGACTCGGCCATGATGACCTTGATGTCCTCGGCGTTGGGACATAGGAGCAATAAACCGTCTGACCCCTTTCGGTACAGCTCATTCTGATAAATCAGATAACACCGAGCTTGGAAGCGTGTAGTCCTTCCATGGCTGCCGGAAGGGTCGCGCAAATATTTCACTATGAGGTAGCGCCAATCGGCTTCGGTCGTGTCGACCTCGTTGGCAACATCGGCTGATGATACTTGCGCTGCTATCCCTCGTTCGGCTAAAGCTGGCAAGGTACGCTTCTCGATCCTTATCACGCGGTCGTGGTCGGTGCATGGGATGTTTACGCCTGACGCTACCTGGGCCATCTCGTTGGCCTCATGGTTCTCGGCGCGCGGGACGTGAATAAAAGAGATTCGGGAGAACCCATCGGCTGTGTTGAGGGCCGTTACGTAATACATGGCCAAATTTTCGCTCGTGCACTGGTATTCCCCGGTTAGTTGGTTAATCACCAGCTGAGAATCACCATAAACCAAAACGCGGGTAGCCTTCATCTCCTTTAAAATCTCGAGCCCGATGATGAGTGCTTCGTATTCGGCTTGATTGTTGGTGCATTTGAAGTCGAGTTGGAATGCGAATTGCCACCTTTGCCCTTGGGGAGATTCAATTACGACCCCGGCCCCTGACCTGGCCTCGGTACTGGACCCGTCGAAGTACATAGTCCAGTAATTCTTTTCCATCTGGGCCATGCCGATCTCGACCTCCAACTCTTCCTCCTGTCTCTGGGACGGGTGATGAGCCAAAAAATCGGCCAAAGCCTGACCTTTGACCGACTTTTGAGCCACATATTGAAAGGTAAACTCGGACAGCGCCATCGTCCACTTCCCGATTCGGCCGCGTATGATCGGCCGAGTGAGCATGTACTTGATAAGGTCGGTTTTAGAGATAATCTGGACGACTGACGGAAGCATGTAATGTCGCAACTTGGTGGCCGCGAAATAGAGTGCTAGGCATAACTTCTCGATTGGTGAGTAGTTTAGTTCGGCCGTGTTGAGAGTGCGGCTCAAGTGGTGCACCGCCTGCTCTCGCCCAGACTCGTTCTTCTAAGCCAGCAAACAACCGATAGAGCTTTCTAATGCCGAAATGTAGAGCCTCAATGGTTTCCCTCTTTTTGGCGGCATAAGAACCGGCGGCTGGGATAAATATTTCTTGATGTCGTCAAGGGCCGCCTGATGCTCTGTCCCCCATATGAACCGTTCGGTGTCTTTTAGTTTAAGCAGAGGGGACAACGGCCGGATCTTTCCCGCCAGATTTGATATGAACCGTCTTAAGAAATTAACTTTGCCGAGGAAAGACTGGAGCTCCTTCTTGGTCCTCGGCGGAGGGGCCGCCATAATGGCCGTAGCCTTATTCTTGTCTACCTCGATTCCTCGTTGGTAAACCAAGAAACCAAGGAAATTCCCGGCGGTGACGCCGAAGGCACATTTCTTTGGGTTCATCTTTAGACCATGCGCCCGCATCCGGCCAAAAGCCTGCCGGAGATGTCCCACGTGGTCGGCCTTGGATGGGGATTTTACAACCACGTCGTCGATGTAGACTTCAACGGTTCGGCCTATAAGGTCGTGAAAAATCAGGTTCATAGCTCGCTGGTATGTCGCGCCGGCATTCTTTAGGCCGAACGACATGACTACCCATTCATAGGTTCCGATAGCCCCGGGACACCTGTACGTCTTCCTCGGCCACGAAAATTTGATTATAACCTGCATGGCCGTCCATAAAAGACAAAAGCTCGTGTTTTGCGGCCCCATCTACCAGGAGATCTGACATAGGCATGGGGTATTCGTCCTTGGGGGTTGCGAGATTGAGATTTCTGTAATCAGTACAAACCCTCAAAGCCCCGATCCTTTTTAGCACTGGCACAATGTTGGCCAACCACTCGACGTATCGGGCTATTCGGATAAAGCCGGCTTTAAGGAGCCGTTCAATTTCTTCCTTAACTTTGAGCTGAACCTCGGTCGAGAAACGCCTTGGTGGCTGCTGGAACGGCTTGAACCCCTCCTTGATTTTTAATTCGTGCTCGACCAAACTCCTTGGTAAACCTGGCATCTCATGATAATCCCAAGCAAAACAATCCTTATATTCATGGAGCAGGCCGATAATTTCGGCCGCTAACTCGGGATCCAAAAGATGGCTTACAAAAAGAGGCCGTGGTTCGGCCTCTGACCCTACATTTATTTCTAACAAAGGGTCCTGGACTTCGGGGTAGTCGTCCTCCATCTCGGCGGGTGCTGTTTCCAGGTCGTCCAACGTTAGAATGTCCGCCTCGTCTGATTCGTGGAGAAATTCGATCAAGTTGATTGGCGAATTCGGTCGCAAAGACTCCTCCGCCCAGTGTTCCAGCAGTCTTTCCACCAGATCTTTCACGGCCGCCGCTCCCTCTTCTTTAGTGGCTTTGTCTGTCATCTATAGGCTGGTGAGGTCAATCAATACTTCGCGCGCTGAATCCTGGCGGATATTTTCGGCGCCTAATTCCAATACCTTCTGGGCCGTTGTTCTGGTTGGTCGGCCTTCTGCATCGTGGCCGGTAAGAACAACCCACCCAACATCATCGTCGTAAATCCGAGCCTGAACGGCGTTGGCCTCGAAAGGTTTTTCGTCGGCCGGGTGTATAGACACCTTCTGACCGTCCCAAAAGAATAATAATTGGAAGAGAGAAGACGGTATGCACCCGGACTGGTGGATCCAGTCGCGGCCGAGCAATATGTTGTAGTCGACGCTGGACTCGACCACGTAGAAAGCCGCGACCCTCGTCTGGTCGGCTACGGTAATTTTTAACGGCAACACGCCAATGGTTTTGGACTTGTCGCCGACAAAGCTACTCATGACAACATCGCTGGGGATGAGGTCCTCTTTTGATTTGTCCAGCTTCTTCATTAAGGAATACGGAAGGATGTTGACCGTCGCCCCACAGTCGACGAAAACTTTGGACACATGCACCCCCTCAATATGAGCCGAAATATATAACGGTTTGAGGTGTCGATATTTGTTCGGCTCGTCTCTAGGTATGACCTCGTTAAAAGCCACGGCCAACAATTCTTCTTTTGTTTTTGGCCTCTGACCAAGCTGCTCCTCGGCCACATCATCGTCCAGGCCGTTTATCTGTCCCCCTGGTGCTGAAAATTCGGATGGCAGCACCAGGACCATGTTGATGCTGAACTCCTCTTGTTCCAGTGGGTTCCCCCTGCCAGCTCCCTCTTCGGCCTCGCGGCCGTCTTCGGCGAAGACCTCTTCCTCGGCCATCCTGAGGATCCCCTCATATTCTCCATCTGAGATCCCTAAAGTGGGATCGTCTTCGGCCTCATGCCCGAAGAAAGGGTCACCGAAGCCCTCGATTATGGGCCCTGCTGTCCCCGGGATATCGGTTGTGGGTGTTTTGGTTTCAGAAGGTTCCGAGGCCTCGATCCCCTCTCTAAGGGCCCGTCTAGCGTTTGCCAAGGTGTCCCTGGATATCAAGTAATCATCCAGGCGGTTCACCCGGGCTCTCTCCTTAGCTGTCAGGCCAAAAACAGTATCCGCCGGAGTTACCGAAAAATACTGGCGGAGATATTCTAAATCGCCCTTGCTAAAAGGGGCATCGGCCTCCAATCCGCCGAGGTCGGGTTGGTAGCTCGGCAGACTCTTCGCTCTGGCCTCTCTATTTGCCTGGTATACGGCCTTAATGGCCGAATCAGAGCTGCGGGTGATGAGGAGCGCCTCTGCCTTCGTATTTTTTAGGGCTAACTCCACAATTTCACGGCTCTCAGGGGTCATGCCGTACAGATCTATGGCCGAATGGTCTTCATGAAATCCTTTCAGAAAGGACAAACCGTCGGCCGAAAAAAGGGGGCTTTTCTCGCGGTAGATGTTGACGAAACCTTCGTCAGTCTTCTTTTCGATCGCGGCCTTTGGCTGAACCAAAATGGGCAAGGATCCGAGGGGACCCTTGTTCCCCGTAGCGCGCCAGGTCCTCAAAGGCTTGTTGCTGGCCGCTGTCGCCGTGGGGGACACAATCGATTCAGATGACGGCCCGTCTGCAGCCATGGTTTTTCTTTGTCGTTTCGAGCCTTCGGTCTCGGCCGTCTGCATCCTGGCCTGCTGAACTTGTCTCTGCATTCTTCTCAGCTGAGTTTTTGTCAGTGGTTCGGCCCTGCCCCCAGGCCGTTAATGATACCAACGGTCGTCATGCATAACCGGTGGTTTGAAAGTTCCTAACAACCTAAGACCGGCCTCATCCTTAGGACCGACCAAGGCACCGTAGGCCTGCACTCCCAATCGTTCAAAAACCGTCCCGCCGGCCGTCCGACGGCTGTACTGACCGCCGAATTTCTTTACGGTTGGCTGTGACGGCTCGGCGGGCTTCCTCTTATTTTCCTGCGGCCTGGACTGACCGATCTTATGTTTGCAATGCTCGCACAACAATGGCTCCGGTTCGGTCAATGGCCCCTTCTCTTTTGCCACCCAACGAGTTCCGCTATGCCCGGCTGGTAGTTGGGCGTCGACCATGTTGACAACAGGTGGGGGGAACGGCTTGGAGTCAACCTGCATGGCCGCCTTCTCTGGGAACTGAAGCTTCTTCTCATCAATCAATTTCTGAATGACATCTCGCAGGACAACACAGTTGTTGGTATTATGAGACCAAGAACTATGGTATTTGCAAAACGTCTTTCCTTTAAGCCCTTCGGGTTTCGGAATTTTGTGGCCGAAAGATAATTTGACCATTTTTTCGGCCAATAGCAAGTCGAAAATAGCCTCGGCCCTCGTTAGATCGAAAGTGTAGGCCTTCGTTTCTCGCGTTGCAAATTTAGCGTCAGGAATTTTCGTACGGCTGTTGTCAGCCTTAACAAGCCCTTTGCAGACGAAGGGTTTGTCTATGCTAACTTCGGCCGAGCTCATCTCTACCTCGTCACCCTCGGCCCTTGTGGAGCCGTCTGTGTCGGCGTAGCTGACGATAGGATTTCTGTAATAAGTCCCTTTCGAAGCCGCCTTCTTCTGCATCTCCTCTTTTAACAAGGATGCATACCTGTCCACTTTGTTGGTCAGGTTGTGCATGTCCCGGAACTCGATCCCCTGGAATTTCTTCCGGTATTCGAACTCCAATCCCTCCTCGGCCATTTTAACGAACTCTCTCTCTGGTAGGTTCGTGCGGCACCAATTCCTACAGGTCTTGAATCGTTGTAGGTAATCACGAGGTGATTCGTCCGATGCTTGGCTCATCCTTGCCAGCTCGGCGACTGTTATCTCTCGGTTGGTCTGATAGAAATGTTCGTGAAACACTCTTTCCATATCAGACCAATCCCTTATTGAGTTTGGTGGGAAGTTTATAAACCAAGAGAATGCAGCGCCGGTCAAAGAATGGACAAATAAACGGAGCTTCTGGGAGTCCGAATCGGCCTCTCCACACTGGGCCGTAAAACGGCCTATGTGTTCAATGGATGTGGCCTGCCCATCCCCGGAGAATAACATGAATTCAGGCAACAGATAATTCCGGGGGAGAAGGACTCGGTCGATTTCTGGTGGGTATGGCCGAGTATATCTTGGCATGTCCGGCCGCCTCTGGGCTAGGCCGTCCTCGATCATCCGCCGGACGTCCTCGAATCGGAGCCCCTGATGCGGTACCTCCTGCTGGGCCGCATTCGGTCGTGGGACCTGCTGCGCGTCGTTGTGTGGCCTAGCCTGCGTGGCCGCTTGAACAAGGGGCTCGGCCTGAATGACCGAGTTGGTTGACGCCAAGTGAGCGCCGTGGGTTTGGACCAAGGACGTGTGCGTTGAAGCTGGGACGGCCGACCCGTAGTGGAGGTGGGTGCCTGGTGATAACAACGACGCCTGTGATGATGGTGAAACAGTCGTATTGCTCTGACCGTATTGTTGTGATAATGCAGCGGCTGCGTTGTTTGAACCAGGATGGGTGTGGACGGCCGCAGTATGAACTGGGCCGAGTGGATGGATCGTAGGATGTGCGGGGCTGCTGTGCCCTAATGACACGGCTAAAGCATGGAGCGGCCCACGCACTATCTCTGCTGAGTAGGTTGGCCTGGGACTTACCCACGTGGTCTGGGACTGCCCCCAGCTGTTTTTCGGCGGCACCGAGTGCTAGCCGTAACCTGATCCTTGGGGGTGAGCCGAGATGCCGAGGCTACTACCTTCGCCATAAGGCTCGATTCTTTCACGCCCTCAGCTCCCTTGACCTGCTCTGGGAGGTGACGCCGGTCAGGTTATCGGCATCCTTTCTTGAAAGAGCGTCCGCAGCTCCGAAGAGAACCTGTCCATTGCGGCCATGAAGGATGTCTCTATCCTATAGGTCTGCCTGGACATCATTTCCTCCACTGCCGCTTGCTCCTGCATGGATTCGGCCGAGCGATCCGTCGTTACCGGGATGCTGGCCGAAATCCCGACCGAATGTACGGCCTCGGTGATTGGTGATGTGGACTCAGGAGTCTCAGAAGTCATTTCGACCGTTTTATTTTTGAGCTTTGCCTGTGCCCTGGTTTCCACCATAAGTTTTGACAAGTTGTCCCACCGGGCGTGCCAAAAGTGTCTGCCGCGCAAATCTCACGGCCTGGGGTTCCGGGCCGAGGGGATGTGCGTTAACACGCGGTTTCCTACTTTTGGACGGGGTGCGTTTGTGCGCGGGCATGCCAGCACGGTCTACCGTGCGTCGAGATGTTTGAAGTGGGCGATAGTGTTTAGATAGTGCGCCTGTCTGAACTCGTCTTCTAATCAAACGATTGTAGCCGAGAGAGGAACTAGTCTCGGCTGTAAGGTTCACGGCCTGAACTACAAGGCCGTTGAGTGGTGGTGTTTGGTGGGTTTTAGGGCGGTGCTCCGACTCGCTACTCAATGAGCGGCGGTCGTATGATATATGGGGTGAGTGAGCGAATAACAAGGGTGGTGCTCCGGCGCCTTGAGAATCAAGGGTCGTTTGATATATTGATGAATGGATTTTCCTTACAAACTAACATTACTCCTAGAAAAGCAAGTAAAGATATTGAAAGTGCATTACAGGAAAATATAAGTTGCTCCGTGGAAGGCTTTTGTTTGGTGTTTGAACCCTTTGAAAGTAGTCCTGAGTCTTGTATTTATAGGTAGAGCTCCTGGAGGGGCAATCGAGGCTGAAAATCTGCATGGTGGAGCCTGATTATGCCAAGTGGCTAGTCTAATCGACATTTGGGATCGTGAAGTATGGTGGTGTGACTCCATGAATCCCGGTGAATCTCGGCCGCCGCCCTGATCGTGGATTCTGCGCTTCTGGCCGTGGAGACGCATTTATTGTTCTGATAGCCAATTACCTAATCTCTCAAGCTGCAAAGAGCTTTGTGAGAATGTTGGCGTCTAATCACTCTGATCTCTGTCACCAAATCCTGACTCCAATCACTTCCCACCTTCCCTCGCGCATTAAATGCTCATTCTTTTCCAGTGGGTTTGCTGTAATAAACAGAGACCCTGCTTCATTAAATGAAGCGTGGGACCCTGCTGTCATGTGATGATTTGACTTTAATGCCTTTGGCCATGACTTTGTTCGATCTCGGCCTCGGCCTATAACCTTGGCCGACATAACCATGCCTTGGTGATTTTTTTCTTGTTTCTCTGGAAAGCCAAACACCCTGACAAAACGCTGCGTTTCAGCTTGAGGCCGAGAAGAGAAGTTCCCCCGGCCAATTTATGGCCGTGATTTATTAGGCACAAACACCAGTCAAAGTGAACAAATTAATTTTGGCGGGTAAAATTAGTAAGGGGATTGCTGTATAAAATATAACGGCCGAACCAATTAAAATATAACTGTTTGGTTTGGTTCGGTTTGGATAAAAGTTATAAGGGAAACCGAACCAATCCAAACCAATTTAAGACGGTTTGGTTCAGTTTGGTTCGGCCGGTTTGGGCCTAAGCCCAAATCTTTTTCTTTTTGCATTTTTTCAACATTATTAGCTCAATTATAACCAACAAATTCACAACTTACTTCTTACATAAATCATTTTCTAGAGTACGAAACCAACCTAAAGCTCAAAAGGTCATAAAACTTCATATTTCATTAACTAATATAGCTCAATTCAAATATTCATATATAGTTATTAACTAATTAGAGTATTACACATATCAAATAAAATATAAATAAATAAATATACACATAAACGGTCCGGTTTGGTTTAAGCCGGTTTACAAAAGCTCAAAACCAAATCAAACCAAACCATATACGGTCCGGTTTGGTTTTCAAACCATTTGACTTTTTCTTGGTCAAAAACAAACCAAACCGGTAATTACGGTTTGGTTCGGCCGGTTTCATCGGTTTGGCCGGATTGATGCCCAACCCTACAAACAACCCTCAACTCACCATGGGGTCACCTATGAAAATCCCCCCCATACTTATAACAACTCCACCACGATGATGCAGGTCATATCGGCCAGATGCGGTACGACGCGTTGAAGACTGAAATAAAACGTCAGAAGATACGTCTAAGATGGTATGAAGAAACATTGGGGAAGGAGAAAAGTCAAGCGAAATTACACCTTCGATCAGTCAAACTAATGAAACTGAGGGTTAGGCTTGCGAAAGGAAAAGGTTGTCGAAGGTTCAGGGGGTCGAATGAGGCAGTGCAGATGAGGGAAGCAGAAGCACATAAAGGGTTTGACCTGTTCCGAGGGTATGCAAAATGTGTTGTCCCAAGCTACAACTGGGACGGAATCACCATGGAGTAAACCGTCGCTGGACAACGTTCATTTTGGTTATTTTCAGTAAGTTTGTTTGGAAAAAATGCCTAAAAGTTCATTTTGACTGCGTTTGTTCCAACTTTGTGTGCGCTCCTGAAGGTGTAACCATTTTGCTTTGGACACTTCATATGGTATCTTGTATGTAGCCAAGTTGTATGACGTGAAGAAAGAGCGAGTGAAAAATATGGGAAACTGCTTTTGGTTTATTATGCGTACTTTTGTAAAGCTAAATGGGTATGCTTTAATTGAAGTATGTTTACATTATTTTCTGTGAACATATTTAATTTCTCTTTACAAAATGCCTAAAATGAATGGGATAGTTTTTAGCATTGATTGGATCTCTTATATGGAGTTGTTGTTCCTAAAATGGTAATATGAGGTTTGCTTATTCGTGTGAAATATATAATATATGACCAATGAAATAACAATAATAATATTCTGTGTGTCATTTGAAAGGAGAAAATAAGACTAATTTTTCCCAATAATTAGATACGAAGCAAATGTAACCGATAGTTGTGTTATTTTAAATAAGATAATGAACATGAAGGAAATAGACGGAAAAGGTTTGCAAAACATAATGTTACGGTTGAAACGAAAGCGAGTTCAAACCATATTCCGAAGATGAAGTGTACACTCTGTATTATCACATCTTATGAAATTGAGTACAAAAGTGAGTTGAAAAAACACTTTCGACGATTTATAGCTTCTCCAAGTTGTGTAATGCCACAAGGAGCTGGAATCAATTTTGGGGCATTTTTTCCGATTTTTCTCCTTGTTATTACCATGTCTTCAATAATTTTCCCCCAGTTGTGTAATGAAAATAACGAAATACAACACATGAAGGGACCTGACCGCATCAACCTTGGGTAGGTACACACGTGCACGTCAGTGACCATTGTCTCACCCTTCCTTTGCAAAAATCGGGATAATAATTCGACAAATGCTACCACCTCATTGAAAGTTGAAAATTCAAAATTCATGTGTATGCTTTATGTGATTAATACGAGGCTTTAATCCGAATTCAACCTAAATCAAATACTCTCATTACTGAACAAATAAACAAAACTGATGTGACAGATGGGAAAAACAGATAAAACAAACTGCGGAATACTCCAGGACATCATATATAAACGGTGTCGTATGGCTATGGGATACTCATTGTCGTAGATCAACATCTTGTTTTCTTCCTGACTCTTCTTTGGAGTTGTGTTTTGTGCATACAACGAATCCCCCAATCTGAAGAAACTGAAGATTTGTCAACATGTCAACCAGTTCAGACGGCAATGCAAATCAGGGGGACTCCGATGGGTCATGGGAATATGCCCCCGATTATCCAAGGTCCCCTCTACCACCGCTGCCACTTCCAACCTCCTCGGCAAGCGAGGGCGACTCCGATGATCCTGCTGTGGAAATAAATGATATGAAGAACAAACTGGAACACGACTCCTCCTTGGTCCATTATTGGACTCAAAAGTGTGTCGGAGCTGTGCAGCAATTGGCGTATTTGATGCGCCAAGAGAACAAAGCGCGTTACAGAAAAGAGAAGCACAGAATTCGTGGCCAAAGAAGAAAGCACAAAGCAGAGGATTTGCAAATGACCCAGGACGATGCTACATACGAATCTTTGAGCATCCACAAAGGAGGCGACAAGCATGGGCAGGCAATGTCTGTGGCTTTCAATGAAGGTTTTGAGCAATTCCGACGGTTCGCTGCAGATGTCCACAAACGACGGTTCCCTGGGACGCCATAACTCCGTCTGCTGCACAGCAAATCATCTTCGGCGGTGTACACCCACCAGAGCTAGGCCACCAACGAGCAAAAGCCAACGATAATGATGGCTGGTAGCCATATCAATCGCTAGGCAATCGTTATTCACTTGTTTGTTTTTTGTTAATGCCAGATTTGGGTTTGTGTTTACATGTATATGCCCGATCTGACTTACGTGCAGCTTATTCGGGTTTAAATCTGCTATCACAGCCTTGGGTTCTATGTTCTTACCAGAGTTCAATCTTATTTCTTCGATCACTAACTACTGGATTAGTAGAGTTCAGTTACTAATAGTGCTCAAATTTTTTGGTTTCAAAAATTGTCGGTGGGTCAATAAATTTTTTCAAGATTATCTGACACAGATATTCGGTTCTTTGACACATTACTAGCACATAGTGATGGTTTCAAGATTCCCTTGCTGACACACAGTGATGGTTTCAAGATTCCCTTACCTACAAATTTCATTTCATTTTCCTTGCAACCATTGCAAAAGTGTATAAAACCCACATTGCATGAATTCCAAACGAATCCTTTCAAACACTGGCTTCACGTTCTGAAAACACCAAAGCCCCAGGATGGACATCCACCTTCAACCAAAGATGGATCCGAAAGTTCGAGTTACGCATAATTATTGCAAGCATGGTGACGTTCACGATCATCCTTGTGGGACGTGCAGGGATCTATTCGTGGTAGGTCCAGACAATGTTCAATACTATCGGTCCCCAACCCCTTCTCCCCCAAAGCCCCCATCTCCCATTGTTTGCATGTGTAAACCCTCAAATTTAGAGTGGTGCCAGGATTGCTACAATGACAAACGCATTCTAGATTGGGAGGAACGTGGCCGCTTTGAGTCAAGTGATGACTCTGATGCTGATAACTAAGTGGGTCTTCAAATAACTTATTGTTGACTTTAATGTAGTTTTTTGAATTTTATTTTTCTATGTCCGAATGTAAGTTATGCGATACGTGTGTGACACTTAATAATTATCGAATACAAAAGTTACTTTGTTTTTGGGCGGTTTCACTGTTGCTGTTCACAAACCTTAGTTCAGTATCAACATGAGGCACTTACATAAGATTCACTAAAGGTTCCATATGGTTTCCAAAATGACGCAAATTTGTATCAACAAATATTCACACTCCGGGACCGTAAATGAAATCAAACTCTTGTAGAAATGACTCTGTCATAGTAGGTTCCCGTCCTGCGTGCTCTGACTAGGCTGCAAATTCTCATCAACTGCAGCACCAACTTCTGCGTCGGAAGATGAAGAGTTGCAACATCGAAACAAATAAACAAGTCAACAGCATTTCTTGTATAAAATTCGAACCCACACAATTACATATTCACTTACGGGCTCATAAGTTTTGGACAAGTCCGTCTATCATGATCAGTCTTCCTACATTCACTGCACCGCCGTTTATGTCCTTCCGCTGCCTTTTCTTTTTGTCCTTTCACTCTTCTCGCACACCCTTTTGCTTTTACTGGATGGGGATCTTTCATTCTGACTTGGGGAGAACTAGTTCCGACCTCTCCATTGAGTTCTTCTACGACACGAGCTCTTGATGACAACAACCTTGTAAGCTTCCCACGAATGTCGTCAAATGAATTTTCCAGCAACTCAAAATCTTCATCACACAACAAAGCATAATCTATCAAATCACTTGCAACTTTGCCAAGTTTCGATCTCTTAACCAAAACCAAACCATCCACGCAATCTTTAACTTCTTTGTCATTCTTATCATATACTACACTGCACTTTGCACTTTGAAGCCATCGTTTCAATATGTAATTGTCTGGCAAGTGCTCCACCTGCTTCATTCTTAAAAATGCTAGGATGTGTCGGCACGGAATACCCCAAAATTCAAATCCTTTGCAGCTGCAATAAGCTTTATCGGCATCTTTATCATGCACAAGCTCCTTCATCCGTGTCACCCCCGGATTTACCCGCTCACTTACTTTGTACCTGCACTGGGTCTCATCTTGCTCTACGAGTTCGAACAAGCATAAAAGGCTTCTGAAGTCTTTCCTCTCAAACATTTCAAGAATTTTCCGAGTGTAAAGGCGTGCCATTTGATGTTGCATTGGTGTTTGAAATGGCAGCGGAGGTTTTTCATTAGTATCAACATGATCAGCCATTAACTCCTTGTGCCTCTGTGAACCAAGAGCTCTTTCAAAACGTACAATGAATTCCATCAATGTGTTTTTCCGGTTAATATATTGTTTGAAAAATGCATGACAGCTTTCAGCCCGTTGACTACTTGACATCCCAGCCGAAAACACATGTTTTACATATGATGGAACCCAATTCTCCCTCAAAGCATGAATCGAGCTCAGCCACGGATGGTCTTTCATCCCATTTCGCATCAAATTCTTCTTTCATGTCCATACCCCATATGCATTTGCACATTTTCGAAAAGCATTCCCCAATGCCGGGTTTCTCCATAAACTTATTCAAGATATGCCATATGCAATATCTATGGAATATTGTTGGGAGAGTTAAAGCAATTGCCTTTGACATGGCTGCATCTTGATCAGTGATGATCATTTTGGGTGGCTCACCTGGCATGGCTTTCTTGAATTCTTCGAAACAACCATACAAATGAATTTGTGGTTTCACTAGTTAGGAATGCACAACCAAACAAAACTGTCTGCCTATGGTTATTAACGCCTAACAAAGGCGCAAAGACCATCCCATAGCGGTTCGTGTTGAACGTCGTATCAAATATGACCACATCCCCAAAAAACCCATAAGCTCGTCTTGACCTTGTATCTGCCCAGAAAATATTTCCCATCCTTCCTTCCGAATCTACCTCCATATTGAAATAAAATGAATCATTTTTTCCTTGCTCAGCCAAAAAATGCTCCTTCAGTAGCTCTGCATCATGCCCAATCACCTCCCCACGCACGTCCCTTGCATAATTATAGACATCTCTCCTAACAAACCCAACATTTTCCAATCCCCCTACTTGCACCTCAAGAAGGCTTACCTGTTTATGTACAGGGATATTAACTTTGCTCATATATGCACTATAGGCCTTTGTAGACTCTGTTAAGTTATGGTGAGATCTCAATAGATGGACTTTATCCACTGTGGTCATCTCATGGTTGTGTACCTCATTGAATCCTACAACAGTGTACTTATTCTTCTCTTGTACCTTCAAAATCGCAAGTTTAGCCTTGCACCCAGTTCGAGTACAACCTCGCTGTCTTCTCTTACGACTAACAGTGTTTGTCAATGAATACCCTTGTTTACAGCATACATATTCTTTCCTTGTTACCTCTCCTATGAATGTGCTCGTTCTCGTTGTAGAACACCGAATGACGAATCCGGCTTTCGCAGCATACATATTATAGAAATTGAACACATCCTCACATCAATCAAATTCAAGTCCCAATTTTGGTTTCAAGTCCGAACTAACTTCCGGTGTCACCTGTCCTTCGCACTCCATTTCACAGTTCTTGCAATTTAACCCTGAATATCACATCACCACCATCATATATGACATGAAAATCACTATCTGTGAAACATTAAAGACCTACATACACACTAACGTAACTCGTGCTGATACCCAATATTTGGCACATGCTTTCAAACAGCTTTAAAATATATATCAACTAACATATGACATCAAAATGACTCTCTGGTGAAACATTAAAGACATACATACAACCTAATCTGACTCATGCTGATGCCCAATATTTGGCACATGCTTTCAAACAGCTTTAAAATACATATGACATGCAAATCACTCTCTGCTGAAACATTAAAGTCATACATACAACCTAAAGTGACTCATGCTGATGCCCAATAATGAAATTGACAAATACAGTATATGGCTTACCTCGTAACTGATTTACAACTTCAAAATTTCAACAAATATGACAACGTAACGTAGCCCTTTTAGATCTGAACGTCAACCCCAATCACTTTTCATCTTCCTCAACCCCTGTTTCGCCCGCGCTCATCGATTTCAAAACCAACAGAGCAGAACCACAACGGGACGGTCAGCACTTTCCAACTCAACGCCAGTTTCGACGTTACTCAAGGATTGACGTATGTTCCGACCCCAAAAACCCAACCACAAAGATGAAATTATAAAATCCAAGATTCCTTTGTTTCGCATGAATGGGAAACCTAGAAAAATGAGAGTACCGTTTATGTGTTCTTCCTCAAACCGAAAAACGATTAACAGGGGTGCTCTCTCTTCAGTGTTACAGTTCTTCCTCAATCAAAGCTGATAAAAAAATGGCCTTCTCATTCAACTGAGCGAACAGCTGGTTTGGAGGGGACTTCTGTTTTGGAGGGGACGTTTTGGAGGGAGAAGACAGAATAAGGCCTCGTTCTAATACAACACTTACGCTTACAATTGCTTTTCATACAGCCGTTAGATTAGATCCAATGGTGTTCTCATGTTATGTTCTCATTAGATCCCGACCCCTAAATACAATGGGTTCATTCCATTGCAAGTCTCGAGCCCAATGCGCTTCTCCATAAAAATTTCAATTGGCAAACGCTTGGTACAAAGTCTCTAATCCGAAAATTATGGATTAATGGGCTCAAATTCCAAAAAAGCCCATTAATTCCCAAATCGTTAACTGAAGACTCAAGTGGTACAAAACCATGCCAAATTCCAAGTGGTATAAAACCACGCGAATTAAACAATCCATTTGGAACTATGTCGGTTTGATCCCGTCAAGGGTACGTAGGCAGTCTAGCATCCCAATAGACGCAATCGCAACCAAATTTGAATCCCTGGTTTATCCTAACCAAAATTTGCCAAAACAATTTCCCAAGTGCAAATGTCAATTTTAGAAAAAATTAGTGGATTAATCAAAATTGCTCATTATTTTTCTTGGACATTGACAATAAGAAAAATGGTACAAAACCATCTAATTTTTCATGGGTCATCTACCCATGCCAATTTCAATTCAAATTTCCAAACACAAATTCTTGATTAGTGGGCCACACTTACTCGTTAATTTCCAAATCTTAAATCCAAACAGAATCCCTGGTTTATTTCTTGAACCAAATTCGCCCCCCAAACACAATTCCATATCAAAATCGAATCCTTGGTTTATTTAGCTAAATTCACTCGAACATTTTTTCAATCAAATTCATTCAAATTCCCCTTTTGCAATGAGTCATTTACTCGTTGCACATCTTTGAACTACGAGTGGCTTGATTCCCACGAAGGATACGTAGGCACCTTGAGGTTGGACTTGGGAGCAGCTGCAAAACCAAAGACACACATTCTGTTTCTTTATGATGGAATCAAAGGCATCAAAGGGTGTTCCCTTGAAACAAGGGATTATAATTAAGAGACATCGCGTATTGAATGGGTTGAACCTAAAATAATAAAACCTCATTATTTAATTAGTGGTGATGAAATTATGTTGGGAGGTTCACATTTTTCTTCAACAATATGATTAGTGGATACCTTTCTGGGGAGAAGGCATTGTCTGGAGAGTAAGAAGAAAGTCTCCATTTTGGTGATGATGTGGTTAATTTGGGGCTGTTACTTCAATATCCATCTTTACAAAATAATAGTAGGGATATGAAGAATTTTTACAGGGAAAATAGTGTAGAAAAAGGAGAAAGCAAATTGAGAGGAGACTTGCTATTGTGATAGAGAAACAACTACTGGAAGATTTTGGTTCACTCTTATGGAACAGTTTAGCTTTCAAGCAAACCACTTGTTTTTATTTGATATATGTTTAATTAAAGTGGTCATAAGGTTTTCATGTGTTTTCTTTTGTTTAGTTATTAAATTATTGTATTTTTGTTATCAAACTAGTTAGTTCTAATGTGATACGACAACGTAGCTTTACTTCAGGTTAATGGCGAAAAAGAAGCCGAGAAAACGATCATCGGCACGTGTCGATCCTCTTCCTCTGCCAGCTAATCGTGGTCCTTCTTCAGCACAACAAAGCTCACCATCATCATCTGCAAAATACAGTTGCTGCTCCAGCAGCCGAACGGCCTTCGTATGCAGCTGTTGCTGCCATACAGCCGCAACGTACTGGTGTATCTGTACCTAAGAATGTCACCTTAAATGAGATGTTGACGAGCGAACGTGGCATGGAAATCGAGTCACATTTCAAAACGTGCTTAGGTCAGTTTCATTTACCAACTTTTTAATTATATATGAAATTGTATTTACTGCTATTAACTTTATTCCTTTTTAGAAGTGCCATTGGGAAAATTGCTGATGTGGAGTTACAAGGCATAACAAAAGGGCCTTTGAATGATTTAGTTATATCATAGATACTGGCCATCAGGCTGAGAAGCAGGTGGATGAGATGTTATACAAGGAAAGCTATTGAGATCAATTTCGATCATTGGCGGCACGGAGACTGCTTAATGCAGGTGGAGATACACATGACTTGGAGTTGAAGCATTTTCTCACCATGACAGAATATAGAGTACCTTTGTAGGCCAGCTCCTAATAACTTATTTTATCCATATAGGCCAAATCACACACCACACAGATGAAATAATACAACCTTAATGGCCTGTTTGATAACCATTTCAATTTTAGTATTTAGTTTTCATTTCTTGTGCTTGAATATAGAGGAAAAAGAGGGAGAATAGAAGTGAGAATAAGAGTGAAGCCGATTGAGAGGGAAGTTGAGATGGAGGATGAGAGGGAGGAATAATAAAAGTGAAAACAAAAACTGAAAACTGAAATCTATTTGAAATTGTTTTCACTTGTAAGTTTTTGTTTTCACTTTTGTTACTCCTCCCTCTCATCCTCCCCGCCCATCCTCTCTCTCAATCTCATCATTACTCTCATTCTCACTCTCATTTTCCTTTATACAATGTACAAAAAAATGAAAACTAAAAACTAAAAACTAAAATTGAAATGGTTATCAAACGGACAAGAAATGCAAACATAGTTCAATTATGCATGAAATTTAACATAAAAACCCAAATAGATATATCTATATTTATGAGGATTGAGTATTATCTGGTCTCAGATGTAATATAAGTCCAACCTAACGAAAACACTTTCCAAAGAAGAGGAGGAACCTGCTTTCACTCAAGCCATTGCCATTCAGGAATTTTCCAGGGGGTCAATGTGTATAAATACCCTTAAAAAATTAAATGAACTGAAAACACTATTATAGTATTAACTAAGTGCGAGGCTAAGAAGAAGTTGAGAAGCTGCAAAAAGAAAAAACAGAGAGAACAATACATATTAAGCATATGTCATATGACACCTGTTGTGAATTAATACTAACTCACTGCCCTTAAAGATCTTGTTGTTGATGAACTTTGGACAAGGAACTCAATGATGGATGAGTCTTACACACACACACAGAAAAATAACCAAGCACAAATGACACAAGTGTTTATAGAGGTTCAGCAATTTGCCTACATCCTCTTGGTGATCCCCTTGAGAAATTTCACTGATGAAGATAGTTTACAGCTTTGGTTTACAAAAGGAAACCCCCTTAGAACTCTACCCTCACAATCTGTTTCTCTTTCACCCTTGCTCAACACATTGATACACTTAGAGAACTCTCTTGCTCTCCCCTTGGTTTTTTTGCACTCTCATAAGAAACTCTAACTTACAGAATTTCCAGCTTTAGCCACTACATATATTCAACTTGTTTTCTCCTCTAATGATATCTTGCTTCATCCCCATTACCTACACAGACCAATGGACATAAGATAAGACATAATCTTTGTCCTCCACGTTCCTTCTTTAGTCACCCACTTAGACTAAATGTCAAATCAAGTAGGTAAATAAAATCCCACTCAGCCACCTCCCACTTAAACCAGAAAATGGAGAGTGAATCCTTTGAAGCAAGACAACCAAATGGCAATTAGTGCTCTCCCAACTATCCAGCAGGTAGTCAACCTTCTTTTAACTCAGAAGTGACCCATTAAGCCCCTGCAATCTTGTGGAAAGCGATAGCCCTCGGAAAAATAGTTGAAAACACGTAGGAGAAACGTCACAGCACGACTGGGGCCACCAATCGCCCGTTCCTGGCGACCAATCGCTTCTGCACAGAGCTTCAGACTTCGATTCTGTGAACGGACGACCGGTCGCAAATGTCTGGCGACCGGTCGCTAGTTGACTTCGCTCCAGACTTCGTTTCTGTGTAAAAACGACCGGTCGTAAATGTCTGGCGACCGGTTGCTTTTAGGCAGATTCAAAATCTTCCTTTAAGCGCTAAAACAACCTTGTATCCTTAGGTGAGCCATTTTTTCCAACAATCTCCACCATGGCGAGCCTAATACTCCTTGTGGACATCATTGCCTTCCAGGACATCTGTAATGTCTTGAGAATCGTCCTGATAACTCTCAAGAACTCCACCTCAATCTTTAGCATGTAACAAGATTGAGCAAGCTCAAACAATGCTTGAACTTTGCTGTTATGACTGGCTTTGTTAGGCAATCTGAAGCGTTCTCATTCGTACGAACCTTCATTATTGTGATGTCTCCATCATTCACCCAATCCCTTATCCGGTGGTATCTCACATCAATGTGCTTGGACCTTCCATGGAACACTTGATTCTTCACTAGGCATAAAGCACTTTGACTGTCACTTTGAATCACCACCAAGTTTTGAGCTACCCCAAATTCATTTGCCAATCTCTTCAGCCATACTGCTTCTTTTGAAGCTTCCGTTAGAGCCATATACTCCGCTTTTGTAGTAGACAAGGCACTAACCGATTGTAACACTGCTCTCCAACTAATCGGTCCTCCAGCACAAGTGAAGACATATCCTGTGGTTGATCTCCTCTTGTCAAGATCTCCAGCATAATCAGAATCTACATACCCTGACACACATGCCTTTCCTTGTTGTCTTTCAAACAATATCCCAAGCCTTTTGGTGCCCTTCAAGTACCTGAGAATCCATTTTGCTGCTGTCCAATGTTGCTTTCCAGGATTCGCCATATACCTTGACACCACACTTACGGCTTGAGCTAAGTCGGGGCGTGTGCAGACCATTGCATACATGAGACACCCTACCAAGCTTGCATATGGAACCTTACTCATTTCTTCCTTCTCCACATCCGTAGAAGGACATTCCTTCGCACTTAACTTAAAATGCTCCGCCAAAGGAGTAGACACCGGCTTGCAATCCATCATATTGAACTTTTCAAGTACCTTGGAAATGTACTTGCTTTGTGACAGCCATAGCTTGCCTGCATTTCTGTCTCTCCTTATCTCGATTCCTAGGATCTTTTGTGCAGCACCAAGATCCTTCATGTCAAACTCCCTTCCAAGCAATGTCTTCAAATCCTGGATTTTTGACATGTCTTTACATGCAATTAGCATGTCATCAACATACAGAAGGAGAAGGATGATATTACCATCCTTAAATGCATGAGTGTATACACAGCAATCAGATTCACATCTTCTATACCCAATCTTCATCATGTAAGAATCGAAGCACTTGTTCCACTGTCTTGGAGATTGCTTCAGCCCATATAAAGACTTCTTCAACCTGCAAACCAGATTTTCCTTCCCCGCTTCAATGAACCCTTGAGGTTGGCTCATATAGATGTCTTCCTCCAATTCCCCATGGAGGAAAGCAGTCTTCACATCCATTTGCTCCACCTCCATGTTCTCTTGTGCTACTATGGAGAGTAGTAGTCGTATAGAAGTATGTTTCACCACCGGAGAGAAAATTTCATCATAATCAACTCCCTCTTTTTGCAAGAATCCTTTGGCCACCAACCGAGCTTTAAATAAGGTGGCACCCTTCTCATGCATTTCTTCTTTCTTCCTAAACACCATTTGCAGCCAATAACCTTGCGACCTTTGGGTTTAGGAACTAACTCCCAAACTGAGTTTTGGTGTAGAGATTCCATCTCTTGCATCATAGCTTCCATCCAACTTTCCCGTTCCTTGTTCTCAACAGCTTCTTGGTACGTGGTTGGTTCTTCTTCACTAGCATTTAGGGCATAGTGAACTGCATCCTTTTCCCATCCAAACCTTTGAGGTGGTTTGATGGTTCTCTTGGGCCTGGACCGAGCTATAGATGATGGCTCCACCTGTTCTTGAGCCTCTTCTTCTTCTTGAGTTTGTTGTTGATGCTGCCCAGCTTCTTCCTCTTCAATGTTAGACTCCACCTCCTCCTGAACGTCTTCAGTTGGCTGTTTCTGAGAAGTCTTTCTTGACACCTTCTTGAGTGGAACTTCAATGGTTGTTTCTTTCTCAACAACATCCTCCTTTGCCTCTGAATTCTTGACTTTGTTCATAGGTATGGTCTTCTCATCAAACTCAACATCTCTGTTGAGTATCTTCTTGTGGTTCACTGGATCCCACAGCTTGTAGCCCTTCACACCACTCTCAAATCCGATGAAAATACATTCAAGAGACTTTGGCTTCAACTTGGATCTTTCATCACTTGGAATAAGTGTATATGCACTGCATCCAAACACCTTAAGATTTGAATAATCAACTGACTTATTAGACCATACCTCCTCTGCACATTTGAACTCAAGATTTCTTGAAGGCGATCGGTTAACCAAATAGGCAGCGTGGTTAACTGTCTCTGCCCAAAAAGATTCGGGCAACCCTGCATGAATCCTCATACATCTCTCACGCTCCATGAGAGTTCGATTCATCCTCTCCGCAGCTCCATTTTGTTGGGGTGTCTTCTTCACGATAAAGTGCCTTTTAATGCCTTCACTTTTGCAAAACTCAAGGAACTTGCTGTCCTTATATTCACCACCATTGTCACTCTTTAGGATCTTGATCTTTCTTCCGGTTAAGTTCTCTACTTCTGCCTTCCACTCTTTGAATTTGGTGAAGACCTCAGATTTCTCCTTCATGAACCCAAACCTTCCTGGAAAAATCATCCAAGAAAGTCACGAAATAGTGAGCTCCACCCTTCGATTTAACCGGTGATGGCCCCCATACATCTGTGTGAATATAATCTAGCACACCCGTGCTTTCTTCCTCTTTGTTTCGCTGCTTGAAAGCTATTTTTGATTGCTTTCCCATGGTACAAAATCTACAGAACTCCAGCTTGCAACTTTGAACACCTTTCAACAACTTTCTGTTGTGTAGTTCCTGCATGCCCCTCTCACTCATATGCCCTAGCCTCAAATGCCAAAGCTGAGTTTCATCTTCCGAGTCCTTGCTTGTAGATACAGCTGCTCCACCTGTGATTGTTGTACCACACAACCTATATAGACAGTTAGGTTGAATTTCTCCCTTCATAATCACAAGTAAACCTTTTGAGATTATGAGTTTCCCTCCATTAGCTTTGAATGAATAACCATTCTTATCAAGAGTTCCAAGGGAAATGAGATTCTTACGCAACTTTGGAATGTGTCTTACCATTCCAAGCGTCCTAACAGCCCCATCATGCATCTTCACCTTGATTGTACCGGTGCCTTTGACTCTACACATTGAGCCATCCCCCATCATCACTTCACTGCTATCTTCTTTCTCATACGTGTCAAACCACTCCTTGTTTGAGCACATATGATATGAGCTCCCGGAATCCAAAATCCAATCGGAAGAGGAACACCTTGAAGAATTAGCCAATGCATTTGTTTTAACATTGCTATTAACACACAAAAGCTCACCATCACTTTCTGTGACACCCTCAGCTGTGTTTGCTGCATTCTTCCCTTTGTTCTTCTTCTCCTTCCATATGGGGCAATTCTTTTTCCAATGCTCCTTTGACCCACATTCGAAACAACCTTCTTTCGCCTTGGATTTGGATCTTCCTCTGTTGCCTTTCTTGCCTTCACGCTTCTTTGAACGGCCTCTCTCTCCGGTCTTTGCAACTAGACCTTCACCATGAGAGTTTTCTCCCGAACGTTGAGTCATCCTATGGTGTGTCATGATGTCTTGCACCACAGGCTCAAAATCAAGAGTAACCTTCCCGAACATAAGAGTGGTTCGAAAGTGTTTATAGGATGGAGGTAAGGATGTCAATAACATAAGAGCCTTATCCTCCGAACTATAATTAACATCCATTCTCTGCAAGTCAGCAACACATCTATTGAAACTACTTAAATGTTCCATTAGATTTCCTCCCTCCTCCATCTTAAGATTCAAGAGTTCTTCCTTAAGGAAGAGTTTGTTGGACAACGACTTCCCTGCAAACATCTCTTCGAGCTTCTCCCATTTTGCTTCGCTGTATCCTTTATCACGTTGATGAGCACCTCATCGGAGAGATAGTTTTTGATGGCTCCTCTGGCTAACTCGTCAAGTACTCCCCACTCATCATCTGTCATGCCTGTTGGCTTCTTTTCCTTGCCAACCAACACAACATGGAGCTGGTGTTGTGTAAGAGCAGACTTCATCCTTCGTTGCCAAAGAGTGAAGTTCTCCTTGCCTGTGAAAGGCTTTAACTCCACCTTCATGCTTGCTGCCTGTGGTTGCTTCAGATGCTGTGAATTGCTACCACTCTCAGCTTCTTGGTCACTTGCCATCTTCAACACACTAGCACTCCAAGAGAAGAACTAGCTCCAGCTGCCAACACAGCTCTGATACCACTTGTTGTGAATTAATACTAACTCACTGCCCTTAAAGATCTTGTTGTTGATGGACTTTGGACAAAGAACTCAATGATGGATGAGTCTTACACACACACACAGAAAAATAACCAAGCACAAATGACACAAGTGTTTATAGAGGTTCAGCAATTTGCGTACATCCTCTTGGTGATCCCCTTGAGAAATTTCACTAATGTAGATAGGTTATAGCTTTGGTTTACAAAAGAAAACCCCCTTAGAACTCTACCCTCACAATCTGTTTCTCTTTCACCCTTGCTCAACACATTGATACACTTAGAGAACTCTCTTGCTCTCCCCTTGGTTTTTCTGCACTCTCATAAGAAACTCTAACTTACAGAATTTCCAGCTTCAGCCACTACATATATTCAACTTGTTTTCTCCTCTAATGATATCTTGCTTCATCCCCATTACCTACACAGACCAATGGACATAAGATAAGACATAATCTTTGTCCTCCACGTTCCTTCTTTAGTCACCCACTTAGACTAAATGTCAGATCAAGTAGGTAAATAAAATCCCACTCAGCCACCTCCCACTTAAACCAGAAAATGGAGAGTGAATCCTTTGAAGCAAGACAACCAATTGGCAATTAGTGCTCTCCCAACTATCCAGCAGGTAGTCAACCTTCTTTTAACTCAGAAGTGACCCATTAAGCCCCTGCAATCTTGTCGAAAGCGATAGCCCTCGAAAAAATAGTTGAAAACACGTAGGAGAAATGTCACAGCACGACTGGGGCCACCGGTCGCCCATTCCTGGCGACCGGTCGCTTCTGCACAGAGCTTCAGACTTCGATTCTGTGAACGGACGACCGGTCGCTAGTCGACTTCGCTCCAGACTTCGTTTCTGTGTAAAAACGACCGGTCGTAAATGTCTGGCGACCGGTCGCTTTTAGGCAGATTCAAAATCTTCCTTTAAGCGCCAAAACAACCTTGTATCCTTAGGTGAGCCATTTTTCCCAACAACACCAAATATCGAGGTGTGAATTAATTATCAAGTAGCGTGTGAATTACTTGGACAGCCAATATTCATGTTGCTTGCTTGCTTTTCCTGTGTTGGCTATTCTCATCACTTACTCTCTCACAAGCACGCATACACAAGCACAGATATACAAACAAATGCAGAGAGAGAGAGAGATGTTGTGAATTAATGACTAACTCACTGCCCTTAAAGATCTTGTTGTTGATGGACTTTGGACAAAGAACTCAATGATGGATGAGTCTTACACACACACATAGAAAATTAACCAAGCACAAATGACACAAGTGTTTATAGAGGTTCAGCAATTTGCCTACATCCTCTTGGTGATTCCCTTGAGAAATGACACAAGTGTTTATAGTGCTCTCCCAACTATCCAGCAAGTAGTCAACCTTCTTTTAACTCAGAAGTGACCTATTAACCCCCTGCAATCTTGTGGAAAGCAATAGCCCCCGAAAAAGTGGTTGAAAACACGTAGAAAAACCAACACAGCACGACTGGAGCAACAGGTCGCCCAGACCAGGCGACCGGTCGTTTTCAGGCAGATTCGAAGTTTGGAGCGAAAACTTCTGGCGACCGGTTGCCAGCTTCACTCGACCGATTGTAACACTGCTCTCCAACTAATCGGTCCTCCACCACAAGTGAAGACATATCCTGTGGTGGATCTCCTCTTGTCTAGATCTCCTGCATAATCAGAATCAACATACCCCGACACACATGCCTTTCCTTGTTGTCTTTCAAATAATATACCAAGCCTTTTGGTGCCCTTCAAGTACCTGAGAATCCATTTTGCTGCTTTCCAATGTTGTCTTCCAGATTCGCCATATACCATGACACCATACTTACAGCTTGGGCTAAGTCAGGGCGTGTGCAAACCATTGCATACATGAGACACCCTACCAAGCTTGCATATGGAACTTTACTCATTTCCTCCTTCTCCACATCCGTAGAAGGACATTCCTTCGCACTTAACTTAAAATGCTCCGCCAAAGGAGTAGACACCGGCTTGCAATCCATCATATTGAATTTTTCAAGTACCTTGGAAATGTACTTACTTTGTGACAGTCATAGCTTGCCTGCATTTCTGTCTCTCCTTATCTCCATTCCTAGGATCTTTTGTGCAGCACCAAGATCCTTCATGTCAAACTCCCTTCCAAGCAATGTCTTCAAATTCTGGATTTTTGACATGTCTTTACATGCAATTAGCATGTCATTAACATAAAGAAGCAACAGGATGATATTACCATCCTTGAATGCATGAGTGTATACACAGCAATCAGATTCACATCTTCTATACCCAATCTTCATCGTGTAAGAATCGAAGCACTTGTTCCACTGTCTTGGAGATTGCTTCAGCCCATATAAAGACTTCTTCAACCTGCAAACCAGATTTTCCTTCCCTGCTTCAATGAACCCTTGAGGTTGGCTCATGTAGATGTCTTCCTCCAATTCCCCATGGAGGAAAGCAGTCTTCACATCCATTTGCTCCACCTCCATATCCTCTTGTGCTACTATGGAGAGTAGTAGTCGTATAGAAGTATGTTTCACCACCGGAGAGAAGATTTCATCATAATCAACTCCCTCTTTTTGCAAGAATCCTTTGGCCACCAACCGAGCTTTGAATAAGGTGGCACCCTTCTCGTGCATTTCTTCTTTCTTCCTAAACACCCATTTGCAGCCAATAACCTTGCAACCTTTGGGTTTAGGAACTAACTCCCAAACTGAGTTTTGGTGTAGAGATTCCATCTCTTGCATCATAGCTTCCATCCAACTTTCCCGTTCCTTGTTCTCAACAGCCTCTTGGAACGTGGTTGGTTCTTCTTCACTAGCATTTAAGGCATAGTGAACTGCATCCATATCCCATCCAAACCTTTGAGGTGGTTTGATGGTTCTCCTGGGCCTGGACCGAGCTATAGATGATGGCTCCACCTGTTCTTGAGCCTCTTCTTCTTCTTGAGTTTGTTGTTGATGTTGCCCGACTTCTTCCTCTTCAATGTCAGACTCCACCTCCTCCTGAACGTCTTCAGTTGGCTGTTTCCGTGAAGTTTTCCTTAACACCTTCTTTAGTGGAACTTCAATGGTTGTTTCTTTCTCAACAACATCCTCCTTTGCCTCTAAATTCTTGACTTTGTTCATAGGTATGGTCTTCTCATCAAACACAACATCTCTGCAGAGTATCTTCTTGTGGTTCACTGGATCCCACAGTTGTTTGTGCCTAATAAATCACGGCCATGAACTGACCGAAGGAGCCCCTTTCCCTCGGCCTTGGCACTTGCTCGTGGACTAAAAACGCAGTGTTTCGCCAAGATGTTTGGCCTTCCTGAAAACAAAAGAAAAATGCTAAGGCATGATCATCTCGGCCTCGATTGTAAGCCGAGGCCGAGGCCGAGCAAAATCACGGCCAAAGGTATTAAAGTCAGATCATCACGTGATAGCAGGGGCCCATGCTTCATTTAATGAAGTAGTGCCTCTGTTTATTGCAGCAAACCCACTGGCCACGAATAAGCGTTTAATGCATGAGGGAAGGTGGGAAGTGACTGAAGTCAGGGATTGGCGACAGAAAACAGAGTGATTAGACGTAGACATTCTCACAAGAATTCTTGCAACTTGAGAGATTAGGTCACTAGCTATCAGAGCAATAAATGCGTCTCCACGGCCAGAAGCGCAGAACCCACGATCATGGCGGCGGCCGAGATTCACCGGGATTTATGGGGTCACACCACCATACTTCACGATACCAAATGTCGATTGGACTCCCCACTTGCTCTAATCAGGCTCCACATTGAGCCCTCCCCCATCATCACTTCACTGCTATCTTCTTTCTCATATGTGTCAAACCACTCCTTGTTTGAGCACATGTGATATGAGCACCTGGAATCCAAAATCCAATCGGAAGAGGAACACCTTGAAGAATTAGCCAATGCATTTGTTTTAACATTGCTATTAACACACAAAAGCTCACCATCACTTTCTGTGACATCCTCAGCTGTGTTTGCTGCATTCTTCCCTTTGTTCTTCTTCTCCTTCCATATGGGGCAATTTCTTTTCCAGTGCTCCTTTGACCCACACTCGAAACAACCTTCCTTTGCCTTGGATTTGGACCTTCCTCTGCTACTTTTCTTGCCTTCACGCCTCTTTGAACGGCCTCTCTCTCCGGTCTTAGCAACTAGACCTTCACCTTGAGAGTTTTCTCCTGAACGTTGGGCCATTCTATGGTGTGTCATGATGTCTTGCACCACAGGCTCAAAATCAAGAGTAACCTTCCCGAACATAAGAGTGGTTCGAAAGTGTTTATAGGATGAAGGTAAGGATGTCAACAACATAAGGGCATTATCCTCCGGGCTATAATTAACTTCCATTCTCTGCAAGTCAGCAACACATCTATTGAAACTACTTAAATGTTCCATTAGATTTCCTCCCTCCTCCATCTTAAGATTCAGGAGTTCTTCCTTGAGGAAGAGTTTGTTGGACAGCGACTTCCCTACAAACATCTCTTCGAGCTTCTCCCAAGTTTGCTTCGCTATATCCTTCATCAAGTTGATGAGCACCTCATCGGAGAGGTAGTTTTCGATGGCTCCTCTGGCTAACTCGTCAAGTACACCCCACTCATCATCTGTCATGCCTGTTGGCTTCTTTTCCTTGCCAACCAACACAACATGGAGATGCTGTTGTGTAAAAGCTGACTTCATCCTTCGTTGCCAAAGAGTGAAGTTCTCCATGCCTGTGAAAGGCTTTAACTCCACCTTCATGCTTGCTGCCTGTGGTTGCTTCAGATGCTGTGAACTGCTACCACTCTCAGCTTCTTGATCACTTGCCATCTTCAACACACTAGCACTCTAAGAGAAGAACTAGCTCCAGCTGCCAACATAGCTCTGATACCACTTGTAGTGAATTAATGACTAACTCACTGCCCTTAAAGATCTTGTTGTTGATGGACTTTGGACAAAGAACTCAATGATGGATGAGTCTTACACACACACAGAGAAAATTAACCAAGCACAAATGACACAAGTGTTTATAGATTCAGCAATTTGCCTACATCCTCTTGGTGACTCCCTTGAGAAATTTCACTAATGAAGATAGGTTACAACTTTGGTTTACAAAAGAAAACCCCCTTAGAACTCTACCCTCACAATCTGTTTCTCTCTCACCCTTGCTGAACACCTTGATACACTTAGAGAACACTCTTGCTCTCCCCCTGGTTTTTCTGAACTCTTTTCTTGGTTTCCAGCTTCTGCCACTGCTTATATTCAACTTGCTTTCTCATCTTATGATATCTTGCTTCATTCCTGATCGGTGCATATTTACATATCATTTTGTACCCTTCTAACTTATGATTTGATTATGTTTTTGAGTTAAACTTGTGCTTTTAATAAGTTTTGTGTTTGTTTCAGTGTAATAAGCTTGAGACTCACTAATTGCATTTTGGAGACAAGTTAGCTCAAAATGGTGTCTGCTGATCAGTCAACTTCATGGATTAGACTGTACTTACTCAAGAAGAACCAGATGATGAGCCATATATCATTGGAAAGATACGGAAGTCTAGTTTCTGTAGAATTTTACGGTTCATAATTCCGAGTCTTCTAGAGAAAGTTATACATGTTTTGGCAACTTAAGGTCAAATTCGGCAGCATCTGCGTTACTGGGCCAAAAATCACATTTGAAGGCCTTCCCGATTTTTCCTTGAGTTGGGCTGCATATGCTTGGAAAGATGATTCAAAGAGCTTCAAGATCCATATTTTTCCAGATTTTTCAGATTGAAGCCACAAGCCCAAAACGAGCCCACAAGCTGGCTGCAATGCATTGTCATGCATGACATATGCATGATGAAGTGTTGTTGATTGTGGGAAAGTTTGGTGAAGCATATTCAATACCTATTTTTGAGTGGAATTTTGCAGCAGCCAAAAGATGATGAAGTGGGAGCTGCAACACTAAGCCTAAAGACAAGAGGAATTGTTTTCAAATGCAATAGTGTGTTAGGTGAATTAAGTGTTGTAAGTTGGTGAAGTGAGTGTGGTTAGTAAACTCTTTTGTATATTCAGAATTTCATTTCCCCTAGGCCTATAAATAGGGAAGTTCTCTAAGCTTGTAAACACACCCCCAAGGGGGGGAGCTCTCAAGCACTTCTCTAGAGCTCCCTTCCCTTCTCTCCCTCAAATTCTCTTAGTTTCCCTTTGTAGTTCTCAATTGTTGTAATAAGATCCTAGTACTATAAATCTCAAGCATTTTTCCTTCCTCTTCTTCTATAAATTCTCCAAATACTTCTCTATTCTCTTTCAAAGTTCTCCATGTTCTAAAACATTTCCCAAACACAATTCCCATTCTCTTCCAAAATCCTCAAGCTTCCCAAACACATTTCCTTTCTCTTCCAAATTCCCCATGTTCTCAAACACATCTCTCTTCCAAAATTCTCTAAAGTTTTCAAACACTTCACAAATACCTTTCTCTCCCTTCCCTAAGTTCTCAAATTCTCCAAGTTCACGAACACCTTTCTCTTCTCCAAACACTTTCCAAACACTTTCTTCTCCCTTCCTCAAATGCTCTCTTCAATGTTCTCTAAGTTGTAATTTATTTTTCTTGTAATGTACATTCTTTCTTCTTGTTTTGTTTCTTTTGTTTTCATTTTTGTTTTGTGTAGGAAAATTGAATTGGATCATTCAATCACCAATCCCTGTGGAATCGACCTCGCACTTACATATGCTATACTACCGAACGGCTCGTGCACTTGCGAGTATCACAAGTTGAGGATGCAACTGAATCCATTTTGGTGCAGTTGTATCTACACAACAATTCCCCATTACCTACACAGACCAATGGACATAAGATACTGCATCATCTTGTCCTCCACGTTCCTTCTTTAGTCACCCACTAAGACTAAAGGTCAGATCAAGTAGGTAATATAATCCCACTCAGCCACCTCCCACTTAAACCAGAAAATGGAGAGTGAATTCTTTGAAGCAAGTAAACCAATTGGCAATTAGTGCTCTCCCAACTATCCAGCAGGTAGTCAACCTTCTTTTAACTCAGAAGTGACCCATTAACCCCCTGCAATCTTGTGGAAAGCAATAGCCCCCAAAAAAGTGGTTGAAAACACATAGGAAAACCAACACAGCACGACTGGAGCGACCGGTCGCCCAGACCAGGCGACCGGTCTCTTTTTGGCAGAGTCTCCAGCGACCGGTCGCCAGAAGTTTTCGCTCCAGACTTCGAATCTGCCTAAAAATGACCGGTCGCCAATTTCCAGCGACCGGTCGCTTTAAGGCATATTCAAAATCTTCCTCCCAGCGCCAAAACGACCTTGTATCCTTAGGTGAGCCATTTTTTCCAACAAGAGAGAGAGAGAGAGAGAGAGAGAATATTGTGCGTGGGAGATACTCTAGCTTTAGTCATGACTAGGTCACCCATTGGCATGGGCATGGACACATTAAGCAACTCAGTTTCCGAAATGCTATCTGCTCTCTGATTGCGAGGCTACCGTTGACAGGCTTAAATATATGATATTTCCATTTCTTGCACATACCTACATCAACTGCTTTGTGATCTTGATGCATTGCCCCGACCTCATTCAGGCATTTGATCGAACATTTGGTAGATCCTTCCATATGAAGTTTTTGAACTTCAGGGGGTCAATTGCACCCCATTTATCTAAATGTAGATGCACCCTTGGGCAGACTCTTAGATGAGGGCTGATGTTTATAAAAGTCGGAAATAACTCGAACACCAATTCTAGATTCCAAAAGGAGAATTTACCCAAGAAACATATAAAGTTTCAAATCTAAGAACGATTACCCAACACCTGTTAGCCTGAACAGATTACCTCATAGCATCCTTAAATGAATCAAGGGAGGGTGTGGACATGCACATTCTTTCTTCACCAAATCTTTTTCCCAAATTGCATTCTGATCCGAACCAAACAGAATCTTACCTGATCAGATTAAGCGAATGACCTTCAAAATGCCTAGGTATTCAACAAAACTAAGAACTGAAAAAATCAAATTGAATTAATGCATAGCCAATATCAAGCATTAAACCTAAAAAACAAATCGAATCTGATATAAAGAATCAAATCAGAAAACTTGAAAAGGAGAAGACAAAATCAGAACACAACAACGAACTTAAGTTTAGTAGGGTGAAAATAGTTTGAAAAAAAAGAGGGGCAAGCTAGAAACTGACTGGTGTATCACTCTGTTTTTAAATATTATTTTCATTAACTGCAGGTTCTATTTTAAGCAATTACGGAGGCATTCCCGGCTATTGTCGTCTCATGAAAGACTCCAGTTTTTATACCAGCTTTTACACATCTTGAAATTGAAGAAAACACTGGGAGAGGTTGGAAAGAGGACTACAAAAAGGTAATACACAGATATGTTGATGTTTGTGGAATTGTTCGTGGTGAGGTTGGTTTCTCTGAGGTTTACAATTATCATGGTGTTGATTACGAGCAAAATGCGCTGGGGGCATTCATGTTTTCCTGAAATGCACTCGTTCATGTTAATGACTATATCTCCGAGGCCCTCGAGAAGAAAAATGTGGTATACACATGATCTAAAAGTGCTTTTTTATTGTTTTTATTTATATTAACATTTATTATTTTTCAATTATTGCAGAAATCAGGGGAAATAGCAAAGGCACTTTTGGTATTAACATAACCTAAATTTGCTTTTTATATATATTTTTTTTATATGTTACTATTTTCGAAAATATAGTGGTACAATTTTTGCATACAGAAGAGCAAATAGAGAAGAAACTCACATCCTTGTTCCCAGGACTGCTCATAGAGGTATACAATTATCTGCTTTGTAAGGGAATTGACATAATTCTAACCACAAAAAAAAAGAAAAAAAAAGAAAGAACGGGAATTGACATAAATGAGGAAATTGGAGAGGATGTAATACATAGAGAATTTCAAATCTGGTAAACATGTTATTTTATATTCGTTGGAAATTTGTATATTGTGCTTGATTTTGTGAAATCGTAGTGGATCAGATTTATATCAAACTTTGATTTTATTCAAAGAGGAGAGATTAGTCTGATTGTTTTATGGGAAAATATGAGAGGTGGAAAATGGAAAATGGGAAAATATGAGAGGTGGAAAATGGAAAATGGGGATGATTGTTGCTGGGCGCATTGGGAAAGCGGCAGCAGTAAACTTGACCGGATTATAAAAAAAAAACAACAGTAAAGCTGAAGCCGTTGAATGACATATTAAAGCTGTTGCACCGTTGGATCCATCAAAGGGTCCAACTATAATATCCGGATTTTAAGAAAAATCTACTCATCCTGATGAGAGAAAAGTCTAGCTTTATAGATTACAGAGAGAGAGGAGGTACTTTTCTCAAAGTTGCACTGAATATAAACAAAAACAAAAATAATTGACAAATCAAAGCCGCATTGGGAAGGAGGGACCAATGTGGGCGAGGGTCAAAAAGGCGGGAGATTGATGTTGTGGTGGAGGGAAGGGGGAATCGAGGCGAGGTGGTAACAGCTCATGAGGATTACGCGGTCAAGGAAATCAAGGGATTGGGACCGTCAGGTGAAGATCATTCAGAGAGAGAGAGAGAGAGAGAGAGAGAGAGGAGGGGTGGTGGCTGGTGGTTGGGTGGTGTGGTGAGTTGCGGCTTTTTGAGAAAAAAAAGAGCTTAGAGGCTGCTGGGTTTCCCAATATTTTTTTCTTTATTTAAAAATTGTAAGTTTTTGGTTGAAAGGATTTTTATTTTGTTAAGTATTCATGTGTTTTTATTTGTAAACTAAAATTAGTAACTTTTCTTAAACAATTACAGTTTTTTATTATTAATTTAAAAAACATTTATGAATATTTTAATGGTAATATAATGGAATAAACACAATGACCAAATTGGGCCTGATTTCAATTTAGGTTTTCAAAAGTGGGCCCTAATGACACTTTGGGTACAACAAAATTGTTATCAAACATGACCTAAGGTGATTTATTTGAAAAGTAGATAACTAGTCTACTACACCATGCCCAAAGAAAGAAAGAAAAACAAACAAAAAAACAAAAAGAAGGTTAATTCCAAATGGTGTTGCCAAGAAATATCATGATTTTTACATGATTTTTAAACTTTTTTGTGTTTTTATGGAAATAGAATTCATCGGTGTATTAGGCCATCTCCAAGTGAGAGCTATAAATTTAAATATAGTTCAAAATTCCCAAAACTCATCTTCAAGAGTGAGCTACATAAGGGCTACAAAAAAAGGGGGGAGCTACACAAAGAGCCAATTTCTAAACATTAGGGCACATGTGACCCTTTGGCAAGCTCGTGCTAAATAATTGGATGGGCCCAGCTGACGTCATCTACCCGTTAGCCAATGTCAGCTAGTTTTTTAATTTTTTTAAATTCGAAAAAATGATATTTTTTTATAAAAAAAATATTTAAAAAATCTAAATTTTTTGTATAAATACCTACCTCATTCTTAAATAATTTCTCACAACATCTTCATCATTTTACATATTATTCTTCATCAATTTCATCTTTTTACATAATTTCTCACGTTCTCTTCATTCTTTTACAAACTATCCTTCATCTTTTTTCCATGTAAATTAATTTTTAAGTTGTTTTTAAAACAAGACATCTACAAGAAAAAATAAATCAGAAATCTATAGGGCTAATCACGTTTTTTATAAAATCATTTATTAGAGGACTAAATATAGCCCTCCCCACTTGAAGATGACCTTACATCACAGAAAGATAGGAGATGGTACATAACAAGGACCCAACAACACAAGGAAATGAAAGGGCCGGCGCCCATCCAGCCACAAAGAAAACAGAGGCCAGAAATCAAACCAAGTAAAGGAAGTTAGAGAAAGAAAGCGATGCCCAATTAAACTTGCGCAATACAATTTTCAAACTTATTGCTCGAAAGATAGCCAAAAACAAAAACCTATGGAGAGAGAGAGTGTTGGGTCCATGCATGCAGTGTTGGGTCTATATTCAATAATTCAGTGTTGAAGTTGATGCATGCATGCATGTGTACGTACGTTAAATCAATTTTCATTACTCACAACAAGTAATGAGCTAATTAATATTGTAACCCCAATGTAAAATGAGGAGTATTAAGTGTAAAATCTCATGCGGACCCTACCTAATTCCCTATATGCAATAAAATGAGTGACGTAAATGAGGAAATTGGAGAGGATGTAATACATAGAGAGTTTCAAATCTGGTAAACATGTTATTTCATATTCGTTGGAAATTTGTATATTTTGCTTGATTTTGTGAAATCGTAGTGGATCAGATTTATATCAAACTTTGATTTTATTCAAAGAGGAGAGATTAGTCTGATTGTTTTATGGGAAAATATGAGAGGTGGAAAATGGGGAAGAAGATTATTGCCTTTGTACAAGATAATTGTTGCTGGGCGCATTGGGAAAGCGGCAGCAGTAAACTTGACCGGAAAATAAAAAAACAACAGTAAAAGCAGAAGCCGTTGAATGACATATTAAGGCTGTTGCACCGTTGGATCCATCAAATGGTCCAACTATAATATCCAGATTTTAAGAAAAATCTACTCATCCTGATGAGAGAAAAGTCTAGCTTTATAGATTACAGAGAGAGAGGAGGTACTTTTCTCAAAGTTGCACTGAATATAAACAAAAACAAAAATAATTGACTAATCAAAGCCGCATTGGGAAGGAGGGACCAATGTGGGCGGGGGTCAAAAAGGCAGGAGATTGATGTTGTGGTGGAGGGAAGGGGGAATCGAGGCGAGGTGGTAACAGCTCATGAGGTTACGCGGTCAAGGAAATCAAGGGATTGGGACCGTCAGGTGAAGATCATTCACAGAGAGAGAGAGAGAGAGAGAGAGAGAGTGAGAGAGAGAGAGAGAGAGAGAGAGAGAGAGAGAGAGAGAGAGAGAGAGAGAGAGAGGGGAGGGGTGGTGGCTGGTGGTTGGGTGGTGTGGCGGGTTGTGGCTTCTTGAGAGAAAAAAAGGGCTTAGAGGCTGCTGGGTTTCCAATATTTTTTTCTTTATTTAAAAATTGTAAGTTTTTGGTTGAAAGGATTTTTATTTTGTTAAGTATTCATCTATATATATAAAGCAAAAAGCAGAGAATGGTGAAACATTCAAAATACCATAAGATGCCCTTGGTTAATGCAAACATTAAGAATTGAAATTATTAATTAAATGAGGACAATATGGTAAATTCACACCTTTTCATATTAAAAAAATTTAAAATGTAAAGAAAAATCAAATAATGGATCCTCTTTTTATGGAACACAACTACCCATTATCTTTTTTAATTCTAAAATAAATTTAAAATAAAAATAAAAAAAAGCATTTCGCAATCGCGGAAGCACGTGCGGATAGGCTAGTGTGTTTTTATTTGTAAACTAAAATTAGTAACTTTTTTTTAAACAATTACAGTTTTTTATTATTAATTTAAAAAAACATTTATGAATATTTTAATGGTAATATAATGGAATAAACACAATGACCAAATTGGGCCTGATTTCAATTTAGGTCTTCAAAAGTGGGCCCCAATGACACTTTGGGTACAACAAAATTGTTATCAAACATGACCTAAGGTGATTTATTTGAAAACTAGATAACTAGTCTACTACACCATCCCCAAAGAAAGAAAGAAAGAAAAACAAACAAAAAAACAAAAAGAAGAAGGTTAATTCCAAATGGTGTTGCCAAGAAATATCATGATTTTTACATGATTTTTAAACTTTTTTGTGTTTTTATGGAAATAGAATTCATCGGTGTATTAGGCCATCTCCAAGTGAGAGCTATAAATTTAAATATAGTTCAAAATTCCCAAAACTCATCTTCAAGAGTGAGCTACATAAGGGCTACAAAAAAAGGGGGGAGCTACACAAAGAGCCAATTTCTAAACATTAGGGCACATGTGACCCTTTGGCAAGCTCGTGCTAAATAATTGGATGGGCCCAGCTGACGTCACCTAGCCGTTAGCCAATGTCAGCTAGTTTTTTAATTTTTTTTTTAATCCGAAAAAATGATTTTTTTATAAAAAAAATATCTAAAAATATCTAAATTTTTTGTATAAATACCTACCTCATTCTTACATAATTTCTCACAACATCTTCATCATTTTACATATTATTCTTCATCAATTTCATCTTTTTACATAATTTCTCACGTTCTCTTCATTCTTTTACAAACTATCCTTCATCTTTTTTCCATTTAAATTAATTTTTAAGTTGTTTTTAAAACAAGACAAAGACTACAAGAAAAAATTTAATTAGAAATCTATAGGGCTAATCACGTTTCTTATAAAATCATTTATTAGAGGACTAAATATAGCCCTCCCACTTGAAGATGACCTTACATCACAGAAAGATAAGAGATGATACATAACAAGGACCCAACAACACAAGCAATTGAAAGGGCCGGCGCCCATCCAGCCACAAAGAAAACAGAGGCCAGAAATCAAAGGAAGTAAGAGAAAGAAAGCGATGCCCAATTAAACTTGCACAATACAATTTTCAAAGTTATTGCTCGAAAGATAGCCAAAAACAAAAACCTATGGAGAGAGAGAGTGTTGGGTCCATGCATGCAGTGTTGACAGCAAAGCGGGAAGGCAGTAGAATGTTGTCTATATTCAATAATTCAGTCTTGATGTTGATGCACGCATGTGTACGTACGTTAAATCAATTTTCATTACTCACTCCAAGTAATGATGAGTTAATTAATATTGTAACTCCAATGTAAAATGAGGAGTATTAAGTGTAAAATCTCATGCGGACCCTACCTAATTCCCTATATGCAATAAAATGACTGACTAATGATGTGCCAGCTTCTATCAGACTCTTACTAGAATTATTTACACTTAGACAATTTCCAAAAGGAGTTGACACTCTCAGATCGCTGAACCTCACACAGTTTTCGGTCTTCATACAATGACTGAGTCCATTCATCATCTTTGAGTTCAAAATTTTTCAAGAATTTTCCGCCATCTTTTTTTAAACTCTTCATTTTTTCAAGAACTTTTCAAATTCCGCCATAAAATTTTCATGCCGTATAGTTATATGGCCAAGATTTTTAGAAACCTTCCCCAACATGTGCCACAAACAAAAACAATGATAAGCATTTGGAAACACCTCTGAGATAACTGATTTTTTCGATTTGCCACGGTCAGTGATTATTACTTGTGGAGCTTGCCCACCACCACCCATAGCTTTCAGCCACGTCAGTTGATTCCCATAGTAATTATCAGTGACGGATTCAGGATTCTCAGGTCATAAGGCCACAGTGTAAAAGTGTTTTTTAGGCTAAACTGTTAAGGCATTTTGTAGAACAAATGAGTCATTTCCTATCCAATTATTTTATAAAAAAAAATGTTAAAATAATAATAATTTTTTTTAAAAAAAACATACATACACACACTAATACTCTACCATGAACCCCAACCTACCCTAGAAACCCTATGTCTAATAAGCAGAAGAAGAAGTTTTTTTCTTTTTTGGAGAACCCCTTTGTAGATAAATTCATCACTAAAATTTAAGATTTTGAGCTATCTCTTCTTCCTTTTCTTTCTCTATCTTTTAAAATTTCCAGATAATTGTTTCCTACGAATAAAAATCTCAATAATCACATCAACACATAATAAGGCTAGAAACAATAATAATAAATCAACTTTTAAGAGCAATAATTTAATTAATGGATCGAGGAACAATAAAACCTGGATTTGTGTGCTTGCTTGCTTAATGAAATGAACATATTTTCCTTGACCAGAAATGAACATATTTTCAATTACCAAAAAAAGAAATGAACATATTTTTGAGGTAGAGACTTAGACCAGCCCGTTTGACCAAAAACAAAAAAGACTTGGACCAGCCCGTAGACATTGGCCTACTTTTCTTTATTTTTTTTTTAGTTTTTTGTTGCTACGTACAGCTACTTGCCCATCACTTTGCGCTTAGTGCTACATCAGTATCTAGGCTACCACTTTTTATTTTTTAAGTTTTTTGTTGCAGCAAAGGCTGCTTTCTCCGCTGTGTGCTTCCACTTCTCTTCAACTGAAGTAGTTTTTTTTCTGCCTGCAGGCCTTTCTGGCATTTCGTCGAGCAGCTTGTGTGCATTTGGGGTCGCCGAGCTTCTCACCATGGGGTCGTCTCAAACCTCCACAGGCTGTCCACAGCCACATTTTCGGCTATCTCATGAGGTCATGTGACCCCTCTTGTCCCTAAATAGGTCCGCCCCTTATCCCGTGTAGAGTTATGTCAGTTGAGATTTTTGCCCTAATTAAGTTTTTAGAAGTCATTTTACAAAGCACAAATTGTCCCTTAACATTGTCTGATCTGACCAACAAATTGGGACCACCTCATTTGGTTTTCACTACTTGTCAGACACCCTTTTATACATCAGTTTTGTAGGCAATTAATTGTCCAAAAGGTTTTACCCTTTCGGGAAAGTAGTCATTGATTCATTGTCTCATTGTTTTGGTTGCTAGCGATTCATGTTAGTAATCAATTTTAACAAGGTGGTTTTGCTAATCCAACATCAACCGTCCATTCTTTTTAGAGATCCAACGGCTGAGCATCACTTTCATGAGGACTTAGTTGGTTTGGTGGGCTTCCTCCAGTAGTTACTAGTTTTCGAACAAATAATGCAGTTTAGGGTTTCCCAAGCGACATATTGAGTTGTAGTGTAGAACTAGTACTGTATTCATTTCTAGTGAAGCAAACTATTGTTCTCCCTGTCTCTCTCCCAGGCTCCTCCTCCATCATTTTTCGGTAAGTACGTTCAGACCTTGATTGTATCTAATTACTAAATTATCTGTAAGCATATATATACATATATATAGTTAAGTTGATATAATTAAGAGGGCACTCATAGTCATTAATCCATCTCCGCAACGTTGTGCAGATCGGAATCTAAAGCAACGTTGAAGTCCATATATGGAGCCGTTAACTAATAGGGAGGTACAAACTGTAACGGAACTACCATCACAGAAAATGGAAGCGCATCATCGAACACAGGACTTTGAAGAAACAGATGGTTATGCTGATAACTTGCGCTTGTACCAGCAGCTCTACAGCTATGCTACTCATGGCAACACAAATGGATTTCACGACACTATTGAAAAGAAGCTTCAGGATCCCAATGCTCGCGTTCAGTTGCTGTCTCGACGGAGCCCCCAGAATAACACATTTGTTCACATAGCTGTGAGCTCCGGCCATGCCGAACTAGCAGCCGAGATCTTACAACAACACAAGCCCCTTTTGTTAGAGAAAAACTTTGAAGGTGACACCGCGCTCCACATTGCGGCCAAATCCAGGGATATAGATACGACAACAAACACTCTTCTCCGCGAAGCACGAGGAACAACAGACATTGAAAATAATGGTGATGTATTGACGTTGCTGAGGATGAAAAATAATGAGGAAAACACTGCCCTGCACGAGGCTCTAATCCGAGGTCACCAATCAGTAGCCAAGTGTTTGATAGAGGCTGATCCTGCCGTTTCACTTTACACTAACAAGGAACAAAAGTCCCCTTTGTATCTGGCCGCTGAACAAGGGCTTGTTGAGATCGTGAAGCTAATAAAAGAAACAGCAGTTGAGAAGAACACAGAAATTCAAGGCAAGTCCCCGTTGCTTGCTGCAATTCTAGGCTGCCAGAAAGGTTCGTACATTGAAAAAATTCCTTTTTTATTTATTTATAGTAAACATGACTTTTCACCTTCAAACTAATTAATGTCTTATCTACAACCTATAATTTTATTTTTCTATAAATAAAATTCAATTTTTATAACTAAAATCTAATGACCAGGATCCAACTCATCAAGGTACCTAAGCTTTTTTTAGTCGTAAGCAACCTAAGTTTAAAATCTAATTTATTGTACTTTTTAAAATTACAAAAATACCCCTAATTAGTGTTTACCAATATGCACATTAATGGTGCTTCAATAGATTTAGGGATTTTTAAGGTAGTTTTTCCTCTCTTTTTTTAAAAAAATCAAATATAAGTTGGTACTCTTCGGAATGTTTCCCAATTTGACTACCTGATCATACTGTTTTAAATTTTAAATTAATATTGGCCAGATAATTTTTATATAAAAAATTCCAGGTTTTAATAATTTGTATGGTTTGAAATTAAATTTTTTCAAACAGAAAGAATGTGTTTTTGCTCCCTATAGTTCTTGATCCCTCTGTTTTAGGTTCTCTAAATTACATACATTTTCTAGGTACATTAAAATACAACAAACTAAGGTAATTAATTCTTAGTAAACTAAAAAATAATTATGGATAATTAATTTACCTATACAATCTGGGTAAATTCTTATACCTACAAAATATAGGTAAATTAGTACCCCCTTTTTTATATTTATAAATAGCATGCCTATTTTTCATACCATAATGTGTCTATTTTTTCATAAATAATGTACCTATATTTTTCATAAAATAATGTGCCTATTTTTTTTTTCATAAATAATGTACCTATTTATTTTATAGAACTAATTTCAATAGTAACGTTTCTATTTTGTTATATAGAAATAATGTACCTATTTTCTATAAATAGCGTGCCTATTTTTTCATAAATAATGTACCTTTTTTCTTTATAAATATGTACCTATTTGTTTTATATAGATAATTTACCATGTATTAGATATGTGGAATATAGGTAAATTATTTTAGAGTTGAAATGGTCACAATAATTTTTAGGTTATTAAAGATAGCACACCTAGTTTATAAGTGAAGAGCACCACCCCCAATATATATTTCCCTCAGTGGTGTGATTATTTCCCTTAGTGAAGAGCACCACCACCCACAATAATTTTTATATACACTAGCCTTTCCACACGCGCTTCCGTGCCAGCGAGAGGTTTTTTATAAAAAAATTAAAATTTATTTTAGAATTAAAAAAGATAATGGGTAGTTGTGTTTCATAAAAATAGGCCATTATCTGATTTTTCTTTTAATTTTAATTTTTTTAAAATATGAAAAAGTGTGAATTTACCATATTATCCTCATTTAATTAATAATTTCAATTCTTAATGTTTGCATTAACCAAGGGCATTTTCTGGTATTTTGAATGTTTCACCATTCTCTGCCTTTTGCTTTATATATATAGATAATTAGAGGATATTAGGTAAAATTTCCCTTCACACAAGCAAGAGGAAGTTTGAACTAATTTTGATTGTAGCTCATTATTCCATTGCTTAAAATTAGGGGATTAAAAAACTGTCACCAATTAAAGAGTAATTTAATGGCATAATTGGTAAATAAATCAAATTACATGGATACATTTTATCCTATATGGAATCTAATTTTAAAATTGGGTTTTATTTAAAGGTTTTATTATTAGATTTTTTGAATTGCTTAGGCCGATATTAATGTGACTTTTTTTTTTTTGTCACAACGACTAGTAGTGTGATAGATTTTGATAGATATTACAACCTCTTCATAAAAAAACATTATCATTATAATCATGTTGTTCTAATTTATACTTGATTCATTTACTGATGCCAGAAGCCCTAAAGATAATATCAAACATGGAAGCAAATATTTTGAACTCAAAAGATGAGAAAGGGAGGACTCCACTGCATTGTGCAGCATCAATTGGTTATCTAGAAGGGGTTCGCTTCTTAGGCAGACGTCTCATGGATTCTCATCGAAAGGATCATTGTGGCAACTTTCCGATTCATTGTGCATCAAGTAAAGGTCATGTCGACATTGTTAAAGAGCTGCTTCGACATTGTCCCGATTCTATGGAATTGAGGAACTCAAGTGACCAAAATATACTCCATGTTGCAGCAAGATGTGGCAAGGACAATCTTGTCAAATATTTTCTAAAGAAGGTTGAGTTTCAAATGTTGATAAACCAAAAAGACAACAGAGGAAATACTCCTTTGCACTTGGCAAAGATGTACCATCATCCCAAGGTTGTGGACCTTCTCACTTTCGATAGAAGGACCAACTTAAAGGTCTTGAATGATAGGGGCATGACATCTCTTGACATTTCAGAAAGCACTTTGGAAACTACTGCATCATATCATGGGGTAAGTTTGTGCTCTACCTACTTTTATCATATTACTAATGATGATGATTTTTGCTATCATACCCAAGGGACTTCCTTGTTTTATTTAGTGTGTTAAGTACAAGACATCATTTAGTAGTCTAGAAATTGAACAAAGAACTAAAAGGAGAAACAAGTAATTGAGAAAATACTGAAAACACTTGAGGCGGATATATATAAGCTGGAATGGATGATCTAAAATAGGGATCATCAATTGGCTCGCGATCCGCAGGCCAAAGTGGGTAACTCGGGACTCGATGGGCCAAAGTTCAGCCTAACCCGATGGTTAATTAGGCCCACTCGGCCCGACCCGTTATAAGGTTGGATAGGACTTCCGCTTAGGATATGAACCCTTCGGCCTGGCTTGACTAGGCCTGCCCATTGCCTTATATTGCCTTATTTTCATCCCCCCATTCGGATTCAATTAAAAAACTAGAAATTCAAATTCCCAACAAATCAAAATATAAAAATCCAGTTTTAGTATAAGATACAGTTTATATCAATATTGATACCTCAATAAGTCAATGTATATATTTCATACTAAAATCTCATAAAATCGTGTTTAATTATTTAAAATGTAAGGAATATAAACCGCCAAAAATTTATTGAAAACATTAGTATTTCAAAAGTTCATTTTTCATACTTAGTCAATATTGAGGTACCAATACTGGTATAAAGTGTATCTTATACTAAAACTGGATTTGTTGGGAATTTCATTTTCTAGTATTTTTAATTGAATCCAAATAGGGGTACTTCCTTACTTACATTGTAAACTTAAGTGAATGGAGTAATATAAAAATTAATTAATGTAAAAAAGACAACACATTTACTTAACAATAAAATTAAGGCAATAAGGCAATATAGGGCAATGGGCGGGCCTACTTGGCCTGGCCCAACCTGGAAAGCCGGCCTAGGCTTGGTCCGATGGGAGGGCCTGGACCGATCCCTTTGAAGCCTCAACCCGACTCGAAAAATAAAAAAGCCCATCAAAGCCCAGCTCGGACCAATGACGATCCCTAATTTAAAATACCATACATCGTGTTGCGGATCCACTAGAGGTTCTTTTGCTCTTGAGCACGGTATGTTATGGTGCGACCTAACTGTTTGATAAAAGTCCTCTAAGAGGCTAAGGCAGGGAATAGACAAACTTATTTTGTTGTACTTAACAATCTACATTATCAAAACATGAAGAAGGGATCTAAAGTTGATGACCGGTTGGTTTGGTTAGAGAGTAATATTGGTGTCGATGTAGAGCTACAGGTCAGCTCTTTTAAACTACTGGTCGGTTGTGGCCGAACAGACCAATCGGTGTGCCCAGAGTCTCCAACATGTTGGGCAGAGTTATTACCCGTTTTGATAACGATAAGGGGCAGAAGTATGTAATATAGAACCCAGTGTATATGTAGTAATGATTGAAGCTGAATCAGGAGCAGGGTCTTTGGAATTGTGAGAAGTGACAAGAAGGGTCTTAGGGGTATTAGATACGTGTAAAGTTGTGCCCCCAATCTTCGTGTCAGGCATCGCAACAAAATTTGGTGATACGGGTTGGAGTTTAGATTAACTTTTGCCAAACAAAGTTAATTTTATTTGAAGGAAACATGCATCTAATGCTTAGGAAATGAACTTTAGCCACAACCTATACAACAAAAACATTCTAAATGGCGGATTCATTTTGTTTATACTAGTTGAGCTAAACTTTTTTCATTTTAAACCAAGTATCTTAGCCTAGTCTCTTTGAACACAAATAGAAAAAGGAAAAAGGGAATAGATATTTACCCTTGATGACCTTTTCTTGATTTCTTAAGAATGAACACCTTTGTTGGAAAAGCCTTTTTGTTTCTCTTGATTTTGACTCCTTCTCCTTTTAAGGCTCCAAGATTGGAGTCCTCTACCTCACCACATCAAATGCTCCTAGAGATGAAGAGAAGGCAATCAAGAAGTATGGATGCTAGTCTACTTCTTGATTGGACCAATTTTTGGTTTATGGAAGATGAGATACAAAGATGATCACTCATCAACCAAAGTAGGAAACCAAAAACCCTAGCTAGGTTTTCTCCAACACTTAGCTTTTATAGGACAACACAAAAGGCAATTGGGTGGGTATTTGGGGCTCCATTTGGTCCATGGGTCATGTCATCTTATGTCACTTATCCCTTGGGCCCAATAGCCTTTTGGGCTATTCTGTCCCTTTCCTTTTAAATCATATTTAAAAGCCCAATCCAATATTTCTATATGTCAATATTAATTCCATAATTAATCTTTTAATTATAATTTAACAATTAAATTATAATTATAGTCTTACTTAATTGACCCAGTCAAACTATTTGACTTTGGTCAATTGCTCCGGTCAACATGCTGACTTTGACATTTGATTATCAACCATTGACTTGTGTCTCCTCATTTCATTTCTCCTCATTTGTACCTCTAATCACATTATTTGGGTATGCAGATCCGTAGGTTCCCTTTAGCAAGGTAGTGGGTTGACTCAACTCCTTAGAGATGATATACGAATTAAATTCCACAATTTAATTGTTCCTATTAATAAAGGTTAATTGAAACCTTTTAGGACATCCACAAACTATGGTTGTCGCCTAGCAGCAAGTTATGGTTATTCGAGCTAAATGAGACGTTGTGAAAGAACCTATTCAAATTGGAATGACCGTGCAATTGAATCCTTCTCTTATGTCAATACTCCGTATTCACATTATTAGATCATGGAATCTGATTGTCAATATCCTAATGTGAATCATTCCTTTTATTTGATTATCCTGGTAAGATTTGAAGACTTCTTCTTTCAAGTCTTATCCACTACTCTGCGCAGAGATTTGACCAATCATATCTTGGAGTATTCTCTCTCCTTTACTGAGAGTAGAGATTCCTTGTTGTACATTCATTTGCTTCCATAACTCGATTGAGAATCTTGATGAGCACCTTTAAGCTATGCCTAATTCAATATGACTGTATAGTGCCCTCAAAGATTAACAACATAGCCACAAAACATCTATGATGCCTCGGGTCTAAGGATTAGTTTGCACCATTGCAATTTATGAGTTCTAGCTTGACAAGTGAGTAAAGACTTCCATGCTATAACTCATGTGTTGGATCGCATTCAGTGTACTTGTTCTTCTACAAGCACCTACACACATATCGATGTATCTCCACACTTAATGACTTGAGACCTTGTCATTCCTTACATATAGAGACGATACTGTATGTACTGGTCTTTGCGGAATATTGACGCGCAATCAATATTCCTATTACCAGGAACATATTCAGGATTTAGGGATGATGAGAAGTCTCCATGTATACAATCTTTTTACATAGCTCTCATATCCACTTGTGTATTCCTTGGACTATGGTTGTTCTATATATTGAAAGATAATATAGGATGATTTAATGTATAAAACAACATTTCTTGCCCATTGATAACATAATATGTCTTTTATCAAAGATGTCCTTAACTCTAACTATTACATAATTAGTTGGCTTTAAGGGCATATTTCTAACATTATTGTCATTCATTATTTAATTAATAATTTTTTCTTATTATTTATTAATTAATAATATTGTCAGACCATGTAAGCAGTTAACGGCAAAATTGACTCGATAAATTAAAACCCTAAACCCTGAACTTTAATTAAATTAATAAAATAAAAAAATGAACATCCCTCATCTTCTTCCCCCAACCTTAGCACCCCACCATCTCCTCACCGCCACCCACCCCCACCCTACCCTCTCATGACCGTCACCTACCTCCACCCCCACCCTCTCGGTGCCGCCACCAACCCCTTCCTCTTTCTCTCTTCCTCTCTCTCTCTCTCTCTCTCTCTCTCTCTCTCTTCGAAACCCGAGACAGGTTTTGTCGTCGTTGAATTCAAAATCCTTATGGACGTCAAGTTCAAACTCCAACTTCATTTCCAACCCCCAATCTCCCACCATCCACATGTCCTACGCTCTCTCAAGCCTTTTCCTCCGCTATCTCCTCACCTTTCCACCACACTTCCTCATCTTTCCACCACACTTCCTCATCTTGCCTGTCGTTCAAGCTCTCTCTTCCCTCGATGACGACGACCCCATTGTGCAACAAGTCATGCATCTCACATCAACGGGAACCATGTTGGGTTGGATTTGAACTCCATGACGATCTGATTGGCCCATCATTGCCAAAATCCCTCCTCTCCATCTCGCTTTCTCCTTCTATGCCTCCGAATTCGCCCACCCAATCAACACCACCAACACCCCAAAATGGTATCACATGACAATTGGTGGTGGGTGGTGGCCGGAGATGATGGTCAGTGGGTGGCAGTGAAGGATGGCAGCGATGACTGGTGTCGGTGGTGGAAGAGGGTGTTGGTGGGTGGCGGTTGGTGTCGGCGGTGGGTGGGGGTTTATAGTGGTGCCTTAAAAAAAGGAAAAGGACAAAAAGTAAATGTTAGTCATTCCTATATCACATGGGCTTACTCATTGACCTTGAACCCAAAAAAAAAAATTAAACTCATTCACCTAGCCCAAAACAAACATATAGGCCATTTACCATATACTAATTATTAAAGTTTTTTTTTTTAATCACTATACACTAGTTTTTCTTAGAATTAATACATTTGAGACTCCAAATTCGAGACAACTACAATTTTAATTTATTCACCATTATTATTATTTTTTAGTTGGGATTAATTTTTGGTGCTACACGTGATCATTGGCGAATCCACATAGGCACAAGGAGACTTGCCGAAAACTTCCTTGTAGATGTTGGAATTTGCCCCTCTGTGCCCTAAAATTGTTCTACTAAATGCCTCAAAGAGGTTGTTTTGTTTGCTGCTGTGTGTGACCCTCAATATTTATCTTAAATTGTTGGACTCGATCTCACAAACATGTAGGAGAAAACGGTTCATCAATCGGAGCTCCAAAACCAAAGTTATAAATTTTAGAAGTTTTTTAAGAATTGATGTTGTAGGAACTTCGAAGAAGAAGAAAGACTCGACGTCAATTTTGATTCCTTTTTTAAATAGTCCAATAGCAAGCCGTCACATGTCAATTTTTATTTGGACTAACATAAAAAATTCATTAAAAACTCATATGTGCACTGAAAAATTCACTGAAAATTACCCGAACTTGTAATCCCGTGTACTTTTATATCATGACCTCCAAACCACATGTGCTAGCTTTTTGTTACATTAATTGGTATTAATTTTGGTTAGATTAATTAGTATTGACTTTCGTTAGATTAATCATGTAATTGACATGGATTTTGTTCATATATATTTTATATGAATTTTGGTAAACTAATTGTGTCCATTGACATAGATTTTGTTCATATTAATTGATATACCATATAAACTATAATCAATTAGTAATAGACGTAAAACTCTGATTTTTTTTAATTTTAAATGACATTAATATTGTTTAAATTATAAGGGCATTTGCTTGTCTAAATTATTTTTTGATTTTTAGTGTTTTAAATATTGCACCTCCCTTGAAAAATTCATGGATCCACCACTGCATGCGATTCGTATGCCTTGGTTTCAAGCAACAAAGTTTTCAATATATTAATGGTACCACTTGTGCAGATGATACCTGCTGTAAAAGAAGAAGAAAATGGCGTGATCCAGTTATATTCCTCTGAACAAAATCCAAGAGACTCGAGCAGCCTACTTGAACTTGATCAAATTTTGGTTGAGCCAGGCCCAGGTATGGAAAAAAAAAGAACTACTGCCGCTGCTGGTCAGATTCAGAACAAAGCAGTAGCGATAGCTTGGTGGCTGGTAAATAGACTGGTAAATTGCTTGGAATACCCAAGAAATTGGTTGAAAGAGACACGTGGCATGCTGATGATTGTGGCAACCATGATATCAACCACAACTTTCCAAGCTGCAGTTGACCCACCCGGTGGTGTTTGGCAAGACAATTATACAAATAGTAGCGCTGGAGGTACTACTTATTGCACCCAAAATAACATATGCTTGGCTGGAACTTCAGTGGCAGGCAGCGGCTTCCCAAAAGAGTTCCTCACGTTCGTAACATTCAATACCGTCTCGTTCATTGCTTCTCTCAGTGTCACCCTTTTGCTTGTTGGCGGATTTCCCCTCCGGAATCGTCTAATTATGTGGCTTTTATCAATGGCCATGTGTCTCACTCTCACTTCTATGGCAGTCGCCTATGTACTTGCTATCATCTTAGTGTTCCCTGCAACTGAATTTTTCACATCATATGAAAATATATCCCTGATACGCATTGCGGTTTTGGCTACACCTACATTGCTTCTGATCATAGCTGCAATCCACACCATTCGTGTTATCATTTGGTTGGCGAGGAAGTCGTGGGGCAGGTTCAAGCATAAGATCCCAAAAAGCCTCAGGAACGTGATTGATAGTTTGGTGGATAGTTCGAGAGCATGTCACCGTGGCAAAAAATTCTGAGGAGAATGTTGTTGGCGAGTAGAATATATCCTATTCTATTTGGGTTTTATTTATTTTTCCTTTTGTATAGATATTATGTAATTAGGATTCCACTTATTTCCTAATTAAACCCTACTAGGGTTTGTAACCTGTATTATAAATACCTCCTTTCGAAGAATGAAATATATCTGAAAATATTCTACACATATTGTTTGACTTGGTATCAGAGCCGACTTTCTGGTGACCTGTGTGTGTTGTGCCCACCCGTGTTCTACTGTGTGCCCTAATTTCTTTTAGGGTTCTTGTGTCTGTGTCTTTGCCGTGTTCCGCTGTGTGCTCTGTCGTGTTTGTGCCTCTACTGTGTTCGTGCATCTGCCTCTACTGTGTTTGTGCCTTGTGCTCTGTCGTGTTCGTGCCTTTACTGCGTGCCTCTACTGTGTTCGTACATCTGCCTCTACTGTGTTTGTGCCTTCGTTGTCTTCGTGCATCTGCCATATTTGTGTCTGTGCTGTGATCTGTTGTATACCCTGCGTGATTTGTTGAGTTTCTCCTACAATCATGGGTGATAATTCCATTGTTGGTGCTACTGCTGCTTCTGCAAATTTGCGTGTTTCTGACTCTATTCCAGGTACTGGCTCTAATACTTGGATAATTGACACTGGTGCTTCTGATCATAGGACTTATAATGCTAAATTTTTTGATGAGTTGTCTAGTAACACCCGTGACCCATACCTAACTAGTGCTAATGGTTTGCCCTCTCCAATTACTGGCGAGGGCACCATTTCTCTCACCCCAACTCTGTCCTTGTCTCGTGCGTTATTAGTTCCCAATATTCATTGTAACTTGTTATCTGTTGGTCGCTTACTTGATACACTTAATGCTTCTGCTACTTTCTATCCTACTCATTGCTCTTTTCAGGATCTCAAGAATCACGAGGTGATTAGGCATGGTAAACGGATAGGGGGGTTGTATTATTTGACATTACCTTCTCCACCAGTTCGTGATCGTGTCGTTAATACTGTTCAACGTTGCAGTGTCAAAGACAAACAACAAATTTGGTTATGGCATCGTCGCTTGGGACACCCGTCATTTGGCTACCTTAAGCGTCTGTTTCCATCTTTATTCCGCTCCTGTGATGAGTCTAGCTTCAAATGTGAGACTTGTGTAATGGCCAAGAGTCACCGTACTGTTTTTCCCTTAAGTAATAATAAAGCTGCCTTGCCTTTTGAGTTAGTCCATTCTGATGTATGGGGTCCTGCTCGTGTGACTTCAAATGGTTTCCGTTGGTTTGTTACGTTTATTGATGACTGCACTCGCTTAACATGGGTGTATTTGATGAAGAATAAACATGATGTTGCCTCTATTCTCCCTGATTTTTGTGCCATGGTGTCTACTCAGTTTCATGCTCATGTTAAAGTTTTTCGGACCGATAATGGCGGTGAATATGTGAATCATACATTGAATCAGTTCTTTCGTGATCACGGTATCATTCACCAAACTACCACTCCATTCACTCCTCAACAGAATGGCGTGTCTGAAAGGAAGAATCGTCAGTTACTTGAAGTTGCCCGCTCTCTTATGTTGGATATGTCTGTTCCCCATTATCTTTGGGGACATGGTGTCTTGGCCGCGGCCTACTTGATTAACCGTACTCCTAGTCGGGTTCTTGATTTCAAGACTCCACTTGATGTGTTGTGTGCTCTTACTCCTCCGGTTTCGGTCTCTAAGTTACCTCCGAAGGTGTTTGGGTGTGTTGCGTATGTTCATGTCTACTCCCATCAACGGAGTAAACTTGATCCTTGTGCTCTTCGCTGCATCTTCATTGGTTATTCTACTACTCATAAGGGTTATAAGTGTTATCACCCGCCTACTCAGAAGGTACATGTCACTTTGGATGTTACTTTTCATGAAGAAGTACCCTACTATGTCTCTCCCTCCTCTTCAATTCAGGGGGAGAGGGGGAGTGAATTGAAGAGTTTCGGAGTGGAAAATATGGAAGTTTTTGGACCTGAAGAAGGAATTTCTGGGGAACAGGAAGCGACCGGTCGCAGGGAAGACGCGACCGGTAGCCGACTCTGTGATGAAAACGACCGGTCGCACATAGGAAGCGACCGGTCGCTCGCGTCGACGAGCGACAACAGTACCGATACTAGTGATGCGACCGGTCGCGAGGAAAGCCACGACCGGTCGCCAGACGAAATTGTTGGTGTTTTCGAGCCTCTCTCAGAAGGACATAACAGTGATATTGGGAACTAGTTACAATGGATTAAGTGTATTAAGTGTATCAAGTAAGCGACCCATACATAACTAGCAGAAGCATTAAGTGTATCAAGTAAGCGACCAACAGATAACAAGTTACAATGGATATTGGGAACTAATAACGCACGAGACAAGTACAGAGTTGGGGTGAGAGAAATGGTGCCCTCACCAGTAATTGGAGAGGGCAAACCATTAGCACTAGTTATGTATGGGTCACGGGTGTTACTAGACAACTCATCAAAAAATTTAGCATTATAAGTCATATGATCAGAAGCACCAGTGTCAATTATCCAAGTATTAGAGCCAGTACCTGGAATAGAGTCAGAAACACGCAAATTTGCAGAAGCAGCAGTAGCACCAACAATGGAATTATCACCCATGATTGTAGGAGAAACTCAACAAATCACGCAGGGTATACAACAGATCACAGCACAGATACAAATATGGCAGATGCACGAAGACAACGAAGGCACAAACACAGTAGAGGCAGATGCACGAACACAGTAGAGGCACGCAGTAAAGGCACGAACACGACAGAGCACAAGGCACAAACACAGTAGAGGCAGATGCACGAACACAGTAGAGGCACAAACACGACAGAGCACACAGCGGAACACGGCAAAGACACAGACACAAGAACCCTAAAAGAAATTAGGGGACACAGTAGAACACGGGTGGGCACAACACACACAGGTCACCAGAAAGTCGGCTCTGATACCAAGTCAAACAATATGGGTAGAATATTTTCAGATATATTTCATTCTCCGAAAGGAGGTATTTATAATACAGGTTACAAACCCTAGTAGGGTTTAATTAGGAAATAAGTGGAATCCTAATTACATAATATCTATACAAAAGGAAAAATAAATAAAACCCAAATAGAATAGGATATATTCTACTCGCCAACAATAACTTATTAATGTGTGAATAACTTATTAATGTGTGACACTATAGAAGCATAACGGTTTGAATTGTTTTCGACCCAAAGCTCAAATTGCACCTTTTTAATTACTTAACACTGACTGTTAAATAATTAAATCAATTAAGAATAGCCTGGGCATTGGTGATTTTACCATGTGCTGTAATTAAAACCCATTTAGCTTGGTTATTAATACATTAATTGGTTTTTTTCTGTAACTTCGGACACTTTCTGTCCGAAGTGGAATTGTAGCATTAGACACAATTCTACTCGAAATGATGTACTGTAGCGTTGGGCACTGTAGCATCAATCAGTTTTGTTCGAAGTGATGGTTGACCATGCGTTGGTCAATGTTCGTGACTGGCTTCTGTCCTAAGGGCCTGGGGCGCAGAGGCATCAATTGGGCCTTTTTAGACATTGAAATAGCTCTTGGTGGTTGGGCCTCAGTTAATTAACCACAAAATTGGCCCATTAACTATAGAAATTATACTGTATTAATTTTGGTCCAAACAGTAATAGTAGCTTTGTTAATGTTGCAGTTCTTCCTAAGGTGATCAGTTTTCCGCTTCTAATGGACTGTTCCAGATAAAATTGGCCACGAATGTTGGCTGTTTGGGTTTGGTATTTTGGGGAGATGATAGTGGAGGTGATGGTGAACAACTTTCGTTAAGGAACGAAGGCGAGATAAGGTCGTTACGGCGATGGAAAGTCACCGTGAAATTGGGTATGCGGCTACCCTGTTTTCCAGTAGAGAGAGAGAGAGAGAGAGAGAGGGAGGCTAAGATCTGATTTTAGCCAAGCTTTTAAACAAAAAAGGTAAAATTGTATTTTATCGTTTATAATTTAGACAACCCAACAAATCTGGGCCTCCTCTTCGGGCATATCCACAACAAAATTTGATTTCTATGTATCAAACCCAAACAAAAATACTCTATAAGTATCAAATCCTTATTAATAAAGATTCTTATGACTAATACCTTCTTTTTTAATTTTAATGATGAATCGCTGTTGGTTATCCAGTTTATACTTGGTATCAAGATTCATATCATGATGTCAATTATTTTAACAATAGTTGGAGTTGGAGGGATGATCATTTTTTTCATTGATTTTATACCCAAGTCGCAAAGGAAAAGAGGTTAGTGTTCAAGATTTAATAAGTTAACAGTGGATGCTTAATGTCTATGTTGAGAATTACAGCCATAATTTGTATTGTTGTGATCTCAGTATTTGTTAAGAATTAATCTTTCATTGTGGATAAACTAAAGTTTGTTTTGTAATAATATCTTTATTAATGTTGCAGTTCTTCCTAAGGTGATCAGTTTTCCGTCTCTCTTTTAAATGTTTGCTCTTAACAATGTTTATGTTTTTATCGGTGCAACACTCGTACGTTTTTGTCCATCGCTTACAGAAAGCTTGCCCACATGTACGATCCTGATAAGAACGGCAATGAAGAGACTAATAAACCATTCACCGACATCAACAATAATGTTTTTGTTTTTTTTCCGTCCAACACTTGTACGTTTTTGTTCATCGCTTTGCAGAAAGCTTGCCCACATGTACGATCCTGATATTTGTCAATAGAATTTTGTCCAACTTCTTTTTGTTAAGTAAATTTTCTCGGGATGTTAAAGTGTAATTAACTCATCTGCTACTCTTTCACTTTTCCATTTAAACTTATTATCCTTTTTTTACAATATCATTCTGTCTATCCAGAATCTAAAATCTTTGTTTTCTGGGTTGCTAATCTAACAACTGGGATCTTTTTGTTTCTTTTCTTTAGAAAATATTTTGTTATGGTTTTTGCTTTCGTTTTTCAAAGGACAATTCAAACTAAAAAAGAAAAAAGAAAAAAGAAAAAAAAGAGGAAACAAGAAAACACAGTAAAGTCTACAAAGGAGAGCCACATTTTACCCAAGTTACTAAAAGGTTCGTATTTTACCCAAGTTACTAAAAGGTTCACATTTTACAGTAGTATGACGTGCACTAGACATGCGTCATCAACATTTTACCGTAGTCTCTCTCTCACATTATTGGTAGGCCTCAGCGATACAAGTAATAATTAGAGTATCAAAAGGTTCACATCTTACCGTACTATCACGTGCACTGAGTATTGATGCATTCATCGAGATGAATCTGTCTCTCTCTATTGATGCATTCTTCGTCATTCATTATTGATTTATTTTTGGGAAATAGCGGTATATGCCACCAAAATTATGATCTTAAGTGAAAATACCACCCATTTTCAAAAATTGTAAAACTATCACCTATAAATATATATTTATTGTCCACTTATTGCACAGATATCACTGTTACAGAAATTTTGGTCTCTCAGCTCCCTATTCACTCTCTCTGCGTTCGCTTGCTCTCTCTCTCTCAGCTCTCTCTCACAGTTCTCTCTTCCTCTCTCAGCGCTTTCTCTCTCCATCGACCACCACCACTCTCTTTCTCCCTTTGTCGCGAAAACCTAAACAACACTCTCTCTTTCTCTCTCTGCAGTCAATGTTAGGTTTTGTTGAGGGGGTTCTTGAAGGTGAAAGAGAGGGTTTCTTCGTTAAATGCTCTCTCCCTTCAACAATCTCTCAGTTCCCTATCTTTTCATGTCTTCAATCGACGTCTTTCTCTTCTCCTCTGCTCCTTCAGGGCCTCAAAAAACCCTAATTCTTGGTTTCGATTCTGACTTTTTTCACATACTTCCTCCTCATTCTCAATCCTCTCACAGACAAAATTCGTGCTTTTCTTTAGGTGTTTCTGGGATTTCCAATTTGGTTATGTGCGCAAAACGAGTGATTCTAAGGTAGGTTTTGTATTTGTTATTGACTAGTTTGTCTTTTTGTATGGTTTTCATTTGAGAAGGATAATTTCACTAACCTGTGACTGATTTTGTGAAGTTTAGTAATTACAGAGATTGGAAATTTATGTATTTGAACTGTGAATTACTTCATGCTTGGATGAAACTTCTATTGGTCTGATTGATTTTGCTTTATTGATGTAGCCTCTCCAATCAATTTCCAAGTCTGGAATTGCATAACAGAGAGCAGAATGGTCGGGTTGATGATTTATCAGCTTCTAAGGTAAAGGGGGAACTACATAAGTGTTTGAATGGGCCTGTTACAGTTGCTACGGTCTTGTTGCCTCGTGGTTTAATCAATTCAGGGAATCTGTGCTTTCTCAACGCAACGCTACAGGCTCTTCTATCCTGTTCTCCTTTTGTTCAGCTTCTGCAGGAATTGAGAACTCGCAAAGTGCCTAAGGTTTCTTTTGTTTATTTGATTACTTTGTATTTACGTGGTTTTAGTAGAATTTCTATTTGCAAAAAACAAAATTTATATAGATTGCTGATATCAGAAAATAGGAAGCTACCTTGCCTATGCTTGTTCTTTTTCTGGCTAATCACTTAACTAATATGTTGTCCATTTGAATTTGATTTTATATAGATTGGGTGCATTTGCAGAGTTCGTCTCTGAATTTGACACGCCTAGTGGTTCAAGTTCAAAGAACAAAGATGCAGGTGTTCTTGAGACTGGTAGGCCTTTTAGCCCTGCCATGTTTGAAGGCGTTCTTTAAATTTTTACTCCAGATGTACGAACTAGGATCTTGGGCAGGCCAAGGTGTGTATCTGATCTGGGTGAATAATTTTCTGTTCTAGGTTTTGTCTTTTTGTATTTTTTTTATTTCTATGTTGAGCCTTCTTATTGCAAATTTAATCCTTGATGGTATTGCTGGCTGAAATTGTAAGGCATGATCATTGCAAAAAGATTTAGACACATGCATCTATTTGTGGTCACAAAAGTTGTCCTTCCCTGCCACTTTTTTTCTTTTAAATCCCTTATGGATTCTTATTTTGCCATTAATTTCAGTTATTTCTATGAACCATATGATTTTCATTTTTGAGACCTTGAGTAGGACAGTTTCTGGTTTGGTTTGCCTTTGTATCTCTCACACTAGATGCTGATAAAGCCTCCTTCCAAGGAAAATTCCATTGAGATTTAGTTAGGATTTTATTACTTTTTATTTTTATTCTGATAACTCGGTACTCTAGTTTTTTCACTGGTTTTAGATAACAAGGATGATGAAGTGCGAGTCAGCAGAACAAGTGTGACCTTATTGTCAATCTTAAAACTTCAGCAAACCAAAAAGTAGGTAAACTTAGTTTTCATCCCTTTCAAGCTTGTTCTGGTGCTTTGGATTTTGGATTGCCATATACAATTTAATAAGTTAAGTTCTTTACTTTCCTTTTGGTCTTGGCAGTTGTTGTGGTGGGATAGTGTAAATTTTAAATCCAAAGCTTTTGACTTTGATGATGGTAATAAATTTGCTCATTTTATTAAAATAATCATGAATCATCATTTACAACATAGGTCAGATTACAAATGTTGGTACTACTATATCTGCTTGTTTTTGTAATTAGTGGGGCTAATGCTGATGGAAATCAGTTTGGTCCTGCATAAGTCCTTCATCCTGATGATGTCCTTTTTTTTCCTCATTATTGATACCTTAGAATGTATAATGCTTTTGTCTAATATATGTACGCATTAAATTTTTTTGCAGGTTACGAGTATCAGTCTTCGTAGAGAAGGTGCTGACATTCATGTAGATGTTGGTTTGTGTATCACTCAGGTATTGCTTAAATATTTTACTTCTTTGAAGTTCTTTATATGCTTTAATACGAGAAACTCTTGAAGATTGAGTATATGAGATGGAGAAATAGAATAATCTCTTTTAACTTTGGCAATATCTAATTGTTTTTAGGTCACCAACAAACTCAAGTGTAAGAACTCAAATGGGTTTCATTGGTTTTGTGTATTTGGATCGTTTTTCTGATTGGATATTTTGGGCTCTGTTTTAGGTTGCTTGTTTGCAATTAATTTTGGCTAGTTCTATGAACCCTATAATTTCGTACAAGAAATTCAAAAGGGAAAGAAGGTTTGACTAAATTTTCATATGGCCCTTGAAAGAATGCATGTCCTACTTGAACAAGAAAAGTATATGATCTTTTTTGAGTCTTTACACTCTTTGGCTGACCTTGTCCAAGCAAGTATTGGATGTTTTATAGGAACAACAAATTAGTGAAGTACTCATCCTAGCTTCAAATCCCATTGGGAGGTAAAAATGATAACTAGGATTTTAGTTTAATAGAAGAAGTCACTATTTTGTGCAGTGTATATATTGCTGGAATTTATCTGTGACGCACTATGTAAAGTAAAGTGGGTTTTATACCAATATTAGTCCTATCACTGTTCTTGAATATTCATGTTAATGACTTTTCTTGAGAAATCTTTTACTTGATAATGTCTAATTTTCTGTTTACATGTTAAAAGAAGATATTTTGTCTATTTATATATTCTTCCTTCTGGATGGTGCTTAGGACTTATAAGTTTTGGGAAGTACTCATAATTGTACTTTCGCCTGAGTAGGAATTTTTTTCCCAGTTTGCAAGAATTGTTCATCAAATTTATATAAGTTTATAGATAGCACAAGCATGCACCTTTGAAGAAGCACATATGCGATTCTCATCCAACCAATTTCGTTGTAACAAATTATGTATCTCTGACTCTGTTTTTTCCCTCAGGCTGGATTAGCTCTTGGAGAGTTGCGAAAGGAAAATAATTCCTAAGAAGCCTTTGGCCAGTAACTAATCCACCTTCAAGTCAAGAACATCTTTTACGTCCTCAACTTTTACAGAAGCCTCTCCGCCCATTCCTTGCTCGAGGGTATTTTGACGATGTAGGAGTGTAAAATGTGATTCCATTAAGGACGTCGTGTCCTTTTTGTAATATGTTGTAGATTATGAATATATAATGGGAATGTGGAGTTTTTGTATTGCCTTTGTATTGCTCCCCTATTGTATTTGTATTGTCATCGTATTGCCATTGTAGTGTTGTGTTATTGCCTGGTTATTGCACTTATATTTCTATCTTATCACCTGTTTTTCAAGTCTATCTTGTGAAGGAACTTATAAGGATATTTTGTAAAAGAAAACGCTTGATTGTATTAGTTTATTTTGTAAAGGAAAATGTTAGATCATTATTCTTTATCATATAAATAAGGTATAACAAGCACCATAGATGTATCTCTTCAAAGTGATTGATTCGTGTTCAGCTATTGGTGTAAGAATGTGATTCCATTATTGCTTTTTTATTGATTATTTATTATTGTAAGAATGTGATTCCATTAAGGACGTCACGTCCTTTTTATAAATCAAACTCATAGTTGCTTTAAAGATAATAAAATGTAGTCTGAATTGTTAGGGTTCGGTGGCGATTTATTTTGCATGTCTAAATTGTAGTCTGTAATGGATGTGTGTATTGCATGTAGATTGACTTAATATTGCTGTCCTATTGCATGCGTATTGTACTAATATTGCCTTTGTATTGCGTACATATTGTATGCATATTGCCACACTATTGCATGTATATTGTGATGTTATTGCTGTTGTAGTGCCGTTATATTGCCCTAATATTGCCTCTCTAGTGTATGTATATTGGCCTAATATTGCTATTATATTGTATGTATATTGACTACGGCTCATCAATGGGTTTACGGTTTAGGCCCTACTTCATTAAAAAAGAAGACGACGATGAGAAAGAAACAACGTGCCTTTCAAAAACAGGCGGTCAGGTGCATTATAATTGCACCGTAAGACATTGTAAGAAATTATTTTAAAAAATAATAACAACTAAAAAATAATTTACAAAAAAAGGAAGGTATGAATAAATATGCAAATGCTTCGTGATGGGTTGAAGAAAAGGATGATTACATTTGGTGATTTGATTATGTTTGGTGATACGATATATTATTCGTCTTAATCTTCATATATGTAATTGTTGTATTAATACTTGACACAAATTCATCTCGTACTCATCCAATTATTAAAGCTAAGTAAATGAAATGAAACAAAAGAAGAAGCCCAAAATAAACAGAAACAACAATTTCTAGCACCCTTTTATCACTTCTGTATTGCCACTGTATCACCAACGTATCGCCAGCTTATTGCGTTGATCACCATTAGTTCAAACATTATGTGATCTAATAGGGATAACTAATTTTTGGAACAACTAATGAATCTTCGAAAAGATAAAGAACAACTAGTAAACTAATGTATGCAGTTTAATTTTGCACGGGTCATAGTGCTCATCAACATGATATATGGAGGTGTACGAAATAGTTCAACTTCAAAATGGAAACAGTTTATGTGCCATGTAAGGCAATGAACATATAACAAGGCGAGTCTTCAACAAATTAAAAGTGGGCAATTATTTTCAAACAATCTGACAGCTGCCCGAGAGAACTGAGGGGGTTAAGGCATGAGATGCAAATATGATAAACACCGTTAAGCACTCGGACGAACCCATGCTATAATACAAGCCAACAGACAACCACCACCAAATTGCTCTTCAATATGTTGGTCAAGGGTGCAAATCTGTTGATGCTTCTCCAACTTTCTTACTAAGTGGTTGTTCTTCAGACCCTAATCATTAAGCACAACAATTTAAATTCATGCCATGGAAAAGGAACCACAAGAATCTAACTTCCTAATACAAGCGCAAAACCCATATGTATGCATAATCGGTACATCTATAAATTCCCACATGCCTAAATATTAGATATCAAATCATTAGATGACTAAACAGTAAATGCATAACCTATTTGCTAATCTGTATGCAAAACTAGAAATAACTACAAGCATCAGCGTGAAACATGAAAAGAAAGTTAAAAGATGAAACATGCAGATGCAAGGTAACACTTCACATTCAACCTCATAAGGTTTGTCGGCTCAACGGAACTGAGGAAGTCTTCCAGAACAAGGAAGCATGCAGTCAATAAACCCTGTAACGAAATAGGGCGCCCCCCCCCCCCCCCCCCCCCCCCCAACAACAAAAATGATGTAGGGAAGTCTGTCCAACGTTGTAAATAATCAGAATCATTTATAGAAAATGAAAGAAAACAAAATGAATCTCCCACAAGCCTAACAGGCTAATACCATTAACAAGGTCTGAAATTGACTCTATATCATGTATATATATATATATATATATATATATAAACTCCATCTTTACATATTGGAACTACATCAATGTAAACCAACTAGATCGACCCTGCATCCTGAACCCCAAAAAAAAAACAAAATGACCGAGAAAAACAAAACTACAACTGAAAAAAGGGAAATTAGATAAATTTTCTCCTTTTTTCCTCTTATATATTTTTGTTTTGCCTTCTATAGGGTAATTCCAATTCTTCTTTTGTAAAAAATTCAGGGAATAATACCTCCGAATTGAGGGTTCCAAGCCGCAGGGGCAGCTGCCTTTTCCATTTACGAACTTTCAAAAAAGTCACAATCTTCTGGGCACAAAACAACTCTACCTCTGCAACAAAGACCCAATTACAATTAGCAAAAGAAATCTAAAAAAAAGTAACCAAAAAAAAAAAACTTAGAATTTGTAGAAACAGAGAGAAAGAGAGACCTTAGAAGGAGAATCAGCAACCTTGTAAGCATCCGCAATAACACCCATCAACCACAACCCAGGAAAAGTAGTCTGTCAGCGACGGCAGCAGCAACATCACCTTCCTATCAAACAAATAACAAAAATGCCATCAAAGACAGTAAAGTTCATTGTGCATGTGTGTGTCCAAAAGTAAAGTTCATGACCAGAAAAGCTCCTCTGATCAACTATCTGTTTACAAGTTGCAAGACACGCTGTAGCCTTCATTTGAGTTCCTGATATCCTGCATAATCAATAAATCCTTCAAAAACAACAGAAAAGGAAACAAGAGAACAAAATGGCCATCATGCAAGAAAAATGTAAATGTGCAGGCAGTAATTTCCCTGATAGTTTTTGACAAACCACACAATTAAAAACTTCCTCAGCCAGATTATTCTAATGTAAGTCAGAAATTTTACACCAAAGAACAGAAAGAGACAAACCACATAAACTTTGATTAGTAGTTTTTATTCAAGCTTTGTATTAAAATTTTGACATCACACTAAATGAAATTCAAAGTAAACAAGTATGAAAGCAAAATATCATCTAGTTTCCAATACTAGAAATTAGCATCTTTCAAGTGTTTCATATACCCTTCTAATTTTCGCTATCTAGGGGTGTGGTAAATGATCAATAGAGGTTGACGCAATATATTTTCATTTTAACAACTTCGGCAATACTTTAACATCACTAGATGAAAATGATACCTACGGCATTTGTGGTCTGATAAAGTTTTTTTTTTTCCTTCCTATTTTAGAGGGAGAAATGAGAGATGTTGGGGGGTGACTAGATAGCTAAAATTTAAAAACCAAAAAGCATATGATATTGATTTTAGTTTATATTTTAAAAACTATTTGATGTCCTCTCTCCCTCAGCAATTCCAAACCCTAGACTCTAGAGAAACCCCTAAACCAATTTCATACAAACCCATAAACCCTAAACCAATTTCAAAGCAACCTCTAAACCCTAAAACCCTAAACCAATTTGGAAGAAACCCCTAAACCAATTTCGTACAAATCCATACACCATAAATCAAATTCACAAAAACCCCAAATTTCTAAGAAAAGGAACGTGAACAGTACCTCGTGGATGTGAACTGTGGAGTTAAGCTTGGATGGCTGAGGGAGGAAGATGACTGCGTCGGAGAGAGAGAGAGTTACACGACGGAGAGAGCTGAGAGAGAGAGAGAGAGACGGGCTGGAGAGAGAGACGGGCTGAAGAGAGAGACGGAGCCAAGAGAGAATAAAATTTCTGAACTTGTGAAAATTCAGCAATAAGTGGACAATAATTTTATATTTATAGGTGATAGTTGTACAAATATTGGGGAGGGGGTGGTATTTTTAGTTAAGATTATAAAATTGGGGGTATATACCGCTATTTCCCTTTATTTTTCCCTTTTCGTTTTGAATACAATCATATTATAATTTGGACTAACCAAGTCAAAAAATGAGAAGAAAACTTTGAGTTCCTTTCATAAGTTTTATCATAAGTTTGCTGTATATATTTGTCAGTTTTAATATGTACTTCTCAATAGGATTTTGTCCAACTTCTTTTTGTTAATTAAATTTTCTCGGGATGTTAAAGTGTAATTAACTCATCTGCTACTCTTTTCCTTTTCTTTTTGAACTTATTATCCTTTTTTTACAATAGCATTCTGTCTATCCAGAATCTAAAATCTTTGATTTCTGGGTTGCTAATCTAACAACTGGGATCTTTTGTTTTCTTTCTTTAGAAAATATTTTGGTATGGTTTTTGCTTTCGTTTTTAAAAGGTTCACATTTTACCGTAGTATGACGTGCATCATCAACATGAATAATGAAGAATATCTGTCTCTCTCTCACATTATTGGTAGGCCTCTCAGCATACAAGTAATAATTAAAGTTGATATAAAAGTATCAAAAGGTTCACATCTTACAGTACTATCACGTGCACTGAGTATTGATGCGACTAGACATATGCATCATCAAGATGAATCTGTTTCTGTCTCACATTATTGGTAGGCCTCAGCGATATAAGTAATAATCATAGTCTAAAATATCAATAATATCAATAAAATATCGAGGATATTATCATTTTTTCGGATCACGGATATTTCAAAACGTATCCATACACATACATTCATTATTAATTTATTTTTCCCTTTTCTTTTTTAATACAATCATATTATAAGTTTGCTGCATGTATATTTGTTTTCTGGTTTGCTAATCTAACAACTGGGATCTTTTGTTTCTTTTCTTTAGAAAATGTTTTGGTATGGTTTTTGCTTTCGTTTTTCAAAGGACAATTCAAACTAAAAATGAAAAAAGAAAAAAAAAAAGGAAACAAGAAAACACAGTAAAGTCTACAATAGGAGAGCCACATTTTACCCAAATTACTAAAAGGTTCACATTTTACCGTAGTACGACGTGCACTAGACAAGTAATAATTGGTAGGCCTCAGCGATACAAGTAATAATTAATGCTTTGGTAATAATTAATGGGAAATATATTGTGGTTCTGTCGAGCATCACTTTCATGAGGATCCTGGTGTTGGTTTTGCTAGACCTGGTGGGCTTCCTCCGGTGGTTACTAGTTTTCTAACAAATAATGCAGTTTAGGGTTTCCCAAGCGACATATTGAGTTGTAGTGTAGAACTAGTACTGTATTCATTTGAAGTGAAGCAAGCTATTCTTCTCCCTCTCTCTCTCTCTCTCTCTCTCTCTCTCTCGGGCTCTTCAACCTCCATCATTTTCCGGTAAGTACGTTTCAGACCGTGATTGTATATATATATAGTTGAGTTGATATAATTAAGAGGGCACTCATAGTGTTTCCCTCTTTTCGGCCGGATAGGCCGATTGAAGGAGTTTTTGGTCCTTCTTCTTTTGAGATGCGTAGGCGTGCCACCACCAAGCCACTTAATGGCTTGGATGGAAAGATCGTGTGAGTGTGGTTGCGCTTCTGACTTTTAATCAAACAATTGATCGACCAAGCAAGGAACCTCCTCTTGGCCTAGGTTCTTTTTCTTCCTTGAGGTCAAGGATGATTGAGCTTTGTATGACTATTTTTAGGATTTTTGTGATAAGTGCAGCGAATGTAAATGCAATAAACGAAATGACAGAAATGTAAGTGCGAGAAATGTAAGTGCGAGAAAAATATATTAAAGCGATAAAGACTTGAATTAAATTCGAATGTAAAGACAATTGAAATTAAATTGCAAGAAAGTAAGCTTACACTAAGAAAACGAAGAACTTTGATAATCTGAAGAGCTTGAAAGATAAAATCCTAGACTATGAATTGAAAAGTACAGGATAAAGAGATAGATTTTGTGTGTTCAGTTGGCTGTCCTTTCTCTCTTCTTCTGATGACCTATTTATAGAGCTTCCTTCCGTTCATGGATTTGGTTGTTAAATGGCCTCACCCGACTCTGTCTTGAAAATCTTCCTAGAATTAATACCTTCCGGAGCTCTAGGCATTTAATGAGAATTTTCCAACCATCATCAACCCCTATGGTTGGTCAGTACAATGAGATCGGGATAGTAGGGTGGCTACAAATCTTCCAAATATCAATGCCTTCCGGAGCTCTAGGCACGAACTACCCAATGTCTTGGAAATCCTCCCGATATTAATGTCTTCCTGTCTTTAAACTCCGCCACTTGTAGGAAAACATCTGCTGGAACTTGTAGGCTGAGCTTTGGACTTGATTAAGACTCCCACCAACATTAAGTGTCATGTGAACTCCAAATATTTGATATCGGCCGCATGATGAATTCTCCAAATGTTTGGAAATTCTAGCCTTGGTTGAGAACCTGTTGGCAAAAGAGTTCTCTATTTTTTGTTTATATGGCCATACCTTGTTGGCCGCGTGATGGATAGCTGTCTTATTAATTTCCGCCCAAATGATGAGTAGATGCCTCCCACATAAATAATTATATTAAATTCCAAATATATATAAGCCTAAAATAGGATGAATAAGGCTTAAACTTGGGAGCTGTCCGCACATGCACACTCATCTACTTATATATACTTATATATATATATATATATATATATATATATATATATATATATATATATATATATATATATATATATATATATATATATAAATATGAAAGCAAGACAAAGACAAAGGAGCTTTCGGCCAAAGACAAAGAAACTTTGAATGCTTTCACTACTTATTATATATATAATAAAAGCATACAATGATGAAGGCTTTGAATTCCAGCTTGTTTACACGTTTTGCATTCACTTTCTAATATATATATATATATATATATATATATTAGAACACTTGGAAAGCCACATTCAAGCATTACCCAGCAAGTCTGTCTCCGCCTAAACAAAAACCCCATCCGCTCCATCTTGGAACTCCCAAGTCACAACACCCGGCCGCATTCCTTTCAATAGACCCGGCCGCATTTTGCAAGGTGCCGGGGTGAATTATCCCACCTCCACACGTTCACTCACTTTATATATATATAAAATATATATAAAATAAGTCAATTAATTCCCAACTCAAAACCCCTCCAGCCAGGTTTGCAAAGGAACCAAATACCCCGTCCGCCATTCTCTAAAACTGTGTTTGCTCCAAACCAAAAAATCCGCCCAACTTCTACAAAAATCCCGCCCAACTTCTACAAAAATCCCGCCGAGCTATCCTAGTAATTCCAGCCGTGCCCCACCTTTGCAATTTGCTTTACAAAAGCTTTTTGGCCACCTCAATTCCAAAGAACTCCAAGCTTTGGCCGTATCCATGCATGCATCCACCCATTTATATATATATATATCAATATGATATGCCCAATCACTTCAGCCCAACTTTTTTGCAAGAGAAGACACCTTGGCCGCTGCTTTTCTGAGAAAACACTCGGCCACCTAGAATCCACCTTTATGAATTCTTCCTTGGCAAATTGGGCGACTTTTTGACCACCTCAAACAACTATATTATCATAAAATAGAATGTATAGGGCGTGGATTTGGGAGCTGGCCGCACATGGAACAACCCAAAGCAATTGCACTTACATATATAATTTATACATGTGGGTCGCCCGGTTTTTTTTAAGTTGGCCAAACAACACATGGATCCTTATATATATACGGCCTTGCCAACCACTTGGGCTTTAAAATTTATATTAAACTCATATATATATGAGGATGTGTTTGGGGCTGTTGAAAATTGACCCGGGCAGCTAGACTTTGGAATCTCAGCCGGATTTTCGAATAGGAGTTGTGGCCGGAATTGTGGAGTTGTCGTGGCCGGGCTGCGTTCGAATGTGGTTGGGCGCGATCGAAGGAGCTTGGGCTCGCAAGTTGCGGCCGGATCTGCTGGAAGGTCGTTGGCGGGGCGTGGCTAGAAGAGTCGGCTGGGCTTCCTAGTTACGGAAGTGAGCGGCCGGGCATTGATGAAAATTGCGGCCGAATTTTTGTTGCCCAAGAAGATGCGCCCGGATTTTCTTGAATGGTTGAATGCGGCCGGGCGTTTTGGTTTGGAGCTACAAGGTGGGGCGAATGAGGCTTTTGTTTAGACTGAAGTATTGCGGCCGAATGTGCTGGGCTATGTTCAAATGTGGCTGGAGGCTCGAAATTGGATGAGATATTAAAACCGGGCAGTCAATATTTAAAGTGCTTTGCGGCTGGAGCTTCTTTGTCTGTTACAAATCGGGCTGGAGGTGTTGGTTTTAGGTTTAAAACTAATTTTATTAATATATACATAGGTACATACTATGACTGGAGCCTTTGAGTGGTCTGCAAAATGGGGCTGAAGGGTTTGCAAGACAAAAACTCCAATTGCCTTTTATATATTATAATATATATGTAAGGAGTATTTCGGCTGGGCTGTTTTTAGAGTTGGCAAGGTCTTTTCTAGTTGCCCACTTTATATGCAGCAGCCCACTTATATATATATATATATATGAATGTGCTTTACAGTTTGGACTATCTATATATGAATGTGGGCGGAGACTAATTCTAGGGTGCCAAACGTCATGGGCATCCTCATGTCATGCCAAGAGATCAAAGGTCTTAGCCCAAGACACCGATTCGAGCCCAGAATTTTCGGAGGTTTGTGTGCATGTGATGGAGGCCTCACAAGGAAACAAATCAAGGAGATTGATGATAATTCATAATATTCCAAAACAAGAGAGAATCAAGCAATCAGAATATTTCAACCAATGTAATCCCACGAATTCAAGGAGCTTCGAAAGGAAAGATTTTTTAGAAGAGTTGACACTTGGCCATTCAATGGCCAGCCCATGGGCTGACGAATGCCCTATATAAAGCTCATCAAACGAAAACAAAAGAGAGAACATCAGACAAACAAACCTATCTTTCGTCTCGCACTTTTCTTTTCCTAGACTTAGGATTTTACTTTTCATGCACCTAGTGTAGCGAGTTCTTCATTTTCTTAGTGTAAGTTTAAATTCTCGTTCAATTTATATTTTCTTGTCATTTAAATTCAAGTTTATTTCAATTGCTTTACTTTTCATTGTTATCGCACTTCAATTAAGTTTAAATTCAAGTTCATTTTACTTTATCGTTCTTATCGCTTTCATTTCGTTCTTGCTTTATTTATTGCTTTGATTCATTTTATCGCACTTTAATTCTTGTCTTTACGTTATTTATCTTTCGCACTTTACTTTCCGCATTTTTCTTTAAATTATATTTAAGTTTAAGCACCTTTACTTTACGCACTTATTCTTCGTTTCATTACGTTTCACCTTCAATCCTCATCTCCACCCACTCCACATCATTTGATCGCTCATATAAAGCCTTGATCCCAAGGTAGTGAAAGAACCTAGGCCGTGAGGAGGTTCCTTGCTCGGCCGAACAATCGTTTGATTAAAGTCAGATCTCGGACGCAACACATCCATCTACTCACATTCCATTCAAGCCCAAATTCGGGGCTTGGTGGTGGCACGCCCCGCACTCAAAAAAGAAGAAGGACCAAAAACTCCTTCAATCGGCCTACCCGGCCGAAAAGAGGGAAACAGGATGATATTAACTTTTAACCTCCAAAACCTTCAGCCGCCTTGCAAAACAACTACAGACTCCAGTCTGCACGAAAACCCCCAGGACTCTTGCCCAAAAACTTGTGGCTCTTCGGCAGATAAAAACTGGGCATTGAAAGCAAAAAAATCTGGCCGCGTTCTCCAGTGCAACCGGCCACGAAAACACCAAGATTTCGGCCGCAACCTCTCCGCAAGCCTCAAATTCAATTGTGATTTTCAACAGACCCAAACACATAGTCACTCATTGATCGATCTCAGCAACGTTGTGCAGATCGGAATCTAAAACAGCTTTGAAGTCCATATATGGAGCCGTTAACTAATAGGGAGGTACGGACTGTAACGGAACTACCATCACAGGAAATGGAAGCGCATCATCAAACACTAGACTATGAGGAAATAGATGGTGATACTGATAACTTGCACTTGTACCAGCAGCTGTACAGCTATGCCACTCAGGGCAACACAAATAGATTTCACGACACTATTGAAAAGAAGCTTCAGGATCCCAATGCTCGCGTTCAATTTCTGTCTCGACGGAGCCCCCAGAATAACACATTTGTTCACATAGCTGTGAACTCCGGCCATGTCGAACTAGCAGCCAAGATCCTACAACAACACAAGCCCCTTTTGTTTGAGAAAAATATTGAAGGCGACACCCCGCTCCACATTGCGGCCAAAGCTGGGGATATAGTTACGACAACAAACACTCTTCTCCGCGAAGCACGAGGAACAACAGACGTTGAAAATAATGGTGATGTATTGACGTTGCTGAGGATGAAAAATAGTGAGGAAAACACTGCCCTGCACGAGGCCCTGATACGAGGTCACCAATCAATAGCCAGGTGTTTGATAGAGGCCGATCCTGCCGTTTCACTTTACACTAATAAGGAACAAAAGTCCCCTTTGTATCTGGCCACTGAACAAGGGCTTGTTGAGATAGTGAAGCTAATAAAAGAAAAAGCAGTTGAGAAGAACACAAAAATTCAAGGCAAGTCCCCGTTGTTTGCTGCAATTCTACGCCGCCAGAAAAAAGGTTCGTACATTGAAATAATAATTCTTTTATTTATTATTTATAGTAAATATGACTTTTCCCCTTCAAACTAATTATGTTCTATCTACAACCTATCATTTTATTTTTCTATAAATAAAACCCAATTTTTGTAAGTAAAATCCGATGACTAGGATCCATGTAACAACCCGATCCTTAAATATTATTTAATTAATAATTTAAGAGAGGAAAAGACAAATATACCCTTAGAAGATTTTATTAGGTTTTAAGTTGACTTTTTGACCAAGAAGGAATTTTGGAAATCCACTTGTACCATTGCGTAGGGCGCGACGAAACGAGTCCTTAGACACGTAGTGGACTCGAATCGGACTTGTAACAAGCAAATTATGAGCAAACTACAAAAAAGGGCAAAATAATAATTTTGGGAAAAATCAGATTTTTAAATCTGATTCCTCCCTTTCTCTCTCCTCACTCTCTCTTCCTCGCGACACCCCCCACCCCTCTGGTTTTCCAACCGACACCACCCCTCCTCCCAGCCACCACCATCGACGCCGGCCAGCCCAGACCAGACCGGCGACTCCCCAGCCACCCTACCCGACGTCTTTCCCGACCAGCCGCTGCCCTGGTTTCGCCGGAAAAACCAGAAAATCGCGTCAGTTTTGGCAGAATTTCGTCGGCTCCGTTCGTCGTCATCCGGCCACCAAATCAGATGAGTTAGGTATGGTTTTTCGACTGATTTTCACGTTCTAGCTGTTGGTTGGGTAGGATTGGAGAGATTTTGAGGTTTAAGAGGTTAATTTTCGAGTTAAGTTTCTGCCGAGCTTAGGATGCCAGAATCAGTCACTTCCGGTCACTTTTTGGCCTTGGTCCAAGAACAAAAGTGGTTCCAAATTAGGTGTTTTACCTAGGTTAGGAGTTTGGGCCGACGATTTGGAGTTTCGCCGGCCACCGGAATTTACTATGCACACCCACGCGCTGCCGGCGCGTGGGCGGCGCGTGAGCCAGGTATCAAGAGCCACTCTTGGTCCCAGAACGATCCTCGTGTCCTCACGAGTGCGCAGGAGTTTACGGATCTTAATTCGGATAACGTTTGAACCCCGAACGGATCTCGCATAGTGTGCGATTTCCGGGTTCAATACGTTCGGACCGTTGGATCATAGCCAAACTGGAGTATGTTGATCTAGGTATTTTAAGGATCGTGTATGTTTCGACGGATCATCAATCGGAGTCCTGGATACTCTGAAAAAGCCAACCCTAGGGCTAGGTTTATGGAAAATCGTCCGTCAGTTCGATCGTGCGATCGTGAGCAATCCGACCGTCCGATCGAGACCAAACTCTTGGGACATGTGTCCTAGGCTTATCGGAACCTCTAGGAACGATCGGATCGAAATTCTGAGGTCGTGGACCCCACGGGGTCCCGAGTTGACTTTTTGGGACTTTATCACTTTTGAGTCCCGAGTTACTATTAAATCATGCCCTTTGAGAGGAAAGTTAATGTGGGCATAGGAATGACCTTTAAAGTGATGCACGCACTTTTAGGAGCCGGGGGTCAGGGTTTTTAATTTAATATTATATTATTGAGCAGAGTTTTTAATAAAATATTATTATGGTTATTCAGGCACCCGGGCACCAGGTGACCCGCAGGAGGGACCTTCAAAGGGTCCAGCTAGCTCAGAGTATCTGTGAGTGGACTGTTTGTTTTATAAATGTTTTATGCATTTTAATTTCATTATTTGATCTTGAATAAGTTTTACTGAATACGGCTTTCCTAGCATGACTTGATAGATTTAAATATTTCTATTTATTTATGTGCTGCCTAGTGGAACATTTAAAAAGGGATTTGGAAAGTCAGAACTGAGGCATTATCAGATTAAATGGCAGTAGGATTTAAGGAATAGTTTTATAAGTAGTTTTATAAACTTTAATCTTTTTCAGAATTATATATATATATATATATATACATTCATTGTAAACCACCATAGGTACCCAAGGTTGCCTTCAGTATAATAAACGTTGCCTCGGAAATAAAGTTGCCTTCGGAATAAAATTATGTTGCCTTCGGTATTATTGATGTCGACGGACATCCAGTTGCCTTCGAGTAAGTCAGCATGCTAGACACCGCCCCACGAGTTTCGGGGACGCCCAAACCGTGGGTGTGAGGAATGCGGATCAGGCCGACCAAGTGTCCCCTGAATTCTGCTAGGATTGCGGCTCGGGTGACCTTGTGTTTCCTGAGGTCTGCTAGGATGTGTCACTCCGGTGGCACAAGTATGGAATTGACGGATTATAGAGGAATTGACGGAAATTTAAGGAATTGACGGAACAATAAATGGGTACACCTAGGTGGTAGATTTAAAAGTTGATTTCAATGCTTTCAATGATTTAATGTTTGATCAAGTATGTGATTGATTATATATATATAGATATGAATACAGTGTTTCCAGTACGCGTATTTATATAAGAAATGAGTTAACAGTTTTTACAGTGGGGTTAGTATGTTTTTATACTATTTTCTAAAACTTTGTTTTTGGTCCACTCACCCTTTTTATGTTTTGCGCCCCCAGGCAGTAAGCGTGCATAGTGAGCCACCACCGGGCCGAGTCCATCTTCCGCTACATACCTTGACAACGTAGGGTCTTGTACAATTATTTTATACCTGTAATCTAATATGTGTAGAGCTCTGATCTCGCCCTAGAACACTTGTCTAACTGTTAGTATGTAACTTTTTGTATGCTGACAGTTGGTGTATATTTTATATGCATGTTGACAGGTGTAATCTTGGGATTAGTCTATTTGCAAGGGAGACTCTGCTGAGTTTTTCGGCAGAAGTCAAACCCCAGTTTAAAGTGAAAGTTGACTAGAAGGGCAATTTGGTCAATTGTGCTCGGCACTTGCCAGGTGTCGAACACGCACAGGGTTCGGCTCGGATTCCAAAGTGGAATTTGGGTCGGGTCCTGTCAATCCAACTCATCAAGTACCTAAACCTAAGCTTAAAAAATAATTTATTGTACTTTTTCAAATTACAAAATACCCCTAATTAGTGTTTACCAATATGCACATTAATGGTGTTTCAATTTTGCATAGATTTAGGGATTTTTAAGTTAGTTTTTCCCCTCTTTTTTTCAAATCAAATATAAGTTGGTACTCTTTGGAATGTTTCCCAATTTGACTACTTGATCATTTACTGTTATAAATTTTAAATTAATATTGGTCAGATAATTTTTATATAAAAAATTCCAGAGGTTTGAAATTAAATTTTTCAAAGGGAAAGAATGTGTTTTTGCTCCCTATATTTCTTGATTCCTCTGTTTTAGGTTCTCTAAATTACCTACATTTTCTAGGTACATTAAAATTCAACAAACTAAGGTAATTAATTCTTAGTAAGCTAAAAAAGAATTATGAATAGTTAATTTACCTATACAATCTGGGTAAATTCTTATACCTACAAAATATAGGTAAATTAGTACCCCTTTTTTATATTTATAAATTGCATGCCTATTTGTTCATAAATAATGTACCTATTTTTCATACAATAATGTGTCTATTTTTTCATAAATAATGTACCTATATTTTTCATAAAATAATGTGCTTATTTTTTTTTTTCATAAATAATGTAACTATTTTTTTTTATAGAACTAATTTCAAAAGTAACGTTTCTATTTTGTTATATAGAAATAATGTACCTATTTTCTATAAATAGTGTGCCTATTTTTTCATAAATAATGTACCTTTTTTCTTTATAAATATGTACCTATTTTTTTATATAGATAATTTACCATGGTCACAATAATTTACATAGATAAATTACCCATGGTCACAATAATTTTCCATTATTTATGAAAAAAATGTACCATTGCTTTGTCAGAGATAAATTTTGATGTAAGACTAGAGGTGAATTCGCAGGATAATAATGTACCATTGCTTTTAAAAAAATCCTGCGAATTCACCTCTAGTCTTACATCAATCTGTCAGAGACAAATAACCCAAATAAGAAAACACTAATTCACCACGAATTCATAAGAGTAAAAAAAACAGAAACAAAATTCTAGAAAAGAAAAAATAGGAAAGAAGCAGAGGGAGAGGCTTTAGGCCCCGTTTGAGATTGCTTTTTTTCACTAAAAACCTGCTTCACTTTAAAGTTAAGCAGTTTAAGGTGTTTGGTAAAAAGAAAATATCCCGATTATTTTAAAAGCAATGGTCTTTTGACGGCAGCTTTTCAAAGTTGCTTTCAAAAGAAGCAGAGATGAACATTTAATAAATTTTTTTAATTCCCAAAATACCATCATTCATTTTAAAAAATGACACCACCTCCACTTCCACATCCAACTCCACCACTTGCACCACCACATTCACTACCTCCACAACCACATGATTAGTACATAACACTTTTAACATCATGTCTATTTTAGTCATTATTCACAGTTACAACAATTTTATATTAAAATTTACCAAACATTTTTAACACTACTTTTTGTACTAACAACACTTTAAAAGTATTGTTTACCAAACATGGAGCTGCTTTACTTTACAGCTAATTATTTTCAGAGCACAGCAGAAGCAACTTTTTTTTAAAGTGACAGCAATCCCAAACTGGGCCTTAATCTCATACACCAAGTATTAAAAGGGTCGATAAGGCTCCACAACACTTGATTTTTATTATATATATAAATAAAAAATAAAAAATAAACTAGCAACCACAACCAACAAAAAAAGAGACCACTGAAAGAATCGATAAAAAAACAGAGGAAACGAGGAACACAGATTCATTTCACTGCTGCCACCAAATCCAACAAAATGAAAAAATGTTGTTTTATTTTTATTTTAGTTTATTGTTTTATTTGAAATGCTTTAAAAAAGTTTTTTCCTTAGGTCCTTAGAAGTCATTTTACAAAGAGATAAATTTATCTTTAAAATTTTGAAAATAAGGTGGGTGGGAAAATAGGACAGGTGGGTGGAAATAGTAGCACTCATTTGGATTGTAGGTCATTATTCCATGGCTTAAAATTAGTGGCTTAAAAAACTGTCTATTTAATGGCATAATTGGTAAATAAATGAAATTACATGAATACATTTTATCCTATATGGCATCTAATTTTAAAATTGGGTTTTATTTATAGGTTTTATTATTGGTAGGTTATGTTCTAGAGTTATTGAATTGCTAGGGCCTATATTAATGTGACTTCTATTTTTGTCACAACGACCAGTATGATAGATTTTGATAGATATTACAACCTCTTCATAGAAAAACATTATCATTATAATCATGTTGTTCTAATTTATATTTGATTTATTTACTGACGCCAGAAGTCCTAAAGATAATATCAAACATGGAAGCAAATATTTTGAACTCAAAAGATGAGAAAGGGAGGACTCCACTGCATTGTGCAGCATCAATTGGTTATCTAGAAGGGGTTCGCTTCTTAGGCAGACGTCTCATGGATTCTCATCGAAAGGATCATTGTGGCAACTTTCCAATCCATTATGCATCAAGCAAAGGTCATATCGACATTGTTAAAGAGCTGCTTCGACATTGTCCCGATTCAATGGAATTGAGGAACTCAAGTGACCAAAATATACTCCATGTTGCAGCAAGATGTGGCGAGGACAATCTTGTCAAATATTTTCTCAAGAAGGCTGAGTTTCAAATGTTGATAAACCAAAAAGACAACAGAGGAAATACTCCTTTGCACTTGGCAAAGATGTACCATCATCATAAGGTTGTGGACCTTTTCACTTTCGATAGAAGGACCAACTTAAAGGTCTTGAACGATAGGGGCATGACATCTCTTGACATTTCAGAAAGCACTTTGGAAACTAGTGCATCAGATCATGGGGTAAGTTTGTGCTATACTTGCTTTTATCATATTACTGATGATGATGATTTTGGCTATCATACCCAAGGGACTTCCTTCTTTTATTTAGTGTGTTAGGTACAAGACATCATTTAGTAGTCTAGAAATTCAACAAAGAACTAAAAGGAGAAACAAGTAATTGGGAAAATACTGAAACACTTGAGCCGGATATAAATAAGCTGGAATGGATTATCTAAAATAGGGATCATCATTTGGTCCGCGATCCGCGGGCCAAAGTAGGTAACCCGAGGCTTGATGGGCCAAAGTTCAGCCTGACCCGATGTTTAATTAGGCCTGCTCGGCCTCGCCCATTGCCTTATATTACCTTATTTTCATTCCCCCATTTGGATTAAATTAAAAATACTAGAAATTCAAATTCCCAACAAATCAAAATATAAAAATTCAGTTTTAGTATAAGATACAGTTTATATCAATATTGATACCTCAATAAGTCAATGTATATACTTTATAATAAAATCTCATAAGATCGTGTTTAATTATTTAAAATGTAAGAAATATAAACCGCCAAAAATATTATTGAAAACATTAGTATTTCAAAAAGTTCATTTTTCATAATTAGTCAATATTGAGGTACCAATACTGGTATAAACTACATCTTATACTAAAACTTAATTTTTCATATTTTGATTTGTTGGGAATTTCATTTTCTAGTATTTTTAATTGAATCCAAATAGGGGTACTTCCTTATTTACATTGTAAACTTAAGTAAATGGAGTAATATAAAGTAAAAAAGACAACACATTTACTTAGGGCAATGGGCGTGCCTACTTGGCCTAGCCCAACCTGGAAAGCCCGCCTAGGCTAGGTCCGATGGGCGGGCTCGGGGCGATCCCTTTGAAACCTTAACTTGACTTGAAAAATAAAAAAGCCCATCAAAGCCCAGCTTGATCCCGCCCCAGGCCAATGATGATCCCTAATTTAAAATGTACCATACATCGTGTTGCGGATCCACTAGAGATTACGTTGCTCTTGAGCACAATATGTTATGGTGGGACCTAACAGTTTGATAAAAGTCCTCTAAGAGGCTAAGGCAAGGGACAGAAAAACTTGTTTCGTTGTACTTAACAATTTACATTATCAAAACATGAAAATTGATGACCGGTCGTTTTGGTTAGAGAGTAATATTGGTGTCGATGTAGAGCTAAAGGTCGGCTCATTTGAACGACTAGTCAGCTGTGGCCAAACAGATTGATCGGTGTGCCCAGAGTTTCCAACATGTTGGGCAGAGTTATTACCCGTTTTGATAACGAGGAGGGGCAAAAGTATGTAATATAGAACCCAGTGTATATGTAGTAATGATTAAAGCAGAATCAGGAGAAGGGTCTTTGGAATTGTGAGAACTGACAAAAGGGGTCTTAGGGGTATTAGATACGTGTAAAGTTGTGCCCCCAATCTCGTGTCAGACATCGCAATAGAATTTGGTGATACGGGTTGGAGTTAACTTTTGCCAAACAAAGTTAATTTTAGTGTCATACATTATTTAATTACTAATGTTTTCTTATTATTTATTAATTAATAATATTGTTGGACCACGTGGCACCATATGATTGGGTCTACGTGGCATATCTATTTTCACGTAAGTAGTTAACGGAAAAAGTGACTTGATAAACTAAAATCCTAAACCCTAAATAAATAAATAAATAAATAAATAAATAAAAAAGATCATCCCTCATCTTCTTCCCCAAACCCTAGCACCCCACCATCTCCTCACTGCCACCTAACCCCACCCTACCCTCTCATGGCCGTCACCCTCCTCCACCCACACCCTCTCGGCCCCGCTGCCAACCCTTTCCTCTTTCTCTCTCTTCCCCCTCTCTCTCTCTTTTCCTCTCTCTCTCTCTCTCTCTCTCTCTCTCTCTTCGAAACACGGGTCGGGTTTTGTCGCCGTTGAATTCGACATCCTTATGGACGTCATGTTCAAATTCCAACTTCATTTCCAACCCCCAATCTCCCACCATCCACATGTCCTACGCTCTCTCATGCCTTTTCCTCCGCTATCTCCTCACCTTTCCACCACACTCCTCGTCTTGCCTCTCGTTCAAGCTCTCTCTTCCCTCGATGACGATGACCCCATCGTGCAACAAGTCATGCATCTCATTTCAACGGGAACCACATCAGGTTGGATTTGAACTCCATGACGATCTGACTGGCCCATCCTCGCCAGAATCCCTTTTCTTCATCTCGCTTTCTCCTTCTATGCCTCCAAATTCGCCGACCCAATCAACACCACCAACACCCCAAAATGGTGGTGGATGGTGGCCAGAGATGGTGGTTAATGGGTGGCAACGGAGGATGGTAATGATGATTGGTGTTGGCAGTGGAAGAGGGTGTTGGCGGGTGGCAGCTAGTGTAAGCAGTGGGTGGGGGTTTATAATGGTGCCAAAAGAAAAAAGGAAAGGGACAAAAACGTAAATGTTAGTCATTCCTATAGCACATGGGCTTACTCATTGACCTTTAACAAAACAAAATTTAAAACTCATTCACCTAGCCCAAAACAAAAATAGGCCATTTACCATATACTAATCATTAATTTTTTTTTTAATCACTATACACTAATTTTTCTTAGAATTAATACACTTGAGACTCCAAATTCGAGACAACTACAATTTTAATTTTATTCACCATTATTATTATTTTTGAGTTGGGATTAATTTTTGATGCTACACACGATCATTGGCGAATCCACAAAGGCACATGGAGACTTGCCGAAAACTTCCTTGGAGATGCTGGAATTTGCCCCTCTACTAGTGACCATAAATTGTTCGACTAAATGCCTCAAAGAGGTTGTTTTGTTTGCTTCTGTGTGAGACCCTAAATATTTACCTTAGATTGTTGGACTCAATCTCACGAGCATGTAGGAGAAAACAGTTCATCAATCGGAGCTCCAGAACCAAACTTATGAATTTTAGAAGTTTTTTAAGAATTGATGTTGCAGGGGAAGTTCGACGAAGAAGAAAGACTCGGCTTCAATTTTGATTCCCCTTTTAAATAGTCCAATAGTATCCGCCACATGTCAATTTCTATTTGGACTAACTAAAAAAAATTCATTAAAAACTCATGTGCACCGGAAAATTCATTAAAAACTCATGTGCACCGGAAAATTCACCGAAAATTACCCCAAACTTGTAATCCCGTATACTTTTATCTCGTGATCCCTCCAAACCACATGTGCTAGCTTTTGGTTAGATTAATTGGTATTAATTTTGGTTAGATTAATTAGTATTGACTTTCATTAGATTAATTATGTAATTGACATGGATTTTGTTCATATATATTTTATATGAATTTTGGTAAACTAATTGTGTCCATATGACATAGATTTTGTTCATATTAATTGATATACCATATTGACTATAATCAATTAGTAATATGTTGGCGAGTCCTTACTTAGTTAGGATTTTTGGTTCCTTATTTCATTAGCATTTTGGTTACTTACCAATTATTATTTAGTCCTATTGTAATAGAGATTTATTTCCTATTGTAATTTAGATATATTTCCTATTTTATTTAGGGTTAACACATCTTTGTACTTGTATAAATACCTCCATATTGGAGAAGAATAATAATATGAGCGTATCTGAGCATAACTAAATATTTACCCTACTTTGTTTCACATGGCATCAGAGCCAACTTTTCTGGTGACCCGTGTGTTGTGCTCACCCGTGTTCTAGCCTCATTTTTTTTTTTCCTACTGGTGCCCTGTGTGCCCTCCTGGGTTTGTGTGTTGTGTCGCTGTGTTCATGTCATTCCTGTCTTTGTGCATCTACCATATTTGTGTATTTGCTGTTCTCCGTTGTGTTCCCCTGTGATAACCTCTGCCAAATTGAGAGTCATTGGCACTCCTCATTCCTAACCCATCATAGGTCTTCATCTTGTATAGTCACCATCTTTTGTTCATCCTCTCATATGTGTTTTAACCACACCTAGCCTTCACATGCTTCTTTGCTATTGTTCCAAATTTTTTATTTTTTCATCTTTGTATGCCAGATGGTCTTTCTTGATGTCTCAGCTTCTCTATCTTTGAAACTTCATAACAAGTCTCTTTACCCCGTGAGCATCGTCACCGCTCACCGAGCCGTTGCTTTCCTCCGTGAGCATCGTCAACGCTCGCTGAGCCATATTTGCTATGATTTCTTCCTCTGTGTTACAGACTTGGTATCACATCCCAAGTCAAGCTTCCAATTAAGTTTCTAGGCCCGTCTGGCATCTGCAATCCCATACCATACCAGCCTAAAACCAATTCATTCAAAGTTATCCCGGCCAATCCACACGTTGTTCTCTTTGCACAGCTACTTACTCTCTCTGTGTTGCCGACATTGTCCCGGCTTCTTGTCTTGCCCATATCCCACATGCACTCTGTCTTCCACTTGTTTCACTTTTTATATTCAATATTCTATGTTCTCTCTCTGCCCGCCAACACCCTTTGTGATTAGCTCTATCTCTTGAGCTCTCTCTATCTTTTCTTCTCTTGCCCACATGCTGGATGTCTTGCCTCTTCTTTTTTTTTATCCTTTTTTTTATTGACTTGTTTTGCACCATATTTCTCTTCCTTTATCAACACCTCTCGCGTTTGTCAACATCACCTACCCTATCTATACAAATTCATCCACCTCCCTACTTCCTTCCCCTCTTGCATTTGTTTCTGCCACGAGACTGGCATGTTTGAGTCTCTTTACTATTATTCAATTTCTCTTCTTCCAAATCTCGACCCTTTACCAGTGTCGAATTTGAGGGGGAGTGTTGCAACTTTATTTGGGTGTTACTTTCTCCAAATCTCGACTCTCATACATCGTCGGATTTGAGGGGGAGTGACATCGATGCTCATCTATTCTGCTGCGATTTAACCACCTATCTGCCATGGCTGATTCTGCTACATCTCAGTATTAGTTAGTGCATGTTTCTCAAGTACCATTGATCATATGGCTCCATCGACCCCTTCTCTTCAGGGGGAGAGGGGGAGTGAAGAGAAGTTGTCTTTGCTGTTGCTGGTGCCAATGCCTTGTATTGCTGTTGATGATGCCTGTTATGTCTCTGCCTTGTTGCTCTTGTTAGTGTCAGTATTGTTGCTCCAGCGTGTTATGGTGCCAGTATTGTTGCTCATGCCTTTGCTGGTGTGTTTCTGTTGTGGTCATGCTCATTAACCTTACCTTTGCTCTTGACTTTCTTTGCCTTGCCTTACCCTATTTGTTAGGATTTGGCTTTGCCTTGCCTTGCGTTGCCTTACCCTATTTTTAGGGTTTTGTTGCCCTATCTGGGCTTTCTTTGCCATGCCCTGCCACCTTGCCTTTGCTTGGCCTTTATTTGCCTTACCTTGCCTTACCCTATTTTTAGGGTTTGGTTGCCTTTTCTTTTGCCGTGTTCAAAGGGCTTCTGTGTTCTGCCTTATCTGCTGCCGTGCTCACAGGGTTTCTATGTTCTGCTATGTGCCCTATTTTTTAGGGTTTGCTCTTGTGTTTCCGCTGCGAATTTTGCTTTAGTTTGTCACTTGTTTCACTCGTGGTTGACGAAAAGACCTTCTCTACAATTGGTGCTTCTCAAGTATGGTGTTTTGTGACTCTCTTGTCAAGTTGGGCGTGCGAAATATCTTTGCCCAACTTGAGGGGGAGTGTTGGCGAGTCCTTACTTAGTTAGGATTTTTGGTTCCTTATTTCATTAGAATTTTGGTTACTTACCAGTTATTATTTAGTCCTATTGTAATAGAGATTTATTTCTTATTGTAATTTTGATATATTTCCTATTTTATTTAGGGTTAACACATCTTTGTACTTATATAAATACCTCTATATTGGAGAATAATAATAATATGAGCGTATCTGAGCATAATTAAATATTTACCCTACTTTGTTTCACATAATAGACGTAAAACTCTTATTTGTTTTAATTTTGAATGACATTAATATTGTTTAAATTCTAAGGGCATTTGCTTGTCTAAATTATTTTTTTGAATTTTTAATGTTTTAAATATTGCACCACCCCTGAAAAATTCATGGATCCACCACTGCACGCGATTCTTATTCCTTGGTTTCAAGCAACAAAGTTTTCAATATATTAATGGTACCACTTGTGCAGATGATACCTGCTGTAAAAGAAGAAGAAAATGGCGTGATCCAGTTATATTCCTCAGAACAAAATCCAAGAGACTCGAGCAGCCTACCTGAACTTGATCAAATTTTGGTTGAGCCAGGCCCAGGTATGGAAACAAAAAGAACTACTGCCGCTGCTGGTCAGATTCAGAACAAAGCAGTAGCGATAGCTTGGTGTATGATAAATAGACTGGTAAATTGCTTGGAATACCCAAGAACTTGGTTGGAAGAGACACGTGGCATGCTGATGATTGTGGCAACCATGATATCAACTACAACATTCGAAGCTGCAGTTAACCCACCCGGTGGTGTTTGGCAAGACAATAATACAAATAGTAGCGCTGGAACTTCAGTGGCAGGCAGCGGCTTCCCAAAAGACTTCCTCAGGTTCGTAACATTCAATACCGTCTCGTATATTGCTTCTCTCAGTGTCACCCGTTTGCTTGTTGGCGGATTTCCCCTCCGGAATCGTGTAATTATGTGGCTTTTATCAATGGCCATGTGTCTCACTCTCACTTCTATGGCACTCACCTATATACATGCTCTCATCATAGTGTTCCCTAATACTGAAATTTTCAAATCATATGAAAATATATCCGAGATATCCATTGCGGTTTGGGCTACATTGCTTGGGATCATAGCTACAATCCACACCATTCGTCTTATCATTTGGTTGGCGAGGAAGTTGTGGCGCAGGTTCAAGCATAAGGTCCCAAAAAACCTCAGGAGCGTAATTGATAGTTTGGTGGATAGTTCGAGAGCACGTCACTGTACCAAAAAAATCTGAGGAGAATACGCCTGTCGTTTCCTTGTGTGTTGGAGCAACTACACTGGATTGCAAACGTAAACCATCTATTTAATTAATGATGAAGAATGTGTTTAAGGAGAACCAGCAGGTTGTGTTTGCGAGTGAGCTAGCCAGTGTTTGTCTTAATTTATTTATGTTAGCATTTGTTAAGAGCAGGGACGGACCCAGGAATCTTAGCTCGTAGGGTCATAGTGTAAAAGTTCAAATTTTTTTTTAAGATTAAAATAACATTGAAAATGAAATTATAGTACGTTAATTCATAATTCATGTCCAAAACAACATTACAAATTACAATTGGCCACGACGAGGTTTCATATTTTGAAAACGTAGCATTATAGCTTCATTTTCAATACAATCAAAAACATCATTCTCAATGTAAACAAGTAAGCTATCACTCAACCATTGATCTCTCATTTTGTTCCAAAAAATTAAGAATTTCAATGACGTCTAAACCGTGTCATGAAAAAATTTCAATGACGTCTCAGCAACGTCGTTAAGTTCAATGGCGCTTAGTCCATGACATGAAATAGACGTCGTGTTTTGAAAAAGATTCCACGACACGCTACCCGCGTCATTGAAACCCCATTCCATTACGCGGAACAGACGTCGTATTTATTAAAAGTTTCCACGACACACTATCCACGTCATTGAAATCCTATTCCATGACGCGGAATAGACGTCGTGCTTTGAAAAAGTTTCCATGACACGCTATCCGCGTCATTGAAACCCCATTCCATGATGCGGAACAGACGTACGTCATGCTTTGAAAAAGATTCCATGACCCCCCCCTTTCGACGATGCATGTGGGTTACGACGCCTGATCCGTGTCATTAAATGCCTTCCATGACGCAAATCAGACGTCATAGAAGGGTTTTTGTGTTGTAGTGATTGGAGCATTACGCCTTGACCTCCCTGGAAGTACGAATACCTCATCCATGTTAGGAACATCAATATGATGTTTGTAACAAAATGAAGATACCTCATCAACCAATACATCAAACCCATTATTCCTCATCCAATGTAGCTTTTCCTTGCATGATTTCACTCAAGCCATTGCATTCACAATTTCTTGATCTTTCTTTTGCAATGCTTGTGTTTACGAGTGAGCTAGCCAGTGTTTGTCTTAATTTATTTATGTTAGAATTTGTTAAGAGCAGGGACGGACTCAGGAATCTTAGCTCGTAAGGTCATAGTGTAAAAGTTCAAATTTTTTTTTTAACGATTAAAATAACATTGAAAATGAAATTATAGTACGTTCACTCATAATTCATGTCCAAAACAACATTACAAATTACAATTGGCCACGACGAGGTTTCATATTTTGAAAACGTAGCATTATAGCTTCATTTTCAATACAATCAAAAACATCATTCTCAATGTAAACAAGTAAGCTATCACTCAACCATTGATCTCCCATTTTGTTCCGAAGTGGACCCTTGATAATATTCATGATGGAAAATGCCCTCTCGACTGAAGCAGTTGCAACCGGTAGACCTGACAATATCTTACACGACCCGTTAACACGACACGAATTCGCACGAAAAAATCAGTATTTGGGTTGAGCTTAATGGGTCGGGTTGAAAACGGGTGGATCCGTTAGTCACCCGTTAGCTTAACGGGTCGTGTCAGTATAATTCGCGAATCACCCGTTAATCCGTTAAGAAGAAGGGCAATTTTGTAATTTACATTCTAAATCCCTAAAATCCTAGCGCATAGTCTTCATCTCTCTCTTTTCTCGTCTCTGTCGCTGCTTCACTCACACACAAATATCCCTTGTTTCACAAAAATCCGAGTCGAATGGGAGCTGGCTTTGTTCTTGTATAAAAATAATAATAATAAGATATGCCTTTGTGAGATCAGTAGCCACCTCTGACGATGATGAAGCCGAAGATTTGGGGTTGGAGCATCTGGTTTTGCAGCAGCCAAATCTGACGGCCGGGGACGTCGCCTTTTGTCCAGTATCGCATCAAGATTTGTAGAACTTGGTGTTGATAGAGTCACAACTTGGGCACCTCAAGGTATGCTGGTTGGAATGGTGATGAGGCCTCAGCTCAGCCCACTCAATGAATCACTTTTATTTCCATTACTAAATATAATATATAATTTGGATGGTGTTTGTTTTATTTGTGGTGTTGTTTTCATGTTGTTTCCCTGTGTCGCATGAATGCTTGTTGTTTTTGTTAGTTTGCTTCCTTTTCATGTGTTGGAGCTTTCTAGTAATGAAGTTTCATCTTTCTCGACCAAGAAGGAGGAGGAGAGTTTTGGGGTGGGTTTGTCTGATTTTTTCATCTTTTTTCAATTTTTTTTTGTTATTTTTTATTCTTAACGGGTGAAACGGGTCGTGTCGTGTTATTCGCGAATTTGAACGGGTCGTGTTCGGGTCTAATATTTCCCATCCGTTAGCTTAACGGGTCGTGTCGTGTCGTGTCAACCCATTAACTTAACGGGTTAACACGAACATGACCCGAAACCCGCAAACCCAACCCATTTGCCAGGTCTAGCAACCGGTAAAACTAAAGCCAATGTAATAAGCAAATACACATAATTGAATGCTCGATGCATCCTTGTCTCCACCATTGTTTTTGCAAGACCACCAATCCCTTGCAATTCAGAGAAGTCACTACTCGAACGCACATAATGAATATAAAGCTCAAGTTGATCTTCAAGTGCCAAAAGATCCCCATCTGAAAAGTCTTGAGGATAAAATTAAGCAAGACGAAGTAGCTTTTGTTTATCAAAAGCTACAAATGAATCATTCTAACTCAAACATGCCAAACAAATAAGCAACTCAGTATTTGCTTCATTAAAATGATCATCTAACTTCGTAAGTTGCTCATCAATGACATAAATATAGAGCTCCACACGATAATGATGACGATTTGTCTTTATTCACTACAACAAAAGTGTCTTTTTATGACGCAAATTTAATGACGCATCGAAAATCCACGTCATTAAATGTAATAAACTATGACGTGTTTTTAAAATGCGTCATTGAAGTGAGTTTATGACACCGTTATTATGACATTCGTTGCACGCGTCATTAAAATCATTTTTAATGACGTTGGATGTGTGTCATTGATTCTAGTACATTAAGACGACGCCTATCATACGTCATTAACATTGTGAATTTAATGACGTCTTCTATATGTCATGAAGTACTTATACAACGACACAAGACCTGCGTCATAGATGTACCCTATATGACGATGACAGGACCCGCCCCAAAATTTCTTGAAACTCGAGACGAATCCTGTTGGAATTTCAGACATCACACCGATGTCGGGCCCACATACTAAGAATCGAGACTCTCTGCCGAAATTTCGGCAGAGTCTTCTTTGTAAATTTAACTTTTCCCAATTCCTTAAAACCTGCAAAAACACATTTTAAAACACCAACTCACAGCATGCACAAGTTAACCACATGCAATTGCATAATAGGCCTCCGGCCTTCAAATAATTCGAAACAGAACCAGCAAAGCTCTTAAGTCGAACAATACATAAACCAAACAATTAATGGTCTCAAACGACTTTACAATTACCACTGAAATCATCAAACATGATTCAAATCCAAGAATCACATCAAAGTCCAAACACATATTCAGAATCGATCAAACCCTTTTAACACGATAAAATTCGCGGCTGCACCTAGGTGAGACCCCAGGCTGCCTAGGTACCCTTGGACAAGGGATCAAGCCACACGTAGTTCTTATCTCAACAATCACAACTCCGATAATATACAATTATTTGAAATACAACCAACAATACATTTCAAATTTAACACTACTCCAATTCCGACAAAACACAATGAACACATTCTCAAACTCTTTCTTTAAGTCAGTTCAAACCCACAACCATACCCTATACAAGGCGTATGTACATTGAACACATTATCGATTTCTTCCCTTTATATCAGTTCAATCCCGCAACAATACCCTATCCAAGGCGTATATTGCCATACAAAACTTTCCAAATTCTTTCCTTTTATCAATTCTTCCACTCAACCATACCCTAACCAAGGCGTATGGGGCCAAACAATACTTCCCAAAATCCAGGACTTATACGTTCATACATATACAGGGTACTCACAAAATACAACCTCACAAATATCAATCCAGAATTTAAGACCACATATACCAATATGTAACATGTATGTTTATAAATGAGTATAAATATGTATATATAAATAACACCCACCTCTCACCATCATCATGTACTAGGGGAAAATGTTGCGTCGATTCAGCTGCACCAAAATGGATTCAGCTGCATCCTCAACTTGAAATACTCGCAAGTGCATGAGCCGTTCGGTAGTATAGCATATGTAAGTGCGAGGTCGATTCCACGGGGATTGGTGATTGAATAATCTAATTCAGTTTTCCTTCACAAAACAGAAAAAACAAGAAAGAAAATAAATAAAACAAGAAAGAAAGAAAAGAAAATACTCAAGCAGATAAGTTCCCAAGTTCAATTAGATTAACGGATTGATTCTAGCTAAAGTATGATTAAGCCATGGTGTTTGGTCCTAACCTTGTATTCCTAATTCCCTAATTTGATCATCTGTTGTCTAACCTAAACTAAGCATTAGGAATCCATTAAGCATAGAAGAACATTTTAAACAACCAAGTATGTATCTAATCCCTGTTGTCGAATGTCCATACATACTCTTCCTATTCATAGTTCAATTCGAATTAAAGCATGGTGTCTACTCTTAATTCAAACCACGATAGCTAACATGCACGCCTAAATGGTGATCAATCATTCAAACTAGCATATTAACTTATAAGCATAATGAATAAGAACAAAAACCATAATTGAAACTTGGAAACTAATCAAACTTGAAACTAAAGAAAAGAATTTACATAACAATGAAAAGTAAAGTGGAACTAAGAAAAACTTAAGGAGAATTTCAGCACAAATATTTCATTACAACAATTGAAAACTAGAAAAAGAAACTAAGAGAATTTGAGGGAGAGAAGGGAGGGGAGCTCTAGAGAAGTGTTTGAGAGCTCCCCCCTTTGGGTTGGGGGTGATTTATGAAGCTTGAAGACTTCTCTATTTATAGGGCTAAGAGGGAGGAACATCATGATGAAATCCAACACAACCATTCCTCTTTTAATACAACCCATAACTCCCACTTCATCTTGTCTATGTTAGTGTGGTTGGAATCAATTCCATCCCATACTTCTTTTGCTGCAACTCAAGCTTTCTTCACATGGGATTTCAAAGGTGTTCAATTGTGGCTGCCTTTTTCTGCCAACCCATGTGGGTTTTCTTTTGGTTGCTGGAAATAAAAGATTCTTCTGAACCAGGCTTGGTGTATGAAGGCCTGAGGTTTCAATATGTATCTAATGGGGCTCAAATTTGGATATGTCATAATAGACACCCATTGAAACAACTTTTATGAAGAATGTATTCCCATCTGAGTAGTACAAGTGTACGTTTTGGGCCTTGCAAGTTGACTGCCGAAAATAGACTGGAATTGACTTCATTTCTTTTCTTTCCTTCACATGCATGCACATTCTTTCTCTTTAATAGCTCCAGCATGTACCAACTAATCCCACTAGCAGCCTGGAAAGTGCTTCTTGATTTATCCAAACATGTTTCCCACAATGCCTTGTCTTTGCTCCTTTAGACTTTCATCGCTTGAATGCCTATGTCAAGCATGACAATGCATTGCAGTCAGCTTGTGGGCTTGTTTTGGGCTTGATCTTCCCTCCTAAAAAATCTGGAAAAATCTGGATCTTCAAACCCTTTGAATTATCTTTCCAAGCATATGCAGCCCAACTCAAGAAAAAATCAGAAAGACCTTCAAATGTCATTTTTGGCCCAGTAACGCAGATGCTGCCGAATTTGACCTTAAGCTGCCAAAACTTGCATAACTTCCTCTAGGAGACTTGGAATCATGAACCGTAAAATGCTCTAGAAACTAGACTTCTGAATATTTCCAATGATATAGGGCTCAGCATATGGTTCATCATGAGAAAGTACAGTCCAATTCGTGAAGTTGACTGATCTGCAGACACCGTTTTGAGCTAACTTGTCTCCAAAATGCATTTAATGAGTCTCAAGCTTATTACACTGAAACAAACACAAAATTTATTAAAAGCACAAGTTTAACTCAAAAATATAATCAAATCATAAGTTAGAAGGGTACAAAATGATATATAAATATGCACCGATTAGAAAACAATCCAATAGGGAATTGTTTGACTAGTCCACATTTAACAGCCCTCAAACGACATGTGGCTAGGGACGAGCCGTCCAACTGGGGGACTAACTCTCAGCCAGCATGTACGGATGAAGAATCAAGACCCGTACGCCTGTGAACAGTCCTACGCGCGCAGACTACCCAATCAAGGGTCTACAGCAACATCCCGTCAAGGATGCCCCAGGTTCCGTCATATCCAGACCATATCCACCATATCCATGTATCAGTATCCAAGAGGAGGTACATGTGATGTTGCACATCATGTACTGGGGAAAACAATCCAACCGGGGATCGTCTGACTAGTCCACATTTAACAGCCCTCAAAAGACATGTGGCTAGGGACGAGCCGTCCAACTGGGGACTAACTCTCAGCCAGTACGTATGGACGAAGAATCAAGACCCGTACGTCTGTAAACAGCCCTACGCGTGCAGACTACCCAATCAAGGGTCTACAGCAACATCCCGTCAAGGATGCCCCGGGTTCCGTCATATCCAGACCATATCCACTATTTCCATATATCCATTTCCACTTTTTCCAAGTGTCATCATCCAAGGGGAGGTACATATGATGGTGGAGTTCGTAATCCCTTTTTTTAAATATTATAAAAGTAATATTCCCTTCCTTAATCCAATTTTTCCCACAATACCTACTTATTGCACAGACAATAAATTCTCAAGCATACTCTATATCCAGGGAGGTACCTAAGGTAGTGCTAGTAGCACTCAAACTGACATTCTAACCCCTGTCTTCCTAGCATCTCACATCAACAACCCAAGTACCCCACACAAAATCAACATAGATAGCACTTTCTCAATTATTATATATAAACTCAAGACACTTGAATATGTCAAACCCACATGTATCGCAACTACTTTACAAAAATAAAGAATTCAACTATTAAATATAAACATAATTTAAATAAACTATTAAATTCAAAAGCATAAGATTTCCATCACAAAACCATAAAAATAATCTCATAGACCCACATAAATCAAATGACGGTCAAGACTCGTCCAAAAGGGTCGTTCTAGTACTCCTTGAAGAGTGAAACTACCTCGGAAGACTCACGGTCAACCGAGGGTCAACCTACCCAAACTTGGTCAACCGGGCCCGCGGGGCCCACGACCTCCGTTTTACGATCCGAAAGTTCCTATGGGTTCCACTATGTCTAGGAAATATGTCCTACAAATTTGGTTCAGATCTGACGGTCGGATCGCTCGCGATCGCACGATCGGAAAGTTATCGTAAAACATTAAACTTTAAGTCCTTGAATCAGAACATCTGAGGCTCCGATTCATGATCCGCGAAATCCTATACGATCCTAGGAATTCCTAGATCAACATATATTAAATGGGAAATGATCCGACGGTTCTAGCATATAAAACACGGAAATCACACAATATGTAAAATCCGTTCGGGGTTCAAACGTTATCCGAATTGAGATCCGCGAATTCCTACGCGCTCGTGAGAACCAGGAGATTGCATTTGGACAAAATTCCCCTCTGATACAGTGCCCACGCGCCGCCACATGCGCTGGCAGCGCGTGGGTGTCCAAAGCGATATCGCATCGCCGGAAAATCTTAGAATCGCGGCTCAAGACTCCTACCCTAGGTAATACACCTAATTTGGAGCCACTTTTGTTCTTGGACATACCCCAAAAAGTGGCCGGAAGTGGCCGGAAATTCAACCCGAAATCCGGCCAAACTTTGGATCCAAAATCGGACCACCTACGCTAGAAATTTATGAAATCCTACTCAACCATCAACTAGATCATGAAAAATAGTCGAAAATCCATACCTCATTCGTCCGATCCGGCTCGTTTTTGACGGATTCCGACGAGATTCGTCGGTTCCAGGGGCGGTGCTGGCCGGGAAGGGAGAGGAAGAGGTGGCGGTGCGATCCGGTCCAGTCTCGTGGCCAGTGGTGCGACGAGGCGGCGGCGGCATCTCTTGGAAGCTGCCGGCTGTGTAGAAAAACGAAGGGGGAGGGGGCTGGGTCGCAGGAGGAGAGAGAGAGAGAGAGAGTTTCTGTTTTTATTAAAAAATAAATTTTGAAATAATTACGATTGTGCAACTGAGAGTTTTTAGATCGTATCTCTCTCGTTACAACTCCGATTCAAGCCTAACGCATGTCTACGGACTCGTCTCAGTACGACCTACATAAAGGTACCAGCCACTGCCCCGAAATCCTTCCGGATTAAAAATGACCAAATTACCTCTACTCCTAGGGCAAAATCGGAAATTCATAATTCTTGAAATTAATTAATTCACTATTCCTTTATTTTGGGTCGGTATGTTACAGACGACACATGATTTGCATCATAGATATACCCTTAAATTAACGACGTCTTCTACACGTCATGAAATACTTATATAAGATGACGCGGATTCTGCATCATAGAGTTGACGGCGTCTATGCTGCGTCATAGATTTCTAAATTTTTTTCCCACAATTTTTTTTCGTGTGCCGCTCTTTTTTTCACCAAATTTAGGTTTGGTGCGTGTTATTCTCTCTCCGACCCCTAAACCCAAATCCTCTGTCATCTCTCTTCTATCTCAGACTGCAAGCCTCTCTCTCAAATCACTCTGAAAAATTCCAAACCCAAATTCAGAAAGCTCTCAACACTCTACACCAGCTTACCTTTCAAATTTTCTCTCTCACCTCAAATGTTTCAATTTAAACCATCAAAAATTTCTATTCTTCCTCCAATTTCAATTCCAAAAACCCAATTTTAGTTCCAAAATGCTTCATCTTCAAGTATCTGATTCCCTCTCATTTTATCTCTCTTATTCCCATTTGAAGTCACAGTTCTTCATCTCATTCGAAGTCACAAATCTCCATCTGGTTGCACTGAGCCATGGTCGATGGTGGATGATTTTTCAGAAGGTTCAGTTGAGTTTGAAATTGGTGGTTCAATTTGGGTATGTTCCAGATTTTATTCTAAAATTCGTTTGATTGAAGACCAAGATTTTATCAAGGTATCATCTCCCTCTTTTCCTTTTTGTTTTAATTTTGTTCATGCTATTGTGATTTTGTTTTGCTATTTTAATTTCTGTATTTTGTTTATGGTGTTGGATTTGGCTGCTGAGTTCTGTAGGCTACAGAAGTGCAGCCAGCTGCAGTAAGGGAGGCCTGCAAGACAGGTAAAACTTTAACTTGGTTTCTGATTAAGTGATCTGTGATATTGAATGAGATATTGGGTTTGCTCTGTTTTGGTTTTTTGTTTTGTTTTTTACATTAATTTGGTTTCTGGTTTGGTGGTGATTGCTTGATAGGCTTGAGATGAAGTATAAACTCAGATGAAAGTAAGATTTTTGTTTTCGATTGCTTGTCCCAGTTAAGTTTTCCATGAATTAATGTTTCAATTAATGTGTCAATTCTTTTGGTGTCTAAATTCTGAACCATAATACTGTGGGGTATCTGCCTATGGACAGTGAGTAGAGTTGCAGACGGTGATGGCTTCTTTATTCAAGGTAAAGTAGTCTTGGATTTTATTGATCTTCTTCTCAACTTGGACTTTAAATTTAGTACTAGTGTCAAGTTTCTGTTTGTCGGAGTGAAAAATCTAAGTCAATGCACTAGGTTTTTCTTTTCAGTTTGCATTGTAAACTTTCAATGACTATAAATGAAGAGGAGAAAGGTGTATACTATTCCATTTTGGTAATATGAGGGCAGGAGATAATATTACAAGAAGAGAAGAAAAGAAAAGAAACTCATGGTGGGTGAGAGATGGAAATTAGAAGTTAAGCCCCCACCCCTTTTATTTTCTTTTGTTTGAGAACTAGACAGTGCAATGTGCAAAAGGGAATGTTTAAGTTCTATCTTCTCTTTTCTTTGCTGTCGAGTCAAATATGTCGTAGTTTCCATTTTATTTATTTATTTTTATAAACACTTTAAGTGCGATTGTTTTGGAGTTTCTGGAGAAGCTGTGTAGAGTAGTGGCACACTGCCGGGACATATATTGTCAATCAAATGTGTGGATGCTAGAGAAGTTCTGAAAAATGTTTAAAAAGATTTGTTCTTAGTAATTACTTAACCAGATTTCTTGTTCAAGTACCCTGTGCTATTCATGTGCAGTGAATTTTTTTAGAACTGAGTGGGATTTATTCAGTATGATTTCTTAGATTCATTTTACTCTATGTTCATAACCGTTTCTGTTATAGAAAAAAAGTGAACTCCAGTGGCCATATTGTACATCTGTGCATTTCCAGATTATTGTATGCTTCTTCAAGTCTCACTTTGAAATACTGATGAAAATACAGCTTATCCTCTGTGATCCAACATGCATTTTATAACTGTGTTATTCCTCTCTGCAATTACCGCATCTTTCATCATTTTCTTTTTTCATTAGGATCAATCGAAGCTTTCACAATATCGGGATAGAAGATTTACTGGATCACAGGAGAAATTTGAACAAGCACTCCTGGCATCAACGACTGTTTATATTGGGAATATGTCATTCTACACAACAGAAGAGCAAGTTGCTGGAGAGATAAAGAAGATAATTATGGGCTTGAATAATTTTGTTTTGTCCTGTAAGCTTCATTCTTCGTATTTTTAACTTCTTGAAAGGGAAACGGTTTAGTGGGATTGGATAAAGACAATTTTAATGTACTAGAATCATTTTGCATAATAGAAATATAATTTAGAGTACTTTGCCTTTGTGTCTATATTTTTGCTTTTATATATTAATTTCTTTTTGCATAATTAAAATGATGAGATATATATATATATATAAACAGATTAAGAATTTTTAATTCAAAAAATTAAAGAATTTCAACGACGTCTAAACCGTGTCATGAAAAATATTTCAATGACGTCTCAACAACGTCGTTAAGTTCAATGGCACTTAGTCCATGACATGAAATAGACGTCGTGTTTTGAAAAAGATTCCACGACATGCTACCCGCGTCATTGAAACCCCATTCCATGACGCGGAACAGACGTTGTGTTTATAAAAAGTTTCCACGACACACTATCCGCGTCATTGAAATCCTATTCCATGACGCGGAATAGACGTCGTGCTTTGAAAAAGTTTCCACGACACGCTATCCGCGTCATTGAAATCCCATTCCATGACGCAGAACAGACGTCGTGCTTTGAAAAAGTTTCCATGACCCCCCTTTTCGACAACGTGGGTTACGACGCCTGATCCGTGTCATTAAATGCCTTCCATGACGCAAATCAGACATCATAGAAGGGTTTTTGTGTTGTAGTGATTGGAGCATTACGCCTTGACCTCCCTGGAAGTACAAATGCCTCATTCATGTTAGGAACATCAATATGATGTTTGTAACAAAATGAAGATACCTCATCAACCAATACATCAAACCTATTATTCCTCATCCAATGTAGCTTTTTCTTGCATGATTTCACTAAAGTCATTCACTACTACAAAAAAGGCAAAAGACGACGGGAATTCAACGTCGTGTATCGGGTTTTCAAACCGTCGTGAAATCGACCGACATCTTTTCCAAAGTAAAACCACGACGGTAAATCACCGTCGTTATTATAACAAACAACGTCATTAACAAATAACAACCGACGTCTGTATACTGAAAAATGAGCCAAAAAATTGTCAAGGATAAGAATAGACGACCTATTTTATACAAAAACCGTCGTGTAAATAAATACAATACGTCCTTAAATAAATAAAATACGACGTTATTAAAACATACTACGTTCCATATATTTATATCACCGTCGTGAAATAATTTTTTCACTTCGTTTTTATACAAAAACCGTCGTGTAAATAAATACAATACGTCTTTAAATAAATAAAATACGACGTTATTAAAACATACTACGTCCCATCTATTTATATCACCGTTGTGAAATAATTTTTCTACTTCGTTTTTTTCATTAATATTGACGTGGAAATAGCAGTTAGAGTAATTACTTACGACACATGTATTTCTATAAACGACGTTATATTTAATAAACAACGTCGTCAACAACTAAAAGACAACCGTGTTTCAGACTTTATACGTCATCTTTAAACAAAAAACCGTCGTATTTTTGAAACGGCAAAAATTTTTAGTCGATCGCCGTATAAATTTATATTGACGACATGATCTGAAAATAAACGACATGGAAAATATTTTAGTCTCATGACTTACGACATATTTATTTCTATAAACGACGTGGTATTTTATATACAACGTTGTCATCATGTAAAAGACAGCCGTGTTTCTAAATTTATACGTCGTCTTTACCAAAATAATAGTCGTCTAATCTATGTGAGACGGCGAAGTTTGTCAGCCAATCGCTGTGGAAAATATTTTTAACGACATAAGAATAAAAAAGAGACGCGGATATTCTCATATAACGTTGTTTTTTTAAAAGAACGACGTCTAATATCAGTTTACGTCGACAAATTTTCCTTTGGATTTCAAATAACGTCGTGAATTGTTAATTTTTCACTTTGTTTATGACATAACAAGCGATGTGGTAAATATATAAGATGACGATTTTTAAGTTGTTACGGATGAGTTCATGATCTAAGACGTCGTCTTTTGTAACGTTCAGGTTCGATATCTCGCCTTTTAGACGTTGGTATTATGGTACTGGAGTCGTGTTATTTTTAATTACATGTCGGCTTTTTATGCTTCTCCGATGTGATATCGTTAATAACTATTTCACAATACCGTCGTGGTTCTTCAATTTTACTTCGCTTTTAGACGTCGGTAAATACAATGCCGTCGTTGAATGCTCTAAAACGTCATTTTTTATTGACAATTTTATGAAAACAGACGTCTGTTTTTCACAGTTTTATGAGGACCGTCGTTTTATAATACTGAACCAGTATTTTATGTACTGATTGTTTTGTGGCCAAAACTTGCATAATGAAAGTGAAGAAAACACATTACAATTTATTACAAAATTAATGTCATAAAGTAGTGCTGTTTAGGGCATAAGTAATTTCATAAATTACAAGAGCATCATTCAATCCATCTCGAATATTTTGACTCCCAAACTCACCCACCAGTTCATCAAATGTGTCAACATTTGGCATCCCTCTAGTAAATGGCTCACACTCAATTCTCACATCACCTAAGACATCATCACCAATAACATCATTATATTCTCTATTAGGCATTGATAACACTACCGACCAACCACGATGCATCCAGTCGTCAACAAAAAATACTTGTTTGACTTGAGAAGCCAAAATAAATTGGTCATTCCTATGTCCAATTTTACTCAAATCTACAAGGGTAAATCCAAGTTCGTCGACTACAAGGCTGGAAGTACTATCTACCCAATCACACCTAAAGACTGGGATTGTAAACTTTTGGTAGTCAAGGTCCCAAATTTCTTGAATGACACCATAAAAACCCATATTTGAGAGAATTGGGTTTTTATCCTTGGCACTAGCAACTTGCATGGTATGTGCAAGTAAATAAACTCCACTATTTTGAACTGTCCGCACATTATCTTGTGCCTTGATGTTAAATTTAACACCTTTAATAAGATAGCTCCTATATAATGGCACTGCCATGTTTGGACCAGCTGCTAGCCACCTTAAATTTTCTGATACGTCATGATTGTCTCCCTCATTAAGTTCACTTTGAACCTGCAAATTAATCATATCTTAATTCAATCTAACATAGAAAGAAGAAAATTAAAAGTCCAATATGTTATTGAATAACATATACCTTGAAGCGTAGCCATTGAATGAAAGTGCTATTGTGCTTATCTTGCAGCCACTTTGTTCTCTTTCTAAATTTTGGATAAGTGGCCTTGATGTGGATCATATGTTCCCTACATGACACAAAAATTTCAAGCATTACAGTCCCAAACATATAAGATAAACATAAGGAATAATTTAAAATGGAAACTTAAAGAATAAAACTCATACTCGATATAAGGTAGGACTTCCTCCGTATTCTCCAAGACATATAGATGTGCTTGGTTCAACAGGTCCCGATCAACTAAGCTCACTGTGCAACCTGATAATGGATTTGAAACTCTTATCTTTTGACTTGATGGCACTACAATTGTACTAATATCATATAAATGTTCAGTGCAAAATTCTACAGCTTCTTCAGCTATATAACGCTCAGCAATGCAACCTTCGGGATGAGTACGGTTCTGAACATACCCCTTTAGAACTTTCATATATCTTTCGAACGGATACATCCATCTAAAATATATTGGCCCACATAGACGAACTTCTCTGACAAAATGTACTACTAGATGAACCATGATATCGAAGAATGAAGGTGGAAAGTATTTTTCAAGCAAACACAAAGTAACTACTACATCTTCTTCCAACTTATCTAGCTTGGAAACATCAACTGTCTTTGCACATATAGCATTGAAGAAGAAACACAAATGAGTTATTGCATACCTTGCAGGCTTCTCCAAAACAGAATGAATTGCCACAGGGAGCAATTGTTGCATTAAGGTATGACAATCATGTGATTTAAGGCCAAGAAGTCTTGAATCTTGTAAAGATACAAGATTTTTTATATTTGAAGAATAACCTTCAGGGACCTTCATACCATAGAAAGAATTGCAAACCGCTCTCTTCTCTGCTCTTGACAAATTCCAAGGCCCTGGAGGCAAATGAGTACGTCTTTCTCCATACTCGGGTTCCAAATCAGTTTTGACCCCCATGTTCAATAAATCTAACCGAGCAGCAATCCCATCTTTATTTTTTCCAGGGATCTCCAGCAATGTACCAATGATACTATCACAAACATTCTTTTCAATGTGCATAACATCTAGGACATGCCTCACTGGAAGGTATTTCCAATACTCAAGATCAAAGAATTTTGACTTCTTCTTCCAACAAACTCTATCACCATCATTTTCACCTCCACCTCCCCCTTTTTTCGAGCCCCATATGTAATTAATATCTTCAACCATTGTTTGTGCCTAATAAACCACGGCCGTGAATCGGCCGAGGGAATAACTCTTCTCGGCCTCAAGCTGAAACACAGCGTTTTGTCAGGGTGTTTGGCTTTCCAGAGAAACATGAGGAAAACCACCAAGGCATGGTTATCTCGGCCAAGGTTATAGGCCGAGGCCGAGATCGAGCGAGGTCACGGCCAAAGGCATTAAAGTCAGATCGTCACGTGACAGCAGGGTCCCACGCTCCATTTAATGAAGCAAGGTCTCTGTTTATTGCAGCAAACCCACTGGCCAAGAATGAGCATTCAATGCGCGAGGGAAGGTGGGATGTGATTGGAGTCAGGATTTGGTGACAGAAATCAGAATGATTAGACGCCAACATTCTCACAAAGCTCTTTGCAGTTTGAGAGATTAGATAATTGGCTATCAGAGCAATAAATGCGTCTCCACGGCCAGAAGCGCAGAACCCACGATCAGGGCGGCGGCCGAGATTCACCGGGATTCATGGAGTCACACCACCATACTTCACGATCCCAAATGTCGATTGGACTACCCACTTGGTATAATCAGGCTCCACCATGCAGATTTTCAGCCTCGATTATCCCTCCAGGAGCTCTACCTATAAATACAAGACTCAAGACCACTTTCAAAGGGTTCAAACACCAAACAAAAGCCTCCCACGGAGCAACTTATATTTTCCTGTAATGCACTTTCAATATCTTTACTTGCTTTTCTAGGAGTAGTGTTAGTCTGTAAGGAAAATCCATTCATCAATATATCAAACGACCCTTGATTTTCAAGGCGCCGGAGCACCACCCTTGTTGTTCGCTCACTCACCCCATATATCATACGACCGCCGCTCATCGAGTGGCGCGCCGGAGCACCGCCCCAAAACCCACCAAACACCACCACTCAACGGCCTTGTAGTTCAGGCCGTGAACCTTACAGCCGAGACTAGTTCCTCTCTCGGCTACAATCGTTTGATTAGAAGACGAGTTCAGACAGGCGCACCATCTAAACACTATCAACACCTCAAACATCTCGACGCACGGTAGACCGTGCTGGCACGCCCGCGCACAAACGCACCACGTCCAAAAGCAGGAAACCGCGTGTTCAACGCAGATCCCCTCGGCCCGGAACCCCAGGCCGTGAGATTTGCGCGGCGGACACTTTTGGCACGCCCGGTGGGACACTTTGTTAAAACTTGTGATGGAAACCAACGTTCCTGCAACGACGGACCGCTTGGCCGAGTCCATACAAAAACAGGCAGCGATGGAAGAGCAGATGTCCAACCAGGCCTGCAGGATAGAGACATCCTTCATGGCCGCAGTGGACAGATTCTCCTCTGAGCTGCGAACATTTTTTCAAGAGGAGATACCGACAACCTCAACCGCGGCGTCTCCCGAAGCTGGACGAAACGGCCAAGAGAGCGAAACACACGGCGAAAACAGCAGCCTCAGCGTTTATGGCCGCACCGAAGTGTCAGGCCGCGGCCAGCATTCTCCGCCACCAACCGATGGCCGGGGACAGCGCCAGCCTACGAGGACGGATTCTGGGCTAATCCATACGATGAAAACCACGCGCGGCCTATTCCACGCATTAGCCAGAGCAGCAGGACGGAGTAACCCTGCGGTATCCACGGTCCAGCGTCCCGGCCTGACTCACATGTTGGCCGACCAAGTACAGTTCAGCCAAAGCAACGTGACCGAAGCGTCACCGCAGAGCAATCTCGGAGACTTGGCTGCTGCACTACCATTGCAAAGACACGACCCGGCCAATCCGACAATGGCCCAGATGCACCAAGGTTCCTACCATGATCTAGATCAACAAAACCAGGTAGCCGCGCCCCAAGGGCCGGCAGGTCAAGTCCACCCTAGCCAGACATACGAGGCTCTAAAACAGAGCCGTTCGGTCGCAGAGACCGAGCCCGCGGCTCAAACAACTCAGCAGGAACGGCCGCGAAATGATACACGGCTAAACAGGCCGTGCCGAGGGTATCAGTTTAAAAACATCCAGCCTATCTTGAAAGGCGGTTTGACACAGAGAGAGTTGGGGGCATCAGGTTGCGAAAGACCGTGTTTATCAAGGGAGCCCGGGGTTTGGCCCCAAGGCTTCCCTAAGGATTTGCGGGCTCACCGGGTTCCGGAAAGTTTGGCCGTGGGCGTTCCTTTGCATAGTTTGGCCAACAACCAGGGCGCTAATAAACTACCCAAGCTGAGAGTCCAACTCCTTCGGGGTACCAGACGGCGGGGCCTAGAAAAAAACTATTCGCAGATCAGGCGCGGAGTCTTAGGAAATTCAAAAACCTCAAAGCTCCACATTCACAACTCGGCTCAAGTTGAAAAGAAAATGGCGCCGAGGCCCTACGATAAGAAAGTCAAAAAGAAGAAAAGGGGAAGTATACATAGCCCTTACATATAGATAAAAAGGGGTATTATTTACACCAAAAGGGAAATATGTGTAGATAAATTTAAAAGTTTATAGTTATTTATTACACACCAAAAGAAAAAAAAAAAGAGAGAGAGAAAGTTAAACGGCTGCTGTTTGCCTGCTTAGGCCCCCTCGCTGAACATTCCCCAGACCAGGCAGGTGATCCTCCTCCAAGCGATGTCGCCGCCGTCAATATCCGTTTGCCACCTCGCCCGGATCAGCTTACGTTCGGCCAGGGCCTTCTTCGTCTCGGTCGCGGCTTTGAGGATCTGCTTGGCCGAGGATTTCAGTTCACGATCGGTCGCGACCGCACCATCTCGGCGCTGAAGAATAAGAGCTTGACGGGCCTGGAGCTCGGCAATCTGGACCTCAACCTGCGCAAGCTCTTCATTTGCTCGTTGAACAACGAGATCATTTTCTTTCAAACGGGCCATTGCAGGTTCGACCTTTTCTTTGATCCCCACCAAGTCTTGTTCGAGCGAGCTTCCCTCGGCCATCCTGGTCACGGCTTCAGCATACCGGCCAATCATCTCCTCGCCTTCGGCCAGACGGGCTTGCAATTCATCCAACTGAGCCGAGTCCAGCAGACCGATCGCCATAGCTGTATCCAGGCAGGACCTGAACTCCATGAGCGCCCCGGTAGCGGTCATCTCTCGAACTCCGAGAAGAAGGAACTCCCGGAGCCGTTCAATGATGGTCGTGGAATCCTCGTCCAGGGGAGCTGAGGCCGAACTACCTCCTTCCTCATGAAGCTTGGCGTACAAATCGTCAAGATCGTCAGAAGAAGTTGCCTCCTGTGTATAAGGAAGAATCTAGGTGAGAAATGATGAGCAAGGACAAAGGAATAAGAAGGAGGGATTGAATACTTACGGCGAGCGAGAGATCAGTTCTAGCCGCCGAAGTAGTCCGCAGGAGGCTCGGTACACTCACGACCGCGGCCTCAGTTACTAACGGCTACGCCACAACGATCGAATCCTGAGAAGACGGCGCAGGAGGCATGGTCGTAGCAACCATCGAGGATGGCGACGGCGGCTGGGGAGGCTGGAACCAAAAATTCAGTCAAAAACATCATGCGGAATTCCATGAGGAAACCGACAAAGTTAAAATATGGAAAAGCGAACTCTTACCAGGCGGAAGGAAATACCGCTCGGACAAGGAGGAGCGGGTTGCGACGACTCAGCAGGCACGTCTATGGTAAACTCTTCGGCGGCTTCTTCGGTGGCCTCCTCGGCAACCCCCTCGGCGACCACCTCGGTAGCCCCCTCGTCCACGACCTCCTCTTCGAACAACTCTTCCGCAACCACCTCATCAGCAGCCACCTCTTCAATCACAGTTTCGGCCGCGTCCGCCTCTTCGACCATGATCTCGGTGGTTGCCGCTTCTTCGACCGGCCCCTCGGCCGTAGCCTCCTCTTCAACCGCTACCTCTGCGGCTCTCAACTCCTCGACCACCATCTGGACGATGGCCGTCTCCTCTACATACGGTACCTCAGCCGCGGCCTCCTCCTCGACCATTACCACGTCCTGGGAAACAGCCAGACTATCAAAGTACGAAAAAGGGGAAGGAGGGCGACTTCGATAAAACAAAAAGGAAAAAGAGTTGAGGGAGAAATGCTTACGGCCGCAGGGGGAACCTCCCTTACAATCACCGAAGGGACCTCCTCCTCACCTCCGCCCTCCGAAGAAGTAAAGAGGGTCCTCTTCCTCGGTCGCTCCACCACCGCCATCTCTACCGCAGGAACTCTGGCCGGCGCAGCCTCCACCGGTGCAGCCCCTGCACTTGACGCCTCTCGGCTCCTCTTACGGCCCGGGGCTGTATATGAAGAAAGGGAGAGAAACAAGATCATCAAGGAACAGGTAGTTTTGAGGGACCGGCAAAAGGTAATAGATATATATAAATATATAAAAATAAATCATGTAAAGCTTACCAGCGGCAGCGACCGATCGAGCCGAAGGGGAAGACGGCATGGTCCTATGGGCCAGCGTTTTTCGCGGCCCCACCACAGGCGCCGCCCTTGGAGCCGGGGCCGCAGACAAGGTGGGAGCCGTAGTCGAGGCCACGACCGCTGCTCCAGCTGACGGAGGGACCGTGGCTCTGGGAGCAACCACGGCTGCGGTACTCGGCCGAGGGGGTCCAGCTGATACCTTCTTCACTTTGGTGCCTTTGGGGGTAAGGGGGTCCCAATCTGCATTCTTTAGGGCCGCCCTCGCGGCCTCCCCCTCTGGCCGGATAAACCTGGCCGAGATGCACTCCTCGTACCAGACCCTTCTATCCTCGTCATATGCATTGCGGCGCCTCCACGGCATCAGGTTCAGGAAGGTCATCCCCTGTTGAAGCTGGAAGGTGATTTTAGCCACCCCGTGCAGTTGAGAAACGTCGGCCCTCCAGGACGAGAGGCGGTTGATTGACAGAGGAGGAAGTGGGGCCGTTTGGATCAAACCAAACTGTCGTGCCACGAAGTTTGGCAGGTAAACCTCGGCCCCGGCCTTGGACATGCCGCAGTGAAGGTCGCGCGAAACCAGGAAGGAGCCCCAGATCTCCTTCAAATCATTCTCGGTCTCAACATCGGGGACGACCGAGAGGTCATGCGACAGGAATAGTGGGAACGGCCGAGCCAGGTAGACTCGGAACTGCGTGCCAGTTCTCTCGGCCAAACCATAGAAGAATTTGTAACAAAAGGCCGAGGTATTATGCTTTTTGGGGGCGCGGGCAAACGCATTGGCCAGCGGCTCGGCGTCGCTGATGTTGGTTGTCGTCCTCAGCTCGGGGAAGTAGGCTTGCAGCCAGAATTGGAAAGCCCACAGTGGACCGCCGTGCTTCGGCTTCATGCCATCGGTAACGATGTCATGAAGCGTGCGGTAGAGTTGGCCGAGGAGATAGGGGCCGAGCGCCAGCCTGCCACCCTGTGCAAGGTAATCGGCCACATGAGCAAACTCCACGGTGACCTTGTTCGCCTGAGTACAGAAGACGAACTTGCACAGCCAGTACAGCAGAAAAGCGGCGTGCTCGACTTCACCAGGGGGGGTGACGGCGTCGTCTTCAGGGCTGTCTTCCACGCCGAAGTTGCTGTAGAAGCTGGAGTAATTGAGCATGTTTTTCACCCTGTTTCCACTAACTCTCGTGAGAGTCGGCCACAAGGCTTTAAAACTCCCCGCCGCCTCGGGGGCAACCAGGGCGGCGTTTACTTCCACGCCGAGAGGAGAAAGGCCGAACAGGGCGGCCATGTCTAGCACGGTCGGCGTCATCATGCCGAACCGAAAATTCATGGTATTAGTGGCCGACGACCAAAAGCACAAGGCCGCAGCCAAGAGAGACCGATCCATGACCAACGGCTGCTCAAACAGTTTGATCAAGTGGTAGATGCCTTGATCCTTCCATTGTTGGCCGAAGAAGTGCTCCATCCTCGGCAGCCACTTCTCCCAGTCTGAGGTCACGGTGGGCCATTGTTGCTGCGGCCTGATGACATTTCAATCTTGGAAGTCCCCCCCGTCAAAGGCCGAGTGATCTACTAGGTTGCTCTTTAGAAGGGCCACGAGCCTTTCCGGCATTCCACCCTCAGTGGAGGGGCCGAGGACACAGGCATCAGTAAGCTCGCCATCATCATCGGCCCAGGGTGTAAGGATGTTTGGAAGGATTGAGCCCTGGATGTCTCGGCAAATGGTCTCGAACTCAGTCTGAAAGGTTTGGGACCGGACTTCGACAGATATGGAAGGACTGGAGGCCATTGAAGCAGATGTGACTGGGCTGGGCGTTCTGAAGAAGGGAAAATGCAGAGGAGGAAGGTGAACGTGAGAAACACCGAAAGGAAATCCAGAAGGGGGCGAAGGTTCGCAGGGTTCTGAAGGACTGGAAAACTCACGAGCGAGAAACACAATTTTTTGTTAAGACTGAAGGTTTGGAGAGGAAGGTTTTTGCAAAGCTTGGGCGTCTGAGAATTCTGAAAGCGTAGGGAGGAAGCAAGAAAGTCTGGGTTTTTATATTGGCGCTAGAATTCGAAACGAAAGGGTGTGTCTCTCTCGAGAGACGTAACGTTTTGTCAGCACTAAACAGGCGCGATGACGTGTCGAAAGCCCAAAGGCCGTCGTTTCCTCTGACAAAACGAAGCGACGCTTTGGGCAATGATGGCCTACACGACGTGCCTGAGGCATTAAATGCGCCGACTGGATTGCGCATTTAATGCCCCAGTTGTCAGTCACCTCAGAGGGCTAAAGGTCCATCCCTTGGAATCCATTCGGCCCCTACTCATGCCGAGGCCGAAGAATCCAGGGATGTGGGGGCAATGTTTGTGCCTAATAAACCACGGCCGTGAATCGGCCGAGGGAATAACTCTTCTCGGCCTCAAGCTGAAACACAGCGTTTTGTCAGGGTGTTTGGCTTTCCAGAGAAACATGAGGAAAACCACCAAGGCATGGTTATCTCGGCCAAGGTTATAGGCCGAGGCCGAGATCGAGCGAGGTCACGGCCAAAGGCATTAAAGTCAGATCGTCACGTGACAGCAGGGTCCCACGCTCCATTTAATGAAGCAAGGTCTCTGTTTATTGCAGCAAACCCACTGGCCAAGAATGAGCATTCAATGCGCGAGGGAAGGTGGGATGTGATTGGAGTCAGGATTTGGTGACAGAAATCAGAATGATTAGACGCCAACATTCTCACAAAGCTCTTTGCAGTTTGAGAGATTAGATGATTGGCTATCAGAGCAATAAATGCGTCTCCACGGCCAGAAGCGCAGAACCCACGATCAGGGCGGCGGCCGAGATTCACCGGGATTCATGGAGTCACACCACCATACTTCACGATCCCAAATGTCGATTGGACTACCCACTTGGTATAATCAGGCTCCACCATGCAGATTTTCAGCCTCGATTATCCCTCCAGGAGCTCTACCTATAAATACAAGACTCAAGACCACTTTCAAAGGGTTCAAACACCAAACAAAAGTCTCCCACGGAGCAACTTATATTTTCCTGTAATGCACTTTCAATATCTTTACTTGCTTTTCTAGGAGTAGTGTTAGTCTGTAAGGAAAATCCATTCATCAATATATCAAACGACCCTTGATTTTCAAGGCGCCGGAGCACCACCCTTGTTGTTCGCTCACTCACCCCATATATCATACGACCGCCGCTCATCGAGTGGCGCGCCGGAGCACCGCCCCTAAACCCACCAAACACCACCACTCAACGGCCTTGTAGTTCAGGCCGTGAACCTTACAGCCGAGACTAGTTCCTCTCTCGGCTACAATCGTTTGATTAGAAGACGAGTTCAGACAGGCGCACCATCTAAACACTATCAACACCTCAAACATCTCGACGCACGGTAGACCGTGCTGGCACGCCCGCGCACAAACGCACCCCGTCCAAAAGCAGGAAACCGCGTGTTCAACGCAGATCCCCTCGGCCCGGAACCCCAGGCCGTGAGATTTGCGCGGCGGACAACCAAATGCAGCACTTCTTCTCCCGTTAATGGCTCCAGAGGCGTGCCATATTCAGGTTTCCCATTAAAAGCTGCACGTTGCCTCCCCTATGGATGATTGATTGGTAACCATTTTCTATGCCCAATGTAACAAATTTTGTGGCCATTTTTCAACCTGTGACTAGGTGTATCATCGCCGCATATTGGACAAGCTTTATATCCTTTAACAACACAACCAAATAAGTTTCCATAGGCGGGAAAATCATTAATTGTCCACAGTAATGCAGCTCTGAGTGTAAAGTATTCTCCTATGTGTGCATCATACACTCCTCTAATTCCATTCCACAAAGATTTTAAATCATCAATCAAAGGCTCCAAGTAGACGTCTATATCATTTCCGGGTTGTTTAGGACCGGAAATCAATAAAGTCAACATCATGAACTTTTGTTTCATGCACAGCCATGGTGGGAGATTATATGTAACTAAAATAACTGGCCAGCAACTGTATATGCTACTTAGAGAACTGTGGGGATTGAATCCATCAGATGAAAGAGCCAATCTCAAGTTTCTCGGCTCATTACCAAACTCGGGCCATCTATCATCAACAAGTTTCCAAGACAGGGAATCCGCCGGATGAGACATCTGACCGTCAATTGATTTTCTAGCAGCATGCCAAGTCAAATTCTTAGCTGTCTCATGTGATTGAAACATTCTTTTAAACCTTGGAATTGGAGGAAAATACCACACCACCTTCGCTGCCACACCCTCTTTCAAGAACCCATCTTTGGTTTCCTTCCACCTTGAGATAGCACAAGTAGGACAATTAGTTGAATCTTCATACTCCTTCCTATACAAGATGCAATCATTGGGGCATGCGTGGATTTTCTCATAACTCAGTCCCAATGCACACAAAGTCTTTTTTGCCTCATACATAGAGGCCGGTATTGTATTACCTTCTGGAAGCAACTCACCCTGAAGTATCAATAATTTTGTAAAACATACATCACTCATCCCATGTTTTGCCTTCAAATTATACAACTTCACTAATGCCGATAACTTGGTGTACTTTCTACAACTAGGGTACAATGGTTGATCTCCATCCCCAATCACATTAGCAAACTCATAAGGATCGGATCCAAAATCACCAAAATCATTATCATCCATCTCTATTTCTTCAGACATAAAACTGTACCTACTATGGTCATCATCTTCTTCAACATTTCTACCAGCATATTAGTAGTTGTTTCCCAAGGTTCTCCATGAAATGTCCAATTCTTATAACTTTGGTCAACTCCATTAAAGTATAAGTGATAACTTATAATTCCAACCCCAAACAATTTCAAATTCACACATTTAACACATGGACAACGGATATGCGTTGTAGTTAGAAGATTTTCTACAGAAAATTGCAAAAATGCTTCCACCCCTAACTCATATGCCTTCGATCTTCTATCCAAGTGCATCCATGACTTATCCATCTCCGACACTATATCCTATTATCTATAATAATGTGAAAAGACAAGCAATGACCATCACTATAGCAGATTATATAAGGTTTTAATAGCAAGTAATATAGTATACAGACTACGGTTTTTAAACAACAACAGACGTATTACACATATATAGACGAGGGGTTTTAAAAAAACGTCGTCTAATGCTAGCAAAAAACAGAGGCTAGCGAACTTGAACCACGACGGTAGTTAAAAAATGCGTCGTGGTATAAAAATACAGACGATGGTTTGTTAAAAAACCGTCGTCGTATGCATAAAAAAGTTATCGAAATCCCAGTTTATTTTCAAGAACCCAAAATATATTCAGAACACAACATATACATTAATTTTTATGTTGGGTATTAAGAACACGTATACTAAGCACGAAACCAACATATACTAAGCATGAAAACATTAAATCCATTCCCGATTCATAATAACAGAGAGTGATTAAAAGATCCGACAACATTAAATCCATTCCTGATTCATGAAAACATTAAACATTAAATCCATTAACCCATACCGTCGACAACATTAAAAAATCACAAAACCCTTTACCACAGAACTGAATATCATTCAATGAATTTACAAGCATGAGATTAGGGTTTGTACTTACAGGTAGGCAAAGCTCACAGATTATGGCCAACTTGGATTCGACGGAGAGCCCAACTTTGAATTAGAGTTGAAGTGAGAGAGCGGAGCGAAATGTTTTAGGTCACAGACTATGGCCAACTTGGTTCAGGGTTACAAGTATAAGAGTTAGAGCGAAATCTGAAAATTTTAGGTCGTGTTGAAATTTTTAGAAAGCGCGCTTTTTAAAAAACATCGACGGAAAAAAAAAAAAAAACCGTCGTTAAAATTTCAACCTAAACATGACGCTTATTTAAAAAATGACGTCGTTGTAAATATCCTTACGACGCAAAAACAAACTACCGTCGTTAAAATGTCAAAAGAAATATGACGCCTATTAAAATAATTGGGTCGTGGTATCTCCATACGACGTAAAAAAAAATAGACGTATTAGAAAATTAAATAGACAAATATACCCTAAATCCTAATAAATAAAAACTAAATTATATATATATTTTTCAAAAGGGATTAGGGTTTTATGGCCTAAAATATCTCGTCAATAAAACCCTAAACCCTAATCCCTTTTCTAAATTTATTTAAACCCTAAACCCTAAACCATTAAAGTATAAGTGATGTTGTGACTCATGAAAACATTTTTCTTTTTGGTGGTCATTTTAAATTTGTATAACTCAAACTTAATTTTTTAAAGCTTAAGGGGGAAGAAAATATCTCAATGACTTCATAGGAGTTGACGTTGCATTTTTTGGATTTATTTTAAATTTATTATGAATATTTCGAATTAAATAGAATAAAATATTATTAATAAAACCCACAAACCACGTCGGCGTTAAGAAATTAAAGACGTTGTAAATCATAATAAACGACTTACTTTTAAAACAAACGTCGTTTAAAGGAAAAACCATGGCCATTTTTACACAGAAAACAACGTACAAACCATATTCCATGACCTAAACTCTTAACTTCTCGCCGTCTAATATCAAGCAAACAACGTCGTCTATAGAACCAAGAGCGTCGTTTGAAAAACCTTTTACGTCGCTTTTTAAAAAACTATGACGTTGTTATGTGTGTACAACGTCATTTTAAAGAAACGACGGTTTAGAAATGCGCTCTTCGTAAATCATCGACGGAAAACAAAAAAACCGTTGTTAAAAATATAAATAAACATGACGCTTATTACATCTATACCCTAAACCCTAAACCCTAAAATATAAACCCTAAATTATATATATATTTTTAAATAATTTTAGAAAAGGGTTTATGGTTTTACAGCCTAATATATATTAACCATAAACCCTAAACCCCAAAAATAAACCTTTATCCCCCTAAACCCTAAACCCTAAACCATTAAAGTATAAGTGATGTTGTGACTCATGAAAACATTTTTCTTTTTGGTGGTCATTTTAAATTTGTATAACTCAAACTTAATTTTTTAAAGCTTAAGGGGGAAGAAAATATCTCAATGACTTCATAGGAGTTGACGTTGCATTTTTTGGATTTATTTTAAATTTATTATGAATATTTCGAATTAAATATAATAAAATATTATTAATAAAACCCACAAACCACGTCGGCGTTAAGAAATTAAAGACGTTGTAAATCATAATAAACAACTTAATTTTAAAACAAACGTCGTTTAAAGGTAAAACCATGGCCATTTTTACACAAAACGACGTACAAACCATATTCCACGACCTAAACTCTTAACTTCTCGTCGTCTAATATCAAGCAAACAACGTCGTCTATAGAACCAAGAGCGTCGTTTGAAAAATCTTTTATGTCTCTTTTAAAAAAACTATGATGTTGTTATGTGTGTACAACGTCCTTTTGAAGAAACGACGGTTTAGAAAGTGCCCCTGGGTTTTTCACAACATGAAAACCTCAACAAATTTACAGGGAGGTTGACGGTGCATTTTTTGGATATATTTTAAATTTATTATGAATATTTTGAATTTAATAGATATAAAGACGACAGTGTTCGATATAATTATGTCGTTGCAAGTTTTATTACACGTCGGTCACGCAATTTCCTTTTTTTTTTAAAGATAATGAAAACCTATTTGAAATTCATAGGGAAAAAAAGAATGTACATTATACATAAAATTTGCACAAAAACTTGTCTAATTCTAACCAATTTTGTACAAAAACTTGTCTAATTTTAACAACATTTGTACATTTTATAAAAATGTTTAAGTATTCTAAAAATCTTCTACTCCATATGAACACAAACAAACTCTGCCCATTCTTTCCTAACTTCTTCAATGGCTGCTTGGGGGTATGGCGCTTGATCATTTCCCTTCGCAAACTGCAATCCATAAACAAAGATTATTATAACAGACGACGCTATTTTTCATTTACCGACGTAGTTTGTATATTCAACGACGGTATTTTTAATTTACCGTAGGACGACGCTATTTTTCATTTACCGACGTAGTATATATATATTCAACAACGATATTTTTAATTTACCGTCGTTGATAATACAAAAAACGACATAAAAAAAATCTGAAAATTTTCTTCTTACCATCTTCTCAAATTCCAGGGAAGTATCCTTTATGATGTCTCTCATAAAGCGCATGACATAATACCCGCATTCTAAACTGCTTGGTTGCTTTGGTGTGCCGGACAGAGTTTTCCAAAGAGGTGTTTTACGGCCCACTCTGCCTATGTGTGTATTATACATTTTTAGAGCACTGTTCACTATGTTTTTCCCGTCCTCATCCACAACTCGATTTCCAGGCAGTGGATCCAGAAAATAAACGGTCTCCTTCTTTGCTCTCACAATGATCAAGACCCAATGATGGCTGCACAAAATAAATATAAAGGTTAAACAGTTTTATATGCAGAGCATCATACAAACAAAATCTTGTTTTTTGTTTGGAGACTAACCCTGGATTGTAAGGCATCAGGAAAATCTGTTCACCATCTGTTTTTTGGAGTCGATTGGCTACGACACGTGATCTTTCAGTTAATGAACCAGCGTCGGCACTAACTAGAGCAGGGTCGATAAAGCCAACCATGTTCACCATATTTGCAGCTTTCAAATTATCAAATAGGCACCTAAATATATGAAATGAAACCATGAGTGTTTTTTTTTTCAACATAAAGGAGAGTGTGAAATGAATATTTGATAAGGACAAACCTCATATATACTGCAACCACAGTAGCCCCAATTTCTTCCATGCCAGCAAACTGGGTAATATCTTCATGCAAGACGAAGGTAGTACGATCTATGCCAAACACCTCCTTCTCAATTGTAAAGGTCATAGTCTTCTCCAGAGGCTTTAGTGTCTTTTCCGCATAACTACAAAGGGATTGTAAAGAAGATGGCAACTCCAGCTTTGAATAATCTAGTACTTCAGTATTCTGTTTGAAGAAATAAAGCAACATAAAGTGACGTGGTAAATAAATAAACATGACAATTTAAATAACAAACTGTCGTCTGAAAAGAAGTTACACGACGGGAAAAAAAATACCGTCGTAATGAATACGTTATTACGTTGTATTAAAAAAACCGACGTCTAATTCAAATGCAAAATTCATAGATAATGAATTTACCTTTTCAATTTGCTTTTCTCCAACACTAGATTGCTGTTTTAATAAGAAAGCTTGTACAACAATTTAAACATTCAATTTAAAAAAAACTGCTGTGGAAATTAAAACAAACGACGGTTTAAAGAAAATATCGACATCTGAAAATTGAAAAACAAATGAAAAAGGCAAAGTTATGAGAATTTACCTTTTCATCTTTCTTTTCTTCTATCTTTTCTATATCCCCAGATTTCTGTTATAAGAAATAAAGAAATATATATAAGACATTGAACAAAAAGTAAAAAAAATTAAAAAGTAAAAAAATTAAATTAAACCATCCTGGTACCAAATAACAGATGACGGTATGTAAGAATTACAGACGTCTAAAATTAATTAAACGACGGTAAAGTTATGAGAATTTACCTGTTCAACTATCTCAACTATCTTTCCTTCTATCTTTTTCTCTTCTCTTTTCTACATCCCCGGATTTCTGTTTTAAGAAATAAAGAAATATATAAATGACATTGTACAAAAAGTAAAAACAAGTAAATAAACCGTCGTGGTAAAGCATAACAGAAGACGGTATGTAATAATTACAGACGTCTAAATAACATTAAACGACGGTAAATAATAAACCGTCGTCTAAATCACATAAAAATTTTCATAAATTCAAATTCCAGAGAGTACCAGCCTTTTTTAGCAGAAACACAGATAACAGCAATTGCAGAGAAAAAGAGTGAGAGAGAGAGAGAGATACAGAGAGTGGGATTGTGTAAGTGAAGATAGCTTGTAAAACAAGTAAACTAAATACTACAATAACTCAATTATTTCCACCATAGTAGTATGAAACACAAACGATGGTTTAATAAAAAATGCGTCGTGGTATAACTTTTAACACGGTGGTAAATATAAATAGAGAAACAGAGAATTCAAATTTCAGAGACGTTACCATTTCTTCCTGTTTTTCCCCATTCTTGGCAGTATCCTCCTCAAACTCTAGGGCTCTAACATCAAGTGCCCCAGAGCAGCTTGCTTTGTCCGACATTAGATTTTTGGGACTTTGCCCTTGGATTTGACCGGGGTTAGTATTCAGTTTCAGCAAGCTTGGATCAAAATTGGGGATGAGTTTGGAAAGCTGACTTAGCAAATTTTCCCTCTCAGCTTCTACCAATTGCTTGGTCCTAGCCTCCATCTTTAAACTCTCTTCTCTTGATCTAGCCTCCATTTTCAAAGTCTCTTCTTGAAGGACAAGTCTTACACTTTCCTTCAATTGATATGCAAACTTTACCTTCTGTTGTCTAGGTAAATTGAAGTATTGCTTAGGGGAAATCCTAGCCCCTACCCCTCTAACTCTTCCTGGATGCTCGGGACCCAAAGCCAATGTCAACACATCATTGCTTCCTGACACAGTAAGAGTGCCTTCAGAGACTTACTTTTGCAAATCATCCTAACACAAAGACATAATAAAAAGTCAGCATAAGAAAACACACGACGGTTATTTATAAAAAATCGACGTAATATAATATTTCACACGACTCAATAACATAACAATCGTTGTAATATAATATTTCAGACGACGCTACCTAAATACCGACCTGGTTAATTTATTAACACGACGTTAATAATAAACCACCGACGTCTTACGATATAATTACAAAAAACAGAGAAGTGATTCCAGATTTAGACCTTTAACGACGTGTTTTAAAAGATTTCGACGTAGTAATATTTTTCACACGACGCAAAAAAATAACAGAAGACGTAATAAAAATTTAAAACAGAGTGAGTAGGCTTACAATTAATTTTGCTTTCTCTGCAGCCTTTGGATCCGGGATGTTACCATGTTTGTCTTCTCTAGCTTTCTTCCATAAGGTAGATCGATCAATATCAGCCCCGGGCATGGTTTCCACCAAGTGCTCCTCCAAACCAGCATATCCTTTTCGAGACAATCGATGATTGTACTCAAGTTTCTCCCTCCTCTGTGATTGTTCTTCATGCACAGCCTCAAATTTTTCAGATAACCTTGAAGCTACAAAGGCATCCCAGTCAGCTTTCTCTATGAATTTGTATGTTTCAGGGGGTTGCCTTAATTTCTCCTTCTCCTTGATGAATGGAAGGATATGAACCCTCGTTAGTGTAGACTTGAAATCCTTCCATTTCTTGGCAGCAGAAGATAACACCATTTTCTTGCCCCCTTGACCAACCACAAAAGCCATGTCAATGGCTTCCCAAATCAGCTCTTTTATATCCTTGGATATTTGAACCCATTTCTTGTCCACGAGTGGGACTCTGGAGCGTGCCAACACACCAATGTAGGATTGCATCTCACTATGTGCAGGGCCATATGGTTTCCCCTTTTGATTGTACTCAACAACAGGCTTGATTTTCTGAAATTTTCTCTTCACAACACGGGGCATTGTGCTTATACCCCGACCTGACTTTGGCTCCTCAGAAAATGTTGCCATGTTGCCTGGTTCTGTCTCAGAAGATGAAACAAACTTCATCTTCTTCGAGGACTTGGCTTGAGGATTTACAACTCTAAGCTCCTTACATTCATTTTTTTTCAAGCCAGACTCCTTACTTTGGGATTGAGAAACCATGGTTACAGACAAATCAAACCTGCAAGTGAAAATATTTCAGTTAAATTAAGAAAAAACACGACGGTTATTTATAAAATACGACGCATTATAATATTTCAAACGACGTAAGAACAAAACAATCGACGTAATAATAAATTTTCACGACGATAATTAACCACCGACGTGATTAAATATTACAACGACGTCAATAATAAACAACCGACGTCTTATGATATAATCACAAAAAACAGAGTATTAAATATTACAACGACGTTAATAATAAAAATTCGCCGTGGTATTGAAATTAAAACGACGTAAATATTAATATAACTTTGTCTATACCACAGAAAAAAAAATTTGGAAAAACGTAAAATATTTTCAACAGAAAAATAATTAAAAAGATTTTCAAAACAAAAACCATTGTTCAGAGAAATCAAACCTGCGATGAATATATCCTAAAAAATCAAATGCAAAAAAAGAAGGTAATTTTAAAAAACAACGAAGAACACTTTCACACGACGCTAGGATGACTGACGAACCGTCGTGGTCTATAAATCTAACCACGTAAATAACAAGCCACCGTCGTCTTATTTAGTTGAAGTAAAAGAATCAGAGTAGTGTTCAAACTTGGAAACTTTCCGTCTTTGTCTGCAAATTTTATCAAACTTGGAAAGAAAAAATGTAAAAAGATTTAAAAAAACGAAAATGATATGCACATGCAAAACAAGAACAAAAATCCTTCCACAAATGCTTACCCTTTGCGTGCAATGAAAGCTTTCTCCTGGAGTTTGGTGTTTCAGTTCAGAGACGAAGACGAAGAGGAGAGGAAGACGAAAAGTTTTCTCTCAGAGATAAGCTTGAAAGTTTGAAACAGCACTTTGAGAATGAAAAATGAGAGAAGCTTGAAAGTTTTTCTCGGGTTTTGAAACAGTGCAAGTATGGGTCAGGTAGGCGAAAAGTTTAAAATAATAACAGACCGTTTCATAAAACGACGCTATTAATAGGATGCACCCTAGTATGCAACATTATACGGCGCTACAGGTTAACACCGCCCTATAATATGACTTTACATGACGCCAGGTTTTAATGAACCGCCGTTTTTATATCGAATTACACGACACATTTTTCTTCAAAAAGATGAATCGTCATTTTCAAATTTACCCAACGACCTTATACTCAATAATAACGACGTGAAAAATACATACCATGTTGTTTTAATTACGCATACCGACGTGTACCTTTTTTAATTACACAATAAATTAGTTTTCCAAAAAATGACAACTTCGTTTTTATATAGCGTCGTTGTTAAGTTATTTATACGACCTTATTTTAGGTTTAAACGACGTTTATGTTTTCATATAAACGTCAACAATTTAATATAACCGACGTGGTATATAAGATTTGTTTATAAATAAGGGTTCAGCTCTCTTTCTCAGCTCCTCCATGATGGGGTTCTCTGGGTTGATCTCCATGGTCTTCTTGCTCGACATGTACCCAACCATGCTGTTATCTCTCAAGGCCTGAGCCTTCATGATTCTTTCCATGTTGGCAGTCCAGCCATACTCGCCTGTCACCAAACAGCAGGGAGAGTCTACCACACGGTCAGACACCACAACCTTCTCCACTCTGTCACCCAAAACATCCTTCACAACCTTGCAGAGTGCCTCAAAATTCTCCTTCAACTTGTTTGTGCCTAATAAATCACGGCCATGAATTGGCCGGGGGAACTTCTCTTCTCGGCCTCAAACTGAAACGCAGCGTTTTGTCAGGGTGTTTGGCTTTCCAGAGAAACGAGAAAAATCACCAAGGCATGGTTATCTCGGCCAAGGTTATAGGCCGAGGCCGAGACCGAACGAGGTCACGGCCAAAGGCATTAAAGTCAGATCATCACGTGACAGCAGGGTCCCACGCTCCATTTAATGAAGCAAGGTCTCTGTTTATTGCAGCAAACCCACTGGCCAAGAATGAGCATTTAATGCGCGAGGGAAGGTGGGAAGTGATTGGAGTCAGGATTTGGTGACAGAGATCAGAGTGATTGGACGCCAACATTCTCACAAAGCTCTTTGCAGCTTGAGAGATTAGGTAATTGGCTATCAGAACAATAAATGCGTCTCCACGGCCAGAAGCGCAGAACCCACGATCAGGTTGGCGGCCGAGATTCACCGGGATTCATGGAGTCACACCACCATACTTCACGATCCCAAATGTCGATTAGACTACCCACTTGGCGTAATCAGGCTCCACCATGCAGATTTTCAGCCTCGATTACCCCTCCAGGAGCTTTGCCTATAAATACAAGACTCAGGACTACTTTCAAAGGGTTCAAACACCAAACAAAAGCCTCCCACGGAGCAACTTATATTTTCCTGTAATGCACTTTCAATATCTTTACTTGCTTTTCTAGGAGTAGTGTTAGTTTGTAAGGAAAACCCATTCATCAATATATCAAACGACCCTTGAATTTCAAGGCGCCGGAGCACCACCTTTGTTATTTCGCTCACTCACCCCATATATCATACGACCGCCGCTCATTGAGTAGCGCGCCGGAGCACCGCCCTAAAACCCACCAAACACCACCACTCAACGGCCTTGTAGTTCAGGCCGTGAACCTTACAGCCGAGACTAGTTCCTCTCTCGGCTACAATCTTTTGATTAGAAGACGAGTTCAGACAGGCGCACTATCTAAACACTATCGCCCACTTCAAACATCTCGACGTACGGTAGACCGTGCTGGCACGCCCGCGCACAAACGTACCCCGTCCAAAAGCAGGAAACAGCGTGTTAACGCAAATCCCCTCGGCCCGGAACCCCAGGCCGTGAGATTTGCGCGGCAGACACTTTTGGCACGCCCGGTGGGATAACTTGTCAAAACTTATGGTGGAAACCAGGGCACAGGCAAAGCTCAAAAACAAAACGGTCGAAATGACTTCTGAGACTCCTGAGCCCACATCACCAATCACCGAGACCGTACATTCGGTCGGGATTTCGGCCAGCATCCCGGTGACGACGGATCGCTCGGCCGAATCCATGCAGGAGCAGGCGGCAGTGGAGGAAATGATGTCCAGGCAGACCTATAGGATAGAGACATCCTTCATGGCCGCAATGGACAGGTTCTCTTCGGAGCTGCGGACGCTCTTTCAAGAAAGGATGCCGATAACCTCACCGGCGTCACCTCCCAGAGCAGGTCAAGGGAGCCGAGGGCGTGAAAGAATCGAGCCTTACGACGAAGGTAGTAGCCTCGGCGTCTCGGCTCACCCCCAAGCATCAGGTTACGGCCAGCACTCGGTGCCGCCGACAAACAGCTGGGGGCAGTCCCAGACCACGTGGGTGAGTCCCGGGCCAACCTACTCAGCAGAGATAGTGCGTGGGCCGCTCCATGCTTTAGCCGTGTCATTAGGGCAAAGCAGCCCCGCACATCCTACGATCCATCCACTCGGACCAGTTCATACTGCGGCCGTCCACACCCATCCTGGTTCAAACAACGCAGCCGCTGCATTATCACAACAATATGGTCAGAGCAATACGACTGTTTCACCATCATCACAGGCGTCGTTGTTATCACCAGGCACCCACCTCAACTACGGGTCGGCCGTCCCAGCATGAACGCACACGCCCCTGGTCCAAACCCACGGCACTCACTTGGCGTCAACCAACTCGGTCATTCAGACCGAGCCCCTTGTTCAAGCGGCCACGCAGGCTAGGCCGCACAACGACGCGCAGCAGGTCCCACGACCGAATGCGCCCCTGCAGGAGGCACCGCATCAGGGGCTCCGATTCGAGGACGTCCGGCGGATGATCGAGGATTGCCTAGCCCAGAGGCGGCCGGACATGCCAAGATATACTCGGCCGTACCCACCAGAAATCGACCGAGTCCTTCTCCCCCGGAATTATCGGTTGCCTGAATTCATGTTATTCTCCGGGGATGGGCAGGCCACATCCATTGAACACATAGGCCGTTTCACGGCCTAGTGTGGAGAGGCCGATTCGGACGCCCAGAAGCTCCGTTTATTTGTCCATTCTTTGACCGGCGCAACATTCTCTTGGTTTATAAACCTCCCACCGAACTCAATAAGGGATTGGTCTGATATGGAAAGAGTATTTCACGAACATTTCTATCAGACCAACCGAGAGATAACAGTCGCCGAGCTGGCAAGGATGAGCCAAGCATCGGACGAATCACCTCGTGATTACCTACAACGATTCAAGACCTGTAGGAATTGGTGTCGCACGAACCTACCAGAGAGAGAGTTCGTCAAAATGGCCGAGGAGGGATTGGAGTTCGAATACCGGAAGAAATTCCAGGGGATCGAGTTCCGGGACATGCACGACCTGACCAACAAAGTGGACAGGTATGCGTCCTTGTTAAAAGAGGAGATGCAGAAGAAGGCGGCTTCGAAAGGGACTTATTACAGAAATCCCATCGTTAGCTACGCCGAAGCAGACGGCTCCACAAGGGCCGAGGGTGACGAGGTAGAGATGAGCTCGGCCGAAGTTAGCATAGACAAACCCTTCGTCTGCAAAGGGCTTGTTACGGCTGACAACAGCCGTGCGAAAATTCCATACGAAAATTCGATCTAATGAGGGCCGAGGCTATTTTTGACTTGCTATTGGCCGAAAAAATGGTCAAATTATCTTTCGGCCACAAAATTCCGAAACCCGAAGAGCTTAAAGGAAAGACGTTTTGCAAATACCATAGTTCTTGGTCTCATAATACCAACAACTGTGTTGTCCTGCGAGATGTCATTCAGAAATTGATTGATGAGAAGAAGCTTCAGTTCCCAGAGAAGGCGGCCATGCAGGTTGACTCCAAGCCGTTCCCCCCACCTGTTGTCAACATGGTCGACGCCCAACTACCGGCCGGGCATAGCGGAACTCGTTGGGTGGCAAAAGAGAAGGGGCCATTGACCGAACCGGAGCCATTGTTGTGCGAGCATTGCAAACATAAGATCGGTCAGTCCAGGCCGCAGGAAAACAAGAGGAAGGCCGCCGAGCCGTCACAGCCAACCATAAAGAAATTCGGCGGTCAGTACAGCCGTCGGTCGGCCGGCGGGACGGTTTTTGAACGATTGGGGGCGCAGGCTTATGGTGCCTTGGTAGGTCCTAAGGATGAGGCCGGTCCTAGGTTGTTAAGAACTTTCAAACCACCGGTTATGCATGACGACCGTTGGTATCATTCACGGCCTGGGGGCAGGGCCGAACCACTGACAAAAACCCAGCTGAGAAGAATGCAGAGACAAGTTTAGCAGGCCAGGATGCAGACGGCCGAGACCGAAGGCTCAAAACGACAAAGAAAAACCATGGCTACAGACGGGCCGTCATCTGAATCGATTGTGTCCCCCACGGCGACAGCGGCCAGCAACAAGCCTTTGAGGACCTGGCGCGCTACGGGGAACAAGGGTCCCCTCGGATCCTTGCCCTTTTTGGTTCAGCCAAAGGCCGCGATCAAAAAGAAGACTGACGAAGGTTTCGTCAACATCTACCGCGAGAAAAGCCCCCCTTTTTCGGCCGACGGTTTGTCCTTTCTGAAAGGATTTCATGAAGACCATTCGGCCATATATCTGTACAGCATGACCCCTGAGAGCCGTGAAATTGTGGAGTTAGCCCTAAAAAATGCGAAGGCAGAGGCGCTCCTCATCACCCGCAGCTCTGATTCGGCCATTAAGGCCGTATACCAGGCAAATAGAGAGGCCAGAGCGAAGAGTCTGCCGAGCTACCAACCCGACCTTGGCGGATTGGAGGCCGATGCCCCTTTTAGCGAGGGCGATTTAGAATATCTCCGCCAGTATTTTTCGGTAACTCCGGCGGATACTGTTTTTGGCCTGACAACTGAGGAGAGAGCCCGGGTGAACCGCCTGGATGATTACTTGATATCCAGGGACACCTTGGCAAATGCTAGACGGGCCCTTAGAGAGGGGATCGAGGCCTCGGAACCCTCTGAAACCAAAACACCCACGACCGATATCCCGGGGACAGCAGGGCCCATAATCGAGGGCTTCGGTGACCCTTTCTTCGGGCATGAGGCCGAAGACGATCCCACTTTAGGGATCTCAGATGGAGAATATGAGGGGATCCTCAGGATGGCCGAGGAAGAGGTCTTCGCCGAAGACGGCCGCGAGGCCGAAGAGGGAGCTGGCAGGGGGAACCCACTGGAGCAAGAGGAGTTCAGCATCAACATGGTCCTGGTGCTGCCATCTGAATTTTCAGCACCAGGGGGACAGATAAACGGCCTGGACGATGATGTGGCCGAGGAGCAGCTTGGTCAGAGGCCAAAAACAAAAGAAGAATTGTTGGCCGTGGCTTTTAACGAGGTCATACGTAGAGACGAGCCGAACAAATATCGACACCTCAAACCGTTATATATTTCGGCTCATATTGAGGGGGTGCCCGTGTCCAAAGTTTTCGTCGACTGTGGGGCGACGGTCAACATCCTTCCGTATTCCTTAATGAAGAAGCTGGACAAATCAAAAGAGGACCTCATCCCCAGCGATGTTGTCATGAGTAGCTTCGTCGGCGACAAGTCCAAGACCATTGGCGTGTTGCCGTTAAAAATTACCGTAGCCGACCAGACAAGGGTCGCGGCTTTCTACGTGGTCGAGTCCAGCGTCGACTACAACATATTGCTCGGTCGCGACTGGATCCACCAGTCCGGGTGCATACCGTCTTCTCTCTTCCAATTATTGTTCTTTTGGGACGGTCAGAAGGTGTCTATACACCCGGCCGATGAAAAACCTTTCGAGGCCAACGCCGTTCAGGCTCGGATTTACGACGACGATGTTGGGTGGGTTGTTCTTACCGGCCACGATGCAGAAGGCCGGCCAACCAGAACAACGGCCCAGAAGGTATTGGAATTAGGCGCCGAGAATATCCGCTAGGATTCGGCGCGCGAAGTGTTGATCGACCTCACCAGCCTATAGATGACAGACAAAGCCACTAAAGAAGAGGGAGCGGCGGCCGTGAAAGATCGGGTGGAAAGACTGCTGGAACACTAGGCGGACGTTCTAACGTTGGACGACCTGGAAACAGCACCCGCCGAGATGGAAGACGACTACCCCGAAGTCCAGGACCCTTTGTTGGAAATAAATGTAGGGTCAGAGGCCGAACCACGGCCTCTTTTTGTAAGCCATCTTTTGGATCCCGAGTTAGCGGCCGAAATTATCGGCCTGCTCCATGAATATAAGGATTGTTTTGCTTGGGATTATCATGAGATGCCAGGTTTACCAAGGAGTTTGGTCGAGCACGAATTAAAAATCAAGGAGGGGTTCAAGCCGTTCCAGCAGCCACCAAGGCGTTTCTCGACCAAGGTTCAGCTCAAAGTTAAGGAAGAAATTGAACGGCTCCTTAAAGCCGGCTTTATCCGAACGGCCCGATACGTCGAGTGGTTGGCCAACATTGTGCCAGTGCTAAAAAGGACTGGGGCTTTGAGGGTTTGTACTGATTACAGAAACCTCAATCTCGCAACCCCCAAGGACGAATACCCCATGCCTATGTCAGATCTCCTGGTAGATGGGGCCGTAAAACACGAGCTTTTGTCTTTTATGGACGGCCATGCAGGTTATAATCAAATTTTCGTGGCCGAGGAAGACGTCCACAAAACGGCATTCATGTGTCCCGGGGCTATCGGAACCTATGAATGGGTAGTCATGCCGTTCGGCCTAAAGAATGCCGGCGCGACATACCAGCGAGCTATGAACCTGATTTTTCACGACCTTATAGGCCGAACCGTTGAAGTCTACATCGACGACGTGGTTGTAAAATCCCCATCCAAGGCCGACCACGTGGGACATCTCCGGCAGGCTTTTGGCCGGATGCGGGCGCATGGTCTAAAGATGAACCCAAAGAAATGTGCCTTCGGCGTCACCGCCGGGAATTTCCTTGGGTTCTTGGTTCACCAACGAGGAATCGAGGTAGACAAGAATAAGGCTACGGCCATTATGGCGGCCCCTCCGCCGAGGACCAAGAAGGAGCTCCAGTCTTTCCTCGGCAAAGTTATTTTCTTAAGACGGTTCATATCAAATCTGGCGGGAAAGATCCGGCCGTTGTCCCCTCTGCTTAAACTAAAAGACACCGAACGGTTCATATGGGGGACAGAGCATCAGGCGTCCCTTGACGACATCAAGAAATATTTGTCCCAGCCGCCGGTTCTTATGCTGCCGAAAAGAGGGAAACCATTGAGGCTCTACATTTCGGCATCAGAAAGCTCTATCGGTTGTTTGCTGGCTCAGAACAACGAGTCTGGGCGAGAGCAGGCGGTGCACTACTTGAGCCGCACTCTCAACACGGCCGAACTAAACTACTCACCAATCGAGAAGTTATGCCTGGCAGTCTATTTCGCGGCCACCAAGTTGCGACATTACATGCTTCCGTCGGTCGTCCAGATTATCTCTAAGACCGACCTTATCAAGTACATGCTCACTCGGCCGATCATACGCGGCCGAATTGGGAAGTGGACGATGGCGCTGTCTGAGTTTACCTTTCAATATGTGGCTCAAAAGTCGGTCAAAGGTCAGGCTTTGGCCGATTTTTTGGCTCATCACCCGTCCCAGAGACAGGAGGAAGAGTTGGAAGTCGAGATCGGCATGGCCCAGATGGAAAAGAATTACTGGACTATGTACTTCGACGGGTCCAGTACCGAGGCCAGGTCAGGGGCCGGGGTCGTAATTGAATCTCCCCAGGGGCAAAGGTGGCAATTCGCTTTCCAACTCGACTTCAAATGCACCAACAATCAGGCCGAATACGAAGCACTCATCATCGGTCTCGAGATTTTAAAGGAGATGAAGGCGACCCGCGTTTTGGTTTATGGTGATTCTCAGCTGGTGATTAACCAACTAACCGGGGAACACCAGTGCACGAGCGGAAATTTGGCCATGTATTACGTAACGGCCCTCAACACAGCCGATGGGTTCTCCCGAATCTCTTTTATTCACGTCCCGCGCGCCGAGAACCATGAGGCCAACGAGATGGCCCAAGTAGCGTCAGGCGTAAACATCCCGTGCACCGACCATGACCGCGTGATAAGGATCGAGAAGCGTACCTTACCAGCTTTAGCCGAACGAGGGATAGCAGCGCAAGTATCATAAGCCGATGTTGCCAACGAGGTTGACACGACCGAAGCCGATTGGCGCTACCTCATAGTGAAATATTTGCGCGACCCTTCCGGCAGCCATGAAAGGACTACACGCTTCCAAGCTCGGTGTTATCTGATTTATCAAAATGAGCTATATCGAAAGGAGTCAGACGGTTTATTGCTCCTATGTCCCAACGCCGAGGACATCAAGGTCATCATGGCCGAGTCTCACGAAGGGATTTGCGGCGCTCACCAGTCTGGCGTCAAGATGAGGTGGTTGATCCGAAGGCACGGCTATTATTGGCCGACCATTTTGAAGGATTGTATAGAATACGCGAAGGGATGCGTCAAGTGTCAAATCTACGGCCCCATACAAAGGGTACCGGCTGACGCCTTCCACCCGGTTACCAAACCTTGGCCGTTCAGAGGGTGGGCCGTGGATATCATCGGTAAAATCCATCCGGCCGCATCCAACCAACATGCATGGATTTTGGTGGCAACCGATTATTTTACTAAGTGGGTCGAGGCCGAGTCTTATCGGTCAATATCCAGCGCACAAGTGGTCAGATTTTTCGAGAGCCACATTGTCCATCGGTTCGGTATTCCAGAAACAATCACGGCCGACAACGGCCCGGTGTTTGCGTCAGCCGAAACACGAGAATATACCGAAAGTATGGGAATCAAATTGATCCACTCAACACCTTATTATCCCCAATCTAACGGACAGGCCGAGGCAAGCAACAAAGTAATCAAGGGCATCCTTGAGAAAATGATCGAGGAGAAACCTAGGGCGTGGCACGATCTACTTCCCGAAGCCCTTTGGGCTTACCGAGTCTCAAAGCGATCGGCCACAGGCACATCTCCCTACGCCTTAACCTACGGTCATGACGCCATTGTTCCTTTGGAGTTAAGGGTTCGGTCTCTTCGGGTGACCGAGCAGCTCAGACAAGAGGGGAAGGATTACACGCAGGCCATGGTTCAAGAATTGGAGGACTTGGAGCAATCCAGGCTCGATGCTTATAACTTAATGCAGGCACAGAAGCAGATCGCGGTGAGAGCTTACAACAAGAAGGTTAAGCAAAAAACTTTCGCCGAGGGCGATTTGGTATGGCGAGCCGTGCTTCCTATTGGGACGAAGGACCCTCGGTTCGGCAAATTCTCGCCTAATTAGGAAGGACCGTTCATTATTGAACAAATCCTCGGCCGAGGTGCATTTCAGTTAAAAGACAGGGATGGAGAATGGCACAACTTACCAATCAACGGCCAATATTTAAAAAGATACATCCCGTCATTATGGGAGACGGCCGCGAAAAAGTTATGAAAAGGAAATATGCAACACAACAAAGGTGGGTCAAAAATTCATGATTCATTTTATTCGTTGAGACACGTTTACAAGGAAGCGGCCAGGTCATGGCCGAGTACACACACATAAGGAAAATCACATCCTAGACCTACATACGGCAGCTTCACGGTCTTCTCGCTGGGCAGTCGAACCTATTTTTTCTCCCGAAGCCATACCCCCGCCATTCCTGCCGACGATTAGTCTCGGCCAGAAGCCTCGGCCAGCCTAAAAAAGCCGGCCGTGGAAGAAAGAGGGTACACGCCGCATGAAGGAGGCTAAGAGGAAGGGCCGTCACTTCAATCACGGCAAGGGCTGCCATCCAGGGCACGAGGAGCGGCCACCACCCCGGACATGGTAAGCAGTCGCCATTCTGGCAGTGGCGGCGGCCATCTTTCGAGCCGTGGCAGCAATTGTCACTCTGGACATGGTAAGCAGTCGTCATCCTGGCCGTGGTAGGAGCCATTCCCCCAACCTTGGTAAGAGCCGTCACTTCGGCCACGGGCGTTACCGAGGTACTCGGCCAATTGGACTCGGCCATATGGGGATCATCGTACCAGGCCCCCCCATCCTCATCAAATTGACAAGTCATCTGAAGCAGGCCGAACTGTTGAGACAGGGGACTCGGTTGATATGGCTCTCTGGTTCTGGGAGGATTGCGATGAGGGCCATTAAAGCAGGTTGAAATATGGAAGGACAAAGCCCAGGAATCAAAGGAAGGCGCTAGAATATCCAAAGGAGGAGAAAAGATTGTTGAGTGCTGGAAGAGTCTCAAACCTTAGGAGGTTGAGGAAATTGGGAAAGGCCAGTGTGAGCTTTCGAAAAGCATTGAGCTCAGAAAGGTCTGGGGGTGTGATGGAAATGCGAAGAAGTGGGTTTTTATACTCATACTCATACTGGAATTCAAAGGTGGCATGATTCTCGTGAAACGAAACGGCCAGACAGCACATTTGGAGCACGCGAAATTATGACAGAAACCTGGCGGCCGGCGTTTGGAATTGCAGAGCAGAATAATGGCTTGTGCGAATTAAGGGCATGGTGACACGTCGATATTTCAGAGGACCGTCGTTTTACTTGACAAGACAGGGTGACGCCTCGCGTGAACTTAGGCAATAATGACTTACGCGACGTACTTAAGGCATTAAATGCGCCAACTGGATTGCGCATTTAATGCCCCAGTTGTCAGTCACCTCGGAAGGCTAAGGGTCCATCCCTTGGAATCCATTCGGGCCTTACCTATGCCGAGGCCGAAGAATCCAGGGATGTGGGGGCAATGTTTGTGCCTAATAAATCACGGGCATGAATTGGCCGGGGGAACTTCTCTTCTCGGCCTCAAACTGAAACGCAGCGTTTTGTCAGGGTGTTTGGCTTTCCAGAGAAACATGAGGAAAACCACCAAGGCATGGTTATCTCGGCCAAGGTTATAGGCCGAGGCCGAGACCGAACGAGGTCACGGCCAAAGGCATTAAAGTCAGATCATCACGTGACAGCAGGGTCCCACGCTCCATTTAATGAAGCAAGGTCTCTGTTTATTGCAGCAAACCCACTGGCCAAGAATGAGCATTTAATGCGCGAGGGAAGGTGGGAAGTGATTGGAGTCAGGATTTGGTGATAGAGATCAGAGTGATTAGACGCCAACATTCTCACAAAGCTCTTTGCAGCTTGAGAGATTAGGTAAATGGCTATCAGAACAATAAATGCGTCTCCACGGCCAGAAGCGCATAACCCACGATCAGGGCGGCGGCCGAGATTCACCGGGATTCATGGAGTCACACCACCATACTTCACGATCCCAAATATCGATTAGACTACCCACTTGGCGTAATCAGGCTCCACCATGCAGATTTTCAGCCTCGATTACCCCTCCAGGAGCTCTGCCTATAAATACAAGACTCAGGACTACTTTCAAAGGGTTTAAACACCAAACAAAAGCCTCCCACGGAGCAACTTATATTTTCCTGTAATGCACTTTCAATATCTTTACTTGCTTTTCTAGGAGTAGTGTTAGTTTGTAAGGAAAACCCATTCATCAATATATCAAACGACCCTTGATTTTCAAGGCGCCGGAGCACCACCTTTGTTATTTCGCTCACTCACCCCATATATCATAAGACCGCCGCTCATTGAGTAGCGCGCCGGAGCACCGCCCTAAAACCCACCAAACACCACCACTCAACGGCCTTGTAGTTCAGGCCGTGAACCTTACAGCCGAGACTAGTTCCTCTCTCGGCTACAATCGTTTGATTAGAAGACGAGTTCAGACAGGCGCACTATCTAAACACTATCGCCCACTTCAAACATCTCGACGCACGGTAGACCGTGCTGGCACGCCCGCGCACAAACGCACCCCGTCCAAAAGCAGGAAACCGCGTGTTAACGCAAATCCCCTCGGCCCGGAACCCCAGGCCGTGAGATTTGCGCGGCAGACACAACTCTTCCTTCTTCTTTGCCTCGTCTTCACTCTCATCAAGCTTGAGACCTTCCTTGGTGGCTAAGACAAGCTTCTTGCCCTCAAACTCCTTGTGGGCGTGAAAGTAATTGGCACATCATCCACTTCTAAAACATTGCCTTTGTGTGTTGGTTCGATTATGATGAGGAACAGAGTTCATTCTGGTAATGATAGACGAATAATGGTAAAAAATTTGTATGCGTTAATTTAACAAACCGTCGTGGTTAGTACAATTATGCGGACATTAGAGTTATGGACACCGTCGTAGTATAGTACAATTAATAAGTCGATAAATTTATATTTACAGTCGTGGTAACATAATTTAAATCGGCGAATTTTTTTGTAATTAACCGTCGTAGATTTCTTTGAATTTATGCGTCGCTGACTAAAAAAATTGGGTCGTGTTTATTAATTAGTTAACACGGCGTCTTATTTTTATATCGTCGTCTTTACTTTCTACGGCGGTGATTTCATAGATGCAGTCGTTGTTTTTAGGTTCAGATTTTAACTCTAAAAAATATCTTTGTAATAAGACGACGCTTTTTTAATTTGGTGCGTCGTGGTTTAAAAATATCTATACGTGTACCGGTTTTTTAGGTGTTTAAAGTATGTTTCTACGACGGGTTTCTATTACCGTCGACGGGTTTCTTTTAAAAAACAACGACGGTTTTTTGATCTACCGTCGTTGTTTACTAGTCGTCTTTTGCCCTTTTTGTAGTAGTGATTGCATTCACAATTTCTTGATCTTTCTTTTGCAATGCTTGTGACACATCATTTGTGAGTCCCAATATGGCTTTCATTAAGAATAGGTGAAACACAAACTCAAAAGTAAGCATTTCTCTTTGAATCTTATTTGCTTCACCAACACTATCATTGAGATTATCATCAATAATCATTTGAAGCACATGAATCACAAATGAAAACATAGAAATGATGCTAATAATGGTACCGTAATGTGAGTTCCATCGTGTGTCACCAGCACATTTGAGACTTGTTTCTTGATGCAAACCTCGCCCTGTTATCAGACAATCATTTTCAAAAGCTATTAGAAGCTCTTATTGCTAGCTCAGCTCTCATATTGCTAGCTCCATTCAACTCATCTCTCATATTGCTAGCTCCATCATAACCTTGTCCTCGTAGCTTGGAAAAGCTCAAACCATTGGAAGAAAAGAATGTGTCAATGGCATCCTTTAGTGAACTTGAAGTGGTATCGGTAACATGTTGAACCCCCACAAACCGTTCAATTACATGTCCATTGTCGTCCACATAACGAAACACCATAGCCATTTGCTATTTCATTGAAATATCACGTGCTTCATCCACCAATATAGAAAAGAATCTATCTTTTAAACCACTCATGATAACATCAAGTGTTTCAAAGACACATGCATTGACAATATCTTTCTGAATCTTTGGAGCTACTAACTAGAGATTCCCCAGAGCATTTTCCAACACAACTTCTTTAACTTTCACATCATTGTCTGCAAGGAATTGCAGTAGCTCCAAGTAATTTCCCCTATTGCTTAAAGTGGCACTTTCATCATTTCCATGAAAAGAAAGACCTTGCCTCAACAAAAACTTAGTGCACTTGATTGATGCAATTAAGCATCTTCGATATGCCATACGAGCTTGTTCGGAGTGTTTGCTCATAGCCGTTTCAATATGTGTATTTTGATTCATCAAATTTGTAGCAGCTTCTCTAGTTTTATTATGAACACTACCAACCGGTCCAACATGCACCTTCATTCTTTCTCTCCCTTTCTTCCAATTCTTAAACCCTGCTCCAGTGAAGGCTTCACTATCCACTTGTTCAAAATTGGATTTAAAGAGATAGCAATAAAGACAAAATGCAGCATCTTTAGATACACTATACTCCAACCAATCAAATTCATCAAACCCATTGGGGAATGAAGCGTCGATTAATTCCTGAGATATTACTTTTTGGGAAAGAATAACCTCTAGGTTAACAAGGTCCTTTTTGTAGATATGCTCTTCGAACCTCATCTCTAATATTAGTATCATACTCAATCATACGAATTCTTAGTCCAGGGTATGCTTGTAGATTAGCCAAAACATCATCTGACTCACTTTGTATTGAACTTGCAGTTTTTTATTAATCTGAAATCTATTTTTATTTCCTCCATATATATAAAGCTTGGTGAAAATTGTTTGAAGAGAAGTGCTCAAACTATTGATAACTGATAGAAGATATATGAAACTCTTCATAGGCTTTACAAGATGCATAACTGATGCAAAGTATATATTAATAATTTTATTGTTTGGCTAATAGTAGAGAGAGAGGTTAAGCTGACGTGTGGTTAGTTCGTGACGTGTCAAGGCTGTGATATTAATCACGTGTATTAGTTATGTTAGTTGTTGTAATAATCATGTGGGTTATTCTTTGGTCAGTTAGGACCTTTTTTTGTTGCTTTGTAGCTAAGCAAAGCTTGAACTATTACTATAATAAAAGACTCAGGGGTCGTTTGGTACGGGGGACTGTCATGGACTGGACTAAATCCTGAGACTGTCTTGAATTAGCTCAGATTGGTCTAAGCTGGATTAAGTACTGATCTACGTTTGGTGCTGCATTGGACTAAGAAGCTAGATTGTAAAAATAGTGAAGACTTATGTTTGGTGTTGTATTGGGCTAAAAAATAATTATTTTGATTATAAATAAATAAAATTCTAATATTTACTTTTAATTAAGGATTTTGACCTAAAAATAAATAATAATAATAAATTAATATTTTTTAAAGGCTAAATCTATCTCATCTCTTTTTTTTCTTCTTTTTTTTTTCTTCTCATTTTTCTCCTTTTCTTCTTCCTTTCCTTCCCAGCCCGTCATTTTTGCTTTTTCTCAAATTTTCTTCCCTGCCAAAAACTCTTTAGTTGTGATTCTCTCACAAATTTCATCAATTTTTTCTTTAATTTTCTTCCTAATCACTTTTCATTACTCAATTTGTTCATACGATGAATGATTCAACTCAATCTCATGGCTCACTATCATCTTCCCCACTCTCTGCATCTACCAAGGCTGCTTCAACTCTTGCGTCAATTCAATGAATCATGGCTTCTATATGAGGCCCCCAAAGTTGGGGCCCAGGGTCGTCGCCTTCCGAGCTTAGGGAAGACACCGTGCGCTATTCTGGTAGCCAAATAGAGACCCAAGCCTCGTTGTCCCTGACCCACATGTACGACCAGAGCTCGGCCTTCGACGACCATTAGCAGCAGCAAGATCTCAAGGCAATTACTAGGCTTCAAGCCTTTTCGATGAACTTGGGCCCAAAAGTGGAGGACTTGGCGTCCATTGCCCGGACTCGTGTCTAGGTGAAGAAGAAGAAGAAACTAGTATCGCGTTGGACTCGCATGTTCTATTTAGTGAGCTCGCTATTTTGCGAACCATGTTTCAAGCTCGTTATATTGGAAGAGCGAGTGAGGCAAATTTTTTTACAGTTTGACTATTGTTTGTACCATATCTGACCCTCCACTCATCCATTGACACGTGGATCAAAGAAACTCACCCAAGTACCCAAGGCCTCGAACAATCGGCATCGGCTACCGATGGCATTGTCTCAAAGCCGCAAACAGTCGCTACAGGCCCAGCCTTGTCTACAATCGGCATCCCTTACCGATTATACAGAATCAACCTCGAAGCACCCACCCGAAATATCTAAAGACTCATGTCAACCTCACAGGGCCCTCCCACGAGTCCCACATCGAAATTAAGTACTAAGAGCATACAAAATGCCATCTATAAACAGGCCCCTTCACTACAATACAGGGGTAAGACTTTTCAGCTTGACTTTTATACTAATATCTTGTCAACAGCAAAAGCTCTTAGAAAGCAAACTTACTTTGGCATCGGAGGGTCTTAGGCTGGTTTCACACCGGTTCCATAGACCTTACGAGTCTCGGCTTCCTTCCATTCAGGATTAGCATCTGAGGACAGAAAGAATCTGCATCCAAACACTCAATCGATCTCTCGATCGTCCATCTCACTTGTAAGTTGCACTCATCTCTATCTGTTCAATTTTAGTGCCAACAGATTGGCGCCATCTGTGGGAATCGCTTATCGATTAACCCATATCTCAAAAACTCTGAGACCAAAAAATGAATCCGTCTTCAGCCCTCCCTGCCGATGGCCCCATCCTCGGCATCCGTGGTGAGCCAAGTCTAGCTCCCCTGCTTCAGACACCACGAACAGAAACGCCTGCTCGACCGACCACTCTGGAGGCTCGCATGGAGACTCTACAACAGGAAATGGCAAGAATGCAGGAGCACAACAATATCCTCGCTTCTAAACTTGATGACACCCAGAGGCAACTGCATGATTAGCAAACGCAGTCAACCCAACTGCAGAACAGTTTGGAACGAACCATACAGCTTCAGCAGGAGAAGTCGCTTAAGAGCATACAGAAGCCTAGCGCTCAGGATAGAGGGAAACAGCAAGCCACAGACAAACCAACTGCTTCCAAAGACTGTTTGTACCCTCCCCAAAGGAGCGTCATCCAGAATATCTAGTTTACTCCGATCGGCACAAGGAACGGCAGCCCTCACCCATCCAGATCCGAGTAAAACTCAACGATCGGCGGTTAGAGGCGCTTGGACAAAAATCCCCCTTGCACCAACGGTATGGCACAGTCGGCCTGGAGGAAACGGATGAATCAGACTACGTCCCAACTTCACCAGGAACCACTATCTCCTACCGATCGCCAGGACCCTCTAAAGAGCACCATGGCCACGGATCAAATCAAGAGGACGATCAGCAGAAGGTGAGCCAGGCAAAGGAACCCTTCGGTAACGATCTCCCCTCCACCGACCCCACCATCCGCCTTCTTCTCCAGAAGATGAACCGAATTGAGGAAGAACAGAATCAGGCTCGGACACCAACGTGGGGAACGGTACAGCCAGGGCCGTTCACCAATTGCATCCGAATGTTCAGACACGAAAAAGAGGTCCAGGCACTCCGAATATCGTTCTACTCAGGGGTGGAAGACCCTGTTACTCACATTCATACCTTCCAATCGGCCTTGGGTTGCAAAGGGCTAACGGACGAAGGCCAATGTTTACTATTCCCCTCCACCCTGACCGGAGCTACTCTGAATTGGTTCTACCGAATGGACCCAGGTACGGTTGACTCTTTCGATCAGTTGAAGCAAACCTTCCTCAACCATTTTATGATTCAAACCGATCGCCTGTATTCTGCCGATGACCTTTATACTGTTCGGCAGCAAGACGATGAGCCCCTACGGAAATACGCGGCTAGGTTCAGTCATGAATATTCCCGATGTCCAGAAACTGATGACAGAGCGGCCTTCGGTGCCTTCAAAAACGGCCTTCAGTCGTCTCAGTTTCGCTATCTGGTCCACAGCAGCAACTGGACCACCTACTCCGAGCTGATGAAACAAGCAGCTATCCACGCCAAGGCTGAACATTTCAACTCCAAAGGATCGGCTTCGGCCCTACCAAGCAAAGCGGCGACGGCCGATCGGCCTTCGACACAGAGCTATGACCGATTTCCAGCAAATCGAACTGTCAGTCAAGCCCCCTACCGAATGGCACCCTCAGCTTCTGCTCCTTACGAGGCATGAAACAAACGGAAAGACCACTTCCGAGATCGGCAGGACAGCAACAAAAAGGGCAAGGACTCCGGTAGGCGAAGCGACTTCGGAGATCCGAAGAGGAATCGGCCAGAGGAAATTTTCACTTTACTCAACACCACTTACGAGCATGTCCTCCTGACCGAGAGTGAAATGATACTGAAGCCGAACAACCGGAAGCTTTCTCGACAGAACGAGAAGGACACCTACATATTCTGCCGATACCACCAGTACAATAGCCACGACACAGAATCTTGTATCGTCCTTCACAAAATTGTCGAATGCCTCATCAACGAGGGCAAGCTAGATCAGTATTTAAGCACTAAACCAGCATCGGACAAATCATCGAATCGGCAGGATCCAAGCTGGATGGATCCAATCCTTGCCTACCTCACAAGTGGAACGCTACCAAACGACAAAACTGAGGCCAAAACTCTCCGCCGCTGATTGGCCCGATACTTAGTTTTGATTCAGATTCTCTATCGGCGTGGTCATTCTTTACCACTGCTTCGGTGCATGACCCCGCAGCAGGGCAATTACGTCTTACGAGAGATTCACGAAGGAGCTTGTGGAGACCATTCTAGCGCCCGATCTCTGGCCTTCAAGACCATTCGGCAAGGGTATTATTGGCCGACTCTCCACGCCGATGCCACCAAACTGGTCCAAAGGTGTGATCATTGCCAGCGTTTCGGCTCCGTCCCAAAACTGCCAGCCGAACCGCTCACTTCGATTGTCAGCCCATGGCCCTTTGCTCAATGGGGTTTAGATCTCATCGGCCCCATGCCCCAAGGAAATGGACAGCTTAAATTCGCCATCGTTGCCGTCGACTACTTTACAAAGTGGACCGAAGCCGAAGCCTTGGCAACCATCACCGCAGCCAGAGTTGAGCATTTCGTATGGAAGAACATTATTTGTCGGTTCAGCCTCCCGAACGCAATCATCACCGACAACGGTAAACAATTCGACTCCTCTCAGTTCCGGCACCTATGCCACCGATTCAACATCAACTTGTTCTTCGCATCTCCAGCGCATCCAAAATCAAACGGCCAGGTAGAGGCCATTAACAAGATCATCAAGAAGACACTGAAGAAGAAGTTTGGGGCAGCTAAGGGAGCCTGGCCCGACTTGCTCCCAGAGGCGTTATGGGCCATCAACACCTCCTACCGACGATCAACTGGAGAAACACCATTTTCCTTTGCTTTTGGTACCGAAGCCGTTGTTCCAGTCGAAATCAACGCACCCACGTGCCGAACGGCATCTTACACACCAGACCAAAGTGAGACACTACTTGCACTTGTTTGTGCCTAATAAACCACGGCCGTGAATTGGCCGAGGGAATAACTCTTCTCGGCCTCAAGCTGAAACACAGCGTTTTGTCAGGGTGTTGGCTTTCCAGAGAAACTTGAGGAAAAACACCAAGGCATGGTTATCTCGGCCAAGGTTATAGGCCGAGGCCGAGATCGAGCGAGGTCACAGCCAAAGGCATTAAAGTCAGATCGTCACGTGACAGCAGGGTCCCACGCTCCATTTAATGAAGCAAGGTCTCTGTTTATTGCAGCAAACCCACTGGCCAAGAATGAGCATTCAATGCGCGAGGGAAGGTGGGATGTGATTGGAGTCAGGATTTGGTGACAGAAATCAGAATGATTAGACGCCAACATTCTCACAAAGCTCTTTGCAGTTTGAGAGATTAGATAATTGGCTATCAGAGCAATAAATGCGTCTCCACGGCCAGAAGCGCGGAACCCACGATCAGGGCGGCGGCCGAGATTCACCGGGATTCATGGAGTCACACCACCATGCTTCACGATCCCAAATGTCGATTGGACTACCCACTTGGTATAATCAGGCTCCACCATGCAGATTTTCAGCCTCGATTATCCCTCCAGGAGCTCTACCTATAAATACAAGACTCAAGACTACTTTCAAAGGGTTCAAACACCAAACAAAAGCCTCCCACGGAGCAACTTATATTTTCCTGTAATGCACTTTCAATATCTTTACTTGCTTTTCTAGGAGTAGTGTTAGTCTGTAAGGAAAATCCATTCATCAATATATCAAACGACCCTTGATTTTCAAGGCGCCGGAGCACCACCCTTGTTGTTCGCTCACTCACCCCATATATCATACGACCGCCGCTCATCGAGTGGCGCGCCGGAGCACCGCCCCAAAACCCACCAAACACCACCACTCAACGGCCTTGTAGTTCAGGCCGTGAACCTTACAGCCGAGACTAGTTCCTCTCTCGGCTACAATCGTTTGATTAGAAGACGAGTTCAGACAGGCGCACCATCTAAACACTATCAACACCTCAAACATCTCGACGCACGGTAGACCGTGCTGGCACGCCCGCGCACAAACGCACCCTGTCCAAAAGCAGGAAACCGCGTGTTCAACGCAGACCCCCTCGGCCCGGAACCCCAGGCCGTGAGATTTGCGCGGCGGAACAGCACTCAACCTTGACCTCGTCAACGAACACCGTTCCCAGGCTCAGCTTCGGAACGCTACCTACAAACAGAGGACCTCTCGCTACTACGACTCGTAGCGTCAGACGCTGATCGTTCAAGGTGGGGACTAGGTTTTATGCAAAGTCTCTCTCGCCACCAAGGACTCCAACGAAGGCACCCTTGGCTCTTCGTGGGAAGGTCCTTATGAGGTCGTCACCGTCTGCCGACCGGGAACTTACCGATTGCGCGGTACCAATGGCCAAACCCTCGGCCACCCTTGGAACATAGAACATTTGAAATATTACTACAAGTGACTGCACCTTCGGTCATCACTTTTTGTACTAGTGACTGCACCTTCGGTCATCACCTTTGTAATCGGTTTGTTTTTCACAATTCCTATTCTATACATACAGTAACGCCCTAACGGTAGTACTATATTCAGAATATACTACATACGGCATGCATACTTATATTAGAATAGGAAATTTCAAATTCAACCAAATCAAAAGCACACTTGGGATAAAAAGGCCACAAAAGGGCCATTTGTCTTAATGTATTGCCATTCGGCATGTTCCAAAAATATACATTTCCAAAATTTTAAATAAATTAAAAGCATGACTAAGGGGCAGGAGGTTCGGCATCAGCGGTCGCATCTGCAGGCTCGGGATCGGCAGTCACAGGCTCGGCACTGGTCAAGGCCTCCACATTCGGTGCAGGATGGCCCTCGTCCTCCTCGCTGCTAGATTCGGTGTCATCGGCTTCCTCTGGTTCAGCATCCTCGCCCTTGTAAGCCTCCACCATCTCCTCGGTTACGCCCTCTGGCAGCGGTGGCGGATCCCGAAGGAAGTTGAGATTCAGCTTCTTGTCCGCGTTGTACCGTTTGAATTGGTAGACAAAGTCGTCACATTGTTCCATGACTTCCTTGTCCACCAGAAGCGTGAACTCCTCCGACGATCGGTAGTCAGCAACGGCTTTCGCCTTCGCCTCTTCCACCTCCTTGGCATGCGACCGTTCGGCCGCATCCATCGCCACCTGCACAGCCGCCTTGGCCTCATGAGCAGCCACCACCTCCAATTCGGTGGCCGCAAGCTTGGACGCCAGCGCTGCAATCTTAGCAGCGTTCTCCTCAGCACTCCGATCAGCCTCCTGGAGCATCTTCCCAGCATCGGCAATCTTTGAACGGCCCTCCTCGAATTTCTTCTGGTACCGTTCGACAGCGTTTACGGCTCGCTTTACGCAAAGCCACATCTCCATGTCAGCCTGCACAAATGAAAAGTTCAGTAAGTGCCGATCCCACAAATACTTGGAAACAAAACAAAAATTTCTATCACACTTACTGTAGCCTGAAGCAGGAAAGCTCGTCCGGTCTGCTCATGCAACGTCTTCATCGACAGTTGCTCTATCTCGGAAAGCTCCATTTGGGCGCCATCAATCATGGAGTTGATGAACGGCACCGCCTTCCGAGGGCATGCTATGTTGACCGGCCCCTCCTCCCCCTCCCCTTCATTATCAGGGATCAGCACGGAGGTCCCCTCGTTCGGCCCCCTTGGTTTCTTCGGCAACGGCGTCGTGTCGAGAGCACCCTCGATCATCCTCTTGCCTGTCACCTGGAGGTGGACCTCCTGAACGGCCTCGGCTTCGGCCACCCTCTTCTCCCGACGGCGATCGGCCACCGTCGTCTCATCAGCCGAAGCCCCTCCAGACGCCTCTACTGCCTTCTTCTTCTTCGGCCTGGGGGACTCCCCTTTCTTCGGCCTTGGCGCCCCTTGACCCTCCACACGCCGCCTCGTCGCCTCGCTCATGGGCCTCCCACCTGCCACTGCATAAAAACACAAGTTACAGGGGAACGGTACTCAAAGACCAAGAGAAAATAGAGGACTACCGAACGGCATCACTTACTCTGTCTTTTTTCTTCTTCCTCTTCCTCCTTCGCCCTCCGGTCGTGTTCTGCCTTACCGATCAAGCCTGCCTTGAACAGATTCCGAAAGTAGAGCAGCTCCTTAAAAAAGCGATCTTCTTCGGCAATCTAAGCTCGCACCCGCTCGATCGCTTCCACTTCTCTGATCGGTGCGGCAGGCCGTTTCAAGGAAACTGAAACAAAACAGCCAACGGTTACCAAAAAAAAAAAAAAAAAAAAAGACAACAACACCCCTGCCGATGTTTGTGCCTAATAAATCACGGCCATGAATTGGCCGGGGGAACTTCTCTTCTCGGCCTCAAGCTGAAACGCAGCGTTTTGTCAGCGTGTTTGGCTTTCCAGAGAAACAAGAAAAAATCACCAAGGCATGGTTATCTCGGCCAAGGTTATAGGCCGAGGCCGAGATCGAACAAAGTCACGGCCAAAGGCTTTAAGGTCAGATCATCACGTGACAGCAGGGTCCCACGCTTCATTTAATGAAGCAAGGTCTCTGTTTATTACAGCAAACCCACTGGCCAAGAATGAGTATTTAATGCGCGAGGGAAGGTGGGAAGTGATTGGAGTCAGGATTTGGTGACAGAGATCAGAGTGATTAGACGCCAACATTCTCACAAAGCTCTTTGCAGCTTGAGAGATTAGGTAATTGGCTATCAGAGCAATAAATGCGTCTCCACGGCCAGAAGCGCAGAACCCACGATCAGGGCGGCGGCCGAGATTCACCGGGATTCATGGAGTCACACCACCATACTTCACGATCCCAAATGTCGATTAGACTACCCACTTGGCATAATCAGGCTCCACCATGCAGATTTTCAGCCTCGATTACCCCTCCAGGAGCTCTACCTATAAATACAAGACTCAAGACTACTTTCAAAGGGTTCAAACACCAAACAAAAGCCTCCCACAGAGCAACTTATATTTTCCTGTAACGCACTTTCAATATCTTTACTTGCTTTTCTAGGAGTAGTGTTAGTTTGTAAGGAAAATCCATTCATCAATATATCAAACGACCCTTGATTTTCAAGGCGCCGGAGCACCACCCTTGTTATTTCGCTCACTCACCCCATATATCATACGACCGCCGCTCATTGAGTAGCGCGCCGGAGCACCGCCCTTAAACCCACCAAACACCACCACTCAACGGCCTTGTAGTTCAGGCCGTGAACCTTACAGCCGAGACTAGTTCCTCTCTCGGCTACAATCGTTTGATTAGAAGACGAGTTCAGACAGGCGCACTATCTAAACACTATCGCCCACTTCAAACATCTCGACGCACGGTAGACCGTGCTGGCACGCCCGCGCACAAACGCACCTCGTCCAAAAGCAGGAAACCGCGTGTTAACGCACATCCCCTCGGCCCGGAACCCCAGGCCGTGAGATTTGCGCGGCAGACAGCCGAATGGCAGGTTCTATCCTACCGACTGTCTGAAAGGTCGTAGGGATCCGCATCTCTATAATAACTCCTGGTGCCGATTCCCAATCACCGGAGACAATCACCCGACGCTTGCGCCAGGTCTTTTGGGAGCTCGGCACCCCAACCACAAAGTGTCCACGCTGCCCTGCCGATAGACAGTTGGACTGAACCCACCCCCTTGATCGGCACTCTTCGCCCTCGTCACACTGTACAACTAGGCCCATTATTCGTAGCTCGGCTCCCCCTCGCCAGCCAGGCAGAACGCCATGATCGTCCCGAGCAACGTAACCCAAAAGTTTGGATTATACTGCCCCGGTGCATACCCTATCGCAGCCAAAATCTTCTGCACCGAATGCCTCAACGGCAGCCGAAGCCCATGCTTGAAGACATCGGTGAAAAAGACCACGCCCTTGTCATTATCACTCAATGACTCCAACGGCGCTGGAATTCGCATCCCTACCGAATCAGGGATATTGTACTCGCCCGAATCTTAGCCAGCTCAGATTTGGTTAGTGTGTTCGGCTCTAAGTGATCTACCCCGAACACAAGTTCCTTCGGCTTCGCCATCGGGATCCGTTGCCTCCCACTAACAACCCTCAGCACCCCTTCCCCTGGCGCAGCAACGGACACGCCACCCGCATCGGCCTCACGACCTGAAGTCGAAGGCTCACTACCTTGGGGCAATCCACGCGAAGTGCCACCAGCTTCGGTGCGCACTCCTGCCCCCTCCACTATTTCATAGCTTGAAGAGCTCCCAGAATCGGCACTCTCACTCCCCAAGGATGATTCGTCCTCATAGGCCCTCGGACTACACCTACCCTCGGATTCGGTATCTGACATCTACAAACACAAACGAAGACACGCTAAGGGCCATGCTAGAATCAAAAGTCCTATTCCACCTCCTAAACACTTATGTTCATGCTTATTCATGCTTGTTCATACTTTGTTCATACAAAAATTCAACAAATTCAAACACTTTGATTCACCACAACCCAAAAACACGGCAACATACCTTGTTTGCACGGTGGTTCAAGAACGCCGGAAATCGCCTCCGCCTTGTTCAACCTCGCCGGAAATCGCCTGCTCAGCCTTTGCACGGTTGCCGGAAATTGCCTCTCACAAGCTCTGATTGCTCTCAAAAAAACTTCAAGTATTCAAACCATTGTCCCTTCCTTACATTTATAAGAGGAACCTAGCATCGAGATGTGAAACGACGCGACTCTTCACAACCATGCCGACACGTGTCACGCATGCATGGGGGAGCTCAAGCGTCGTCATTCGAAGCATTTCCAAATCCTCAGAGACGCTTCAAGTTCCGAAACCCTGCACAGCTAGCCACTTTCGAACACAACTCCACTGGCTAACGGTAGGCGCACATTGGATGAGTTCTCACTCACCTCTCGTGCCGAACGGCAAGCGCACATTGGATGAGTTCTCACTCACCACTCGTGCCGAACGGTAGGCGCACATTGGATGAGTTCTCACTCACCTCTCGTGCCGAACGGCAGGCGTACAATTGATGAGTTCTCACTCACCTCTCGTGCCGAACGGCAGGCGTACAATTGATGAGTTCTCACTCACCTCTCATGCCGAACGACAGACGCACATTGGATGAGTTCTCACTCACCTCTTGTGCCAAACGGTAGGCGCACATTGGATGAGTTCTCACTCACCTCTCGTGCCGAACGACAGGCGCACATTGGATGAGTTTCCACTCACCTCTCGTGCCGAACGGCAGGCGTTCCTAAACCCTGACCTACACTAGCCTCTCGGACCATTCGGTACCGAATGCCGTCTCTCTTCCAAGCTCACTCGCTCGGGCACTTGGGGGACTACATGCCACCATCGGCAACAATGAGACCATCGAGTCCGGATCAGAATGCTGAAGACATATTCAAGTCCCCAACCGAGAAGCTTCTCAATCAGTAACTTGGGGGACTACTGTTTGTACCATATCTGACCCTCCACTCATCCATTGACACGTGGATCAGAGAAACTCACCCAAGTACCCAAGGCCTCGAACAATCGGCATCGGCTACCGATGGCATTGTCTCAAAGACGCAAACAGTCGCTACAGGCCCAGCCTTGTCTACAATCGGCATCCCTTACCGATTATACAGAATCAACCTCGAAGCACCCACCTGAAATATCTAAAGACTCGTGTCAACCTCACAGGGCCCTCCCACGAGTCCCACATCGAAATTAAGTACTAAGAGCATACAAAATGCCATCTATAAATAGGCCCCTTCACTACAATATAGGGGTAAGACTTTTCAGCTTGACTTTTATACTAATATCTTGTCAACAGCAAAAGCTCTTAGAAAACAAACTTACTTTGGCATCGGAGGGTCTTAGGCTGGTTCCACACCGGTTCCATAGACCTTACGAGTCTCGGCTTCCTTCCATTCAGGATCAGCATCTGAGGACAGGAAGAATCTGCATCCAAACACTCAATCAATCTCTCGATCGTCCATCTCACTTGTAAGTTGCACTCATCTCTATCTGTTCAGTTTTAGTGCCAACAACTATATAATCTCATTTACGTTAGTCTCCTCACTTACCAAACATGAGTTTCAAGTACTATTTAACCCAGTCCAATCCAGTGAGGCCTCCCAAACATGCCCTCACTGTACTGTATTTCTCTTAATTCCTCAGTTTTCTATTTCTCCAATCTTCTTCTTCCTCAATTCTTCTTCTTTTGTTAGCATCTAGAACCTTGTAGACATCAAAATTTTCTGACCCTAATTATGAAAATTAAAATATTTTATTTTAGGGAGTTTCACATATAAACCCTTTATTAGAGACTAATAACTTATAAAGATATGGCACTGGGTTCGTGGTCGGAGAGGTAGTCGGGTTTGGTCGGGTTGTATGTAACCACGTGATCATTTATGTCTAGGTCATCCATGAGGCACACCCTAGTGGTCTTATCAGTGGCGTAGACATGATTTCATGTGTGAGGGGACCTCTTACAAATATTTATAAAAAAAGTTCGAACTCAAAATGCATTCCAAAGTAACAGAAAGGACCAAAATATCATACATAATACATATGTAATGAAATCTTTACTCTCTTTTTTTTCTTTTGGTAATCTACAAATTAGTTGAAAGATCCATTGAACTCAATATAGAATAATTCAAATTTTCAGAAACCCTAACAAATTATAGGCCAAGAGAAAATAATAAAAAATAAGAGAAAATTAACAATCTTAATTACGTGAGTCAACCCAATTGAAACTTGATAATTTGGCAAAATAATATGTATACTAAATTTTTAGCAAATTGATCTAAAACATGAAAACATATGTAAACTTGAAGAGAAAACCAATCATATGTAAAGATGAGGGAGAGTGGGTGGGGGTCAGGACCACACTCATCTCTGCCCCTGGTATGCTCTGAGTGGATCATGTGCCAAAACCAATCATAGAAATTGCCTTTCGTCGCCATGTATGTTGAAAGCCTCCCGGGTTCGAGGAAGGTGAGATGAGAAGACATTAATCATGTATTATTCATAGTTAATTTAATCTTTACTTGTTTATGGATTTATTTTTATTTTATATTTGAGCTCTCGCTTTCTCAAATCTAGACGCTTGTTGATCATGTCTTAGTTCATTAAATATTTTCATGTATTTCTCACAATTTCTGTCATTTCTTTCAAAGTTTTATCGATATCGATATATATAGATTAATACTTTCTATTGTTTTCATAACTCAACTACAAGAAAAAATTCATTAAAAAGTATCTTTATAATAGGTTAATACATATCAGACAAAATTTTAGTTATGTATGTAGGGTTAAATAAAATCAGAGATGATGACGAAGAACCACTGTTAAAATAAGCTTTTGTGTAAAATATATTAAGAACAATTTGTTGTGATTAATTTGAAAATTACATTAATTGTTTTATAATTTCTAGAAAAGTCTGCTATGCTAATGTGTGTTTAAGAGTTGGATAATGGCTAATGGTTGTTATTTAATTCTTGTTCTAAAGAGTTCTATGTCTTACTTAAATATGAGCTTTTGTATCTAACTTTAAGTCAATCAGCTTCTTATTCAATAACCATCTATCCTAGGTGTTTGTTGAATTGAAGTCGATGCCTTAAACACAATGGTACTGCTATGTCATATGTCATAAGCATATCTAAGAGTCACGTTATTGTCTAAAACATGTTATTCTTCTAATCACCAGTTTATCTTAGTCTGTGTTTGGAGCTTTGATGGCATATTATGGTTGAAACAATTTCCGATGGAAATTACTTTTCTCATCCAAACATACATTCTCAATTTCCAATTCAGCAAAGTAAACATTATTTACAAAATCCTGCTGAAACAACATACTTATACTTTGTTTTAGGAAATCGCATTTAATGTCCAAGATGAAAAACATTTCTTTTGCTTACAGTTGCGTCTATCAACACTTTAAGCTATTGTTAGCTTAGCTGTCCACCCATGGGAAGGTTTCAATCCATGATGTCCCTACATCATCTCAAAGATTGTCCTTTATCCTTTTAGGGATGATGAGACATTCTTGACAACTCAATACTATCAAATCTTTCATTTGGCTAGTATTCTCATGTGTCAGATACATTGCACATGACTTCTCAATTTAGGAAATCCGAGCAAACTTCCTTTTACTCTATTTTAAGTTTCATTTTTCAAGAAAACCACATTCTTTTTTAGAGTTTCATATGAATGTCAAGTCATATGATAAGTCGGGATTCCCACATGTTTATCATCATAAAATTTTATCCCTTATGTGAAAAGGGATCTGATTTTCCCACTCCCCTTTTCTCCAATTACACTCCCTTTCACTACTATAAAAAGTGAAAAAGACGACCAGAAAAAGACGACGGCAGAACATAAAACCGTCGTTGTTTTTCAAAAGACGACGGTAACAAAAAAATCGTCGTGGATAAGTGCCTTAAACAACTAAAAAATGGAGGTACTGTTGAATATTTTTTAAAAACGACGCACACAAATAAAAAAGCATCGTCTTATTAAAAAGGTTTTCTTCAGAGTTAAAATCTGACCAAAAAACAACGACAACAAGTATGAATCCACCGATGTAGAAAATAAAGACGACAATTCACCAAAAAACCTGCCGTGTTAACTCCTAACTAAACACGACCAACTGTTCTTTGTCCGCGTCGTATAATATAATGGAATCCACGTCTGTATACTACGACGGTGCCTTCTCTGTAAACCGCCGTCTTAATATTTATTTCTTTTTAAGATTTAATTATTTTTTAATTTTGGTAGCCTACGAAAATTAAAATGAGATCCCAAGAGGTCTTACCATTGAGATCTTTGGATCCTGATCATAATCGAACCACTAAAGTGAGAAAGACAATGTTTTGAAAGTTAATGATGTGTGCGTTTTGGTGTCTTTGAGATACACCAAAATGCATACATCATTAACATCCAAATTATTGTCTTTGAGATGTGAGAGAGAGTGATGTTGTATGTGTGTATGTGAGAGAGGAAGACGAGCCTCCAGAGAGATCAGAAGAACTTGGAACCCTAAATGTTTTGAGAAAGAAACCAGATTCTGATCATAATCGAACCACTGCAAACTTTGAGAAAGACAATGTTTTGAAAGTTAATGATGTGTGCGTCTTAGTGTCTTTGAGATACACCAAAACGCATACATCATTAACATCCAAATTATTGTCTTTGAGATGTGAGAGAGAGTGATGAGAGAAGAAGACGAGCCTCCAGAGAGGTCAGAAGAACTTGGAACCCTAAATGAAAAGTGAAACTGAAAGAAAGCGTCAAATTTATACAATAAATCTTTAAAACCCACGGCGGTCCTTATACACATACCGCCGTCTAATTGTACAAAACCACGTCAGTTATTCTTTAATGGAATCCACGTCGTATAATTGAATGGAATCCACGTAGTATAATATAATGGAATCCACGTCGGTATATTACAAAACAACGACGTGTTAAACAATGTACCATGACGCGATAGATTAATGTATCGACTTATTATTTTGGACTGTACTACGACGGTACCTACAACACTACTGTCGTATTTATTTACCACGTCCTAAGTTCAAATTACCGTCGTATTTTTTCTTTTTATACCTCTGCCTTCTCTGTAAACCGCCGTCTTATTTTTATTGCTTTTTAAAATTAATTAAATTTTCTTTTATTTTGGTATATCTTTCTTAACACAAAACAAAATTTAATTCTCAATCCTCAACAACATTTTCGTCTTAAAAGGCAAATCTCTTCGTGGTTTCTTTTCTGCCTTCACCCTCAGCTTGTTCAACTGTTTCTTCCTCTCATATGCAAGCTGGGCCCTCTCCTTCCTCTTGTTATCAAGCTCCTACACATCCACTGTTGGCTGTGCAAATCTCACGGCCTGGGGTTCCGGGCCGAGGGGATGTGCGTTAACACGTGGCTTCCTTCTTTTGGATGCGGTGCGGTTGTGCGCGGGCGTGCCAGCACGGTCTACCGTGCGTCGAGGTGTGGTTTGGATAGAAATGGTTAAGTGGTGCGCCTGTTTGGATTTTACTTCTAATCAAACGATTGTGGCCGAGAGAGGAACTGATCTCGGCCGTCAGGTTCACGGCCTGAGCTACAAGGCCGTTTAGTGGTGGTGTTGGTGGTGGGTTTTGGGCGGTGCTCCGGCGCGTTGCTCAGTGAGCGACGGTCGTATGATATATGGGGTGAATGAGAGAGTAACAGAGATGGTGCTCCGGCGCCTTGAAAATCAAGGGTCGTATGATATATTGATGAATGGATTTTCCTTACAAACTAACACTACTCCTAGGAAAGCAAGTAAAGATATTGAAAGTGCATTACAGGAAAATATAATTTGCTCCGTGGGAGGATTTTGGTTTGGTGTTTGAACCCTTTGAATGTAGCTTGAACTTGGTATTTATAGGAAGAGCTCTGGAGAAGTAATCGAGGCTGAAAATCTGCATGGTGGAGCCTGATTAGAGCAAGTGGGTAGTCCAATCGACATTTGGGATCGTGAAGCATGGTGGTGTGACCCCATAAATCCTGGTAAATCTCGGCCGCCGCCTTGATCGTGGGTTCTGCACTTCTGGCCGTGGGGACGCATTTATTGTTCTGATGGCTGGTGACCTAATCTCTCAAGCTGCAAGAATTCTTGTGAGAATGTCTGCGTCTAATCACTTTGTTTCCTGTCGCCAAACCCTGACTTCAGTCACTTCCCACCTTCCCTTGTGCATTAATTGCTTATTCGTGGTCAGTGGGTTTTCTGCAATAAACAGAGGCACTACTTCATTAAATGAAGCGTGGGACCCTACTGCCACTTGATGATCTGATTTTAATATCTCTGGCCGTGATTTTGTTCGGCCTCGGCCTCGACCTATAATCGAGGCCGAGATGATCATGCCTTCGCAACTTTTCCTTTGTTTTTAGGAAGGCCAAACACCTTGGCGAAACGCCGCGTTTTAGTTTCACGAGCAAGTGTTAGGGCCGAGAAAAAGGGCTTCTTCGGTCAGCTCATGGCCGTGATTTATAAGGCACAAACAGCCACAGATTAATATTTAATAGGAGCAATATTTAAAAGGCAAATCTCTACTGATAATCAAAATCAACAGGAATGACCATCTTGGTCTTGTGAGGAATCATTCTGCAGAAAACACAACTAAAAACATTTTCTTTCAGAAAGAGCAAAGGGCAAGAAGAAGTTGAAAACTGAGAGTTAAAAAACGTGTGAAAAAATCATATTTAAACAAATCATCGTAAATGTCCACGTCGGTTCTATTACAAATAGCGACGTCATATTTAACACATCAACGTCGTCCTTTTCACTTCTGCAAAGAGAATGACGTCGTGTATTACAAACTTTTTTCGTGTATTAAAAAGAGAACGACGTCGTTTTCAGAACCCCAAAGTAACCATGTCGGTTTATTAAAATACATAGTCGTTGAATTTCGAAGTACAACGTCAGTTTAGATAAACAAGCGCCGTCATAACCACATAGGAATTCCAAAAGTCGTTTGGCCGTAGTGATAACCACGTCGGTTCTGACTTATTTACCGTCGTCATAACTAAATACTAGGGCGGTTTTTAATAAAAACGTCGTTGTATTGAACTATGGGAAAATATATAAACTTTTCGTCACCTGACCTAATGTTCTACGGTTTTCTCTCACCGATAAAATATCTCAGTTTCCCTCTCATTTCCCAAAAGCAGCATCATCGTCTGAATCTCGTCATCGTCATCATCTTCGTCTTCGTCTCCAAATCACCATTTTCCTACGTCGGAAGGAAACTTTCTTTGCACGCCAAAGGTTTTTTCTCACTCTCTTCCCTTTTTTACATTTCATTTGAAAGCTGTCGTTGTCTGGAAACAAGATTCTGTCAAATTGAGGAAATCTTTCACTGGTTTTGATTAAATTCATTAGTCCATACTCTCACGACGCCAAAAGAAGACAGTTCTATCTTGTTTGCGACGATAGAATGGACACACCACGACGGTCGTTAAATTCAACCGAATGCAAACTGCACGACGGTGGTTAATAACCGTCATGGTGTGACAATTAATACGTCGGAAACAAGATTAAACCGTCGTCTGGTGGGAGAAGAACAGTCGTTTTGTTTTTTATGTTGTAAATTTTAAACCACGTCGGTTCTTAGGATGAATAACCGACGTGGTGTATACACATTTACATCATGAACGATATAAAACCGTCGTCTTATTTCCAAACATTGTCTGAGAGACTGTTTAATAAGACGTCGCTGTTTTCATATTACCGTCGTGGTGTTGTACTTACGACGACGTTGTTGTTTTACAACCGTCGTCCTACTGAGATATCACGGCTGTATTTTTTAGGACGTTGTTTCTTTATTATTATGTCATTTCGTTTTAATAACCAACGTTGTTTTCCTTGTAGATTAATTAAAAATGGTTTCGAAATCTCAAAACAAGGAAGCTCAAGCCTCAGAGGCCAAATCTGTTTCAAAGGCTCAATTAATTGAAGCCAAATCAGTTTCAAAGGCTCAAGTGGAAGAAGAAAAATCAATTCAAAGAAAACCCTCGAAGAGGATGAGATTTTCCTCAACCTCCGAGAAAGACTCGAGCACAGCCACATTTGTTGAGGAGCCAAAATCTGGCCGCGGTATCAGCACAATGCGCCGTGTTGTGAAGAGGAAAATTCAGAAGATTAAGCCTGTGGTTGAGTTCAATAAAAGGGGCAGACCACATGGCAAGGCTGCTATTGAGATGCAGTCTTATATTGGTGTTTTTGCACGCACCAAAGTCCCTCTTGTGGACAAGAAATGGACTCAATTGCCCAAGGACGTGAAGGAGCAGATTTGGGAAGCTGTTCAAATGGCCTATGTTATTGGGGATGGGTGCAAGAACATGATCTTGTCGTCTTCCGCCAAAAAATGGAAGGATTTCAAGTATAACGTAACTAGGTAGTATATCCTTCCATTCGCACATGACAAGGAGAAGTTAAAAGAACCCCCTGAGCTTTATAAGTTCATAGAGAAATCGCAATGGGATGCCTTTGTAGCTTTAAGGTTATCCCCAGATTTTGAGGCTGTGCATTCTGAGCAAAAACAGAGGAGGGAGAAATTGGAGTACAACCATAGGTTGTCTAGAAAAGGTATGTTGGTTTGGAGGACCAATTGGTAGAAACCATGCCCGATGAAGAAATCGATCGAGCTCTTCTATGGAAGAAGGCAAGAGAAGATAAAACAGGAAACATCCCTGATCCAAAGGTTGTAGAGAAGGCAAAAATAATCGTAAGTCTCACTAACTCTGTTCTAAATTTGAAAAACAGAGTGTTTTATTTTGGTATAGACGTCGCACGTTTAAATAAGCGACGTTATAAAATAAACACCACGACGGGTTTTATTTACCGCCGTTTAAAAATGAATAGGACGTCGGTTTTTGAATAAAGTAGACGTCTAGATAGAATTAATACGACGGCTTAAATTCCTCTATGAACTGCATTTTTGTTTTAAGTTTACTCACGCACACACTCCCCCTCTCTCTGTCTATTTCACTAAAATTTGTGGTGCACAATTTCTGGAAAAGAATGCATATTTCAATTGAGTTTTTTCACTTCTTCATTAAAATTTACGACGGTTTTATCTCATCTAGACGTTAGAATGTTTATACAACGACGGTAATTTTGTGCAGCCGTATGAAATTAAGTTCTACGTCTGTTTGTTCAATAGTCCGTCGTCTTACTTTAAATACTACGACGGTATTTGATTTATGTTAAAATCTGTTTTATTTTGAATATACGATGGGTTTTTATCTCCCGACGTTGTAAATTATAAACAACGACGGTATTTAAATACCGACGTGTTAAATTAATACTACGTCAGTAATTGAAGAAAACCGTCGTTGTTTATAATTTACAACGTCGGTTTATTTATCTGTTTTACACCCTGCTCAGTTTCTAACAATCTCTCTTTCTCTCTTTTAGGATGATTTGCAAAAGCAAGTCTCCGAAGGCACTCTAACTGTCTCCGGGACCAATGATGTCTTGAATCATGCTTTGGGAACCCCCGAGCATGGTGGGAGAGTCAGAGGAGTTGGTGCTGGCGTTTCCCCAACTCAGTTCTTCAATTTGCCGAAATAGTAGAGAGTGAAATTTGGTGACAAATTGAAGGAAAGTATGAGGGAGGCAGTTAGAGAAGAGACCTTGAGGATTGAGGCGAAGTCAAGGGAAACTATAATGGAAGCAGTCAGAGTAGAGAGGGAGGCTATGTTGGAATATTTCCGTCAACTAGTTCCTAATTTTGATCCCAGCCAGATGCTCAAAACCCCAATTTCTCCAATTACTCCAATTACTTTACCCCCTCAAGATCAAAGCCCAAAAAATCCAATGTCTGATAAGGCAAGCTGCTCTAGGGCCACTGGTATCAGACCCCTAGCTTTGGGATTAGAAGATCCAAAGCCTGAAGCTGATACTGCTGGAAAACAGCAAGAGGACACGGTAAAATCCGACGTTAAAATTTAAAACAACGACGATATATATTTACCGACGTTGGAAAACAATAATACGTCTGTTTCTTCCAAGAAGCGTCGTGTTGAGTTAAATACCACGATGCTTTTACTTGTTTTGCAAATTATTGGACATTAAAAATAATGACTGTGTTTTTTTCCGTCGTCAAACTCTTTTATAAACCGTCGTCTATTTCATGATATCATTAACTGCATTTTAATTAGACGACCTTTCTATAGTATAGCGACGTTATAAATTTCACACAACGACAGTTATGTATTTACCGACGTCTATAACCTTTCCTCCGTCAGTATTTACTAGAAACAGTTGTTTATATTATATACCACGTTTGTTTTTTGGGTTTAGTTAGAGTCGTTTATTTTAGTTCACACACAAACTAACTTATATTTCTTTATTTATTTCTTATAACAGGATCTCTCAAAGCTAGACATGCCACCTCCTCTGTTAGCCTTATGCCAATATGTCCAAACCAAGTTGTTGCCTAAGGAAGTGTTTGGCTTTGAGCATGATACCTTCCTCTTACCTGATGATATTTTGCAGTTTGGTTCCATGGTTGAGATTGGAACAACAGTGATATCAGTATACATGAGGTAATTCTAGAAATCCTATTTTGTTTTACATTTCCCTTTCTTTTAAATTAAAATCTCATTTAATTGACTTTCATATATTTAGGTTCCTATTTGACTATTTAAAAATGGCAAATATGGTAAACCTTGTTGGCCTCGTGGACCCTGGGCTAGTCAGCTCTCAATCTGGAACTATATCAGACCGAATAAAACACCTGTCAAGCCGCCTGAAAACAGCAGATGGGATTCAATTTTTCTTGGTCCCTTATAATCCAGGGTTAGTACCATTTAAAGTATTTTCCTAAGCTTGTAATATTTTTCTTTGTAGTACTATTTAACCTATATGGATCATTATGTATAGGGGTCATTGGGTGATGGTAATTGTGAGACCAGCAACGGAGACTGCCTATTACATGAATTCACTGCCAAAACGCGCCGTTGACGACGACATGAAAAATATAGTGAATACGTAAGTTGATTTCTTCTGATCTAAGATTTTTTTTTCCTTTAAAGCATTTGAATATAGGACGGTTTTTTATAATGCCGATGTTATAATGACAATACAACGACGGTAAGTTATTACCGACATTTTAAATAATTTATTACGTCAGTATTGTCTTAAAAACGTCGTGTTAATTTAACTACCACGTCGTTTGGGTTTTATTTAAGAATGTTTTAATTTTTTCTGTTCAATTTTTTGTTATACGACGTTTTCCTCTTACCGACGTTATAATGTTACACAACGACGGTAATTTTTTACCGCCGTTTGAAACAAAATATCACGTCATTTTTTTTAAAACTCCGTGGTTTTGACTAATTTACCATGACGGTTACTATTTGTATTTAAATTTTTTGTTTTGTCATTAACACCCTTTGTTTTCTTGTAACAGGTCAATTAAAATGTGTCTGCCGCGCAAATCTCACGGCCTGGGGTTCCGGGCCGACGGGATTTGCGTTAACACGCGGTTTCCTGCTTTTGAACGGGGTGCGTTTGTGCGCGGGCGTGCCAGCACGGTCTACCGTGCGTCGAGATGTTTGAAGTGGGCGATAGTGTTTAGATAGTGCGCCTGTCTGAACTTGTCTTCTAATCAAACGATTGTAGCCGAGAGAGGAACTAGTCTCGGCTGTAAGGTTCACGGCCTGAACTACAAGGCCGTTGAGTGGTGGTGTTTGGTGGGTTTTAGGGCGGTTCTCCGGCGCGCTACTCAATGAGCGGCGGTCGTATAATATATGGGGTGAGTGAGCGAAATAACAAAGGTGGTGCTCCGGCGCCTTGAAAATCAAGGGTCGTGTGATATATTGATGAATGGATTTTCCTTACAAACTAACACTACTCCTAGAAAAGCAAGTAAAGATATTGAAAGTGCATTACAGGAAAATATAAGTAGCTCCGTGGGAGGCTTTTGTTTGGTGTTTGAACCCTTTGAAAGTAGTCCTGAGTCTTGTATTTATAGGCAGAGCTCCTGGAGGGGTAATCGAGGCTGAAAATCTGCATGGTGGAGCCTGATTATGCCAAGTGGGTAGTCTAATCGACATTTGGGATCGTGAAGTATGGTGGTGTGACTCCATGAATCCCGGTGAATCTCGGCCGCCGCCCTGATCGTGGGTTCTGCGCTTCTGGCCGTGGAGACGCATTTATTGCCCTGATAGCCAATTACCAAATCTCTCAAGCTGCAAAGAGCTTTGTGAGAATGTTGGCGTCTAATCACTCTGATTTCTGTCACCAAATCCTGACTCCAATCACTTCCCACCTTCCCTCGCGCATTAAATGCTAATTCTTGGCCAGTGGGTTTGCTGCAATAAACAGAGACCTTGCTTCATTAAATGGAGCGTGGGACCCTGCTGTCACGTGATGATCTGAATTTAATGCCTTTGGCCGTGACCTCGTTCGGTCTCGGCCTCGGCCTATAACCTTGGCCGAGATAACCATGCCTTGGTGATTTTTTCTTGTTTCTCTGAAAAGCCAAACACCCTGACAAAACGCTGCGTTTCAGCTTGAGGCCAAGAAGAGAAGTTCCCCCGGCCAATTCATGGCCGTGATTTATTAGGCACAAACATTGCCCCCACATCCCTGGATTCTTCGGCCTCGGCATAGGTAAGGGCCGAATGGATTCCAAGGGATGGACCCTTAGCCTTCCGAGGTGACTGACAACTGGGGCATTAAATGCGCAATCCAGTTGGCGCATTTAATGCCTTAAGTACGTCGCGTAAGTCATTATTGCCTAAGTTCACGCGAGGCGTCACCCTATCTTGTCAAGTAAAACGACGGTCCTCTGAACTATCGACGTGTCACCATGCCCTTAATTCGCACAAGCCATTATTATGCTCTGCAATTCCAAACGCCGGCCGCCAGGTTTCTGTCATAATTTCGCGTGCTCCAGATGTGCTGTCTGGCCGTTTCGTTTCACGAGAATCTGTCCGCCGCGCAAATCTCACGGCCTGGTGTTCCGGGCCGAGGGGATCTGCGTTGAACACGCGGTTTCCTGCTTTTGGACGGGGTGCGTTTGTGCGCGGGCGTGCCAGCACGGTCTACCGTGCGTCGAGATGTTTGAGTTGTTGATAGTGTTTAGATGGTGCGCCTGTCTGAACTCGTCTTCTAATCAAACGATTGTAGCCGAGAGAGGAACTAGTCTCGGCTGTAAGGTTCATGGCCTGAACTACAAGGCCGTTGAGTGGTGGTGTTTGGTGGGTTTTGGGGCGGTGCTCCGGCGCGCCACTCGATGAGCGGCGGTCGTATGATATATGGGGTGAGTGAGCGAACAACAAGGGTGGTGCTCCGGCGCCTTGAAAATCAAGGGTCGTTTGATATATTGATGAATGGATTTTCCTTACAGACTAACACTACTCCTAGAAAAGCAAGTAAAGATATTGAAAGTGCATTACAGGAAAATATAAGTTGCTCCGTGGGAGGCTTTTGTTTGGTGTTTGAACCCTTTGAAAGTGGTCTTGAGTCTTGTATTTATAGGTAGAGCTCCTGGAGGGATAATCGAGGCTGAAAATCTGCATGGTGGAGCCTGATTATACCAAGTGGGTAGTCCAATCGACATTTGGGATCGTGAAGTATGGTGGTGTGACTCCATGAATCCCGGTGAATCTCGGCCGCCGCCCTGATCGTGGGTTCTGCGCTTCTGGCCGTGGAGACGCATTTATTGCTCTGATAGCCAATTATCTAATCTCTCAAAGTGCAAAGGGCTTTGTGAGAATGTTGGCGTCTAATCATTCTGATTTATGTCACCAAATCCTGACTCCAATCACATCCCACCTTCCCTCGCGCATTGAATGCTCATTCTTGGCCAGTGGGTTTGCTGCAATAAACAGAGACCTTGCTTCATTAAATGGAGCGTGGGACCCTGCTGTCACGTGACGATCTTACTTTAATGCCTTTGGCCGTGACCTCGCTCGATCTCGGCCTCGGCCTATAACCTTGGCCGAGATAACCATGCCTTGGTGGTTTTCCTCATGTTTCTCTGGAAAGCCAACACCCTGACAAAACGCTGTGTTTCAGCTTGAGGCCGAGAAGAGTTATTCCCTCGGCCGATTCACGGCCGTGGTTTATTAGGCACAAACAGAATCGTGCCACCTTTGAATTCCAGTATGAGTATGAGTATAAAAACCCACTTCTTCGCATTTCCTTCACACCCCCAGACCTTTCTGAGCTCAATGCTTTTCGAAAGCTCACACTGGCCTTTCCCAATTTCCTCAACCTCCAAAGGTTTGAGACTCTTCCAGCACTCAACAATCTTTTCTCCTTTCTTTGGATATTCTGGCGCCTTCTTTTGATTCCTGGGCTTCGTCCTTCCATATTTCAACCTGCTTTAATGGCCCTCATCGCAATCCTCCCAGAACCAGAGAGCCATATCAACTGAGCCCCCTGTCTCAACAGTTCGGCCTGCTTCAGATGACTTGTCAATTTGATGAGGATGGGAGGGCCTGGCACGATGATCCCCATATGGCCGAGTCCAATTGGCCGAGTACCTCGGTAACGCCCGTGGCCGAAATGACGGCCCTTACCAAGGTTGGGGAAATGGCTCCTACCACGGCCAGGATGACGACTGCTTACCATGTCCAGAGTGACAATTGCTGCCACGGCTCGAAAGATGGCCGCCGCCACTGCCAGAATGGCGATTGCTTACCATGTCCGGGGTGGTGGCCGCTCCTCGTGCCCTGGATGGCGGCCCTTGCCGTGATTGAAGTGACGGCCCTTCCTCTTAGCCTCCTTCGTGCGGCGTGTACCCTCTTTCTTCCCACGGCCGGCTTTTTTAGGCTGGCCGAGACTAATCGTCGGCAGGAAAGGCGGGGATACGGCTTCGGGAGAAAAAAAAAATAGATTCGACTGCCCAGCGAGAAGACCGTGAAGCTGCCGTACGTAGGTCTAGGATGTGATTTTCCTTGTGTGTGTGTACTCGGCCATGACCTGGCCCCTTCCTTGTAAACGTGGCTCAACGAATAAAATGAATCATGAATTTTTTGACTCATCTTTGTTGTGTTGCATATTTCCTTTTCATAACTTTTTCGCGGCCGTCTCCCATAGTGACGGGATGTATCTTTTTAAATATTGGCCGTTGATTGGTAAGTTGTGCCATTCTCCATCCCTGTCTTTTAACTGAAATGCACCTCGGCCGAGGATTCGTTCAATAATGAATGGTCCTTCCCAATTAGGCGAGAATTTGCCGAACCGAGGGTCCTTCGTCCCAATAGGAAGCACGGCTCGCCATACCAAATCGCCCTCGGCGAAAGTCTTTTGCTTAACCTTCTTGTTGTAAGCTCTCGCCGCGATCTGCTTCTGTGCCTGCATTAAGTTATAAGCATCGAGCCTGGATTGCTCCAAGTCCTCCAATTCTTGAACCATGGCCTGCGTGTAATCCTTCCCCTCTTGTCTGAGCTGCTCGGTCACCCGAAGAGACCGAACCCTTAACTCCAAAGGAACAATGGCGTCGTGACCGTAGGTTAAGGCGTAGGGAGATGTGCCTGTGGCCGATCGCTTTGAGACTCGGTAAGCCCAAAGGGCTTCGGGAAGTAGATCGTGCCACGCCCTAGGTTTCTCCTCGATCATTTTCTCAAGGATGCCCTTGATTACTTTGTTGCTTGCCTCGGCCTGTCCGTTAGATTGGGGATAATAAGGTGTTGAGTGGATCAATTTGATTCCCATACTTCCGTTTTATTCTCGTGTTTCGGCTGACGCAAACACCGGGCCGTTGTCGGCCGTGATTGTTTCTGGAATACCGAACCGATGGACAATGTGGCTCTCGAAAAATCTGACCACTTGTGCGCTGGATATTGACCGATAAGACTCGGCCTCGACCCACTTAGTAAAATAATCGGTCGCCACCAAAATCCATGCATGTTGGTTGGATGCGGCCGGATGGATTTTACCGATGATATCCACGGCCCACCCTCTGAACGGCCAAGGTTTGGTAACCGTGTGGAAGGCGTCAGCCGGTACCCTTTGTATGGGGCCGTAGATTTGACACTTGACGCATCCCTTCGCGTATTCTATACAATCCTTCAAAATGGTCGGCCAATAATAGCCGTGCCTTCGGATCAACCACCTCATCTTGACGCCAGACTGGTGAGCGCCGCAAATCCCTTCGTGAGACTCGGCCATGATGACCTTGATGTCCTCGGCGTTGGGACATAGGAGCAATAAACCGTCTGACCCCTTTCGATATAGCTCATTCTGATAAATCAGATAACACCGAGCTTGGAAGCGTGTAGTCCTTTCATGGCTGCCGGAAGGGTCGCGCAAATATTTCACTATGAGGTAGCGCCAATCGGCTTCGGTCGTGTCGACCTCGTTGGCAACGTCGGCTGGTGATACTTGCGCTGCTATCCCTCGTTCGGCTAAAGCTGGCAAGGTACGCTTCTCGATCTTTATCACGCGGTCATGGTCGGTGCATGGGATGTTTACGCCTGACGCTACCTGGGCCATCTCGTTGGCCTCATGGTTCTCGGCGCGCGGGACGTGAATAAAAGAGATTCGGGAGAACCCATCGGCTGTGTTGAGGGCCGTCACGTAATACATGGCTAAATTTTCGCTCGTGCACTGGTATTCCCCGGTTAGTTGGTTAATCACCAGCTGAGAATCGCCATAAACCAAAACGCGGGTCGCCTTCATCCCCTTTAAAATCTCGAGACCGATGATGAGTGCTTCGTATTCGGCCTGATTGTTGGTGCATTTGAAGTCGAGTTGGAATGCGAATTGCCACCTTTGCCCCTGGGGAGATTCAATTACGACCCCGGCCCCTGACCTGGCCTCGGTACTGGACCCGTCGAAGTACATAGTCCAGTAATTCTTTTCCATCTGAGCCATGCCGATCTCGACCTCCAACTCTTCCTCCTGTCTCTGGGACGGGTGATGAGCCAAAAAATCGGCCAAAGCCTGACCTTTGACCGACTTTTGAGCCACATATTGAAAGGTAAACTCGGACAGCGCCATCGTCCACTTCCCGATTCGGCCGCGTATGATCGGCCGAGTGAGCATGTACTTGATAAGGTCGGTTTTAGAGATAATCTGGACGACTGACGGGAGCATGTAATGTCGCAACTTGGTGGCCGCGAAATAGATTGGTGAGTAGTTTAGTTCGGCCGTGTTGAGAGTGCGGCTCAAGTAGTGCACCGCCTGCTCTCGCCCAGACTCGTTGTTCTGAGCCAGCAAACAACCGATAGAGCTTTCTGATGCCGAAATGTAGAGCCTCAATGGTTTCCCTCTTTTTGGCGGCATAAGAACCGGCGGCTGGGACAAATATTTCTTAATGTCGTCAAGGGCCGCCTGATGCTCTGTCCCCCATATGAACCGTTCGGTGTCTTTTAGTTTAAGCAGAGGGGACAACGGCCGGACCTTTCCCGCCAGATTTGATATGAACCGTCTTAAGAAATTAACTTTGCCGAGGAAAGACTGGAGCTCCTTCTTGGTCCTCGGCGGAGGGGCCGCCATAATGGCCGTAGCCTTATTCTTGTCTACCTCGATTCCTCGTTGGTGAACCAAGAACCCAAGGAAATTCCCGGCGGTGACGCCGAAGGCACATTTCTTTGGGTTCATCTTTAGACCATGCGCCCGCATCCGGCCAAAAGCCTGCCGGAGATGTCCTACGTGGTCGGCCTTAGATGGGGATTTTACCACCACGTCGTCGATGTAGACTTCAACGGTTCGGCCTATAAGGTCGTGAAAAATCAAGTTCATAGCTCGCTGGTATGTCGCGCCGGCATTCTTTAGGCCGAACGGCATGACTACCCATTCATAGGTTCCGATAGCCCCGGGACACCTGAATGCCGTTTTGTGGACGTCTTCCTCGGCCACGAAAATTTGATTATAACCTGCATGGCCGTCCATAAAAGACAAAAGCTCGTGTTTTGCGGCCCCATCTACCAGGAGATCTGACATAGGCATGGGGTATTCGTCCTTGGGGGTTGCGAGATTGAGGTTTCTGTAATCAGTACAAACCCTCAAAGCCCCAGTCCTTTTTAGCACTGGCACAATGTTGGCCAACCACTCGACGTATCGGGCTGTTCGGATAAAGCCGGCTTTAAGGAGCCGTTCAATTTCTTCCTTAACTTTGAGCTGAACCTCGGTCGAGAAACGCCTTGGTGGCTGCTGGAACGGCTTGAACCCCTCCTTGATTTTTAATTCGTGCTCGACCAAACTCCTTGGTAAACCTGGCATCTCATGATAATCCCAAGCAAAACAATCCTTATATTCATGGAGCAGGCCGATAATTTCGGCCGCTAACTCGGGATCCAAAAGATGGCTTACAAAAAGTGGCCGTGGTTCGGCCTCTGACCCTACATTTATTTCTAACAAAGGGTCCTGGACTTCAGGGTAGTCGTCCTCCATCTCAACGGGTGCTGTTTCCAGGGCGTCCAACGTTAGAACGTCCGCCTCGTCTGATTCGTGGAGAAATTCGATCAAGTTGATTGGCGAATTTGGCCGCAAAGACTCCTCCGCCCAGTGTTCCAGCAGTCTTTCCACCAGATCTTTCACGGCCGCCGCTCCCTCTTCTTTAGTGGCTTTGTCTGTCATCTATAGGCTGGTGAGGTCGATCAACACTTCGCGCGCCGAATCCTGGCGGATATTCTCGGCGCCTAATTCCAATACCTTCTGGGCCGTTGTTCTGGTTGGCCGGCCTTCTGCATCGTGGCCGGTAAGAACAACCCACCCAACATCGTCGTCGTAAATTCGAGCCTGAACGGCGTTGGCCTCGAAAGGTTTTTCATCGGCCGGGTGTATAAACACCTTCTGACCGTCCCAAAAGAAAAATAATTGGAAGAGAGAAGACGGTATGCACCCGGACTGGTGGATCCAGTCGCGACCGAGCAATATGTTGTAGTCGACGCTGGACTCGACCACGTAGAAAGCCGCGACCCTTGTCTGGTCGGCTACGGTAATTTTTAACGGCAACACGCCAATGGTCTTGGACTTGTCGCCGACGAAGCTACTCATGACAACATCGCTGGGGATGAGGTCCTCTTTTGATTTGTCCAGCTTCTTCATTAAGGAATACGGAAGGATGTTGACCGTCGCCCCACAGTCGACGAAAACTTTGGACACGGGCACCCCCTCAATATGAGCCGAAATATATAACGGTCTGAGGTGTCGATATTTGTTCGGCTCGTCTCTAGGTATGACTTCGTTAAAAGCCACGGCCAACAATTCTTCTTTTGTTTTTGGCCTCTGACCAAGTTGCTCCTCGGCCACATCATTATCCAGGCCGTTTATCTGTCCCCCTGGTGCTGAAAATTCGGATGGCAGCACCAGGACCATGTTGATGCTGAACTCCTCTTGCTCCAGTGGGTTCCCCCTGCCAGCTCCCTCTTCGGCCTCGCGGCCGTCTTCGGCGAAGACCTCTTCCTCGGCCATCCTGAGGATCCCCTCATATTCTCCATCTGAGATCCCTAAAGTGGGATCGTCTTCGGCCTCATGCCCGAAGAAAGGGTCACCGAAGCCCTCGATTATGGGCCCTGCTGTCCCCGGGATATCGGTCGTAGGTGTTTTGGTTTCAGAGGGTTCCGAGGCCTCGATCCCCTCTCTAAGGGCCCGTCTAGCGTTTGCCAAGGTGTCCCTGGATATCAAGTAATCATCCAGGCGGTTCACCCGGGCTCTCAGGGGTCATGCCGTACAGATCTATGGCCGAATGGTCTTCATGAAATCCTTTCAGAAAGGACAAACCATCGGCCGAAAAAGGGGGGCTTTTCTCGCGGTAGACGTTGACGAAACCTTCGTCAGTCTTCTTTTCGATCGCGGCCTTTGGCTGAACCAAAATGGGCAAGGATCCGAGGGGACCCTTGTTCCCCGTAGCGCGCCAGGTCCTCAAAGGCTTGTTGCTGGCTGCTGTCGCCGTGGGGGACACAATCGATTCAGATGACGGCCCGTCTGCAGCCATGGTTTTTCTTTGTCGTTTCGAGCCTTCGGTCTCGGCCGTCTGCATCCTGGCCTGCTGAACTTGTCTCTGCATTCTTCTCAGCTGGGTTTTCTTCTCAGCTGGGTTTTTGTCTCTGAATGATACCAACGGTCGTCATGCATAACCGGTGGTTTGAAAGTTCTTAACAACCTAGGACCGGCCTCATCCTTAGGATCTACCAAGGCACCATAAGCCTGCGCCCCCAATCGTTCAAAAACCGTCCCGCCGGCCGACCGACGGCTGTACTGACCGCCGAATTTCTTTATGGTTGGCTGTGACGGCTCGGCGGCCTTCCTCTTGTTTTCCTGCGACCTGGACTGACCAATCTTACGTTTGCAATGCTCGCACAACAGTGGCTCCGGTTCGGTCAATGGCCCCTTCTCTTTTGCCACCCAACGAGTTCCGCTATGCCCGGCCGGTAGCTGGGCGTCGACCATGTTGACAACAGGTGGGGGGAACGGCTTGGAGTCAACCTGCATGGCCGCCTTCTCTGGGAACTGAAGCTTCTTCTCATCAATCAATTTCTGAATGACATCTCGCAGGACAACACAGTTGTTGGTATTATGAGACCAAGAACTATGGTATTTGCAAAACGTTTTTCCTTTAAGCTCTTCGGGTTTCGGAATTTTGTGGCCGAAAGATAATTTGACCATTTTTTCGGCCAATAGCAGGTCGAAAATAGCCTCGGCCCTCGTTAGATCAAAAGTGTAGGCCTTCGTTTCCCGCGTTGCAAATTTAGCGTCAGGAATTTTCGTACGGCTGTTGTCAGTCTTAACAAGCCCTTTGCAGACGAAGGGTTTGTCTATTCTAACTTCGGCCGAGCTCATCTCTACCTCGTCACCCTCGGCCCTTGTGGAGCCGTCTGTGTCGGCGTAGCTGACGATGGGATTTCTGTAATAAGTCCCTTTCGAAGCCGCCTTCTTCTGCATCTCCTCTTTTAACAGGGACGCATACCTGTCCACTTTGTTGGTCAGGTCGTGCATGTCCCGGAACTCGATCCCCTGGAATTTCTTCCGGTATTCGAACTCCAATCCCTCCTCGGCCATTTTGACGAACTCTCTCTCTGGTAGGTTCGTGCGACACCAATTCCTACAGGTCTTGAATCGTTGTAGGTAATCACGAGGTGATTCGTCCGATGCTTGGCTCATCCTTGCCAGCTCGGCGACTGTTATCTCTCGGTTGGTCTGATAGAAATGTTCGTGAAATACTCTTTCCATATCAGACCAATCCCTTATTGAGTTTGGTGGGAGGTTTATAAACCAAGAGAATGCAGCGCCGGTCAAAGAATGGACAAATAAACGGAGCTTATGGGAATCCGAATCGGCCTCTCCACATTGGGCCGTAAAACGGCCTATGTGTTCAATGGATGTGGCCTGCCCATCCCCGGAGAATAACATGAATTCAGGCAACCGATAATTCCGGGGGAGAAGGACTCGGTCGATTTCTGGTGGGTACGGCCGAGTATATCTTGGCATGTCCGGCCGCCTCTGGGCTAGGCCGTCCTCGATCATCCGCCGGACGTCCTCGAATCGGAGCCCCTGATGCGGTGCCTCCTGCAGGGCCGCATTCGGTCGTGGGACCTGCTGCGCGTCGTTGTGCGGCCTAGCCTGCGTGGCTGCTTGAACAAGGGGCTCGGTCTGAATGACCGAGTTGGTTGACACCAAGTGAGTGTCGTGGGTTTGGACCAGGGGCGTGTGCGTTGATGCTGGGACGGCCGACCCGTAGTGGTGGTGGGTGCCTGGTGATAACAACGACGCCTGTGATGATGGTGAAACAGTCGTATTGCTCTAACCGTATTGTTGTGATAATGCAGCGGCTGCGTTGTTTGAACCAGGATGGGTGTGGACGGCCGTAGTATGAACTAGTCCGAGTGGATGGATCATAGGATGTGCGGGGCTGCTGTGCCCTAATGACACGGCTAAAGCATGGAGCGGCCCACGCACTATCTCTGCTGAGTAGGTTGGCCCGGGACTCACCCACGTGGTCTGGGACTGCCCCCAGCTGTTTGTCGGCGGCACCGAGTGCTGGCCGTAACCTGATGCTTGGGGGTGAGCCGAGACGCCGAGGCTACTACCTTCGCCGTAAGGCTCGATTCTTTCATGCCCTCGGCTCCCTTGACCTGCTCTGGGAGGTGACGCCGGTGAGGTTATCGGCATCCTTTCTTGAAAGAGCGTCCGCAGCTCTGAAGAGAACCTATCCATTGCGGCCATGAAGGATGTCTCTATCCAATAGGTCTGCCTGGACATCATTTCCTCCACTGCCGCCTGCTCCTGCATGGATTCGACCAAGCGATCCGTCGTCACCGGGATGCTGGCCGAAATCCCGACCGAATGTACGGTCTCGGTGATTGGTGATGTGGGCTCAGGAGTCTCAGAAGTCATTTCGACCGTTTTGTTTTTGAGCTTTGCCTGTGCCCTGGTTTCCACCATAAGTTTTGACAAGTTGTCCCACCGGGCGTGCCAAAAGTGTCTGCCGCGCAAATCTCACGGCCTGGGGTTCCGGGCCGAGGAGATTTGCGTTAACACGCGGTTTCCTGCTTTTGGACGGGGTGCGTTTGTGCGCGGGCATGCCAGCACGGTCTACCGTGCGTCGAGATGTTTGAAGTGGGCGATAGTGTTTAGATAGTGCGCCTGTCTGAACTCGTCTTCTAATCAAACGATTGTAGCCGAGAGAGGAACTAGTCTCGGCTGTAAGGTTCACGGCCTGAACTACAAGGCCGTTGAGTGGTGGTGTTTGGTGGGTTTTAGGGCGGTGCTCCGGCGCGCTACTCAATGAGCGGCGGTCGTATGATATATGGGGTGAGTGAGCGAAATAACAAAGGTGGTGCTCCGGCGCCTTGAAAATCAAGGGTCGTGTGATATATTGATGAATAGATTTTCCTTACAAACTAACACTACTCCTAGAAAAGCAAGTAAAGATATTGAAAGTGCATTACAGGAAAATATAAGTTGCTCCGTGGGAGGCTTTTGTTTGGTGTTTGAACCCTTTGAAAGTAGTCCTGAGTCTTGTATTTATAGGCAGAGCTCCTGGAGGGGTAATCGAGGCTGAAAATCTGCATGGTGGAGCCTGATTATGCCAAGTGGGTAGTCTAATCGACATTTGGGATCGTGAAGTATGGTGGTGTGACTCCATGAATCCCGGTGAATCTCGGCCGCCGCCCTGATCGTGGGTTCTGCGCTTCTGGCCGTGGAGACGCATTTATTGCCCTTATAGCCAATTACCAAATCTCTCAAGCTGCAAAGAGCTTTGTGAGAATGTTGGCGTCTAATCACTCTGATTTCTGTCACTAAATCCTGACTCCAATCACTTCCCACCTTCCCTCGCGCATTAAATGCTCATTCTTGGCCAGTGGGTTTGCTGCAATAAACAGAGACCTTGCTTCATTAAATGGAGCGTGGGACCCTGCTGTCACGTGATGATCTGACTTTAATGCCTTTGGCCGTGACCTCGTTCGGTCTCGGCCTCGGCCTATAACCTTGGCCGAGATAACCATGCCTTGGTGATTTTTTCTTGTTTCTCTGAAAAGCCAAACACCCTGACAAAACGCTGCGTTTCAGCTTGAGGCCGAGAAGAGAAGTTCCCCCGGCCAATTCATGGCCGTGATTTATTAGGCACAAACAAAATGTTTAACATTCATATAAACAAAAATTCACGTAAACAGTAGGCCATTTGGAAAAATCTACACGGCACTCCTGAACAACCAACAAGTGTAGAGTGTGGCTATTACGTGATGCAATTCATGAGAGATATAATTCATGATCCATACCTAAATTTCGAGAAGAAGGTAAAACGAAAAATTTTAGATATACTTTCTTTATTTTACTACGTCAAATTTTTGTTTAAAACCGTCGTTTGTATCTTTATAACACGTCGGATTTTTGGTTTATTTCGCAGTTTGAAAAGAAAAAAGATAAAGTTCAGTATAAACAAGAGGATATTGACGAAGTTAGGCATGAATGGGCAGAATTCGTGAACAACTTATTACCGAAGGATAATTGATGTACATAAATATTTATGAACAATGTTTAGGTTTATTTTAGTTTATTTAAAATGTACATAAATATTTTTGTTGTAATCAATCGAACAACCATCAAAAAAATTAATTTTTTTTAAAACTTGTTTAGTTCCCAAAAACCAACGTCTGATTCTAATTTACACGTCTCATATGTGTCACATGATTCTAATTTACACGTCTCATATGTGTACACAATGGTCGTCTTGTTGTAACTGGAAATATAACATCGACGGCAATTCTTAAAAACGACATGTAATAGTCATAAACACGACGGTTTATAATTAATTCATCTTGTATAGATGAATTTTGTACCGATATACTACGTCGGTTAGTATAACCATATCGACGTCTTAATAATATACAAAGGCGGTTATTATTAAAAATTTGACGTTGTATAGATAAACAACGTCAGTGATCTAAAATAAGATGACGTGGTAATACAATAATCCACGTCGGTTATCCAAAAAAGACGTCATTTTCTATTCGTTTCGACGTCTAAAAATTATATGACGTCAGTTTGTGATGTTTAACGTCGTTGTAAAAGGATACAACGTCGGCTAGGTCATTTTTCATTTAAATTTTAATGACTTTTATATTTTACTTAATTCCATATTAAATTCAAAACTAAATCCAAAAATTAAACTGAAAACTACCAAGCACTCATTGAAATATTGTCTCTATCCTAAAGCTTTAAAAAATATAATTTTAGAAATATTTTTTTATTGTATTTAATTACTTTAATTTATAATATATTCAAAACAAAATCCGAAAAATATACCGACAAATTCTATGGACTCATTGAGACAATATCTTGCCCGTTAAGGCCTGAAAAATGTAATTTTAGTTTTCAAAGTTCAAATAATAACAAAATTCAAACAAATTTAGAGACAAAGCACGATGCTCCTTATACTTTACATAACATAACCCTAAAGTTTATGTGATCCATTGGTGCCCATAAATTCAAAATTATGAAATCCATATTTTAGCCTACTATTGTAGAAGGCATTGTTGTAAGGAGTCCATAGCAATTTTCGGTTCATTTTTCTCATACTTGTGTATTTTTTTAAAATTATTGTAAAATTTAGGGTTTAGGGTTTATTGAAACGACGCCGGTTTTCTCCTGCTGTTTTTGGTCAACTACATAAACCAAGACTAATTGAATTCGGTCTACGACATCGGTTATTAGATAGCGACGTACGTTATGTTTACAACGTCGGTCTTGTGTAGAAACCGCCGTCGTAAGTAAGAATTAGACGTCCATATAAGTATTGACCGTCATCGTTGAAAAAAGCGATACTTTAAAATTTTTGACCGCGGCCTAAAATTTTCAGAATTTCCCTTTTACCCTAAAATAGTTCATTCTCACTCTTCAACATAAATTTGTCTTAAAGTTTTCGCTCTCTCTCTAGCAGTTGTTATATTCTCTCAGCTCTCTCTTAATCTCCATGTAAGTACAACCCTAGTCCCTTTAACCCTAATCTCTTCTTAAATCCATAAATGTTTTCGTTGGTAGCTATGGGTTCTTAATTGGTAGCTTTTGTTATATTCTCTCAGCTCTCTCTCAAAGCATTGGGTACATTCTCCCGTCGTCTGCCTCAAGCAGTTGTGATATTCTCTCGGCTCTCTCTCAATATAGATGTAAGTACAACCCTAGTCCCTTTAACCCTAATCTCTTCTTAAATCCATAAATATTTTCGTTGGTAGCTATGAGTTTTTAATTGGTAGCTATATTAGGGTTCTTTTATGTTTTGGTGTTTGCATTCTTGTAATAATTACTCTCTGTTTGGGTTCTTTTATGTTTGTTTGGCCATGGGTTCTTGGAAAAGGAATGGGGATGGGAGATTTAAGCTGTTTTCTTTTTTAAACTACGACGACGGTAAACGGATCAAACCGTTGTCCAAATGTTCATTTACTCCCGTCGTCTGCGTTTTAAGCCGCAACTGGTAGCCTAAAGACGACTGTTTCTCCATTAAACGTCGTCTTTAGGCTACCAGAACCCCGTACAAATTTCTGGGTTTGGGTATCTTAATGACGACGGTGACTATAGATGCCGTCGTCTGAATTTATATTAAACGACAATTATTTTGTTCAAACCGTCGTCTTGTTCATGTTTTATATTTTATTTTCAATTTGTTCTCTGCTATTTGAATGAGGTAGTGTTTCATTGATGGTCTTTCCACTTTAATATATATATATATATATTTATATGATTTTATAGAGTGTGAGATAGATAAGTCATGGATGCATGCGGATAGAAAATCGAAGGCATATGAGTTAGGGGTGGAAGGATTTTTGAATTTTGCGTCAGAAAATCTTGGAAATACAACTGAGATTCGTTGTCCATGTGTTAAATGTGGGAATATTCGATTGTTTGGGGTTGGAATTATAAGGGAACACTTATACTTTAATGGAATTGACCAAAGCTATAAGATTTGGACATGGCACGGAGAACCTTGGGAATGGACTACCAATGCTAGTAGAAATGTGGAAGAAGATGAGCAAAGTAGGTTCAGTTATGTTTCTGAAGAATTAGGGATGGATGATAATGATTTTGCCAATATTGGATCTGATCCTTATGAGTTTGCCAATGTGATTGGGGATGGCGATGAACCCTTGTACCCTGGTTGCGGTAAGTACACGAAGTTGTCGGCTTTGGTGAAGTTATATAATTTGAAAGAAAAACATGGGATGAGTGATGTTTGCTTTACAGAATTATTGATACTTCAAGGAGAATTGCTTCCAGAAGGAAATACACTACTTTCCTCTATGTACGAGGCAAAAAAGACTTTGTCTGCTTTAGGGATGAGTTATGAGAAAATCCACGCATGTCCCAATGACTGCATTTTGTATCGGAAGGAGTATGAGGACGCAACTAATTGTCCTACTTGTCAGGGACGAATCCAGGATTTTAAAATGGGGTGGGCTAGATTTACCTTATTGAACTGTTAGATTTTAGGCTTATGAAATTGATCATATATATATAATGTAAGAACATATTATTTTTATTTTATTTGTTTAAAAGACCTATTTTACACCAACAATGCCAACTAAGGTCTACCATGATGAACAAAAATGAATTCAAAGAAAAGAAAATTCATAAGAAAATTCAAAAATGAAAATTTATCATCACAAAGATAGAGTCAGATAGACACACGGCAACTAAAGATAACACTACAATTATCCGATTAGTTCAAATTAATATTTCTGCTATAAATGGGATTAACATTAACACTAACTATAAGAAATAAATAAAAAAAACTCACCTGGGCTATAGCCCAGGTTGTACAAGTCATAGGACCGTCCCTGCTACTTGTGGTATCTCAAGGTGGAAGGAAACCAAAGATGGGTTCTTGAAAGAGGGTGTGGCAGCGAAGGTGGTGTGGTATTTTCCTCCAATTCCAAGGTTTAAAAGGATGTTTCAATCACATAAGACAGCTAAGAGTTTGACTTGGCATGCTGCAAGAAAATCAGTTGACGGTCATATGTCTCATCCAGCGGATTCCCCGTCTTGGAAACTTATTGATGAAAAATGGCCCGACTTTGGTAATGAGCCAAGAAACTTGAGATTGGCTCTCTCATCTGATGGATTCAATCCCCACAGTTCTTTAAGTAGCAGATATAGTTGTTGGCCAGTTATGTTAGTTACATATAATCTCCCACCATGGCTATGCCTGAAGCGGAAGTTCATGATGTTGACCTTACTGATTTCCGGTCCTAAACAGCCCGGAAATGATATAGACGTCTACTTAGAGCCTTTGATTGATGATTTAAAATCTCTGTGGGATGGGATTAGAGGAGTGTATGATGCCCACATAGGAGAATACTTTACACTCAGAGGTGTATTACTGTGGACAATTAATGATTTTCTTGCCTATGGAAACTTATCTGGTTGTGTCGTTAAAGGATATAAAGCTTGTCCAATATGCGGCGATGATACACCTAGTCACAGGTTGAAAAATGGCCACAAAATTTGTTACATTGGGCATAGAAAGTGGTTACCAATCAATCATCCATATAGGAGGCAATGTGCAGCTTTTAATAGGAAACCTGAATATGGCATGCCTCCCGAGCCATTAACCGGAGAAGAAGTGCTGCATATGGTTGAAGATATTAATTACATATGGGGCTCAAAAAATGGGGGAAGAGTTGGTGAGAATGATGGTGACAGAGTTTGTTGGAAGAAGAAATCAAAATTCTTTGATCTCCAGTATTGGAAATACCTCCCTGTGAGCCATGCCCTAGATGTTATGCACATTGAGAAGAATGTTTGCGATAGTATCATTGGTACATTGCTAGAGATCCCTAGAAAAAATAAAGATGGGATTGCTGCTCGGTTAGACTTATTGAACATGGGGGTAAAAATTGATTTGCAACCCGAGTATGGAGAAAGATGTACTCGCTTGCCTCCAGGGCCTTGGAATTTGTCAAAAGCGGAGAAGAGAGCGGTTTGCAATTCTTTTTATGGTATGAAGGTTCCTGAAGGTTATTCTTCAAATATAAAAAAATCTTGTATCTTTAAAAGATTCAGGACTTCTTGGCCTTAAATCTCATGATTGTCATACCTTGATGCAACAATTGCTCCCTGTGGCAATTCGTTCTGTTTTGGAGAAGCCTACAAGGTATGCAATAACTCGATTGTGCTTCTTCTTCAATGCTATATGTGCAAAGATGGTAGATGTTTCCAAGCTAGATAAGTTAGAAGAAGATGTAGTAGTTACTTTATGTTTGCTTGAGAAGTACTTTCCCCCTTCATTCTTTGATATCATGGTTCATCTAGTAGTACATCTTGTCAGAGAAGTTCGTCTATGTGGGCCAGTATATTTTAGATGGATGTATCCGTTTGAAAGATATATGAAAGTGCAAAAGGGGTATGTTCAGAATCGTACTCGTCCCGAAGGTTGCATTGCTGAGCGGTATATAGCAGAAGAAGCTGTAGAGTTTTGTACCAAGCATTTATCTGATGTTAGTACAGTTGGAGTGCCTTCAAGCTAGAAGATGGGAGTTTCAAAGCCATTATCAGGTTGCACAGTGAGCTTAGTTGATCTGGACATCGAGTACGTATGAGTTTAATTTTTCATATGTAGCCATTTTAAATATTATTACTCCTTATGTTTATCTTATATACAAGGGACCGTAATGCGTGATTTTTTCGTGTCAATTGTAGAGAACATATGATCCACATCAAGACCACTTATCCAAAATTTAGAAAGAGAACAAAAGTGGCTACAAGATAAGCACAATAGCACTTTCATTCAATGGCTACGCTTTAAGGTATATACGTTATTGAATGACATATTGAACTTATTTTAATTTTCTTTCTTTCTATATATATGTTAGATTGAATTAAGATATATGTTTAATTTGCAGGTTCAAAGTGAACTTAATGGGGAAGACAATAATGGCGTATCAGAAAATTTGAGGTGGTTAGCAGCTGGTCCAAGCATGGCAGTGCCATCATATAGGAGCTATCTTATTAATGGTGTCAAATTTAACACCAAGGCACAAGACGATGTGCTGTCCAAAATAGTGGAGTTTATTTACTTGCACATACTATGCAAGTTGCTAGTGCCAAGGATAAAAACCCTATTGTCTCCAATATGGGTTTTTATGGGGTTATTCAAGAAATTTGGGACCTTGACTACCAAAAGTTTAGAATCCCAGTCTTGAGGTGTGATTGGATAGATAACACTTCGGGCCTTGTAGTTGACGAACTTGGATTTACCCTTGTAGATCTGAGTAAAATTGGACATAGGAATGACCAATTTGTTATGGCTTCTCAAGTCAAACAAGTATTTTATGTTGACGACCCAATGCATCGTGGTTGGTCGGTAGTGTTATCAATGCCTAATAGAGAATATAATGATGTTATTGGTGATGATGTGCTAGGTGATATTAGAATTGAGTGTGAGCCATTTACTGGAGGGATACCAAATGTTGACACATTTGATGACCTAGTGGGTGAGTTTGGGAGTGAGAATATTAGAGATGGGTGTGAAGATATATGGATTGATTGATTGTTGTAATGTATGACATTAGTTATGCAGTTAATTGTATGACATTAATTAATAGCTCTGTATATCATTTTAATTCCGATCACATTTTCATTCTCCAGGCTTTGGGCACGACAAATCAAAAATTAAAAATAATGGGTTAAAGCTGAAAATACGACGGTCAAGTTACAAAAATCGCAAAAAGAGACGTCTACAAAACAACCAACGTCGGGTTTTCACAACCGACGTGGAATGACAACGCAAAAATGAAATAAAAACCGCCATTTGAAAAAGAAAACACGTCAATTAATTAAAATTAATTTCAAAATGGTTAATAAATATTTAAAACAACGACGGTAAATAAAATAATCAACGACGAACAATAAAGAATAACACAACGGCAGAGCTCAAACCGACGAATTTACGGATATAATCAATTGATGATTAACGTCGTAAAAACATTGTTGCACGTCAGTTATAATTAAACAATTGACGTCTTGGAGAATACACACGTCAAAAAAGGTTATAAAAGATACTTAACAAAGACTAGCCACGTCATGGAATAAATAAATCACCGACGTAGTAAGGATATAACAACGTCGAATAATTGAATTCTTGGGAAATACTAAAGTCTAACCACGACCTTCATTTTACAATAACTGACGTCAAATCCATAATTCAAGGCGTTTCCTTACTTCCTAACGACGGTTAGGCTAAAAGCAATGACATCTCAGAGATTACACACGTCTAAGTGGCTCACAAAAGAGACTTTTAAAATGCCAACCACGTCAAAGTCTATAAACACCGACGTTGTAAATTACTAACAACGTCCTAAAATGTGACTCCTAGGCCATAGTAAATGGATTAAACATGACAGGTATTTTAATTAACCGACGTGTAATATTAAATCCACGTCGTTTATTTCTCTGTTCAAGCCGTCAAAATAATTTTCAACATCTATGGTGACCTAAAGGGTGGTGGTTATTTGTTTTTTTACGTCAGTCCAAGTAAATATATGTCATGTTAAATCTTTAAGACGTCACTTTTTTTGACAAAAGTGACGTCTAATTTACCATGATATATGTTTTAGACGTCTGTTTTTTTATTTAGTGAACGTAGTATTTATTAACCACGACGGTTTCTACGTTTTACACGTCGGTTTTGTTTTAATTAGAGACGTTGATAAACATATTTACGTCGGGTTTGTAGTTGTTTTTGACATTTAACATTATTTAAACGTCTGTGTTTTACTAAAATCGTCGTCTAATATAGTCGAATGTTGTCTTTTTATGCTTTTATGTATGAAGTAGACGTCGGTTTTAGTTTTTTTTATGACGTGTAATATATTAACGACGTTGGTTATTTTCCGTCGTTATTTTTATGTGTTAAAAGACGGCGGTCGATTTCACGTCGGTTTGTAAACGTGATACACGACGGTGGATTCCCATCGTCTATTTCGTTTTTTGTAGTAGTGTTTTGCTTTTTAATATTTTTAAATCAATTTTGTTCTTTTTTATCTTTCTCTTTCCTATTATACCCTTACCCCAGAAAAATGTTTTCATAACTAAAATAAGGAAAAGTTAAACAAAAAAATTAAAAATTAAAAAAGAAGTCAGAGCGTGAATCCAAAGAAGTTGTCACTATAGCCATCTCTCATCTTCTTGTTCAGTTCAGCCACATACCCTTGTTGTTGTTGAAGACCATTACAATACTCCAGGAACCTTGCAGTCACTGAAGAACCTTGTTTCCAACTTTGACCTTCACCCCATTTTGCCCACGTATTGGGCACATAATCCGCCTTCAACCTCACACAGTCTGCAATCCCTTCTATCAATCCACCTGGAGCTTGATGCGATTTCCATGACACTGTCATGGTAAAGTACCCCACTGAAATATTTTTTGATGTCACCCTTTATGCCCTGGATACAAGCTTCTTACTAAGATCTTATGCTTAATAGGCTTTTTTTCAAGTAGTAGTGGAACTTTGGGTTGTCATATAAGAATGGGAAATTTTCTAAGAGTTTATCATATAATCTTGCCCAGACAAATATACATCGTTAATTATGTCTTATTCGATTAAAGGAAAATAAACTGAAAATTAAGTGCAAGTTGGAAATTAAGTATAAAGAAAAAAAATAAAAGTGAAGTAGAAAGAAATTAATGTAGGGTAAGGGTAGAATAGGAAAAAGAAAGAGAAAAAAAGAACAAAATTGATTAAAAAATATTAAAAAGCAAAAAGGAGTGTAAGTGGAGAAAAGGGGGGTGGGAAAATCAGCTCCCATGTGAAAACTCCCAGTCTTAATTTAGAAGAACATAATCATGTAAACTCTTTTACACATTAAGCGAAGGTACATGAGTCAGGTATACTCAAGTATGTACATGATTGTACTCCCACTGAGTCTTTGCATCTTGCATACATACATTAGCTTTACTCGTATTTGCCCAAAACGTCATGGAGATACACTGATATTCATGTTATTCTCACAGTATGCATCATTTTGGAAAATATTACAAGTTGGAGTTGGAATTGGCACCCTTGCTCTTAAGGTTACACTTTACTGTAAGCTTTATTGTAAGCTTTACCCTATTTAACATGTGTTTGAGAAAATACAAAATTCCTTTGGAATCAGTGTCTTAGCACGTATCCACTGTAGATTAGCTAAATTACTTTCATAATGTCAGTTTGGAGTTTTTTATTCCTTGGAATTGACATATCATGATAAACGAACTGTGCTTTACTATAACTTCGGACACTTTCTGTCCAAAGTGGAATTGTAGCATCGGATACAATTCTGCCCGAAATGATGTATTGTACCATTGGGCACTGTAGCATCAATCACTTTTGTCTGAAGTGATGGTTGACCATGCGTTGGTCAGTGTTCGTGACTGGCTTCTGTTCGAAAGGCCTGTGCCACGGAGGCATCAATTAGGCCTTTTTAGACGTTGAAATATCTCTTGTTGGTTGGGCCTCAATTAATTAACCACAAAATTGGCCCATTAACTATAGAAATTATATTGTGTTAATTTTGGTTCGAACATTTGCCCCCTAATTTTAATTAGTTTGGACAAAACCGGTTAAAATTAAAAGCCACATCCTTCTAAGTGACGCTTTGCGACTGGCCACGTGTTGGCAGTTATTGAAAGAAATATTGTGGGAATGGTGTTGTGTAGAGATTTCTAAAAACTCTACAACCAAACTTTGAGAGTATAAGTCACCTAGCATGCCATATCTAATATGAAATCAAAGTAAGAGCGGAAGCATTAAATAAACTAGGGATTCATGCAAGTCTCATTTAGTCCTAATCTTTATAAGTCTATGAAAGTGTGCACCAAAGACTCTCTAAATCTTATTTGAGAGAAAGTTAAGATGTTCATACCCTTGGAGCAAATCTTGAAACCAAAAATGGTGTTCAAGTAGAGGGATTGGTCTCTTTGTTGTTGGCTCTCCCTTTGATGTTGTTCTCCACTTTGTAGCTCTCCAAATAGGTACAGAGATATGCACCGGTTCCCAAAGCTCTTCACCAAGGATTGAATGGGATGAGAGAATGAGTAGACAAGAAGTGAAGAGTGGTGCTAGCACCCTCACTTGATGTGATAGATTAAAGGGATTAGGGAGAGAGAGCTTGATGTTTTCTCTCTTCCAATTTTATCAACTTGAAAACTCTAGGATGATAGGATTCCACAGCTACACACTTATAGGATCAAAAATATCACAAGAATGACAAAAATACCCATACAAGAATTCTAGAGTTGATCGCGTTCAGTGGACTCCATCTTCTATAGAGCACCTACACATCTGTCTCAGTGTCTCTACATGAATGACTTGAGACTAGTCATCCTCCAAATTGAGCAGACATAATATGTACCAGTCTTTGCGAGTCACCATTGTCCAATTGGTGATCCTATGACCATGAACATTTTAGGATACGATATTTATATGTATGGAAAGACCTCGTGCATCTAACTTCTTTAGACCACTTTCCATTTATATCTTAATCAATGGACGTGTTACTTTGTGTATGTTATGTATCTAAAGCAACGTTCTTTCCCCTTTGATTATTATATATTATTTCCTTAGAATTATCCATTTTATATTGACTTCTAGGACATATATCTAACAGTCTCCCACTTGCACGTAAAGCCAATCAGCCACACAATGTGTTTGACCTTGAGACACTTATCAAGCCATAGCCGATGTGTTCTAGGCTTTTGTGATCTTTGCTATATCAACTTTCTTTTGCGACTTAGAGACGATCGACGTCTTGAGTAACCAACTCATTTATATAATGTTTTCTCCGAATTTTGGATGCCTGATGAGACTTGAGTTCCTTGGCTTGAGCTATTGCCCCATAAGAATTTCTCTTACTATAAGAGGATTGATCTTTCATGGTAGGAACTACTCCTATACTGGAGATTTTTCTTTTCATCCAAAAGGTGTTGACGTATCAACTTCTCTTGCATAGATATGTACTGCTTTTGGTCATGAACTATGTTACAACGTCCAAGATTATCTAGAACAACTTTCTAGAGTTTGTTTCCTATAATTTAGGAATTAGGATCCGACCAGAGTCACTCAGGTGTACGCTTCCACTCTGATGCTCTAATACTATTCTCTTCGCATATTTCGCCTTGTGTTTTATTTATGTTTCTCCAACATAAAAGACACACTTACCAGTTGTCCAGGTTTTGAACCTGGGGTGTCATCTTGTTGTCCTTAATATAATCTTGCATTAAGTGCAAATTGTTGTAGTATCTTGGTCATATCATATATGATCGTATACTCATATGATAAGTACATGAACTTTTCATTCCTTTCTTTTAGATTTCTTTTCAAGAAGACTTCACTTGGTAATGGCGTTTTCTCTTAAACTTTGAATGGGCTCCCACTTTTCCTTTTGGAATATAACCATTTCTAAAATGCTTTATTCAAGATACCATTTATCTTGGATGTTTAAATGTGGTGAGTCAACGAAAAAGAGTTGAATTGTCACTTTGTCCAATAATCCGCTTGTGGCTTACAACCAATCATTCCACTTGTTTCACAACAAGAATCCATTAACTCTTTGATGGATACAACATCCTTCAGGTGATCTAGGATGTCCCACAAGTTTACCTTTCAAACTATAAAGTTCTAAACTTTATAACAATTTCAATCTCATTACCGTTCAATTTTGGATTTTATCAAATATTTTGTTATCCTTGGGGTTACGACGTAAGGATGGATTTCGATGACTTATCATAAAAGATTTATACTTTATTATCCTTTATGATAAAGATCATCCTCTTAAGAGGTATCTTGTTTAAGCATTAACCTTTCATAACAATTAAAAGAGTGTCGATGCTCTCTAAATGATTTCCCTTTCTTTGCTTTCTTGAAATCCTAAATCTCTTGGATTTCGGACTTAGTAAAGTCCAACCGTGAGCGATCAACGGTGAAAGCTATAGAAAGACAATGGATAACATTCCATTCATTATCTTGTACAACTCATGTGATCTCCATTCTAGTTTAGATTGTTTGGATTTCTCAATTCACTATGCCAAAAAAGGGCTTTAGCAACGGATAAAATCCGTTGCCTATTACACATAAATACCGTGGTATTCAAGCCTGTTGCCTATTACCATGTAATAGGCAACGGATATTATCCGTGGCTGTTTGCTACTTACTACATCGGATATTTGGTAAACTCCGATGCGTAAATTATTTCCGTGTGCCAAAAAAGGTTGACTTCTGACGCCTAAACCCGAAACAGCATCAGTAGTTTCAAAAGGGAGGAGGCTAAAGAGGTATTACATCATCAGTTGTTTTAAAAGGGATGAGGCTAAAGAGGTATTATAGCATTAGTGACATCTGCTATGCTGATGCGTATTATCAATTACAACATCGTATAAACAAATAGTAGTGTTGTGAATTATGTTATACGTCGTCGCTTTTTTTATTTTGCGCAAGTGAAAAGCCTCCAATAGTGCTGGTGGTTACATAAATGCTGATGCTACTTCTAGTTTTAGGCATCAGTGATCATAGATGTCTGATTGTTGTTTTTATCTTTCAACTTCTATTATTTCTGGAAAACTGAAGTTATTATAAACAATAGGCATCACTTATGTAAGGAAAGGGTAGATATTTTGCTTGTTTCACATAAACAGTAATTTAAATATATCCATACTTGTCTACATATATATATGTGCAAAATACTTGAATTATCCATACTTGTCACATCCAAATCACAAATTTACCAGCCCTACACCACAAAATACTAGCTAGAAAGACATGTAAAATGAAGGAATGTTTAGCTCAATCAAAAAGTCATTCTAGGACATGAGTTGCCAATTCTTCTCGCACCTCATCCAATTCCATTTGGGTGTAAGTTTCCTTCCTTCTAGCTTTATACTGGAAAAAAAAAAAACACGTAGAATGTAAACACAAAATATGAACATAAGCTTAAAAAGTGCAAGGTACTAAATTTGCATAAGATATGTTGTCACTTTAAAATAACTAATATGCAAATTTACGAAATCATATTGGTCAACAAGAAAATCTAATTTGTCAACCAGTCTAATTAGATAACAGCAAGTCATTAAATGGATCCCACTCATGTTTCAACTAGAAATTAAATGATCATGTGATGAGGTAGAGAGTAAGCCATGTACCACACAAAAATACCCTCTTTTGAATTTCCTGCAAATTGAATTGAGGTTCAGATAAATAAAAGATTTCAAGTACATTATTTTCTTGTAGATGAAATTAAACTCTTAACGAAATAAGCCATGTACCAGTAGTGCAAATATATACCAAGTAGGCACAACATTTAAGAGTAAGATAAGAATTCATAAGCCATGTATCGTAAGTGCAAATATATATTATTGTCTTATGATACAGAGATTGAAAATTTGCAGAAACAGAACAATAAGGCCCTTCCCACCATTGACTTCTAAATCGTGCATGCATTGATTATAAAAATTGGGAATTTTAAATCCAAGTTGCTATAAAAATTGGAGTGGGATAAGTGGGGGAAGGAACATAGAAACTCAACTGGAACACAAAGTCAGGGATGGTCAACAACTGCTCACGATGAACATATCTGAAGAGCTGCAGTAATCTATCTACATATACCACTTTCTTCCAGACCTAGAAACAAAAGTTAGAATGACATTCACTTGAAGCCATTTTCAAGTGATATGTAGTCTTAATGAATAACAATCACAAACAAAGTTAGGCATACCAAATTGTCCACAAACAATTGCAGAGCAAATATTGCAGCCTTCATTCCAAAAGTTGGGTGAAGGACATATATTGCCTATATAAAGAAGATAAAAGTTCAGAGAGATAATGGCAGATATATAATTGCTTAAGTACTTGGACAAACTCAGTGGTACCTATATGCAGATTATGTTGGGGTTTACGACCAAGTATTTGTTGTACTCTTCTCGTCCACCCCAAGTTTGGCTGACTGCAATACATGCAGAAAATGAAACCGAACTAGTTACAGATATTTACATATAAGCTTTTCAGGTACAGTTTTATCACTTCACTTGTATTCAAAATTAGAAATTAAACTCCACCAGACAAGTTCACATGGAGCGGAAGTATAGATTAGAAAAGTATAGATTAGAATTGTTTCAAGCTTTGCAAACTTAACTATGAAGAACTTACAGCTGTAAAGATGCTGCATAATGGAAGTATACAAAAGACAAAATAAACCAAAAAATCTATGCGTGGGTTTTGAGAAGTGAATTTAGGACAACAACATAAACCAAAAAATCTATGCAAATCAATAAGACAAAATAAATGTGTTTTAGGTTTTACCTTAAGGAGAATTAGGAGTCGGAGAAAGCAATTTGCTTACTGTGTTTGAAACCTAAACATAGCAACATAAAAAATTGGAAAAGGGTGAGAGCAGATATGAATTGGTTTGTCAGCTTCTCTGTTGTATTCCTTTGTTATGGGATAGATTGGACATATTAATGTTCAGTCATACCAAGGCACAACTTTTTATATTTACTAGAACCACTTGAAAGGTCACTACATAATAGATAATTTACAATTGAATTTTTCCTATAATGCCCTATTAGTAGTTAAATGCGTCTTTACCCAGACAAAGACAAACCAAAATCAGATGAGAGATGGAAGGTGATTTATTAGAAGGCAGATTATAGTTCTCGCTTAACTAGTAAAACTTAATTTACCACACAAGTGATGTTTCATAGCTTATTGTCTAGGTAGAAATGAGCCAACAGCATATAGCAGCAGTCCATCAAATATTTGAAAGAGTCCCCGTGGCAAAAAAAAAAAAAAAATTTCTTAAATCTTGTAAGCTATCCATAAAAAACAGGGGAGGTGCTCATAGTCAAAAGCTACTATATTAGATGGATTCCAATTGAACTTCAACTTCTACTTTTGTCTAGGTAGAAATGACTATATGTTCTGGAGCAATTCGCAGTTAGTATTATCACTTTTAACACCCAAGCATTTTACTTCTTAAAGAGATGCACTCTAAACATTTTCCAGATTTAATCATTTTATGGTCCATGGTGTGACACTACCCAACTCTCGATATCTCATCCCTAAGATCATTTGCAGTCATTCATGCTAAGACAACCTTTTGTGAAAGGAAGAACATATATAAAATTCTGAAGACTAGTGATTCGTCATATATGAAACAATAAACTACCTGCAAGTGCCTTTGCAGCTTCTTCTGCTACTACCACCAAAACTCAACAAAGCTCCTTCAAGTCCTGTGGTTGTATGATGTCTGCTAGGAGAGACCTTCAACAACCATACACAAATTAGTTTCATACCACGTACTTTAGTAGTTTATAATGAAAATTAATTATACCTATATGCAAACTTAGAAGGCCCTAATCCTGTAGTACCACAAAAAAATTGGAAAAGTTGGGACTTCGGTGGGTTTGTGGTTTCAGAGGTTAGTGAGAGAGTAAGAGCGGAGAGATGAGTAAGGAAAAACGTGAGAGCATATACGAATTGAGCGAGAAACTGAGAACAAAGAGATGAGTTGAGCGATATAGCAATCTTGAGAAAGTGAAAATCGTAGATTCGTCACCTCCCAATACCTGCACCAAAAGGAAAGCATGAGATCCATAAACATTAACACATAAATAAAATGAAAAAGGTAGGAGATTGAAGAAAGATGAAAACAATTCAGAAACATTAACACCAAATCAGAAACACCCAAAAATCAAAAGGTTAGACATTTTCATACATTAGATTAAAGCCCAGAGAGGCAGTGAGATCCAAGAGACAATGAGCCAGCCGCAAAGAGAAAAACACAGTAAGATTAGAGAAATTACTCAATAAATTGAAACCCTAACTGAAATTTCCCAAAACATTGAAACCCTAACTTATATATTCTCACACGATGACGCGACGAGAAAGAGGATGCCGACGCCGAAGGTTAAAACCCTAACGAAGGGACTTCCATGGCTCTCTCTGGACGAGGAGGAGGATGTCTATGGCTCTCCCTTTCTTCGAAGGCCTTAGGTCATTTTTGCTGTGGCCAAACTTCGAGTGTCTAGATGGAGGAAAGAGAAGAAGGAGATAGAGGAGATCCAAAAAAATTGTGAGTTTTATTTTTTTAGGAGATAGAAGCTGAAAAATGGCGAGCGAGTTTGGGAGGGATTGAAAAAAATGCGAGGGAGAGGAGCCAAGGTTGCGAGGGAGTCTGAAAAAAGGAGAGGGAGCGTGAAATTTTTTTGCTGGAGCGTTGACTATACTTTCAGCATCAGTGCTTCCCAAAAAAAAGGCCCCCACTTTACCAAAAAAAAAAACAGAAACACTTTAGGCATCAGTCGTTAGAACAGACGATGCTAAATTGGCATCAAGGCATCGCTAATGAAAACAAAATATTTGTGCTGATGTCTTTTAACCTTTTAGCATCTTAATTTATAAAAGCAATGTCTAATGTACTTAAAGCATCGATTTTCAGTTTTACTGATGCCAATGTAGTGTTGCTAAAGCCAAATTTTGGCATAGTGATTTCTAGATGCAACTCATAGGTAAGAATTGGTACCTTTAAAGAACCACACATTGCGTATCCTATTAATATTATCTTGATTGTGAAATCTAAACCCTTTAGAAATCATTCTTGTATTAGATTTACCATATCTCAATATTCTAAACAATTAATGTAAGAACAGTTTCATACATTCAACTCACAAAGCATATAGAGATCAAACTTTAAATTACCATAATACGAATAGTCATATATAAAGCAAACTAGTGGTTATGTCATACAAACCATAAAACTATCTTCTAAAAACATGAAGATAGCAAGTAAGTTCTTTATACATGCCAAAACCAAATAAACTAAATAAGTTCATAAGTTCTAAAAGATCTCCATAAATAAATAAAAGCTTGCTTGACGATTCCGAATCCTAGCAATCTTCATCTCTATGAGCTTCCTACTTGTTCTCTGTCTGTGCAACAACATGACCTACAATAGATCATTGTTTGTTAGACTCAAGTAAGGTATAAACATTTTCTTAGAACTTTAGTGACTAATTAAGTTGTACTTTCAGCTTGGTTGTCCTTCAGGCTAGCTAAGTAAGCCCGGCAATTCCTTTCCCACAATGGAAACACTGTCCTTTCGCCTCTTTTCCTTCTTCCTGTTTCTTCTTGACGCCTCCCTTGGGTTTGAGTTTAGGGTTCCATTTCTTCATCTTGATGGCATTGAATTTGCCTTTACCCTTATTACCGGGCTTAGCAAAAGAATTTGAACCCTTCTCAAAAACAGCAATGGTCCCATTCCCTGCTTTTCTCTTGAAGGTCTTCTCAGTAGTCACACACATGCTCAGCAGCTCTAAGAGTGTGTGCTCCATCTTCCCCATGTTGTAGTTCATAACAAATTGGGAGAAGGAATCAGAAAGGGACGCAAGGAAGATATCAGTGGCCAAGTTGCGGTCCAATGGACTGTTAAGATTTTCCAGCTACTTAATGAGTCCTATCATCTTCAATCCATGTTGGTGTATGTTTGTACCTAATCAGTCACGATCAGGAACTGGCCGAGGGAGCTCTTCTCTCGGCCCTAGTACTTATTCGTGGAATCAAAACGCGGCGTTTTGCCGAGATACTTGGCCTTTCTGAAGACAGAAGAAAAGTGGCTAAGGCATGAACATCTCGGCCTCTATCGTAGGCCGAGACCGAGGCCGAACAAAATTGCGGCCAAAGATATTAAAATCAGATCGTCAAGTGGCAGCAGGGTCCCACGCTTCATTTAATGAAGTAGTGCCTCTGTTTATTGTAGCAAACCCACTGGCCAAGAATAGGCATTTAATGCATAAGGGAAGGTGGGAAGTGACTGAAGTCAGGATTTGACGACAGAAAACAGAGTGATTAGACGCAGACATTCTCACAAGAATTCTTGCAGCTTGAGAGATTGGGTGACTAACTATCAGAACAATAAATGCGTCCCCACGGCCAGTTGCACAGAAACCACGATTAGGGCGGCGGCCGAGATTCACCGGGATTCATGGGGTCACACCACCATGCTTCACGATCCCAAATGTCGATTGGACTACCCACTTGCTCTGATCAGGCTCCACCATGCAGACTTCAAGCCTCGATTACTCCTCCAGGAGCTCCTCCTATAAATACAAGGCTCAAGCTACATTCAAAGGGTTCAAACACCAAACCAAAGCCTCCCACGGAGCAACTTATATTTTCCTGTAATGCACTTTCAATATCTTTACTTGCTTTCCTAGGAGTAGTGTTAGTTTGTAAGGAAAATTCATTCATCAATATATCATACGACCCTTGACTTTCAAGACGCCGGAGCACCATCTCTGTTATTCGCTCATTCACCCCATATATCATACGACCGCCGCTCACTGAGCAGCGCGCCGGAGCACCGCCCTAAAACCACCATCAACACCACCACTAAACGGCCTTGTAGCTCAGGCCGTGAACCTGCCAGCCGAGATTAGTTCCTCTCTCGGCCACAATTGTTTGATTAAAAGTCAAGTCCAAACAGGCGCACCATTTCACCACTTCCATCCAAACCACACCTCGACGCACGGTAGACCGTTCTGGCATGCCCGCGCACAAACGCACCGCATCCAAAAGTAGGAAGCCGCGTGTCCACGCATATCCCCAGGCCGTGAGATTTGCGCGGCAGACACTTTTGGCACGCCCGGTGGGATATCTGTCACAAACTTATGGTGGAAACCAGGGCACAGGCAAAGCTAAAAAACAAAGCAGTCGAAATGACTCCTGAGACTCCTGAGTCCACGTCACCAATCACCGAGACCGAACATTCAGTCGGGATCTCGGCCAGCGTTCCAATAACGACGGATCGCTCGGCCGAGTCCATGCAAGAACAGGCAGTAGTGGAGGAGCTAATGTCCAAGCAGGCTTACAGGATAGAGACATCCTTTATGGCCGCAATGGACCGATTCTCCTCAGAGCTGCGAACGCTTTTCCAAGAGAGGATGCCGGTAACCTCGCCCGCGACGCCTCCCAGAGCCAGACAGAGGAGCCAAGAGCGCGAGAGGATCGAGCCTTACGGCGAAAGCAGCATCCTCGGCGTCCCGGCCCACACCCAAGCATCAGGCTACGGCTAGCATTCTTTGCCGCCGACAAACAGCTGGGGGCAGTCCCAGCCCACGTGGGCGAGCCCCGGACCAACCAACTCGGCAGAGACAACGCGCGGACCACTCCATGCTTTGGCCGTATCACTAGGGCACAGCAGCCTCGCGCTTCCTGCGATCCATCCACTCGGCCCAGTTCATACTGCGGCCGTCCATACTCATCCTGGTCCAAGCAACGCGACCGCCGTATCATCACAACAGTATGGTCAGAGCAATCCGACCGTCTCACCATCATTGCAGGCGGCGTTGTTTCCGCTGGGCTCTCACCATCACTACGGGTCGACCGTTCCAGCGTCAACACATACGCCCCTGGTCCAGACCCACGGTGCTCATTTGGCGTCGACCAGCTCGGTCATTCAGGCCGAGCCCCTTGTTCAAATGGCCCCGCAAATAAGGCCACAGAACGACATACAGCAGGCCCCGCGGCCGTATGTGGCCCAGCAGGAGGCACCACCTCAAGGGCTCCGACTCGAGGACGTCCGGCGAATGATCGAAGACGGCCTAGCCCAGCAGCGGCCGGACATGCCGATATATACTAGGCCGTACCCACCAGAGATCGACCGGATCCCTGTTCCCCGGAACTATCGATTACCAGAATTCATGCTGTTCTCCGAGGATGGGCAGACCTCCTCCATTGAACACATAGGCCGTTTCACGGCCCAGTGTGGAGATGCCGATTCGGACGCCCAGAAGCTCCGTCTATTTGTTCATTCGTTGACCGGAGCGGCGTTCTCGTGGTTCATAAACCTCCCACCGAACTCAGTAAGGGATTGGTCGGATATGGAAAGAATATTCCACGAACACTTCTATCAGACCAACTGAGAGATAACGGTCGCGGAGCTCGCAAGGATGAGCCAGACGTCAGATGAATCACCTCGTGACTACCTGCAGCGGTTCAAGACGTGCAGAAACTGGTGCCGCACGAACCTACCAGAGAGGGAGTTTGTCAAGATGGCCGAAGAGGGTTTGGAATTCGAGTACCGGAAGAAATTTCAGGGAATCGAATTCCGAGATATGCATGACTTGACCAACAAGGTGGACAGATATGCGTCCTTGTTGAAAGAGGAGATGCAGAAGAAGACGGCCTCGAAAGGGACCTACTACAGGAATCCCATCGTCAGCTATGCCGAAGAAGACGGCTCCGCAGAGGCCGAAAACGAGGAAGTAGAGATGAGTTCGGCCGAAGTCAACATAGACAAACCCTTCGTCTGCAAAGGGCTTGTTAAAACTGACAACACCCGCACAAAAATTCCCGACGCCAAGTTCGCAACGCGGGCGACGAAGACCTACACCTTTGACTTAACAAGGGCCGAAGCTATCTTCGACCTACTTTTGGCCGAGAAAAAGGTCAAGTTGTCATTCGGCCATAAAATTCCGAAAGCCGATGAGCTCAAAGGGAAGACGTTTTGCAAATATCACAGTTCTTGGTCTCACAACACCAACAACTGCGTTGTTCTACAAGACGTCATCCAGAAATTGATAGACGAAAAGAAGCTTCAGTTTCCGGAGAAGGCGGCCATGCAAGTTGACTCCAAGCCGTTCCCCCCACCTGTCGTCAACATGGTCAACGCCCAACTCCCAGCCGGGCGTTGCAAACATGAGATCGGCCAGTCCAGGCCGCAGGAGAACAAGAGGAAGGCTGCCGAGCCGCCTCAACCAACCATGAAGAAATTTAGCGGCCAGTATGACCGTCGACCCGCCAGCAGGGCAATTTTTGACTGATTAGGGGCACAGTCCCCCGGTACCTCGATGGGCCCCAGGGACGAGGCCGCCCCTAGGCCAGTTAAAACTTTCAAACCACCGGTCATGCGAGATGACCGATGGTACCATGCACGGCCTGGGGGCAGAGCCGAGCCACTGACGAAGACCCAGCTGAGGAGAATGCAAAGACAGGTTCAGCAAGCCAGAATGCAAACGACCGAGGCCGAAGGTTCCAAGCGCCAAAAGAAAATGGCAGCTGCAGACGGGCCGCCATCCACTCCAATCCCCCCCTCACCGGCAAAAGCAGCCAATATCAAGCCTCCGAGGACATGGCGCCCTAGGCAGGACGAGAATCCCCGTGGAACGGCGGCCATTCTGGAACAGCCGAAGGCCGCGGCCTTGGAAAGAATAGACGAGGGTATCGTCGATATTTACCGCGGAAGGGACCCCCCTTTTTCGGCCAATGGTCTCTCCTTTCTCATGGAATTCCACAAAGATCACTCGGCCACCGACCTCTACGGCATGACCCCTGAGAATCGAGAAATCGTGGAGTTGGCCCTCAAAAATGCAAAGGCAGAGGGGCTCCTCATCACCAGCAGTTCTGACACGGCCATTAAGGCCGTATACCAGGCGAACAGGGAAGCCAGAGCAAAAGGTCTGCCAAATTACCAGCCCGACCTCGGCGGATCAGAGGCTAAAGTCCCCTTCAGCAAAGGCGATTTAGAGTATCTCCGCTAGTATTTCACTGTGACCCCGGCGGACACTATCTTCGGCCTCACGACCGAGGAAAAGGCCTGGGTAAACCGCCTGGACGATTACCTAACGGCCAGGGACACCTTAGCGAAGGCTAGACGGGCCCTCGGGGAGGAGATCGAGGCCTCGAAACCTCCTAAGACCAAAACATCTACAGCCGATATCCCGGGGACCGCTGGGCCCATGTTCGAGGGTTTACGTGATCCTTTCTTTGGGCATGATGCCAAAGACGACCCCGCTTTAGGAATTTCCGATGAAGAATATGAGGGGATCCTCGGGATGGTCAAGGAGGAGGTTCTCGCCAAAGACGGCCGTCAGGCCGAAGAAGAAGCTGGAAGGGGAAACCCGCAGAAGCCAAAGGAAATCGGCATTAACATGGTCCTAGTGCTACCATCCGAGTTTTCAGCCCCAGGAGGACAGACCAACGGCCTGGATGATGACGTGGCCGAAGAGCAGCTTGGTCAGAGGCCAAAGACGAAGGAAGAACTCCTGGCCGTGGCGTTCAACGAGGTCATACCTAGAGACGAGCCGAACAAATATCGTCACCTCAAACCATTGTACATCTCGGCTCACATTGAGGGTGTGCCCGTGTCCAAAGTTTTCGTCGACTGTGGGTCCACGGTCAACATCCTTCCTTATTCCTTAATGAAGAAGCTGGACAAATCAAAGGAGGACCTCATCCCCAGCGACGTCGTCATGAGCAGCTTCGTCGGCGACAAATCTAAAACCATTGGCGTATTGCCATTAAAAATTACCGTGGCCGACCAGACAAGAGTTGCGGCCTTCTACGTGGTCGAGTCCAGCGTCGACTATAATATATTGCTCGGACGTGATTGGATCCATCAGTCTGGATGCATACCGTCTTCCCTCTTCCAACTATTGTTCTTTTGGGACGGCCAGAAGGTGTCTATACATCCGACCGACGAAAAGCCTTTCGAGGCCAACGCCGTACAAGCTCGAATTTATGACGACGACGTTGGATGGGTTGTCCTCACCGGCCACGATGCAAGTGGCCGACCAACCAGAACGACGGCCCAGAAGGTGCTGGAGTTAGGCGCCGAGAATGTGCGACAGGATTCGGCGCGCGAAGTATTGATCGACCTCACCAGCCTTTAGATGACGGATAGGGCCACTAAAGAAGAAGGAGCAGCGACCGTGGCCGATTTGCTAGAAAGGCTGTTGGAACATTGGGCGAAGGAATCTTTACGGCCGAACTCACCAATCAACCTGATCGAATTCCTCCACGAATCAGACGATACGGACGTGTTAACTTTTGACGACCTGGAAACGGCGCCCGCCGAAATGGAGGATGACTACCCTGAAGTCCAGGACCCTTTATTAGAAATAAATGTAGGGTCGGAGGCCGAACCACGACCTCTTTTTGTAAGCCAACTTTTGGGCCCTGAGTTAGCGGCCGAAATTATCGGCCTGCTTCATGAATATAAGGATTGTTTTGCTTGGAATTACCATGAGATGCCTGGATTACCACGAAGCTTGGTTGAGCACGAATTAAAAATCAAGGAAGGGTTTAGGCCTTTCCAACAGCCGCCGAGGCGGTTCTCGACTGAAGTTCAACTTAAAGTCAAGGAGGAAATTGAACGGCTTCTTAAGGCCGGCTTCATCCGCACGGCCCGGTACGTTGAGTGGTTGGCCAACATCGTACCAGTATTAAAGAGGACTGGGGCTTTAAGGGTTTGTACTGATTACAGGAATCTGAATCTCGCGACCCCCAAGGACGAGTACCCCATGCCTATGTCCAACCTCCTAGTAGACAGGGCCGCAAAGCACGAGCTTTTGTCTTTTATGGACGGCCATGCCGGTTACAATCAAATTTTCATAGCCGAGGAGGATGTCCACAAAACGGCGTTTAGGTGTCCAGGAGCAATCGGAACCTATGAATGGGTAGTCATGCCGTTCGGCCTAAAGAATGCCGGCGCAACATACCAGCGAGCTATGAACCTGATTTTCCACGACCTTATAGGCCGGACGGTTGAAGTCTACATTGACGACGTAGTTGTGAAGTCCCCATCCAGAGCCGACCACGTGGGGCATCTTCGGCAGGCTTTTGACCGAATGCGAGCACATGGCCAAAAAATGAACCCAAAGAAATGTGCTTTCGGCGTCACCGCCGGGAATTTCCTCGGTTTCTTGGTTCACCAACGAGGAATCGAGGTGGATAAAAATAAAGCTACGGCCATTATGGCGGCCCCCCCCGCCAAGGACCAAGAAGGAGCTCCAGTCCTTCCTCGGCAAGGTCAACTTTTTACGGCGGTTCATATCCAACTTGGCAGGAAAAATCCGGCCGTTGACCCCTCTACTCAAGTTGAAAGACACGGAGCGGTTCGTATGGGGAGTGGAACATCAAGCCGCCCTCGACGACATCAAGAAATACTTGTCTCAACCACCATTCCTTATGCCGCCAAAAAGGGGGAAACCCTTGAGGCTTTACATTTCGGCTTCAGAGGGTTCTATCGGTTGCCTTTTGGCTCAAAACAACGAATCTAAACGAGAGCAAGCGGTACACTATCTAAGCCGCACCCTCAACACGGCCGAACTAAACTATTCACCAATCGAGAAATTGTGCTTGGCGCTTTATTTCGCGGCCACCAAGTTACGGCATTACATGCTTCCCTCGGTCGTCCAGATCATCTCCAAGACCGATCTCATCAAATATATGCTTACTCGACCGATTATACGCGGCCGAATCGGGAAACGGACAATGTCGCTGTCTGAATTTACCTTTCAATACGTGGCTCAGAAGTCGATCAAGGGTCAGGCATTGGCCGACTTCCTGGCTCATCACCCGGCCCAGAGGCAGGAGGAAGAGTTGGAAGTCGAGATCGGCATGGCCCGCATGGAAAAGAATTACTGGACCATGTACTTCGACGGTTCCAGTACTGAGGCCAGGTCAGGGGCCGGAGTTGTGATCGAATCCCCTCAAGGACAAAGATGGCAGTTCGCTTTCCAACTCGACTTCAAATGCACCAATAATCAGGCCGAATACGAGGCACTCATCATCGGTCTCGAGATTTTAAAGGAAATGAAGGCAACCCGTGTCTTGGTCTACGGTGATTCTCAGTTGGTGATTAATCAACTAACTGGGGAATACCAATGCACGAGCGAGAATTTAGCCATGTATTATGTAACGGCCTTCAACACTGCCGATGAGTTTTCCAGAATTTCCTTTATTCACGTACCGCGCGCCGAGAACCATGAGGCCAATGAGATGGCCCAGGTGGCGTCGGGCGTGAACATCCCAGACACCGAGCACGATCACGTAATAAGGATCGAGAGGCATACCCTGCCGGCGTTGGCCGAATAAGGGATGGCAATACAAGCATCCTCGGCCGAGATCGCCGACGAGGTCAACACGGCCGAGGCCGACTGGCGCTATCCCATAGTAAAATATTTGTGTGATCCTTCCGGCAGCCATGAGAGGACCACACGTTTTCGAGCTCGGTGTTATTTGATTTATCAAAACGAGCTGTATCGAAAAGGATCAGACGGTTCACTGCTTCTATGCCCCAGCGCCGAAGACATTAAGGTCATCTTGACCGAATCTCACGAAGGGATTTGCGGTGCCCACCAGTCTGGTGTCAAGATGAGGTGGCTGGTTCGGAGGCACGGCTATTATTGGCCGACCATCTTAAAAGACTGCATTGAATATGCGAAGAGATGTATCAAGTGTCAAATCTACGGCCCCATACAAAGAGTACCGGCTGAGGCCCTCCACCCGGTGACCAAACCATGGCCGTTCAGAGGATGGGCCGTGGATATCATTGGCAAAATCCATCCGGCCGCGTCCAACCAACATGCATGGATTTTGGTAGCGACCGACTGTTTTACTAAATGGGTCGAGGCAGAGTCCTATCGGTCAATTTCCAGCGCACAGGTGGTCAAATTCTTTGAGAGCCACATCTTCCACAGGTTCGATATCCCAGAAACGATCACAGCCGATAACGGCCCAGTTTTCGCATCAGCCGAGACACGGGAATATACCGAGAGGATGAGGATCAAATTGGTCCATTCAACGCCCTACTACCCCCAGTCTAATGGGCAGGCCGAGGCAAGCAACAAGGTGATCAAGGGTATCCTAGAAAAAATGATTGAAGAAAAACCGAGGGCATGGCACGACTTACTCCCCGAAGCCCTTTGGGCTTACAGGATCTCAAAACGCTCAGCCACATGCACTTCTCCTTATGCCCTAACCTATGGTCATGATGCCAACGTCCCAATGGAATTAAAAGTTCGGTCTCTTCGCGTGGCCGAACAACCTGAACAGAGAGGGAAGGACTACGCACAGGCCATGGCTCAAGAGTTAGAGGATTTGGAACAATCCAGACTTGATGCTTATAACCTAATGCAAGCGCAGAAGCAAATTGCGGCGAGGGCTTACAACAAGAAGGTCAAGCAAAAAACCTTCGCCAAGGGCGACCTAGTATGGCGAGCCGTGCTTCCTATCGGAACAAAGGACCCTCGGTTCGGTAAATTCTTGCCCAATTGGGAAGGGCCGTTCATTATCGAACGAATTCTTGGCCGAGGGGCATTTCAGTTGAAGGATAGGGATGGAGAGTTGCAAAACTTGCCAATCAACGGCCAGTATTTGAAGAGATACGCCCCGTCATTATGGGAGACGGCCGTGAAAGAGTTATAGGGTTTACAATTGACAAAAGTGGAGTGTGCTACACAGCAAGGATGAAAGAAAATCGTACTTCATTTTATTCATTTAGTTTAAAAAGAGGGCCACGTTTACAAGGAAACGGCCAGGGCATAGCCGATTACAGACACACATAAGAAAAATCACATCCTAAAGTCTACACGCTTCGACTCCATGGTCTTCTTGCTAGACAATCAGACGATTTTTTCCGAAGCAGTACCTCCACCACCCATATCGTCACTGACCACGGCCAGCCTGAAACCAGGACTTCACTCCGGCCACGGTAAGCGCAAGGGCCGTCACTCCGGCCACATTAAGCGGCCGCCATTCAGGACATATATGGCAACAGTCACTACCGGCCATGGCAAGCTGTCGCCATTCCGGTAGTAACAACGGCCGTTTTTTAGGCCGTGGCAGCGGCCGTCATTCTGGCCATGGCAAGCGGTCGTCATTTTGGCTATGATAAGAACCATCACTCCAGCCGTGATAAGGGCCGTCACCCCGGCCACGGAGGTGACCGGGGCACTCGGCCGAATAAGTTCGGCCATGTCGCAGCCGTCATACCAGGTCCTCCCATCTTCATCAAACCGCCAAGTCACCTGGACCAGGCCAACCTGCCAAATCATGAAACCCAGCAGAAGTGGCTCCCTGGTTTGGGGAGGATTGCGATAAGGACCTTTCGAGCAGGTCGAAATGAGGAAGGATGAATCCCAGAAATCAAAAGAAGATTCCAGAAGTGTTTAAAACGAGAAGAAAGATCACTGAGCAGTGGAAAGGTTTCAAACTTGGGCTGAAAAAAAAACTGAGAAAGGACAGTATAAACTTTCGTGGAGCATGAACTCAAGAATTCTGGGAGTGTGAAGAAAATACGAGAAAGTTGGGCTTTTTATACTGGCGCTGGGGGTCAGAGCACAGAGGTTTGATGCTCGTAAAACGAAACGACTTGGCAACGCACTCAAAGCACGTGAAGTTGTGTCAGAAACCTGGTGGCCGACGTTTCGATTAACAAGGCGAAATAATGGCTCATGCGAATTGAAGGCATGGTGACGTGTCAAAATCCCAGAGGCCGTCGTTTCCTCTGACAAAATGAAGCGACGCCCTGGGCAATGATGGCCTACGCAACGTGCTTGAAGCAATAAATGCGCCGACTGACTTGCGCATTTAATGCCCCAGTTGTCAATCACTTCAGGAGGAATACTAAGGGTCCATCCCTTGCAATCCATTCGGCCCCTACCCATGCCGAGACCGAAGAATACAGGGATGTGGGTGCACTGTTTGTACCTAATCAGTCACGATCAGGAACTGGCCGAGGGAGCTCTTCTCTCGGCCCTAGTACTTATTCGTGGAACCAAAACGCGGCGTTTCGCCGAGATACTTGGCTTTTCTGAAGACAGAAGAAAAGTGGCTAAGGCATGAACATCTCGACCTCTATCGTAGGCCGAGACCGAGGCCGAACAAAATTGCGGCCAAAGATATTAAAATCAGATCGTCAAGTGGCAGCAGGGTCCCACGCTTCATTTAATGAAGTAGTGCCTCTGTTTATTGCAGCAAACCCACTGGCCAAGAATAGGCATTTAATGCATGAGGGAAGGTGGGAAGTGACTGAAGTCAGGATTTGACGACAGAAAACAGAGTGATTAGACGCAGACATTCTCACAAGAATTCTTGCAGCTTGAGAGATTGGGTGACTAACTATCAGAACAATAAATGCGTCCCCACGGCCAGTTGCACAGAAACCACGATTAGGGCGGCGGCCGAGATTCACCGGGATTCATGGGGTCACACCACCATGCTTCACGATCCCAAATGTCGATTGGACTACCCACTTGCTCTGATCAGGCTCCACCATGCAGACTTCAAGCCTCGATTACTCCTCCAGGAGCTCCTCCTATAAATACAAGGCTCAAGCTACATTCAAAGGGTTCAAACACCAAACCAAAGCCTCCCACGGAGCAACTTATATTTTCCTGTAATGCACTTTCAATATCTTTACTTGCTTTCCTAGGAGTAGTGTTAGTTTGTAAGGAAATCCATTCATCAATATATCATACGACCCTTGACTTTCAAGGTGCCGGAGCACCATCTCTGTTATTCGCTCATTCACCCCATATATCATACGACCGCCGCTCACTGAGCAGCGCGCCGGAGCACCGCCCTAAAACCACCATCAACACCACCACTAAACGGCCTTGTAGCTCAGGCCGTGAACCTGCCGGCCGAGATTAGTTCCTCTCTCGGCCACAATCGTTTGATTAAAAGTCAAGTCCAAACAGGCGCACCATTTCACCACTTCCATCCAAACCACACCTCGACCCCCGCGCACAAACGTACCCCATCCAAAAGCAGGAAGCCGCGTGTCCACGCATATCCCCTCGACCCGAAACTCCAGGCCGTGAGATTTGCGCGGCAGACAGTGTACTGGGGCTCCCTTAACCATCCTAGTCTTCAAAAGCTGACATACAGCTCTAAAGCGTCTATTGCGTGTGCCTTCTCCATCAAGCTCTTGGAGATGTGTTATTATGTCAGCAGCATGCATCATATGCTCATGCTGTTTCTAAAGCTCCTCATTCATGGAAGCCAGAATGTAGCACTTGGCTTGACAGTCATCATCCATGTGCTTGTCATGCTTAGCACATACTTCCTGAGAAGCATCTTCAGTAGGAGGCTCTATGTCAGGAGCTTGCTCTAGTACGTACACAATCTTCTCGATAGTCATGAATATCTTGAGATTGCAGTACCATGTTGGAAAGTTGTCTGCCGCGCAAATCTCACGGCCTGGGGTTCCGGGCCGAGGGGATCTGCGTTAAACACGCGGTTTCCTGCTTTTGGACGGGGTGCGTTTGTGCGCGGGCGTGCCAGCACGGTCTACCGTGCGTCGAGATGTTTGAGGTGTTTGATAGTGTTTAGATGGTGCGCCTGTCTGAACTCGTCTTCTAATCAAACGATTGTAGCCGAGAGAGGAACTAGTCTCGGTTGTAAGGTTCACGGCCTGAACTACAAGGCCGTTGAGTGGTGGTGTTTGGTGGGTTTTGGGGCAGTGCTCCGGCGCGCCACTCGATGAGCGGCGGTCGTATGATATATGGGGTGAGTGAGCGAACAACAAGGGTGGTGCTCCGGCGCCTTGAAAATCAAGGGTCGTTTGATATATTGATGAATGGATTTTCCTTACAAACTAACACTACTCCTAGGAAAGCAAGTAAAGATATTGAAAGTGCATTACAGGAAAATATAAGTTGCTCCGTGGGAGGCTTTTGTTTGGTGTTTGAACCCTTTTAAAGTGGTTCTGAGTCTTGTATTTATAGGCAAAGCTCCTGGAGGGATATTCGAGGCTGAAAATCTGCATGGTGGAGCCTGATTATACCAAGTGGATAGTCCAATCGACATTTGGGATCGTGAAGTATGGTGGTGTGACTCCATGAATCCCGGTGAATCTCGGCCGCCGCCCTGATCGTGGGCTCTGCGCTTCTGGCCGTGGAGACGCATTTATTGCTCTGATAGCCAATTACCTAATCTCTCAAGCTGCAAAGAGCTTTGTGAGAATGTTGGCGTCTAATCACTCTGATCTCTGTCACCAAATCCTGACTCCAATCACTTCCCACCTTCCCTCGTGCATTAAATGCTCATTCTTGGCCAGTGGGTTTGCTGCAATAAACAGAGACCTTGCTTCATTAAATGAAGCGTGGGACCCTGCTGTCACGTGATGATCTGACTTTAATGCCTTTGGCCGTGATCTCGGCCTCGGCCTATAACTTTGGCCGAGATAACCATGCCTTGGTGATTTTTTCCTGGTTTCTCCGGGAAGCCAAACACCTTGACAAAACGCTGCGTTTCAGCGTGGGGCCGAGAAGAGAAGTTCCCCCGGCCAATTCACGGCTGTGATTTATTAGGCACAAACAAAAGTTATGGCCCTCTAGACAATGTTTGTCCAAGAGTTTGGCAAATGCGGATCCAGACATATCTACAAATACATATAGCTAAGTGTTAGATTGATTTTAGATTTACCATTGACTCGGGTCTTTAAGTCAAAAGGTAACCCCCACTATTTTTGGCAATTTCTCATATTCCTCAAGATAGAATCTGAGAGTTTTGGTTAAAACTCTTAGTGGGATGGGAGGCTCCTTATTCTCCGGATCACCGCACCATAATAGGATCTAAGGATACCTCGAACAATAAAGAGAAGGTGCGCTTTCCTCTTCACATCTTGATGTGATTACCCATTTCATTTGGCCCCTAGCAAATGTGAACCCCCGAATGTTATCGTGAAGTCCCATTGTACTAGTTAAGTCTTAGCCCACCATGCTTGCTTGGTGTAGGAATCAAACATAAAACCTCATCATATTTGTAACATCCCGGTCCGAAAAAGAAATAAAATAATTAAATTAGGAGGAAATAAATTTGAATGAGAAAATAAGTTGAAATAAACAATAAAAATAAAGTGATTTGAATTAATTAAGGGTTTTGAAAATAATAAATATTTACGTAATTTTAAAAAGGGGCAAAAAGGTCATCTTAAGTTTGCGAAGGAATTTGAGACTTCCGGTTATATCGTTGCGTAGAGCATGTCGAAACGAGTCTATAGACACGTACCGGGCTCGAATTCGAAAAATTGAAGGGGGGAAAAAATTGTAATTTTTGCAAAACTGGTTTTAAAACAAGATTTCTCTCTCTCTCTCTCTCTCTCTCCCATGCGACCCCCCCTCCCCTGTTACAGCAGCGACGGTTCCATCGTCGCCACCGCCACCACCGGCCTCCACTCGGGACGGGATCGGACCCAAAACAACCGGCACATCCCCGTCGTCGAACCCCAGCCCTCCTCCGCCGTCACCAGCAGCTCTAGTCGCCGGAAAACGGTCGGAATCGCGTCGGTTTGGACAGAATTTCTCCGACTTCGATCTCCGTTGTCCGGCCACCGATTCAGACGAGTGAGGTATGGAATTTCGACTATTTTTCGTGCTCTAGCTGATGGTTGGGTAGGATTACTTCCATTTTTAGCGTAGGCAAGTCGATTTTCGAATTGGAATTCTGCCGGTGTTGGGATCGCGATTCCGGCCATTTCCGTTGACTTTTTGGGGTATGTCCAAGAACAAAAGTGACTCCAAATTAAGGGTATTACCTAGGGTAGGAGTCTTGGCCCGAGATTCTGAAATTTTCCGGCGATGCGATATCGCTTTGGACACCCACGTGCTGCCAGCTCGTGTGCCGACGGGTGGGCACTGTATCAGAGGGGCATTTTGTCCCAATGAGATCCCCTGGTTGTCACGAGTGCGTAGGATTTTACGGATCTCAATTTGGGTAATGTTTGAACCCCGAACGGATTTTACATATTGTGTGATTTCCAGGTTCGATATGTTAGAACCGTTGGATCGCTTCTGTTTGTGCCTAATAAATCACGGCCATGAATTGGCCGGGGGAACTTCTCTTCTCGGCCTCAAGCTGAAACGCAGCGTTTTGTCAGGGTGTTTGGCTTTCCAGATAAACGAGAAAAATCACCAAGGCATGGTCATCTCGGCCAAGGTTACAGGCCGAGGCCGAGATCGAACAAGGTCACGGCCAAAGGGATTAAGGTCAGATCATCACGTGACAGCAGGGTTCCACGCTCCATTTAATGAAGCAAGGTCTCTGTTTATTGCAGCAAACCCACTGGCCAAGAATGAGCATTTAATGCACGAGGGAAGGTGGGAAGTGATTGGAGTCAGGATTTGGTGACAGATATCAGAATGATTAGATGCCAACATTCTCACAAAGCTCTTTGCAGCTTGAGAGATTAGGTAATTGGCTATCAGAGCAATAAATGCGTCTCCACGGCCAGAAGCGCAGAATCCACGATCAGGGCGGCAGCCGAGATTCACCGGGATTCATGGAGTCACACCACCATACTTCACGATCCCAAATGTCGATTAGACTACCCACTTGGCGTAATCAGGCTCCACCATGCAGATTTTCAGCCTCGATTACCCCTCCAGGAGCTCTGCCTATAAATACAAGACTCAGGACTACTTTCAACGGGTTCAAACACCAAACAAAAGCCTCCCACGGAGGAACTTATATTTTCCTGTAATGCACTTTCAATATCTTTACTTGCTTTTCTAGGAGTAGTGTTGGTTTGTAAGGAAAATCCATTCATCAATATATCAAACGACCCTTGATTTTCAAGGCGCCGGAGCACCACCTTTGTTATTTCGCTCACTCACCCCATATATCATACGACCGCCGCTCATTGAGTAGCGCGCCGGAGCACCGCCCTAAAACCCACCAAACACCACCACTCAACGGCCTTGTAGTTCAGGCCGTGAACCTCACAGCCGAGACTAGTTTCTCTCTCGGCTACAATCGTTTGATTAGAAGACGAGTTCAGACAGGCGCACTATCTAAACACTATCGCCCACTTCAAACATCTCGACGCACGGTAGACCGTGCTGGCACGCCCGCGCACAAACGCACCCCGTCCAAAAGCAGGAAACCGCGTGTTAACGCAAATCCCCTCGGCCCGGAACCCCAGGCCGTGAGATTTGCGCGGCAGACACTTTTGGCACGCCCGGTGGGATTTCTTATCAAAACTTATGGTGGAAACCAGGACACAGGCGAAGCTCAAAAACAAAACGGTCGAAATGACTTCTGAGACCCCTGAGTCCACATCACCAATCACCAAGACCGTACATTCGGTCGGGATTTCGGCCAGCATCCCGATAACGACGGATCGCTCGGCCGAATCCATGCAGGAGCAAGCGGCAGTAGAGGAAATGATGTCCAGGCAGACCTACAGGATAGAGACATCCTTCATGGCCGCAATGGACAGGTTCTCTTCGGAGCTGCGAACGCTTTTTCAAGAAAGGATGCCGATAACCTCGCCGGCGTCACCTCCCAGAGCAGGCCAAGGGAGCCGAGGGCGTGAAAGAATCGAGCCTTACGGCGAAGGCAGCAGCCTCGGCGTCTCGGCTCACCCCCGAGCATCAGGTTACGGCCAACATTCGGTGCCGCCGACAAACAGTTGGGGGCAGTCCCAGACCACATGGGTAAGTCCTGGGCCAACCTACTCAGCAGAGATAGTGCCTGGGCCGCTCCATGCTTTAGCCATGTCGTTAGGGCACAGCAGCCCTGCACATCCTACGATCCATCCACTCGGCCCAGTTCATACTGCGGCCGTCCACACCCATCCTAGTCCAAACAACGCAGCCGCTGTATTGTCACAACAATACGGTCTGAGCAATACGACTGTTTCACCATCATCACAGGCGTCGTTGTCACCGCTAGGCACCCACCTCCACTACGAGTCGGCCGTCCCAGCATCAACGCACACGCCCCTGGTCCAAGCCCACGGCGCTCACTTGGGATCAATCAACTCGGTCATTCAGACCGAGCCCCTTGTTCAAGCGGCCACGCAGGCTAGGCCACACAACGACGCGCAGCAGGTCCCACGACTGAATGCGGTCCTGCAGGAGGCACCGCATCAGGGGCTCCGATTCGAGGACATCCGGCGGATGATCGAGGACGGCCTAGCCCAGAGGCGGCCGGACATGCCAAGATATACTCGGCCGTACCCACCAGAAATTGACCGAGTCCTTCTCCCCCAGAATTATCGGTTGCCTGAATTCATGTTGTTCTCCGGGGATGGGCAGGCCACATCCATTGAACACATAGGCCGTTTCACGGCCCAGTGTGGGGAGGCCGATTCGGACGCCCAGAAGCTCCGTTTATTTGTCCATTCTTTGACCGGCGCTGCATTCTCTTGGTTTATCAACCTCCCACCAAACTCAATAAGGGATTGGTCTGATATGGAAAGAGTATTTCACGAACATTTCTATCAGACCAACCGAGAGATAACAGTCGCCGAGCTGGCAAGGATGAGCCAAGCATCGGACGAATCACCTCGTGATTACCTACAACGATTCAAGACCTGTAGGAATTGGTGTCGCACGAACCTACCAGAGAGAGAGTTCGTCAAAATGGCCGAGGAGGGATTAGAGTTCGAATACCGGAAGAAGTTCCAGGGGATCGAGTTCCGGGACATGCACGACCTGACCAACAAAGTGGACAGGTATGCATCCTTGTTAAAAGAGGAGATGCAGAAGAAGGCAGCTTCGAAAGGGACTTATTACAGAAATCCCATCGTCAGCTACGCCGACACAGACGGCTCCACAAGGGCCGAGGGTGACGAGGTAGAGATGAGCTCGGCCGAAGTGAGCATAGACAAACCCTTCGTCTACAAAGGGCTTGTTAAGACTGACAACAGCCGTACGAAAATTCCTGACGCTAAATTTGCAACGCGGGAAACGAAGGCCTACACTTTTGATCTAACGAGGGCCGAGGCTATTTTCGACCTACTATTGGCCGAAAAAATGGTCAAATTATCTTTCGGCCACAAAATTCCGAAACCCGAAGAGCTCAAAGGAAAGACGTTTTGCAAATACCATAGTTCTTGGTCTCATAATACCAACAACTGTGTTGTCCTGCGAGATGTCATTCAGAAATTGATTGATGAGAAGAAGCTTCAGTTCCCAGAGAAGGCGGCCATGCAGGTTGACTCTAAGCCATTTCCCCCACCTGTTGTCAACATGGTCGACGCCCAACTACCGGCCGGGCATAGCGGAACTCATTGGGTGGCAAAAGAGAAGGGGCCATTGACCGAACCGGAGCCATTGTTGTGCGAGCATTGCAAACGTGAGATCGGTCAGTCCAGGCCGCAGGAAAACAAAAGGAAGGCCGCCGAGCCGTCACAGCCAACCATAAAGAAATTCGGCGGTCATTACAGCCGTCGGCCGGCCGGCAGGACAGTTTTTGAACGATTGGGGGCGCAAACCTACGGTGCCTCGGCAGGTCCCAAGGATGAGGCCGGTCCTAGGCGGTTAGGAACTTTCAAACCACCGGTTATGCATGACGACCGTTGGTATCAGTCACGGCCTGGGGGCAGGGCCGAACCACTGACAAAAACCCAGCTGAGAAGAATGCAGAGGCAAGTTCAGCAGGCCAGGATGCAGACGGCCGAGACCGAGGGCTCGAAACGGCAAAGAAAAACCATGGCTGCAGACGGGCAGTCATCTGAATCAATTGTGTCCCCCACGGCGACAGCGGCCAGCAACAAGCCTTTGAGGACCTGGCGCGCTACGGGGAACAAAGGTCCCCTCGGACCCTTGCCCATTTTGGTCCAGCCAAAGGCGGCGATCGTAAAGAAGACTGGCGAAGGTGTCGTCAACATCTACCGCGAGAAAAACCCCCCTTTTTTGGCCGACGGTTTGTCCTTTCTGAAAGGATTTCATAAAGACCATTCGGCCATAGATCTGTACGGCATGACCCCCGAGAGCCGTGAAATTGTGGAGTTAGCCCTAAAAAATACGAAGGCAGAGGCGCTCCTCATCACCCGCAGCTCTGATTCGGCCATTAAGGCCGTATACCAGGCAAATAGAGAGGCCAGAGCGAAGAGTCTGCCGAGCTACCAACCCGCCTCGGTGGATTGGAGGCCGATGCCCCTTTTAGCAAGGGCGATTTGGAATATCTCCGCTAGTATTTTTTGGTAACTCCGGCAGATACTGTTTTCGGCCTGACAACTGAGGAGAGAGCCCGGGTGAACCGCCTGGATGATTACTTGATATCCAGGGACACCTTGGCAAGCGCTAGACGGGCCCTTAGAGAGGGGATCGAGGCCTCGGAACCCTCTGAAACCAAAACACCCACAACCGATATCCCGGGGACAGCAGGGCCCATAATCGAGGGCTTCGGTGACCCTTTCTTCGGGCATGAGGCCGAAGACGATCCCACTTTAGGGATCTCAGATGGAGAATATGAGGGGATCCTCAGGATGGCCGAGGAAGAGGTCTTCGCCGAAGACGGCCACGAGGCCGAAGAGGGAGCTGGCAGGGGGAACCCACTGGAGCAAGAGGAGTTCAGCATCAACATGGTCCTGGTGCTGCCATCCGAATTTTCAGCACCAGGGGGACAGATAAACGGCCTGGACGATGATGTGGCCGAGGAGCAGTTTGGTCAGAGGCCAAAAACAAAAGAAGAATTGTTGGCCGTGGCTTTTAACGAGGTCATACCTAGAGATGAGCCGAACAAATATCGACACCTCAAACCGTTATATATTTCGGCTCATATTGAGGGGGTGCCCGTGTCCAAAGTTTTCGTCGACTGTGGGGCGACGGTCAACATCCTTCCGTATTCCTTAATGAAGAAGCTGGACAAATCAAAAGAGGACCTCATCCCCAGCGATGTTGTCATGAGTAGCTTCGTCGGCGACAAGTCCAAAACCATTGGCGTGTTGCCGTTAAAAATTACCGTAGCCGACCAGACGAGGGTCGCGGCTTTCTACGTGGTCGAGTCCAGCGTCGACTACAACATATTGCTCGGCCGCGACTGGATCCACCAGTCCGGGTGCATACCGTCTTCTCTCTTCCAATTATTATTCTTTTGGGACGGTCAGAAGGTGTCTATACACCCGGCCGACGAAAAACCTTTCGAGGCCAACGCCGTTCAGGCTCGGATCTACGACGATGATGTTGGGTGGGTTGTTCTTACCGGCCACGATGCAGAAGGCCGACCAACCAGAACAACGGCCCAGAAGGTATTGGAATTAGGCGCCGAGAATATCCGCCAGGATTCGGCGCGCGAAGTGTTGATCGACCTCACCAGCCTATAGATGACAGACAAAGCCACTAAAGAAGAGGGAGCGGCGGCCGTGAAAGATCTGGTGGAAGGACTGCTGGAACACTGGGCGGAGGAGTCTTTGCGGCCGAATTCGCCAATCAACTTGATTGAATTTCTCCACGAATCAGACGAGGCGGACGTTCTAACGTTGGACGACCTGGAAACAGCACCCGCCGAGATGGAGGACGACTACCCCGAAGTCCAGGACCCTTTGTTAGAAATAAATATAGGGTCAGAGGCCGAACCACGGCCTCTTTTTGTAAGCCATCTTTTGGATCCTAAGTTAGCGGCCGAAATTGTCGGCCTGCTCCATGAATATAAGGATTGTTTTGCTTGGGATTATCATGAGATGCCAGGTTTACCAAGGAGTTTGGTCGAGCACGAATTAAAAATCAAGGAGGGGTTCAAGCCGTTCCAGCAGCCACCAAGGCGTTTCTCAACCGAGGTTCAGCTCAAAGTTAAGGAAGAAATTGAACGGCTCCTTAAAGCCGGCTTTATCCGAACAGCCCGATACGTCGAGTGGTTGGCCAACATTGTGCCAATGCTAAAAAGGACTGGGGCCTTGAGGATTTGCACTGATTACAGAAACCTCAATCTCGCAACCCCCAAGGATGAATATCTCATGCCTATGTCAGATCTCCTGGTAGATGGGGCCGCAAAACACGAGCTTTTGTCTTTTATGGACGGCCATGCAGGTTACAATCAAATTTTCGTGGCCGAGGAAGACGTCCACAAAACGGCGTTCAGGTGTCCCGGGGCTATCGGAACCTATGAATGGGTAGTCATGCCGTTCGGCCTAAAGAATGCCGGCGCGACATACCAGCGAGCTATGAACCTGATTTTTCATGACCTTATAGGCCGAACCGTTGAAGTCTACATCGACGACGTGGTTGTAAAATCCCCATCTAAGGCGACCACGTGGGACATCTCCGGCAGGCTTTTGGCTGGATGCGGGCGCATGGTCTAAAAATGAACCCAAAGAAATGTGCCTTCGGCGTACGAGCGAAAATTTAGCCATGTATTACGTAACGGCCCTCAACACGGCCGATGGGTTCTCCCGAATTTCTTTTGTTCACGTCCCGCGCGCCGAGAACCATGAGGCCAACGAGATGGCCCAGGTAGCGTCAGGCGTAAACATCCCAGGCACCGACCACGACCGCGTGATAAGGATTGAGAAGCGTACCTTGCCAGCTTTGGCCGAACGAGGGATGGCAACGCAAGCATCATCCGATGTTACCGACGAGGTCGACATGGCCGAAGCCGATTGGCGCTACCTCATAGTGAAATATTTGCGCAACCCTTCCGGCAGCCATGAAAGGACTACACGTTTTCAAGCTCGGTGTTATCTGATTTATCAGAATGAGCTGTATCGAAAGGGGTCAGACGGTTTATTGCTCCTATGTCCCAACGCCGAAGACATCAAGGTCATCATGACCGAGTCTCACGAAGGGATTTGCGGCGCTCACCAGTCTGGCGTCAAGATGAGATGGTTGATCCGAAGGCACGGCTATTATTGGCCGACTATCTTGAAAGATTGCATAGAATATGCGAAGGGATGTATCAAGTGTCAAATCTACGGCCCCATACAAAGGGTACCGGCTGACGCCTTCCACCCGGTTACCAAACCTTGGCCGTTCAGGGGGTGGGCCGTGGATATCATCGGTAAAATCCATCCGGCCGCATCCAACCAACATGCATGGATTTTGGTGGCGACCGATTATTTTACTAAGTGGGTCGAGGCCGAGTCTTATCAATCAATATCCAGTGCGCAGGTGATCAGATTTTTCGAGAGCCACATTGTCCATCGGTTCGGTATTCCAGAAACAATCACGGCCGACAACGGCCCGGTGTTCGCATCGGCCGAAACACGGGAGTATACCGAAAGTATGGGAATCAAATTGGTCCACTCAACGCCTTATTATCCCCAGTCTAACGGACAGGCCGAGGCAAGCAACAAGGTAATCAAGGGCATCCTTGAGAAAATGATCGAGGAGAAACCTAGGGCATGGCACGATCTACTTCCCGAAGCCCTTTGGGCTTACCGAGTCTCAAAGCGATCGGCCACAGGCACATCTCCCTACGCCTTAACATACGGTCACGACGCCATTGTTCCTTTGGAGTTAAGGGTTCGGTCTCTTCGGGTGACCGAGCAGCTCAGACAAGAGGGGAAGGATTACACGCAGGCCATGGTTCAAGAATTGGAGGACTTGGAGCAATCCAGGCTCGATGCTTATAACTTAATGCAAGCACAGAAGCAGATCGCGGCGAGAGCTTACAACAAGAAAGTTAAGCAAAAGACTTTCGCCGAGGGCGACTTAGTATGGCGAGCCGTGCTTCCTATTGGAACGAAGGACCCTCGGTTCGGCAAATTCTCGCCTAATTGGGAAGGACCGTTCATTATTGAACGAATCCTTGGCCGAGGTGCTTTTCAGTTAAAAGACAGGGATGGAGAATGGCACAACTTACCAATCAACGGCCAATATTTAAAAAGATATATCCCGTCATTATGGGAGACGGCCGCGAAAAAGTTATGAAAAGGAAATATGCAACACAACAAAGATGGGTCAAGAATTCATGATTCATTTTATTCGTTGAGACACGATTACAAGGAAACGGCCAGGTCATGGCCGAGTACACACACATAAGGAAAATCACATCCTAGACCTACATACGGCAGCTTCACGGTCTTCTTGCTGGGCAGTCGAACCTTTCTTTCTCCCGAAGCCGTATCCCCGCCATTCCTGCCGACGATTAGTCTCGGCCAGAAACCTCGACCAGCCTAAAAAGGCCGGCCGTGGGAAGAAAAAGGGTGCACGCCGCATGAAGGAGGCTAAGAGGAAGGGCCGTCACTTCAATCACGGCCGGGGCCGCCATCCAGGCCACGAGGAGCGGCCACCACCCCGGACGTGGTAAGCAGTCGCCATCCTGGCAGTGGCGACGGCCATCCTTTAGGCCGTGGCAGCAATTGTCACTCTGGACATGGTAAGCAGTCGTTATCCTGGCCATGGTGGGAACCATCACCCCAACTTTGGTAAGGGCCGTCACTTCGGCCACGGGCGTCACCAAGGTACTCAGCCCATTGGACTCGGCCATGGTGGAATCATCGTACCAGGCCCTCCCGTCCTCATCAAATTGACAAGTCATCTGAAAAAGGCCGAACTGTTGAGACGGAGAACTCAGTAGATATGGCTCTCTGGTTCTGGAACGATTGCAATAAGGGCCATTAAAGCAGGTTCAAATGTGGAAGGTTCGTCCCAGAAATCAAAGGAAGGCGCCAGAATATCCAAAGGAAGGGAAAAGACTGTTGAATGATGGAAGGGTCTCAAACCATTGGAGGTTGAGGAAGTTGGGAAAGGCCAGTATGAGCTTTCGAAAAGCATTGAACTCAGAAAAGTCTGGGGGTGTGAAGGAAAGGCGAAGGAGTGGGTTTTTATACTCATGCTCACACTAGAATTCAAAGGTGGCATGATTCTCGTGAAACGAAACGGCCAGACAGCACATCTGGAGCACGCGAAATTATGACAGAAACCTGGCGGCCGGCGTTTGGAATTACAGAACAGATTAAAGGCTTGTGAGAATTAAGGGCATGGTGACACGTCGATAGTTCAGAGGACCGTCGTTTTACTTGACAAGACAGGGTGACGCCTCGCGTGAACTTAAGCAATAATGACTTACGCGACGTACTTAAGGCATTAAATGCGCCGACTGGATTGCGCATTTAATGCCCCAGTTGTCAGTCACCTCGGAAGGCTAAGGGTCCATCCCTTGGAATCCATTCGGCCCCCACTCGCGCCGAGGCCGAAGAATCCAGGGATGTGGGGGCAATGTTTGTGCCTAATAAATCACGGCCATGAATTGGCCGGGGGAACTTCTCTTCTCGGCCTCAAGCTGAAACGCAGCGTTTTGTCAGGGTGTTTGGCTTTCCAGAGAAACGAGAAAAATCACCAAGGCATGGTCATCTCGGCCAAGGTTACAGGCCGAGGCCGAGATCGAACAAGGTCACGGCCAAAGGGATTAAGGTCAGATCATCACGTGACAGCAGGGTCCCACGCTCCATTTAATGAAGCAAGGTCTCTGTTTATTGTAGCAAACCCACTGGCCAAGAATGAGCATTTAATGCACGAGGGAAGGTGGGAAGTGATTGGAGTCAGGATTTGGTGACAGAGATCAGAATGATTAGACGCCAACATTCTCACAAAGCTCTTTGCAGCTTGAGAGATTAGGTAATTGGCTATCAGAGCAATAAATGCGTCTCCACAGCCAGAAGCGCAGAATCCACGATCAGGGCGGCGGCCGAGATTCACCGGGATTCATGGAGTCACACCACCATACTTCACGATCCCAAATGTCGATTAGACTACCCACTTGGCGTAATCAGGCTCCACCATGCAGATTTTCAGCCTCGATTACCCATCCAGGAGCTCTGCCTATAATTACAAGACTCAGGACTACTTTCAACGGGTTCAAACACCAAACAAAAGCCTCCCACGGAGCAACTTATATTTTCCTGTAATGCACTTTCAATATCTTTACTTGCTTTTCTAGGAGTAGTGTTAGTTTGTAAGGAAAATCCATTCATCAATATATCAAACGACCCTTGATTTTCAAGGCGCCGGAGCACCACCTTTGTTATTTCGCTCACTCACCCCATATATCATACGACCGCCGCTCATTGAGTAGCGCGCCGGAGCACCGCCCTAAAACCCACCAAACACCACCACTCAACGGCCTTGTAGTTCAGGCCGTGAACCTCACAGCCGAGACTAGTTCCTCTCTCGGCTACAATCGTTTGATTAGAAGACGAGTTCAGACAGGCGCACTATCTAAACACTATCGCCCACTTCAAACATCTCGACGCACGGTAGACCGTGCTGGCACGCCCGCGCACAAACGCACCCCGTCCAAAAGCAGGAAACCGCGTGTTAACGCAAATCCCCTCGGCCCGGAACCCCAGGCTGTGAGATTTGCGCGGCAGACAGCTTCCAAATTAATATATGTTGATCTAGGTATTCCTAGGATCGTGTAGGAATTTGTGGATCGGGAATCGGAGCCCCGGATGTTCCGATTTAATAAGTTAAAGTTTGTGTTTTACGATAACCATCCGATCGTGCGATCGCGAGCGATCCGACCGTTGATCCGGACCAAACTTGCGGAACGTATATCCTAGAACTTTTGGAACCCATAGGAACTTTCGAATCGTAAAACAGAGGTCATGGGTTCCGCAGACCTGGTTGACCGGTTTGGGGCAGTTGACCCTCGGGTTACTGTGAGTCTTCCGAGGTAGTTTCACTCTTCGAGGAGTACTAGAACGACCCTTTTGGACGAGTCTTGACCGTCATTTGATTTATGTTGATTATGTGGGTTTATGAGATTATTTTTATGGTTTTGTGATGGAAATCTTATGCTTTTGAATTTAATGGTTTATTTAAATTCTGTTTATTTTTAATAGTTGAATTCTCTATTTTTGTAAAGTATCTGTGATATATATATGGGTTTCGACATTTTGGAGTGTCTTGAGTTTATATATAATATTTGAGAAAGTACTATCGTTGTTGATTATGTGTGGGGCACTTGGAATGTTAGTTGAGTGCTTTTAGCACTACCTTTGGTACCTCCCCGGTTATGGGTTTTATGCTTCAGATTTATTTTGCCCAGGCCCGTCGGAGTTTGTCCAGGCCCTTCGGATGTCTTCTTAATACGATGCCTTGGGAAAAATTGGATTAAGGAAGGGAATATTACTTTATAATATTTAAATAAGGATTACGAACTCCACCATCATACGTACCTCCCCCCTTGGATGATTATATTTGGAAACAGTGGATATGGACACTGGGATACATGGAAATGGATATATGGATATGGTTTGGATATACTATTCACACACGTGCCGGGTTTCGGGCGTGTGGGCTTTCTTGGTCACGGATCCTGGAATTGTGAGATGCCGGAAAAATTGTGGATATGGTCTGGATATGACGGAACCCGGGGCATCCTTTAACGGGATGTTGCTGTAGACCCTTGATTTGGTAGTCTGCACGCGTAGGACGGTTCCAGCCGTACGGTTCTTGATTCTTCGTCCATACGTGCTGGGTTAGAGTGTTAGTCCCCCAGTTGGACGACTCATCCCTAGCCACATGGACGTTTGAGGCCGGATAAGTGTGAGCTAGTCAACAATCCCCTGTTGGATTGTTTCCCCCAGTACATGATGTGCATCATCATATGTACCTCCCCTTGGATATTGATATATGAAAATTGTGGATATGGTTTGGATATGACAGAACCCGGGGCATCCTTGACGGGATGTTGTTGTAGACCCTTGATTTGGTAGTCTGCGCGCGTAGGACGGTTCCAGGCGTACGGGTCTTGATTCTTCGTCCGTACGTGCTGGGTTAGAGTGTCAGTCCCCCAGTTGGACGACTCATCCCTAGCCACATGGACGTTTGAGGCCGGATAAGTGTGAGCTAGTCAACAATCCCCTGTTGGATTGTTTCCCCTGGTACATGATGATGGTGAGAGGTGGGTGTTATTATATTACACATATGTATATGTGGTTTTGATTCTGGTTTGAGATTTGTGAGCTTGTACATGTATGAATGCTTGAGCCCTAGATTGGGAAGTGTTGTACGGCAACATACGCCTTGGATAGGGTATGGTTGCGGGATTGAACTGATATAAAGGGAAGAATTTGATAATGTGTTCATTTTGTGTTTTGTCGGAATTGGAGTTGTGTTAAATCCGAAATGTATCGTGGGTTATACTGTAAATAAATGTATTTTATCGAAGTTGTGACTGTTGAGAAAGAACTACGTGTGGCTTGATCCCTTGTCCAAGGGTACGTAGGCAGCCTAGAGTCTCACCTAGTTGCAACCGCAAATTATATTATGTTTAAAAGGTTTGATCGATTCTGAGTATGTGATTAGATGCTGATGTGGTTATTGGATTGGAATCCGGTTTGATGTTTCGGTGGTATTCGTAAAGTTGTTTGAAATATTCAGTTTCATTGTTTATGTAGTTTTTGACTTAAGAACTTTGCTGGTTTTGTTTCAGACCATTTGAAGGCCAGAGGCCTAATTTGTATTTTGCATGTTGATAACTTGTGCATGCTGCCAGTTGGGTTATAAATTGTGTTTTAATTTTCAGGTTGAAATTTTGGGAAAAGTCAAATTTACAAGGGAGATTCTGCCGAATTTTCAGTAGAAAGTCTCAGGTTTTTAGTAAGTGGGCCCGGCATTGGTGTGATGCCGGGACTTCCACAGGATTCGTCTCGAGTTTCGAGGAATTCGGGGCGGGTCCTGTCAATATTAGAATGTTGGCCTATGCTTGTTCCTACCTTTGCAACATCAAATGGATGAAATAGATCCCTCCTAAACATGTGTCGTTAATGTCAACTTCCCCATGTCTGAGGCAAGCCTTCACAAGTGTCATGCTCATTTGGAATCCATCATGGTGGAAGGCCATGCAAAGGACATCAAGAATGCCTATCGTTTATTGACTTAATGTTATCAATTGATTGAGGGAGTTTTGGGTCTCATCTTTTATCTTGTTAAACACTTTAATAGTTTTGACAACAAATTGTCCTAGGACAACTATTACTCCATTTAAACATATTAATAGTTACACTATACTCCCACTATTTAGTTTCAAAAACTCAAATAAATTTCATAAAACTATTTTATTTTGAAATTGGGAATATGTGTTACTACTAACGAAATACCTTTTGCATTTCTTAAGTATGGTTAAATAGTTGTCTATAGGCTCATAGATGATTATGGATATTTATTTTCGATTGAACATCGAGCCAAGATGTTGAATCTAGGTCTTTGGCGGGTGATTGATTTTATTACGCGTTTTAACTTTTTTAAAACATTCATGGTTGATGGGCATTGGACCCAAGACTATTCTCAAAGTCCCTAACTAATCTTCTTTCTCCTTTGTCTCCTTCTTGGGCTCCCTTCTTCCTAATCTCTATAGAAGACTCAAGGCCCAATGGACCTTGAGGGAATTGTGTTTGGAGGGAGATAGAAATTACATAAAAGAATGAGAGAGGAGAAGCATGCAAGCTTCTATTTAATTTACAAACCAATTGCTAATTTAAGCAACCTCAAAAAAAAATAAAAATTACAATCCATCCATTCAATCAAACCCATTCAACTAATGAATTAATGGCCAATCACATAGCTCAATTTGGTTTTTGGGGCCTTAAGTCCATAATCATCCTTATTCCAATCATTTAATCAAATTAAACAATAAAGGATATGATACATTAAACAATTGAGACTTTAGAACCTATGGGCTTATTTCCAATGGAACATTTAAATCAAACATAAATCTTTTAATGTTTCACTAAAAGACAAAACAATTTTGTTTTTAGTGTATTATGGCAAAAATTGCAATTTCAAAAGTAATGGGCCAAAACCGAAACTACATTTTAAATTTGAACCCAACATTTTTGTGTAATTGCATGAAGACCCAAAATGGGTCTCATCTTTGTAGCTGCCAAAATTTCAAGGGGGAGGGGAGGTTTTGTGTGTGTGGTCCCATTTGTCATGACATTCCAAATTGTACCCATAAAGCATCTTTATTCTCATTGGCCAATTTCAAAAGATGAAATGGCAATAGGAGACCCAAGGTACAACCCCATGGCCTTTGTCGTAAAATATTTTTGACTAACATGTAACCATCATATCTCATACAATTCCATGAATCAAAAGCAATATTCTCTAGGGATCAACAAGAACTTTTCATGAAAATCTCAAGAACATAAATAACATTCTCTTTCTTTCAAAACCTATTTATAAAATCATATAAAATCCTAAAATCTTGGAAAAATCATATTTGTGTTTAGAATTTCAAGACCAACACAACTATGTATATTAGGTAAGCATGAAAAACACACCAAAAACCCATTGATGCCGCCACCACCCTTTGTCCATTTTGAAAAATCTCTTTCCTGCAACATCCAAAATTCCAAGTATCAAGCATACATCTGAATCAATCATGAAAGATATGACATGTTATAACATTTATAACCATGAAACGACTAGGGCTAATATTCTGTTTAAGGGCCCTTATACTCCATGCTGGGAGAACTGAGATGTCAACATCAAGATGTTGTATCCTTATAGTGAGACATTAAGGCTTGGCAGTGCTTAGAAAGATTGGGTGGTAGATATGGAATCCCAATTTGGCACTTATTGGAGAGCAAATGGAATTTTTGATGCCATAACCTTTAGCCTCCAAGACTTGAAGCCAAAATCATCCATTTTAGCCTATGCCCTGAGGTTATGGAATAGCTCTTCCAACACCTTTAATTTCGGAGTTGGTCCAATGACACCAACTCTGCTAGACATGGCAGCCACTTTTGGCTTTAGGCCTCATGGGAGAGTTCCTGACTGCATTGATGACTATTAGAGGAAGTTCAGTCAGGGAGAGAAGTTGAAGAGAGAGTGCTCAACTTCAAACAAAGAAATAACTTACCACTCAGCCGACTCCAAGTTCATAGAGCATTTTAGTACAAAGTATTAGGAAAGATCCAAACAAGAACAGATGATGTTCCTATTATATTGGCTCAATAAGTTCATCTTTTCTAATGCTTCCAATTGTGTTCGAGTAGACTGGCTTCATCTAGCAAAGGCATTACACAACTACACAAATGTAGCTACTGGTCAATGGGTATTGGCCTCCATCTACAGATGCCTTCATGATGTGACAGTGGATCCTGTCAACATGAACATCAATGGACCAATTTGGATGGTCCAGATGTGGCTGTAATGGTATTTCCTAGAGCTGAGGACCACTGGGGTGCAATTTAGAGACGATATAGTACATGCACAGGCTTTGATAGGGAGTGCTCTCTTTGAGCCAAATACAGAGTTCTGCCTAGCCGTCTTCAGACACGAAACTTAGAGAAAAGAAAGCCAAGAGTTGGCTAGTGTTCGAAGACGGTATCCTTGGATCAAGGATAGGTTGATCTGTGAGACTCCTCCCTAAGCAGGCAGAGCTAAGGAAGAATTCTTTGCCTAGGCATTTGCATGCCTGCTCCCAAGAGATCTACCATATGGTGGCAACAAACTGCACCAATATGTGTATGAAGTGGAAGCCTACAACCCTCATTTATGTGGGAGGTAGTTGGGTTGTTAGCAGGTTATACTAGAGTACCTCTATACTAGTTTAAATTTGGAGAGCTCCTTCAAACCCCTCAAGATCAGTCTAGTGGAAGTAGCCAAAGCCTCCAAGAATATGTCAAGGCTTATTCCAGCCATGAAGATGGTTGGATATGAATCAAGTTGTCAATGCTCGGACACCTTCTTTGTGTAGTGCTCTGATGTCTCGAGTAGCAACTTCTGGCAGCCTGCCCCAAATGGCTTTAGAGACCTCTTCAAGGGATGTGATTTTGCAGTAGGTGGAGTGCAGAAGACATGAAGACCATCATCGGGAGCATTGAATCGGCCAACCAGAATACTTGCGTTGTTAAGCATTTGCATTTGTTCACCATTTTGCTTTGAGAATTCATAGAATTTCTACTAACGATGCTTTGATTGTTTTCCTGCAAAGAGAGCATAAGCTCCAGGCCCAGAAACAGCTTCCCAAGTTGGGATGACGCAATGGGAAGGTAAGACACTTCACTGTATTAGAATCTTGATTAGACATGTTGTGTCCGATGTATAGAATTTTCAACTAACTTTTGCCTGACTTTGTCTTTAGATGAAGGAGATGATGGAGAGGATAAGTCTCCTTTGATTATAAGCAAAGGTTGCAGAGCAAGCAGCCACTGAGGAAGAAAAGCTTGTTCAAACTCAGATTGAGGCTGAGCAAGAAACTGCAGTTGCAGTAGAGCCTCCTTCTTCACCAGTGGAGACTGCACAAGCCTCAAAGGCCAAGATAGGTAAATTCTTGGACTTTGATCTGACATTTTTGTCATTCAAAAGTCATCGGACTAACTTTACCTGATTCTTTTGAGCTTTGCAGTTAAGACTTTAATTCAAAAGCATAAAACTCCTGAGGTGCCTCATCCTCAGCTTGTGACCTCCAAAGATAATAAGAGATGAAGGAAGAGGGTCCAGGATGTTGAAGTTGGAATAATTGAAGACCTCACCAGGTTTGAAACTGTTGAAGCCTATTGGAGCCTCTCCAACTCCAGCTGTGAGCAGGGCATCTCTCCTGGCAGACCCCATAATTCATGAACTTGCAGAGAAACCTGGATCGAGCTTGCTTGTGGTTCTCCAACCAGTGAGCAAACTTCTTCCTTATGGCTCTTGTTAGTTTTTAAACCCTAGTTTAGGTAATAACTAACTGCATTTGGTTTCAGCTGACTGAGATAGAGATCAAGGAGAGGGAGGCAAGAGGAGAGACAGTGATGGAGGCCACTGCACTCAATGTGGATGCCTCAAAAGTCGGTCCAACTGCTCAGGTAAGATCATTCTTGGTCTTTTTTTTTGATAAGTGTGGATTCGGATAGAAATCCTGACTCTTTGATTGTTTCCTCTGCAAAACCTGTATGAACCTATTCTTCCAAGTCTAGACAAGCTTCAAAGATGTCTACTCCTCTTCCTGTGGTAAGCAAAAGCTTAGAGTCCTATCTGAAAAACCATGTTTTGGTCCTTCTAACAACTTGTTTTCTGATTTTTCCTTAGGCAAAAAAGACTGTCTCAATGGAGAAGTCTACTGAAACAACAACTGCTGCAAAAAGTCCGATGACTCAACATGTAATAATTTCAATTACCTATTGAAGTCATAAACCACTGCTTGGTTTAGTTGGGACTTATTCTGAGTTTTGGTTGCAGACTTCAAAGGTTCCAGCTCCTCAACCAACAACCAAAGTTTCTAAGACACAAATTGTCTTATCAGCACAGGTATTCCTTTTTTCCATCATGCTAAGATCAGAACTTAGCTTAACAGACCTTGATTTGGTCTTCTCAACTACTTTGTTAATACTCTCTCCATGTGCAGAAAACTACTGAGGTTGCTCTTAGTGTGGACAAGGGGAAAAGGGTGACGGAGGGTCCAAAGAGAGTGATTCCATACCTTGCCTCCTTTATGCAAACTCCAATGCACATTCAACATGAAGTTATCACAAAGAGCATTGGGCTGAGAAGGGAAAACATTGGACAGAAAAGTCTGAGCTGCTAGTTCACATCACTTCAACTCCTCATAGCCACAAAGTAGGCATACTCCTGAATTTCTTCAGATTGCCTTTGGCTTCTTGAAAGAGTTAGACTAACATAAAATGGTTGGTGTTTGTTGCAGCCACACTATACTGATTTGGAGATGGAGATGATGGGATCACCATTTCTTTCTCTCCTGGACTTCTACTTTAGGAATTTCTTTCTGGTGAGAACAGGGATCTCTAGGCTTTTTCAAGCCCTTAGGCCTATCAAAAACACTTTTTGCCCCTTGTTATCTTCTCTTGGACTGTACGGTCCAAAACAACTAGCAGAAGGCTTGACAATGTCATCCACTAGCTTGGCTCCTCTGTTGATGATTTCCCTATCAATCTTGGCACCTATGGCAGGTATCTCAAGATCACATTCGAGTTTGCACCTGGTGCATAAAACCACCCCAGCGACAATCGAGGCTTTGGGTCTTTCTATTTGTTTTAAGTTGACTTTCATGTTTCTTTCTTCCTCCAGATCTACGGTAAGTTTCCTCTTGGCCTGGTTAGGGCATTTGATGTTTACCATGTTCACAAGCATGTTTGGAAAATGATCCCTCTCCACTGCATCAGGTGGTGCTTTCTCCATCTTGATGTCTCCCTTGATGATCATATCTTGTACCAAATCCCTAAATTGGACACAGTTCTTTATATAGTGGGAGAAGGAATTGTGTACTTGCAGTATGATTTTCCCTTTAATTTGTCAAGTATGGGGAGTTTCTAATTTGGACCAAGTCTGAGAGCTCTGCGTTCGATTAATTCATCAAAAATACAATCTGCAATAGACAGGTCAAACGAGTATGACTTGTGATTTTGTTTGTAAGGCACAAAACCTCCAGTAGGTGGTGGAGCATTTCTTTGCTCTTCTGGTGGCCTTACTATAGTTTTGCACATGATTGGATTCTTTTGTGGCACTAGCTCAGCCATTACTACTTCCACATCCATGCATTCCATAGCTTCCTCACGTTCTCCCCAAAAACTTCCACTTGATGGACGTGATTTTGAGTTTTGAAGAAAGCAGGCTTGGAGTTGTATGTTGGCTTAGAATAGCCTCTTCTTTGGATATCCTCCTTGAATAGTAACTCATAATTTCCAACTTTCTGAGCAATCTCTTGAACATCAGCAAACTCTACATCATCAAACTTTATTCTTAGAGGGATTCTTAGGGCATTCTTTGCCATTATGGTGAAATGTTTCTCTTCCATGGGGATTTTGCACTTCATTCTTATTTTCTTGAACCAAGCAATGAAATCATGAACAAATTCATGTTCATATTGTTTAAGATTTGTTAAATCATTAAAAGTGACCTCTGGTTCAGGTCTATAATATTGGTCATAAAAACTGGATTCCATATGATCCCAAGTCAGGATAGAGTTAGAGGCCAAATTGGAGTACCAAGTGAATGCTTGACCATATAAGGTGCTACCAAATAACCTTTAGTTCAGCCACTTCATTATGCATAGCCATATGTTGGTCATTGTTATTTGGTATGATGAGATTAGCTCGTCCCATACGAGGAATTCTTTCTTCCATTTCTTCTTTTAAATCCTCATGTAGATTCACAGGAGTAGGTGGGCTTTGTTCTTCAGCTATACCATCCCTACCATAGTTACCATGGCTACCATTGCTGGTATGATTAGCATTATTATTGGTCTGAATTGTCTATTTCCATTTTCCTTTCCCTCTGCCCTCTTTTTCCATTTCCCTTTCCCTCTACCCTAATGCCCCTGGCCACTAGCAGGTTGTACTTTGGCAACTAGCAGTTACATGTTGGTGAAAGAAGTGAAATGAGAGAGATCTGGGCCTTGAAGTAGGCTCAAAGGCTACTCTCTAGTGGATTTCAATAGGCCTGCCACTACTGGTGAAACTTTTCTAGTAGAAAGAGGGGGTAAAGTGGTGATAATTTGTGAATGTATTGTGCTCATGTGATCTTAACCTCTAACCAAACCCACTGTGCTCTAAAGAGGGGAATATGGCTTTAGATAGGTTCTTTTCTATGCCTCAATGAAGAGGACTTCAATATTTCACTTGAATATGGAATAAAAGCAAGATGGATAATGATTTTAGACTATCATTGGATAGAAAGTACAATAACATATCTTGAATGAGAAGTGTCTGATGGACACAGTACAATTGCTGGAAAGTAAATACAAGTCCAAAGGGACTGCAATGAACTTAAATAAAAGTAAAGCAAGGTCTAATAAAGCCAGCAAAAGCCTTATTGGACAAAAACGTATCTTATCGGATAGAACTGCAATCTACTTGAGACAATGCAGGAAGTATCCGATGAGGATTTGTCAGAGATATTTGTAGTCAGAACTTGTCCGAGCGATGCTGGCAGAGCGTATAGGTTACAAACAATATTAAAGTAACTCCAATTAGGAATGGTCAATTGGGAATTAGACAATGTATGTGTTTGGGAAAAGAATAGAATTCCAATCAGGAGTTGTGAACTGGGAATTCAAAGACTGAGAAGGATTCAATTCAAGTCTTGGCTTTGGTATGTGGTGAGACGTTTTGCAAGTGTCTGAGTCTGGGTTATTTTGAGGTTGTCGAGAGTAAGCGTATTTTGAAGGTTGTTCAAAATAGCTTTGATTGATTCACTGTTGGATCTCTAACACTGAGCTTTTTTCCTCTACTTATAGGCTTCAAGGTCTTCAGTAAAATGGATGGCTGATTGATGGACGTTGCTGCTACAAACCATAAAGAATTCACAAGATAGTGCACACATGTCTTCCAAGTTGATGGTGATTTCCAGTCTTGAATATTGTGATTAATGTGCAAAATGTGATGTAACTAGTCAGCTTGGATATTTTACCATTCTTTATTTGCCAAAGACTGAATATTCTCTACCCAATCAAATTTCTTTATTGTTACTTGGAGCAAATTAATGTGTGACACTGTAGAAGCATAACGGTTTGAACTGTTTCTTACCCAAAGCTCAAACTGTGCCTTTTTAATTAGTTAACATTGACTGTTAAATAATTAAATCAGTTAAGAATAGCTTGGGCATTGGTGATTTTACCACGTGCTATAATTAAAACCCATTTAGCTTGGTTATTAATACATTAATTGGTTCTTACTGTAACTTCGGACACTTTCTGTCCAAAGTGGAACTTTAGCATCAGACACAATTCTACCCGAAATGATGTATTGTAGCGTTGGGCACTGTAGCATCAATCAGTTTTGTTCGAAGTGCTGGTTGACCATGCGTTGGTCAGTGTTCGCAACCGGCTTCTGTCCGAAGGGCCTGGAGCGCAAAGGCATCAATTGGGCCTTTTTAGACATTGAAATAGCTATTGGTGGTTGGGCCTCAGTTAATTAACCACAAAATTGGCCCATTATTTGTAGAAATTATACTGTATTAATTTTGGTCCGAACAGTAATAATAGCTTTGTTAATGTTCCAGTTCTTCCTAAGGTGATCAGTTTTCCGCTTCTGATGGACTGTTCCAGATAAAATTGGCCACGAATGCTGGCTGTTTGGGTTTGGTATTTTGGGGAGATGATAGAGGAGGTGATGGTGAGCAACTTTCGTTAAGGAACGAAGGCGAGATAAGGTCGTTACGGCGACAGAAAGTCGCCGTGAAATTGGTTATGCGGCTACCCTGTTTTCTAGAGAGAGAGAGAGAGAGAGAGAGAGAGAGAGAGAGAGAGAGAGAGAGAGAGAGGCTAAGATATGATTTTAGCCAAGCTTTTAAACAAAAAAGGTAAAATTGTATTTTTCGTTTATAATTTAGACAACCCAACGAATCTGGGTCTCCTCTTCGGGCATATCCACTACAAAATTTGATTTCTATGTATCAAACCCAAACAAAAATGTATCAAATCCTTATTAGTAAAGATTCTTATGACTAATACCTTTTTTTTTTTTTTAAATACAGGTAAGTTATTTTTGAGTTGACATGGTCACAATAATTTTTAGGTTATTAAAGATAGCGCACCTAGTTTATAAGTGAAGAGCACCACCCCTAATATATATTTCCCTCAGTGAAGAGCACCACCACCCACAATAATTTTTATATACATAATTAGAGGATATTAGGTAAAATTTCCCTTCACACGAGCAAGAGGAAGTTTGAACTAATTTTGATTGTAGCTCATTATTCCATTGCTTAAAATTAGGGGATCAAAAAACTTTCAGCAATTAAAGAGTAATTTAATGGCATAATTGGTAAATAAATCAAATTACATGGATACATTTTATCCTATATGGCATCTAATTGATTTTAAAATTGGGTTTTATTTAAAGGTTTTATTACTAGAGTTTTTGAATTGCTTAGGCCAATATTAATGTGACTTTTTTTTTTGTCACAACGACCAGTGTGATAGATTTTGATAGATATTACAACCTCTTCATAAAAAAACGTTATCATTATAATCGTGTTGTTCTAATTTATACTTGATTCATTTACTAACACCAGAAGTCCTAAAGATAATATCAAACGTGGAAGCAAATATTTTGAACTCAAAAGATGAGAAAGGGAGGACTCCACTGCATTGTGCAACATCAATTGGTTATCTAGAAGGGGTTCGTTTCTTAGGCAGACGTCTCATGGATTCTCATCGAAAGGATCATTGTGGCAACTTTCCGATCCATTGTGCATCAAGCAAAGGTCACATCGACATTGTTAAAGAGCTGCTTCGACATTGTCCCGATTCAATGGAATTGAGGAACTCAAGTGACCAAAATATACTCCATCTTGCAACAAGATGTGGCGAGGACAATCTTGTCAAATATTTTCTCAAGAAGGTTGAGTTTCAAATGTTGATAAACCAAAAAGACAACAGAGGAAATACTCCTTTGCACTTGGCAAAGATGTACCATCATCCCAAGGTTGTGGACCTTCTCACTTTCGATAGAAGGACCAACTTAAAGGTCTTGAATGATAGGGGCATGACATCTCTTGACATTTCAGAAAGCACTTTGGAAACTAGTGCATCATATCATGCGGTATGTTTGTGCTATACCTACTTTTATCATATTACTAATGATGATGATTTTTGCTATCATACCCAAGGGACTTCCTTGTTTTATTTAGTGTGTTAAGTACAAGACATCATTTAGTAGTCTAGAAATTGAACAAAGAACTAAAAGGAGAAACAAGTAATTGAGAAAATACTGCAAACACTTGAGGCGGATATAAATAAGCTGGAATGGATGATCTAAAATAGGGATCATCATTTGGCCCGCGATCCGCAGGCCAAAGTGGGTAACTTGAGGCTCGATGGGCCAAAGTCCAGCCTAACCCGATGGGTAATTAGGCCCACTCAGCCCAACCCGTTCTAAGGTTGGATAGGACTTGCGCTTAGGATATGAACCCTTCGGCCTGGCTTGACTAGGCTTGCCCATTGCCTTATTTTCATCCCCCCATTTGGATTCAATTAAAAATACTAGAAATTCAAATTCCCAACAAATCAAAATATAAAAATCCAGTTTTAGTATAAGATACAATTTATATCAATATTGATACCTCAATCAGTCAATGTATATACTTTATACTAAAATCTCATAAAATTGTGTTTAATTATTTAAAAAATAAGGAATATAAACCGCCAAAAATATTATTGAAAACATTAGTATTTCAAAAGTTCATTTTTCATGCTTAGTCAATATTGAGGTACCAATACTATTATAAAGTGTATCTTATACTAAAATTGGATTTTCATATTTTGATTTGTTGGGAATTTTATTTTCTAGTATTTTTAATTGAATCCAAATAGGGGTACTTCCTTACTTACATTGTAAACTTAAGTGATTGGAGTAATATAAAAATTAATTAATGTAAAAAGACAACACATTTACTTAACAATAAAATTAAGGCAATAAGGCAATATAGGGCAATGTCAGCCTGGCCCAACCTGGAAAGCCAACCTAGGCTCGGTCCAATGGGAGGGCCTGGGCCGATCCCTTTGAAGCCTCAGCCCAACTCGAAAAATAAAAAAGCCCATCAAAGCCCGGCTCGGACCAATGACGATCCCTAATTTAAAATGTACCATACATCATGTTGCGGATCCACTAGAGGTTTTACTGCTCTTGAGCACGGTATGTTATGGTGCGACCTGACTGTTTGATAAAAGTCCTCTAAGAGGCTAAGGCAGGGAAGAGATAAACTTATTTTGTTGTACTTAACAATTTACATTATCAAAACATGAAGAAGGGATCTAAAGATGATGACCGATTGGTTTGGTTAGAGAGTAATATTGGTGTCGATGTAGAGCTACAGGTCGGCTCTTTTAAACGACTGGTCGGCTATGGCCAAACAGACCGATCGGTGTGCCCAGAGTCTCCAACATGTTGGCAGAGTTATTACCCGTTTTGATAAAGAGGAGGGGCAGAAGTATGTAATATAGAACCCAGTGTATATGTAGTAATGATTGAAGCAGAATCAGGAGCAGGGTCTTTGGAATTGTGAGAAGTGACAAGAAGGGTCTCGGGGGTATTAGATATGTGTAAAGTTGTGCCCCCACTCTTCGTGTCAGGCATCGCAATAGAATTTGGTGATACGGGTTGGAGTTTAGATTAACTTTTGCCAAACAAAGTTAATTTTATTTGAAGGAAACATGCATCTAATGCTTAGGAAATGAACTTTAGCCACAACCTATACAACAAAAACATTCTAAATGGCGGATTCATTTTGTTTATACTAGTTGAGCTAAACTTTTTTCATTTTAAACCAAGTATCTTAGCCTAGTCTCTTTGAACACAAATAGAAAAAGGAAAAAGGGAATAGATATTTATCCTTGATGACCTTTTCTTGATTTTTCAAGAATGAACACCTTTGTTGGAAAGGCTTTTTTGTTTCTCTTGATTTTGACTCCTTCACCTTAAGGCTCCAAGATTGGAGTCCTTTACCTCACCACACCAAATGCTCGTAGAGATGAAGAGAGGGTAATCAAGAAGTATGGATGCTAGTCTACTTCTTGATTGGACCAATTTTTGGTTTATGGAAGATGAGATACAAAGATGATCACTCATCAACCAAAGTAGGAAACCAAAAACCCTAGCTAGGTTTTTTCCAACACTTAGCTTATATAGGACAACACAAAAAGCAATTGGGTGGGTATTTGGGGCTCCATTTAGTCCATGGGTCATGTCATCTTATGCTACTTATCCCTTGGGCCCAATAGCCTTTTGGGCTGTTTTGTCCCTTTCCTTTTAAATCATATTTAAAAGTCCAATCCAATATTTCTATATGTTAATATTAATTCCATAATTAATCTTTTAATTATAATTTAACTATTAAATTATAATTATAGTCTTACTTAATTGACCAGGTCAAACTATTTGACTTTGGTCAATTGCTCCGGTCAACATGTTGACTTTGACATTTGATTATCAACCATTGACTTGTGTCTCCTCATTTTATTTCTCCTCATTTGTACCTCTAATTACATTCTTTGGGTGTGCAGATCCGTAGGTTCCCTTTAGCAAGGTAATGGGTTGACTCAACTCCTCAGAGATGATATACGAATTAAATTCCACAATTTAATTCTTCCTATTAATAAAGGTTAATTGAAACCTTTTAGGACATCCACAAACTGTTTGTGCCTAATAAATCACGGCCATGAATTGGCCGGGGGAACTTCTTTTCTCGGCCTCAAACTGAAACGCAGCGTTTTGTCAGGATGTTTGGCTTTCCAGAGAAACGAGAAAAATCACCAAGGCATGGTTATCTCGGCCAAGGTTATAGGCCGAGGCCGAGACCGAACGAGTCACGGCCAAAGGCATTAAAGTCAAATCATCACGTGACAGCAGGGTTCCACGCTCCATTTAATGAAGCAAGGTCTCTGTTTATTGCAGCAAACCCACTGGCCAAGAATGAGCATTTAATGCGCGAGGGAAGGTGGGAAGTGATTGGAGTCAGGATTTGGTGACAGAGATCAGAGTGATTAGACGCCAACATTCTCACAAAGCTCTTTGCAGCTGGAGAGATTAGGTAATTGGCTATCAGAGCAATAAATGCGTCTCCACGGCCAGAAGCGCAGAACCCACGATCAGGGCGGCAGCCGAGATTCACCGGGATTCATGGAGTCACACCACCATACTTCACGATCCCAAATGTCGATTAGACTACCCACTTGGCGTAATCAGGCTCCACCATGCAGATTTTCAGCCTCGATTACCCCTCCAGGAGCTCTACCTATAAATACAAGACTCAGGACTACTTTCAAAGGGTTCAAACACCAAACAAAAGCCTCCCACGGAGCAACTTATATTTTCCTGTAATGCACTTTCAATATCTTTACTTGCTTTTCTAGGAGTAGTGTTAGTTTGTAAGGAAAATCCATTCATCAATATATCAAACGACCCTTGATTTTCAAGGCGCCGGAGCACCACCCTTGTTATTCGCTCATCCACCCCATATATCATACGACCGCCGCTCATTGAGTAGCGCGCCGGAGCACCGCCCTAAAACCCACCAAACACCACCACTCAACGGCCTTGTAGTTCAGGCCGTGAACCTTACAGCCGAGATTAGTTCCTCTCTCGGCTACAATCGTTTGATTAGAAGACGAGTTCAGACAGGCGCACTATCTAAACACTATCGACACCTCAAACATCTCGACGCACGGTAGACCGTGCTGGCACGCCCGTGCACAAACGCACCCCGTCCAAAAGCAAGAAACCGCGTGTTAAGGCAAATCCCCTCGGCCCGGAACCCCAGGCCATGAGATTTGCGCGGCAGACACAAACTATGGTTGTCGCCTAGCAACAAGTCACGGTTATTCGAGCTAAATGAGACGTTGTGAAAGAACCTATTCAAATTGGAATGACCGTGCAATTGAATCCTTCTCTTATGTCAATACTCCGTATTCACATAATTAGATCATGGAATATGATTGTCAATATCCTAATGTGAATAATTCCTTTTATATGATTATCCTGGTAAGATTTGAAGACTTCTTCTTTCAAGTCTTATCCACTACTCTGTGCAAAGATTTGACCAATCATATCTTGGAGTATTCTCTCTCATTTACTGAGAGTAGAGATTCCTTGTTGTACATTCATTTTCTTCCATGACTCTATTGAGAATCTTGATGAGCACCTTTAAGCTATGCCTAATTCAGAATGACTGTATAGTGCCCTCAAAGATTAACAACATAGCCACCAAACATCTATGATGCCTCAGGTCTAAGAATTAGTTTGCACCATTACAATTTATGAGTTCTAGCTTGACATGTGAGTAAAGACTTCCATACTGTAACTCATGTGTTGGATCGCGTTCAGTGTACTTGTTCTTCTACAAGCACCTACACACATATCAATGTGTCTCCACACTTAATGACTTGAGACCTTGCCATTCATTACATATAAAGATGATACTATGAGTACTGGTCTTTGAGGAATATTGACACGCAATCAATATTCCTATGACCAGGAACATATTCAGGATTTAGGGATGATGAGAAGTCTCCATGTATGCAATCTCATTACATAGCTCTTGTATCCACTTATGTATTCTTTGGACTATGGTTGTTCTACATATTGAAAGATAATATAGGATGATTTAATGTATAAAACAACATTTCTTGCCCATTGATAACATAATATGTCTTTTATCAAAGATGTCCTTAACTCTAACTATTACATAATTAGTTGGCTTTAAGGGCATATTTCTAACATTATTGTCATACATTATTTAATTAATAATTTTTTCTTATTATTTATTAATTAATAATATTGTCAGACCACGTAAGCAGTTAACGGCAAAAGTGACTCAATAAATTAAAACCCTAAACCCTGAACCTTAATTAAATAAATAAATGAACATCACTCATCTTCTTCCCCCAACCCTAGCACCCCACCATCTCCTCACCGCCACCCACCCCCACCATACCCTCTCATGACTGTCACCTACCTCCACCCCCACCCTCTCGGCGCCGCCGCCAACCCCTTCCTCTTTCTCTCTCTCTCTTCGAAACCCGGGTTGGGTTTTGTCGTCGTTGAATTCGACATCCTTATGGACGTCAAGTTCAAACTCCAACTTCATTTCCAACCCCCAATCTCCCACCATCCACATGTCCTACCCTCTCTCAGTCCTTTTCCTCCGCTATCTCCTCACCATTCCACCACACTTCCTCATCTTTCCACCACACTTCCTCATCTTGCCTCTCATTCAAGCTCTCTCTTCCCTCGATGACGACGACCCCATTGTGCAACAAGTCATGCATCTCACATCAAAGGGAACCATGTCGGGTTGGATCTGAACTCCATGACGATCTGATTGGCCCATCATCGCGGAAATCCCTTCTCTCCATCTCGCTTTCTCCTTCTATGCCTCTGAATTCGCAGACCCAATAAACACCACCAACACCCCAAAATGGTATCGCATGACAATTGGTGGTGGGTGGTGGCCGGAGATGATGGTTAGTGGGTGGCAGCGAAGGATGGCAGGGATGACTGGTGTCGGCAGTGGAAGAGGGTGTTGGCAGGTGGCGACTAGTGTAAGCGGTGGGTGGGGGTTTATAATGGTGCCAAAAGAAAAAAGGAAAGGGACAAAAACGTAAATGTTAGTCATTCCTATAGCACATGGGCTTAATCATTGACCTTAAACAAAAAAATAAAATTAAAACTCATTCACCTAGCCCAAAACAAACATATAGGCCATTTACCATATACTAATTATTAACGTTTTTTTTTTTCATCACTATACACTAGTTTTTCTTAGAATTAATACATTTGAGACTCCAAATTCGAGACAACTACAATTTTAATTTTATTCACCATTATTTTTTTTTGAGTTGGGATTAATTTTTTATGCTACCCGATCATTGGCGGATCCACAGAGGCACAAGGAGACTTGCCGGAAACTTCCTTGTAGATGCTAGAATTTGCCCCTCTGCTAGTGCCCTCAAATTGTTCTACTAAATGCCTCAAAGAGGTTGTTTTGTTTGCTGCTGTGTGAGACCCTCAATATTTATCTTCAATTGTTGGATGCGATCTCACAAACATGTAGGAGAAAACGGTTCATCAATCGGAGCTCCAAAACCAAAGTTATAAATTTTAGAAATTTTTTCAGAATTCATGTTGTAGAGGAAGTTCGAAGAAGAAGAAAGACTCGACGTCAATTTTGATTCCTTTTTTAAATAGTCCAATAGCAAGCCGTCACATGTCAATTTTTATTTGGACTAACATAAAAAATTCATTAAAAACTCATATATGCACCGAAAAATTCACCGAAAATTACCCCGAACTTGTAATCCCGTGTACTTTTATATCGTGACCTCCAAACCATATGTGCTAGCTTTTGGTTAGATTAATTGGTATTAATTTTGGTTAGATTAATTAGTATTGACTTTCGTTAGATTAATTATGTAATTGACATGGATTTTGTTCATATATATTTAATATGAATTTTGGTAAACTAATTGTGTCCATTGACATAGATTTTGTTCATATTAATTGATATACCATATAGACTATAATCAATTAGTAATAGACGTAAAACTCTGATTTGTTTTAATTTTAAATGACATTAATATTGTTTAAATTCTAAGGGCATTTGCTTGTCTAAATTATTTTTTGATTTTTAGTGTTTTAAATATTGCACTTCCCTTGAAAAATTCATGGATCCACTACTGCATGCAATTCGTATGCCTTGGTTTCAAGCAACAAAGTTTTCAATATATTAATGGTACCACTTGTGCAGATCATACCTGCTGTAAAAGAAGAAGAAAATGGCGTGATCCAGTTATATTCCTCAGAACAAAATCCAAGAGACTCGAGCAGCCTACCTGAACTTGATCAAATTTTGGTTGAGCAAGGCCCAGGTATGGAAAAAAAAAGAACTACTGCCGCTGCTGGTCAGATTCAGAACAAAGCAGTAGCGATAGCTTGGTGGCTGGTAAATAGACTGGTAAATTGCTTGGAATACCCAAGAAATTGGTTGAAAGAGACACGTGGCATGCTGATGATTGTGGCAACCATGATATCAACCACAACTTTCCAAGCTGCAGTTGACCCACCCGGTGGCGTTTGGCAAGACAATAATACAAATAGTAGCGCTGGAGGTACTACTTATTGCACCCATGATAACATATTCTCTGCTGGAACTTCAGTGGCAGGCAGCGGCTCCCCAGGAGTCTTCCTCGAGTTCGTAACATTCAATACCGTCTCGTTCATTGCTTCTCTCAGTGTCACCCTTTTGCTTGTTGGCGGATTTCCCCTCCGGAATCGTGTAATTATGTGGCTTTTATCAATGGCCATGTGTCTCACTCTCACTTCTATGGCACTCACCTATATACATGCTCTCATCTTAGTGTTCCCTAATACTGAAATTTACAAATCATATGATTTGCGATACATTGCTTGGGATCATAGCTGCAATCCACACCATTCGTCTTATCATTTGGTTGGCGAGGAAGTTGTGGGGCAGGTTCAAGCATAAGATCCCAAAAAGCCTCAGGAACGTGATTGATAGTTTGGTGGATAGTTCGAGAGCACGTCACCGTGGCAAAAAATTCTGAGGAGAATGTACGCCTGTCGTTTCCTTGTGTGTTGGAACAACTACACCGGATTGTGTTTCACTAATCCAAACCGTCCATGTTGTAGATACTCATTCAAAGATCATTTCTACAAAAAATCACTTGAATCCGATATCGTTTGACCACTCAATTGTGTTATTGAAATTTTAGTACTTTGTTGAAGCACCGTGTTAATTGATTTTGTAGGATACAATTGGATGTCGAAACGGTTTCTGATTTTTGTAATTTTTTGTAAGGATGATCTATGAATGCAGACTTAAAAAATAGATGGTTTTGATCATTGGAAAAAAAATTCGTAGGGTACCCTAAGGGGTGTCCCTCAAATAAAAAATTATTTGAGGGATCCTCAATAGAAGGGAACTGTATATATATCTATAAAGCTCGGAGAAAATTGTTTGAAGAGAAGTGCTCAGACTTTTGATAACTGATAGAAGATATATCATATATGAAACTCTTCATAGGCTTTGCAAGATGCATAACTGATGCAAAGTATATATTAATAATTCTAGTGTTTGGCTAATATAGTAAAGAGAGAGGTTAAGCTGACGTGTGGTTAGTTAGTGACGTGTCACAAGGCTGTGATATTAATCATGTGTATTAGTTATGTTAGTTGTTGTAATAATCACGCGGGTTATTCTTCAGTCAGTTAGGAGGTTTTGTAGTTGCTTTGTAGCTAAGCAAAGCTTGAACTATTACTATAATTAAAGACTGTACTGTATTTCTCATTAAGGAAAAAGAAATCTGAAATACAAGTTCTCTGTTGTTCTCTCAATTCCTATGTTTTCTATTTCTCCAATGTTCTTCTTCCTCAATTCTTCTTCTTCTGTTTGCATCTAGAACCTTGTAGACATCAGAACTTTCCAACCCTAATTTTGAAAAATTAAAATATTTTGTTTTAGAGAGGTTCACATATAAACCCTTTATTAGAGACTAATAACTTATAAAAATATGGCACTGGGTTCGTGGTCGGAGGTAGTCGGGTCTGGTCGAGTTGTACGAAATCTTTACTCTTTTTTTTTCTTTTGGTAATCTACAAATTAGTTGAAAGATCCATTGAACTCAATCAATCTATCACAGAGGAATCAATATAGAAAGAATAGTACAATGACAAAGATGATTCCCAATCAGCAAAGAAGACTTTTGAATAGAGAAACTGGAAAGTAGTTTTTGAAATGAAAACAAACTTTCTTAAACAAAAAGTCTTCCCAATCAAACTTTAATTGTTTCAAAATCAGAATTCTAAACAGATTATGGTTTGAAAACAATTCTAAATTTAGCACAAACAAGATGCGTGATTGAAGGAAGATATTACCTCAGAAGTCGTTTATTGAAACATGTGCCTTCAAATCAGATCTTGGAATTTGAGACAATTGCCATTGCTATTCTATCACAACAAGTTTACCATCTATGCTAATCTATCTAGGGTCTAGGGAATGCCAATCACATAATCATATACTAACAACTCTTTAATAGGATATGGAATTCATGTGAAATCCATAACGTGATCGCTCTTGGTTATATGATTCAATATCAGCACAATTAGAAGAGTCTTTCTTAATTGAGCTTTGACTCCAGCCGGAGATTCCTTAATCATATCTCAAAACATTGTCTCCCTCTTACTGGAAGTCGAGATTCCTTGTCGTACACTCACTTGCCTTTATGGACTTGTCGAAGATCTCGATGTTACCATGAGTCGAGCTCTTGAGCTCAACTTTTTCATATAATCAAAGACTGACTACGCATACATAAGGCGACCATGGTGTCCCAAGTCTAAGTATTAACCTTGCGTTATTACAGCCTATGAAATCTTGTTTGACATGTAAGTAAAACTTCTACATGAGATTTATAGTTTGATCGCGTTCAGTGAACTCATTCTCTAACGAGCACCTACACACTTATATGAATGTACATATACGAATGACTCAAGAATAGCCATCCTCCTAGTTGAACAGATATGGAATAAAAGCAAGATGGATGATGATTTTAGACTATCATTGGACAGAAAGTACAATAACAGATCTTGAATGAGAAGTGTCTGATGGACACAGTACAATTGCTGGAAAGTAAATACAAGTCCAAAGGGACTGCAATGAACTTAAATAAAAGTAAAGTAAGGTCTGATAAAGCTAGCAAAAGCCTTATCGGACAGAAACATATCTTATCGGATAGAACTGCAATCTACTTGAGACAATGCAGGAAGTATCCGATGAGGATTTGTCAAAGATATATGCAGTCAGAACTTGTCCGAACCATAGATAGGAGTTTGATTTAAATAAGTTGGAAATCGAGACCAACTATTAAATCATACCAAGCGATGCTGGCAGAGTGCATAGGTTACAAACAATAGCAAAGTAACTACAATCAGGAATGGTCAATTGGGAATTAGACAATGTATGTGTTTGGGAAAAGAATAGAATTCCAATTAGGAGTTGTGAACTGGGAATTCAGAGATTGAGAAGGATTCAATTCAAGTCTTGGCTTTGGTATGCTGTGAGACGCTTTGCAAGTGTTTGAGTCTGGGTTACTTCGAGGTTGTCGAGAGTAAGCGTATTTTGAAGGTTGTTCAAAATAGCTTTGATTGATTCACTGTTGGATCTCTAACACTGAGCTCTCTTCCTCTACTTATAGGCTTCAAGGTGATGGTGATTTCCAATCTTGAATATTGTGATTAATGTGCAAAATGTGATGTAACTAGTCAGCTTGGATATTTTACCATTCTTTATTTGCCAAAGACTGAATATTCTCTGCCCAATCATATTTCTTTATTGTTACCTGGAGCAAATTAATGTGTGACACTATAGAAGCATAACGGTTTGAATTGTTTTCAACCCAAAGCTCAAATTGCGTCTTTTTAATTACTTAACACTGACTGTTAAATAATTAAATCAATTAAGAATAGCCTGGGCATTGGTGATTTTACCATGTGCTGTAATTAAAACCCATTTAGCTTGGTTATTAATACATTAATTGGTTTTTACTGTAACTTCGGACACTTTCTGTCCGAAGTGGAATTGTAGCATTAGACACAGTTCTACTCGAAATGATGTACTATAGCGTTGGGCATTGTAGCATTAATCAGTTTTGTTCGAAGTGATGGTTGACCATGCATTGGTCAATGTTCGTGACTGGCTTCTGTCCTAAGGGCCTGGGGCGCAGAGGCATCAATTGGGTTTGAGCAAACTATATATATATATATATGAATATGGTGGATTTAATGCATTGGTTTCATGCATGGTTTTCTAACAGTGGGGTTATATTACTTTGGTTTAAATTGAACTAAATTTTGTTTTGTCCACTCACAATTTTCTGTTTTGCGCCCCACAGCCAGTAGTGACTGGAACGAGCCGCAGTGCCGTGTTTTGTGCTCCTGTCATCACGAGCTTCAGTACTTGAGCCTTCACGGAGCCTCTGTACTCTGTAAATACGTAAAACTTCATTTTTGATGGTTTGTTAAATTCTGTTAGATGCTCTGTTATTGCCATGTTAGGATGTAATTTTTGAGGCCGGAGGCCATGGTTTGTAACACTATACTTTGTGTAATGCATGCTGGCTGTTGAGTTGTAAATATCTGTGCTTTTGACAGGTTTGGAATTTGGGTTTTATCCTGTTTACAGGGGAGACTCTGCCAAAATTTTGGTAGCAAGTCTCGGTTTTTAGTAAGTGGGCCCGGCATCTGTAGGATGTCGGATTTTTAGACGGGATCCGTCCCGGGTTCCGAGGAAATTCGGGGCGGGTCCTGTCAGAGGTGATGGTGAACAACTTTCATTAAGGAACGAAGGCGAGATAAGGCCGTTACGGCGATGGAAAGTCACCGTGAAATTGGGTATGCGGCTACCCTGTTTTCCAGTAGAGAGAGAGAGAGAGAGAGAGAGAGAGAGAGGGAGGCTAAGATCTGATTTTAGCCAAGCTTTTAAACAAAAAAGGTAAAATTGTATTTTGTCGTTTATAATTTAGACAACCCAACGAATCTGGGCCTCCTCTTCGGGCATATCCACAACAAAATTTGATTTCTATGTATCAAACCCAAACAAAAATACTCTATAAGTATCAAATCCTTATTAATAAAGATTCTTATGACTAATACCTTCTTTTTTAATTTTAATGATGAATCGCTGTTGGTTATCCAGTTTATACTTGGTATCAAGATTCATATCATGATGTCAATTATTTTAACAATAGTTGGAGTTGGAGTGATGATCATTTTTTTCATTGATTTTATACCCAAGCCGCAAAGGAAAAGAGGTTAGTGTTCAAGATTCAATAAGTTAACAGTGGATGCTTAATGTCTATGTTGAGAATTACAGCCATAATTTGTATTGTTGTGATCTCAGTATTTGTTAAGAATTAATCTTTCATTGTGGATAAACTAAAGTTTGTTTTGTAATAATATCTTTATTAATGTTGCAGTTCTTCCTAAGGTGATCAGTTTTCCGTCTCTCTTTTAAATGTTTGCTCTTAACAATGTTTATGTTTTTGTCGGTGCAACACTTGTACGTTTTTGTCCATCGCTTACAGAAAGCTTGCCCACATGTACGATCCTGATAAGAACGGCAATGAAGAGACTAATAAACCATTCACCGACATCAACAATAATGTTTTTGTTTTTTTTCCGTCCAACACTTGTACGTTTTTGTTCATCGCTTTACAGAAAGCTTGCCCACATGTACGATCCTGATATTTGTCAATAGAATTTTGTCCAACTTCTTTTTGTTAATTAAATTTTCTCGGGATGTTAAAGTGTAATTAACTCATCTGCTACTCTTTTACTTTTCCATTTAAACTTATTATCCTTTTTTTACAATATCATTCTGTCTATCCAGAATCTAAAATCTTTGTTTTTGTCAAACAAAGTAGGGCAAATATTCAGTTATGCTAAGATATGCTCATATTCGCTCATTTTTTTATTCTTCTCCAATATGGAGGTATTTATATAAGTACAACCCTAAATAAAATAGGAAATATATCTAAATTACAAATAGGAAGTAAATCTCTATTACAATAGGATTAAATAATAATTGGTAAGTAACCAAAGTTCTAATAAAATAAGGAACCCAAATCCTAACTGAGTAAGGACTCGCCAACAGTTTTCTGGGTTGCTAATCTAACAACTGGGATCTTTTTGTTTCTTTTCTTTAGAAAATATTTTGTTATGGTTTTTGCTTTCGTTTTTCAAAGGACAATTCAAACTAAAAATGAAAAAAGAAAAAAGAAAAAAAAGAGGAAACAAGAAAACACAGTAAAGTCTACAATAGGAGAGCCACATTTTACCCAAGTTACTAAAAGGTTCACATTTTACCGTAGTATGACGTGCACTAGACATGCGTCATCAACATTTTACCGTAGTCTCTCTCTCACATTATTGGTAGGCCTCAGCGATACAAGTAATAATTAGAGTATCAAAAGGTTCACATCTTACCGTACTATCACGTGCACTGAGTATTGATGCATTCATCAAGATGAATCTGTGCACTGAGTATTGATGCGAATGCATTCATCAAGATGAATCTGTCTCCCTCTGTTGACCCAAAAAAAAAAATCTGTCTCTCTCACATTATTGGTAGGCCTCAGCGATACAAGTAATAATTAATGCTTTACCAAAAAAAAAATAGTAATAATTAATGGGAAATATATTGAGGTTCTGTCGATCTTCACTTTCATGAGGATCCTGGTGTTGGTTGTGCTAGACCTGGTGGGCTTCCTCTGATGGGTACTAGTTTTCTAACAAATGATGCAGTTTAGGGTTTCCCAAGCGACATATTGAGTTGTAGTGTAGAAGTAGAACTAGTACTGTATTCATTTGAAGTGAAGCAAGCTATTCTTCTCCCTCTCTCTCTCTCTCTCGGGCTCCTCAACCTCCATCATTTTCCGGTAAGTACGTTTCAGACCGTGATTGTATATATATAGTTGAGTTGATATAATTAAGAGGGCACTCATAGTCACTCATTGATCGATCTCTGCAACGTTGTGCAGATCGGAATCTAAAGCAACGTTGAAGTCCATATATGGAGCCGTTAACTAATAGGGAGGTACGGACTGTAACGGAACTACCATCACAGGAAATGGAAGCGCATCATCAAACACAGGACTCTGAGGAAACAGATGGTGATGCTGATAACTTGCGCTTGTACCAGCAGCTGTACAGCTATGCTACTCAGGGCAACACAAATAGATTTCACGACACTACTGAAAAGAAGCTTCAGGATCCCTTGGCTCGTGTTCAGTTTTCTGTCTCAACGGAGCCCCCAGAATAACACATTTGTTCACATAGTTGTGAGCTCCGGCCATGTCGACCTAGCAGCCAAGATCTTACAACAACATAAGCCCCTTTTGTTTGAGAAAAATATTGAAGGCGACACCCTGCTCCACATTGCGGCCAAAGCTGGGGATGTAGATACGACAATAAACACTCTTCTGCGTGAAGCATGCGGAACAACAAACGTTGAAAATAATGATGATGTATTCACGTTGCTGAGGATGAAAAATAATGAGGAAAACACTGCCCTGCACGAGGCCCTGATTCGAGGTCACCAATCAGTAGCCAAGTGTTTGATAGAGGCCAATCCTGCCGTTTCACTTTACACTAATAAGGAACAAAAGTCCCCTTTGTATCTAGCCGCCGAACAAGGGCTTGTTGAGATAGTGAAGCTAATAGAAGAAAAAGCAGTTGAGAACACAGAAATTCAAGGCAAGTACCCGTTGTTTGCTGCAATTCTAGGCCGCCAGAAAACAGGTTCGCAAATTGAAATAATAATTCTTTTTTATTTAGAGTATGTATTGTATATATACACATAATTAGAGGAAGTATGAACTAATTTGGATTGTAGCTCATTATTCCATTGCTTAAAATTAGGGACTCAACAAACTGTCAGCAATTAAAGAGTAATTTAATGGCATAATTGGTAAATAAATTAAATTACATGAACATATCCTATATGGCTAATTTTAAAATTGAGTTTTACTTGAAGGTTGTATTATGTGGGTTATGGTCTAGAGTTTTTGAATTGTATGGGACTCTATAATGTGACTTTTTTTTTTTTTTATCACAGTGACCAGTGTGATAGATTTTGATAGATATTACAACCTCTTCATAGAAAAACATTATCATTATAATCATGTTCTAATTTACACTTCACACATTTACTGACGCCAGAAGTCCTAAAGATAATATCAAACATGAAAGCAAATATTTTGAACTCAAAAGATGAGAAAGGGAGGACTCCACTGCATTATGCAGCATCAATTGGTTATCTAGAAGGGGTTTGCATCTTAAGCGAACATCCCATAGATTCTCATCGAAAGGATCATTGTGGCAACTTTCCGATCCATTGTGCATCAAGCAAAGGTCATGTCGACATTGTTAAAGAGCTGCTTCGACATTGTCCCGATTCAATGGAATTGAGGAACTCAAGTGACCAAAATATACTACATCACTACTCCATTTTTGTACTTGCGCGACGGTAGTTTGCGCGACGGAGACATATTCGTCGCACTAAACATTTAAGCGCGACGAAAAACAAAAACCGTACCGCAAAAAAAGCCAACGAATATTTTCGTCGCGCAAAAACAGTATGCGCGACGGCAAGAACAAACCGTACCGCAAATATATGCGACGAAAAAAATTGTCGCGCAAAGAAACTCTGCGCAACAAAAAATGGCATTGTCCCATATAGTGATGAAAATTGGGTCAAAAAAATGGATTTGAAAGCACACTTTGCGCGACGAAAGTTTTAGTCGCGCTAAGGTATACTGCGCGACAACCTAAAATAGAATCGTCGCGCAAAAAAAAAAGCGGGAAAAAAAACGCGGGGTTATCGCATTTGGCGCCAAATGATTGCGCGACGATAAATTCGTCGCGCAAATTTATGTTGTTATTGCGCGACGACGATAGTCATTTGGGCGACGGATATATGCGCGACGAATATCTTATACCACGTCGCGCAAAATTGGATGTCGGCAGAACTATGCGCGCCAGAAAAAACCTTTTGCGGGACGGTAAATACGTTTGCGCGTCGAACAATATGCGACGAAATTTATTAAATTTGTCGCGCAAGGGTCACAATATTGCGCGACGAGAGGTAAATCCATCGCGCAAAAACGTCGTTTATTACTTTTCCAGTTTCAACCATGGCAGAGGCAAACTGCACAAAATCCAACAGCTTGCCTCAGCCTCTCTCTCCCTCTGCCTCAAACTTAATAGGCCAAGCAAACGCATCAATCTCATTTCGTTTATGAGTTAAGCTATCTCTGCCTCCGGTAAGTTCATTGATTATGTATTTTTTGTCGTTAGTGTAAAAATATTACTGTAAATTCATACTAACGCCATTAATTTCGTTGTATATAGGGATATTATATGTGATTAGCGATTGGTGGAGAACGATTTAGAAGGTATTATATAAAATTAATTACATTATGTTTAGATTGTGTTTTCAAATTATATTTATATTATGTTGTTCAGTTATGCACGTTGATGTACGAAGTTAATTGAAATTAACTTCATACATTTTTTTTTTTGTAAAGCTTAGTTCCCGTTCGAGGTTAGTTGGACCGCGCATGGGTGGGTAAACCACGACTACGGTCCAATTAATTCTTGAATTGTCCCATATTTTGGATAGTTTGGAAATGCATAGTCGTGTCACGTAGTTTACAGCTACAGGATTAGGTTTCGATTGTGGAGATTTCGGTGTCATCTCGGTACGTTTTTCGGGTGGTACGTAGATATTTTATATCTACGGTACACCTCAAGAACTGTACCGAGATGCTGCCGAAATTCATCCACGTCGAAATCTAATCTCATGTAGTTGTAAATTACGTGGCATGACTATGCATTTTCGAATGGGATAGGGCCCTTACCGGAGGCATAAGGTGACGTTATGATTTTGTAAGAATACAACATGATTGTTGTATTGTGATTGTGGTTTCAGGAATTATGAGCAGAAGGTGGATACAGAACCCTAACAGGTGCGCAAACGAATACTTGGATGGAATCGAGGACTTTATTCACTTTGCACGGTCACACAACCCGGGTGCAATTAGAATTCGGTGTCCTTGTAGGAAGTGTAACAACATGTTGTGGGAGACAATTGAAACTGTTCGATTTCATTTAGTAAGGAATGGAATGATTGAGACATACAGCACTTGGAACCATCACGGGGAACAATTAGACATTGCTTCGTCTTCAAGGGCAACAAGAGTGGACAATGTTGAACCTATTGTGGATCCTAATGAACAAGTCATGGATATTATAAATGATGCTTTTCCATTTGCATCGACGAGCAGCAATCAGCAAGGGGAAGATGATGTGCCTACACCAACGGATAGTGCAGAGTTTGAACAGTATGAAAAACTGTTAAGAAATGCCAACCAAGAGTTATATCCGGGGTGCGAAAGCTTTTCCGTTCTGACGGCCATTGTGGAGCTAATGCATGGAAAAGTAAAGTACCGTATGTCGAACCTGAGTTTCGATTACTTTTTGGGGGTTTTCAAGAGAATGCTTCCGACGGACAATTGTTTGCCGAAAGACCACAGACAGGCGCAGAAGATGTTGAGTCGTCTTGGATTGGGTTATGAAAAAATCCACGCTTGCAAAAACAATTGTATGTTATTCTACAAAAAGTATGAATCATTGGATACATGCCCTATATGCAATGAGTCGAGGTTCAAACAGACGTCTCAGAATAGAATGACTAAGGTTCCACAAAAAGTCATGCGTTATCTGCCCCTGAAACCAAGATTGCAGCGATTGTATATGTCGACGCATACTGCCACAGACATGAGATGGCATAAGGAAAAACGGGTAGACGACGATGTGATGCGGCATCCTGCAGATGGGGAAGCATGGAAAGAGTTCGATCGAACGTTCCCCGAGTTTGCTGCTGATCCCCGAAATGTTAGGCTGGGACTTGCCACTGACGGATTCAATCCGTACGGGGTTCTAAACCAACATCACAGTACTTGGCCGATTTTCGTATTCCCATATAATTTGCCGCCTTGGAAATGCATGAAAAAAGAGTACATGATGATGACTGTTTTGATAAATGAGGATCCTGGCAGGTCAATCGATGTGTACTTAAGGCCGTTGGTTGATGAGCTCAAGGATTTATGGACAAACGGTGTGCGCACGTACGATAAATCCACTGGGAAGATGTTCACTTTGAGAGCGGCAGTTATGTGGACTGTGAATGATTTTCCCGCATATGCAATGGTGTCGGGGTGGAGCACAAAGGGTTATATGGCATGCCCTGTATGCAAGGAAGATGTAACTTCTGGTTGGCACGCTGGAAAAGTGTGTTACCTTGGGCATCAAAGATGGTTGCCATGGGATCACGAGTGGCGGGAAAAGGATAAAGAGTTCGACGGGAACAAAGAGCATCGCGCAAGACCTAGAGAATCGTCCGGTGATGGTGTCTTGGAACAGCTTAACCGTTTGGATTTTGCTCCGTTCGGGAAAACTGTTAGTCGAACCAGACCTGCTACGCATATGAACTGGACGCACAAGTCTATGTTTTTTGAGCTCCCATATTGGTCGAAACTAAAATTGAGGCACAATCTCGACGTTATGCATGTTGAGAAAAATGTGTTTGACACATTGATGGGAACAATTCTAGATATCAAGGACAAGACAAAGGACACGATAAAAGCTCGTCTTGATTTGGAAAGAATGGGCATACGAAGGGGTTTAAGGCTAAAAAGGGGCAATGATAAAGCTATAAGGGATCTTGCATTTTTTTCCATGAAACCGAATGACAAAAAAGAGTTTCTACAGTTTGTGTCGTCTGTAAAGTTTCCTGATGGGTATGCTTCTAATATCGCACGTTGCGTGAATGTTGACGGGGGTAAATTTACCGGACTAAAGAGCCATGACTGCCATGTGTTTATGCAACGCCTACTTCCTGTTGGGATTCGACACCTGTTGCCGGAAGATGTAGTCAAGCCAATCATATTGTTGTCCAGATTTTTTTCCCAACTGACGGCAAAGACATTGCGAAAGACAGACATTCATCAATTGCGTGATGACATTGTCCAAGTCCTATGCAAGTTTGAGATGATATTCCCTCCGGCTTTCTTCACAAGTATGATCCACGTGATGGTTCACTTGCCAGACGAGGCATTGGTTGCTGGTCCAGTCAACTATCGCTGGATGTATCCTATAGAAAGGTATATAACTTGGCATCATTTTTGTATGCATCATTGGTTCGTATTCTTGGTACTTCCTGATTTTCATCTTTTCATTATATTTTGGCAGGCTTCTCGAAGAGCTGAAAAGAAGCGTACGCAACAGAGCGAAGCCCGAAGGATCAATTGTAGAGGCTTGGGTTCAATATGAGGCGCTGACTTTCTGTGGAATGTATTTAAAAGATGTGGACACGGCTTTCAATCGACCTCAGCGCAATAATGACGTAGGTGTGAGAAATGAGCAACTTTCTGTTTTTTCTCAAAGCGCACGACCCTTTGGAGATATTGTACAAGGGGAGTCATTTTCCAGGAAAGATATGGAGGTAGCTCATTGGTTCGTATTGAACAATTGTGATGAGATAATGGCATACTTAGATGAGCATGAAGAGATGATGAAGCGAGAACATCCATCACATTTGTATTCCAAGAAACACCGTGAATTATTTCCAAAATGGTTCTTGCAATATGTAAGTTATAATTATTTTGTAATTGACATATATATTGTAATCATACTTTAGAATTGTCAAACTAACATTTCCATGCTATTGAATTTTGTTTTAATAATATTAGGTGACCAAGTTGAAATCAGAGAATTCCCCCACTTACAGTGAAGAGTTATATAACTTGGCATTCGGCCCACTTCGGGCTGAATTGTTCTCGGGTTGCCATGTTAACGGCGTCAAGTTTTTGGGGAGTACACGAGATGACAAGTTGTGTACGCAAAACAGCGGTGTCCATGTTCCAGGTGGAGGCGAAAGTACAGACATTGATTTCTATGGCAAACTCACCACTGTCGTGCAATTGCTTTACAAAGACAGATACCAAGTGATCATGTTTAAGTGTCGATGGTTTGATACGAACCAAAATAGGCAGGGAAGTATTAAAATCGATCATGGGTTATTATCTGTGAACATGAGCAGAACTTGGTATGATGACGACCCTTACATTTTGGCAACCATGGCAAAACAGATTGTCTATTTAGATGACCCTAAAGCAGGGAGCGGGTGGAAAGTTATTCAGCAGATAGATCAGAGGAATGTGTATGCTATACCAGAACTAGACTCATCTGACAACGACGTCGACGTTGCTGACCAACGTTTCGAATCTTCCATGGAACATGATGCACAAACACTTCGAGATACAATTGTCGTACAGGAACCTTTTCAGCTTGAAGGAGTGTCTCCAAGAGAAATACCGATTCAGTCAATTACAATTGACCTCGGTTATCTTCCGCGATACGATCCAACCGTGGGCCCGAACAACGATGATGATGTACTTGAGGAGGAGGAGGAGGAGGAGGAGGAGGATGATGATTGGGAGACCGAAAGTGATCATAGCGACGAAAACGAAGATTATTATAGTTCAGATGATGAATAATGTAATTTATTTGCGACTTGCCATGTAAAACATATTAAATGATTATCCAAACCTTAAATATTTGTTTGAGTATTGTTCGAATATTTGTGGAATGTATATCCAAACCTTAAATATATGTGGGGAACTTTGTAACGTGTTTGCAACATTTTTCGTTTCCTTTATTGAATTCTGTTCATTTTCGTAATTGTTTTTTACTTTTGGTCCGCGCTGCGTTCTTTTTTTTCTGTGCTGAATCCAACCGTATAAATAACATAAAATTTGGATATACGGTTAGGAAGTTATGGATTCAAAACTGAACATATGTTGGAAGTGGAAATCAGTAAATTACACTCTGTGAAAAACGACCGGTCGTCTACAATATACGACCGGTCTTTAACTTTGCGCGACGAAAGGAAATTGATGGCGTCGCATATTCATATTTTGAGGGACGGATGTATTCGTCGCGCAAAATAGGCTGGAAGTGAAAAAAAAGAAATACAATCTGTGAAAAACGACCGGTCGTCTACAATATACGACCGGTCTTTAACTTTGCGCGACGAAAGGAAATTGATGGCGTCGCATATTCATATTTTGAGGGACGGATGTATTCGTCGCGCAAAATAGGCTGGAAGTGAAAAAAAAGAAATACAATCTGTGAAAAACGACCGGTCGTCTACAATATACGACCGGTCTTTAACTTTGCGCGACGAAAGGAAATTGATGGCGTCGCATATTCATAGTTTGAGGGACGGATGTATTCGTTGCGCAAAATAGGCTGGAAGTGAAAAAAAAAGAAATACAATCTGTGAAAAACGACCGGTCGTCTACAATATACGACCGGTCTTTAACTTTGCGCGACGAAATTTAATTGGTTTTGTTGCACAGTCAATCTTTGCGGGACGGATACATGTGTCGCGCAAACCGTTTCGAGACCTAGAACGGTCTTATTCGTCGCCCAAACCAAGTTTAAAATTTTATTTCTTTTGTATGGCATGATAGTTAAAAAATTAAACGAACTATTGATTAGTATAAATAATTTTAAATGAAGATCAACTTCAGTAATTGTATTCATGTACAGTAAAGGGGTGCACCTGTAGAAAATCTTGAACATCGGAGTTAAAATACCCATTACATCGTGATTTTTCATTTATATCCGTCGAAACTTGTGGTCCCGTTACGTCATCTAGGACTGTATATTATTTCCAATTTTTTTAAAGTACAATCTCTACGTTTAAAGAAACAAGTTTGACGGTTGGATCGTTGAAAATAGTTTTGTAGAATGCGTATGTCGTCAAAAGTATATATTCACAAACATTAAGAGTTGTTGATGTACTTTTGTTAAATATAACATAAGATGTTGTGGTATCCACTAGTGTAAAATATTTTTAACTGAAGATCAAATACAGTAATTGTATTCATATACGGTAAAGGAGTGCATCCGTAAAATATCATCAAAATCGGAGTTAAAATAACCGTTAAATTGTTGGATTTTGTTTATAACCGTTGAAAATTTTGGTCCGGTAACATCATCTATGAATGTGTATTTTTTTCAATTTTTGGCGTGTACGATCTCTAAGTATAAACAAACAAGTTTGACGGTTGGATCGGTGAAACTAATATTGTAGAATGCGTAGCCCCATTAAAACAATATAGTCACTAAAATTTCCATGCTTTTCTGTTGTTAAGTTTATATTAAATTAAACTGTACTTGCGCGACGAATAAGATATTACTCGTCGTGCAATGGTTCGAAGCGCGACGTAATAACTTATTTTCGTCGCGCAATGTAATTAAGGGTTTCTAACCCAGGTTTTAGGGTTTAGGGTTTATCTTTGCGCGACATACTTACTAAGGGTTTGTCGTCGCGCAAGTCGCCCAAAATTTTTGGCGGTGTTAATCCCGCGTATTAAAAATTCTTTGCGCGACAGTACAAGTTTTCCGTCGTGCAAAGTTCGATATTTTACCTTTGCGCGACATTTGTTATATTTCGTCGCGCAAGTTCACGAACCTTTAATGAAAAAAACGCGCAGTTCTGTTCGTCTTCAACCTCTCTCAGCCCCTCTGTCTCTCTCTCCTTCGAACCCTAAAAATATGTCACCCAATCTCTAAATCCTTCGAACCCTCAAATCTCTCAGCCACTCTCTCTCTCTCGTTCAACCTCTGAGCCCCTCTATCTCTCTCTCCTTTGAACCCATTGATCTCTCACCCGGTCTCTCTCCTTCGCACCCCCAAATCTCTCACCCATTCTCTATCGCAACCTCTCAGCCCCTCATCCTTCTCAGCCGCTCTCTCCTCCGTCCCCACTCATCCCTCTCACCTCCGTCTCCACTCATCCCTCTCAGTCCCTCTATCCTCCATCCCCACTCATCCCTCTCAGTCCCTCTCTCGTCCGTCTCCTCCGTCCGCTCTCAGTCACTCGCTCCTCCATCAGACGACGGCCCTTCGATCTCTCTCTCGCTCTCCACCGTCGAAACCCACACGGTAAAACTCCCGACTCTAGCCCCGTTATAATTACAAGTTTTTGGATTTTTTTTTTCTGAAATTTGTGGATTAATATATCTGTTCTGCTGTTTGAATTTCTATATTTATTTTGTAAGTGTTTACATTGCTTAGTTTGGTGGTTGGTTAGGATTGCTTCGTTTCAATTTCCTTTTTGTATTGGATTTGCATTTGTGATTTGGGATTTTATTGGAACTGTTGAAATAGTGTTGGATTTGTGATTTTGTATTTTCTGTTTTGATTGGAGCACAATTTAGATTTGGTTTGGTTTCAGATTTCAAATTTGACTAGAGCACAATTTTCTGTTTTCTGTTTTTTGTATGTTGATTGCTTTTCATAATTTTCTATTTTTTGTATTTTGATTGCTTTTCAGATTTAAAATATGTCCAACTAACCAATTTTGTAATTTTGCTTTGTTGAGATGAATATATGTTTCTGTTTGTAATTTTGCAACTAACCAACTAACCAATTTTGCAACTAACCAACTAACCAATTTTGTAATTTTGCTTCGTAACTTTCTGTTTTTTATTTATTTATATATATATGTTTTTGTTTTGTTTGCAAACATCTGTTATTTTTAATATATATATGTTTCTGTTTTGTTTGCTTTAAAACAATGTGCATCTGTTTCTTTTTTATTTATTTATTTATAAGAATACATGATTTTGTGTATTTGTATGCTAAATATTGAATTTGTTGTTGATTAGTTGTTGAGGTTGTTTTTTTAAAAATAAAAAAACATTTTAGGCAAGGATGATTTAATTTTAAGACCTTATCAGTTGTGCAGATGTCGAACCTTATCAGACGTCGTCAGACGGTGACGAGTCCTCATAGTTTGCCTCCCCCGATTGCGACGTCAGCTGTCACTGCTCCAGCACAGTTGAACGAGATCCCAGTTGTTCCCAACGTCTCCCATGCACCGGTGTCATCAGAGTCCTCAGTTGCGCAGCCTGTTAGTGCCAGGCGGCGTCATCGCCCTCCCCACTTGATGGACACCGCTTCGACCTCTTCTGCTGGTGCGTCGGGTTCTCAACCAGGTAAAGATGATCCTTTACCTACAGATAAACTGTACCATTATTTTTTTTATAATTTGTTAATTATAGTTAATTTTATATATCTTTGTAGCCAAGAAGAACACCCGGGGACCTTGTCGCCAGTTGAATACGGCGAAGCTCACTCGGGTGACCAACACTCGTATCGAAATCAGATACGACGAGCGTCATCGGGCTGCACCTACGGCGGACCAACATAGCTCATTGGCCCACGATGTTGGTTCAGTCATTCGGACCCATTGTTCGATGAAATGGAAGTCTTGGAAGGCCATGCCTAACGAGGTGCAGATGGAGGTGCGTGGACAGCTGTAGGTATGTATCCTACCTTTTAATTGTTTTGTTTTCCCTTCCAATTTTATATATTTCTAGTACTTAATGCATGTAATTAATTTATTGCATATCAACTACAATTTAGAAAATCTCAACGACGATTTGTTCGGGTACATCAATAGACTGTTCGCGGATAGGTACAAGCAGTGGAAGAGCGACCTGCACCACCATTTTCAGGCATATGATGATCCGCAGGTCGCTCTTCGGGAGGGTTGCCCGAAGGAGCTTGAGGGGCGGGAGGATAGTTGGGAGTGGCTCTGTGGTCATTTTCAGGGGGCAGATTATGTGGTATTTTTTTTATACTAAGTTCAAAATTCTGTTTTAATTTCATTTTCAACTAAAACATTTTATTTTGTGTATAACAGAAGATGGCCAAAGCAAATAAGGGCAATAGGGCGAAAAAGACTCTTCTCCACCATTCAGGTGCCAGGCCCTTCTCCTATAGGATGGAGGCGCGGCGGCAGGTAATAATAATATAATTTTTATTCACTTTTTAATGTATTTAATATTAATTTGTTTTTTTTGTACTAACATTTTTTTTTTCTCTTGTTCAATTTAGGAGGGGTCTAAATTCCCTGAGATTGACGTCTTTGGCGACGTTTATGTTCGACCTGGGAATGAGTTGGCGGAGTCCATTCATGTAAGTAGTCTTTAATTATAATTATTCTCTTACACGTTCAAGTTTCAACTTTATTATATGAATGTTTTAATTAATATTTTATGTTATGTTAAATAGACGACCATGATTGAGAAGAGCCAGTTGGTTCTTCAGGAGTCCGCCTCTCAGCTTCCTCCCGATACGCCGCTCGACTCCGTGGCTCCTCCACCAGATGCGGGGTTTCAAATATTGACGGAAGCTTTGGATCAGACTCTCGGGAGGCGGCCAGGGACATATTGTCGAGGGATGGGGAATGCCAGGCGGTGGGAACCTAGATCCCGTTCATCGTCCCAGTCAAACAGTGCTATGACAGCAATGATGGCCCAATTTGAAGCCCGGATGTCCCAGATGGACCAGCTTCAAGCCCGGGTGGCCCAGATGGGCGAGCTTGAAGCAAAGGTGGCCCATATGGGTGAGCTTGAAGCAAAGGTGGCCCATATGGATTCGTTCTTACACTCCCTCGCCCAGTCCGGCATTCCCGTACCGTCTTTTGTTCCTCCATCCACCTCTGAGCCCATCCAACCCGAGCATGACCATCAAACCTCTGCCCCTGTTCACAATGTCCAGATCGGAGACCAAGTAGATTATCAAACAATGTTTGATTAGTTTTCTATTTTCTTCATTACATTTCAAACTTTTTTCTTGTATTTGACTCTATATTATGTTATAACAAAAACTTTCTCTTACTTTCAGTTTTTTATTGTCATTTAATTTAATTATAAAAACAAATAAACCCAAAAAAAATTTCCCCCAAAAAATTTTTTAAAAAAAAAAATATTACTATTTTGCGCGACGAATACAACCGATGTCGTCGCGCAAATTATTTACAGGAAAATACAAACTCGTATAACAAAAAAAAGGTAAAACAATATATTTACGTTTGCGCGACGAAATCTATCGTCCCGTAAAGACGCGACGAACATAATATTGTCGCTCTTGTATTTGAGCGACAAAAATCTATTGTCGCTCTTGTATTTGCGCGACAAAAATATATTGTCGCACCATTTTTGTGCGACAATTTTTTTTCGTCGCGCAAAGTAACTGCGCGACGTTTCTTATGCCGCCTCTCAAATGTCTGTGCGACGACGAAAAATCGTCATATTATTTTTTTTGCGACGCTTATTATTTTGTCGCGCAAAAGTTTTGCGCGACGAACAGTAGTCGTCCCTCAACTGTTGGTGCAACGAAGTGTATTGCGCGACGAAATGATGATTAATTTGTCGCGCAAAGGCTTTCTTTACGATCTTCGCGCGACGGAGTTTGCGCGACGCGATTAGTGTCGCGCTGTTATTCGTGCGACTGATTTGTTCTTTGCGCGACAAATTTGTCTTCGTCGCGCAAACATAAAATTCTGGTAGTGCATGTTGCAGCAAGATGTGGCAAGGACAATCTTGTCAAATATTTTCTCAAGAAGGTTAAGTTTCAAATGTTGATAAACCAAAAGGGCAACAAAGGAAATACTCCTTTGCACTTGGCAAAGATGCACCATCTTCCCAAGGTTGTGGACCTTTTCACTTTGGATGGAAGGACCAACTAAAAGGTCTTGAATGATAGGGGCATGACATTTCTTGACATTTCAGAAGGCACTTCGGAAACTAGTGTATCATATCATGGGGTAAGTTTGTGCTATATCTGCTTTTATCATATTACTGATTTTGGCTATCATTACAGCATTTAGTAGTCTAGAAATTGAACAAAGAACTAAAAGGAGAAACAAGTAATTGAGAAAATACTGAAAACACTTGAGGCTGATATAAATATAAGCTGGAATGGATTATCTAAAATAGGGCATTTGCTTAAATTCTAAAATGGATGATCTTATTTGTTATAATTTTAAATGACATTAGTGTTGTTTAAATTATAAGGGCATTTGCTTGTCTAAATTATTTTTTGAATTTTTAGTGTTTTAAATATTGCACCTCCCCTCAAAAATTCATGGATCCACCACTGCACGCAATTCTTATGCCTTGGTTTCAAGCAACAAAGTTTCAATATATTAATGGTACCACTTGTGCAGTTGATACCTGCTGTAAAAGAAGAAGAAAATGGCGTGATCCAGTCTTCCTCAGAAAATAATCCAAGAGACCCGAGCAGCCTACCTGAACTTGATCAAATTTTGGTTGAGCCAGGCCCAGGTATGGAAACAAAAAGAACTACTGCCGCTGCTGGTAAGATTCTGAACAAAGCAGTAGCGATAGCTTGGTGTCTGATAAATAGACTGGTAAATTTCTTGGAATACCCAAAAACTTGGTTGGAAGATGCACGTGGCATGCTGATGGTTGTGGCAACCATGATATCAACTTCAACTTTCCAAGCTGCAGTTAACCCACCCGGTAGCGCTGGACGTATTCCTTGCACCCAAGATGACATATGCCTTGCTGGAACTTCAGTGGCAGGTACCGCCTACCCAAATGAGTACTTCCAGTTCGTAGCATGCAATACCGTCTCATTCATTGCTTCTCTCAGTGTCACCCTTTTGCTTGTTGGCAGATTTCCCCTCCAGAATCGGGTAATTATGTGGCTTTTATCAATAGCCATGTGTCTGACTCTCGCTTCTATGGCACTCACCTATATAATGGCTCTCACAGTAGTGTTCCCTGGAACTGACAATTACAAATCATATAATTTGATGTTCCTGATATCCGTTGTGGTTTGGGTTACATTGCTTGGGATCATAGCTGCAATCCACGCCATTCGTCTTTTCATTTGGTTGTCAAGGAAGTTGTGGGGCAGGTTCAAGCATAAGATCCCAAGAAGCCTCAGGAACGTGGTTGATAGTTCGGTGGATAGTTCAAGAGCACGTCACCGTACCAACAAATTCTGAGGAGAATACGCCTGTCGTTTCCTTGTGTGTTGGAGCAACTACAACGGATTGCTAAAGTAAACCATCTATATAACGATGAAGAATGTGTTTAAGGCGAACCAGCAGGTTGTGTTTGGCTAGTGAGCTAGCCAATGTTTGCCTTAATTTATTTCTGTTAGAATTTGTTAAGAGTAAGTTAGAATGATCAGTATGGATGCTATGTAATAAATAAAGATTCTGTGGAGCTGTTGTTTTTTATTAATCTGAAATCAATTTTTCTATATATATAAAGCTATGTGAAAATTGTTTGAAGAGAAGTGCTCAAACTATTGATAACTGATAGAAGATATATGAAACTCTTCATAGGCTTTGCAAGATGCATAACTGATGCAAAGTATATATTAATAATTCTAGTGTTTGGCTAATATATAGTTAAGCTGACGTGTGGTTAGTTAGTGACGTGTCAAGGCTGTGATATTAATCACGTGTTTTAGTTATGTTATTTGTTGTAATAATCACGTGGGTTATTCTTCAGTCAGTTGGGATGTTTTGTAGTTGCTTTGTCGCTAGGCAAAGCTTGAAGTATTACTATAATAAAAGACTCACTGTACTGTATTTCTTATTAAGGAAAAAGAAATCTCAAATACAAGTTCTCTTTGTTCTCTCAATTCCTCGTTTTCTATTTCTCCAATCTTCTTCTTCGTCAATTCTTCTTCTTCTGTTAGCATCTAGAAGAAGAAGGTGAGAAAAGATATGTATGTTGAAAGCCCCTCGTCTAGAAGAAGAAGAAGGCTCCGCCCCTCGTCTTATATATATGCCAAAACCAAATCGTAGTAATTGCCTTCGGTCGCCATGTATGTTCAAAGCCTCCTGGGTTCGAGGAAGGTGAGAAAAGACATTAATCATATATTATTCATAGTTAATTTAATCTTTACTTGTTTATGGATTTTTTATATTTTATATTTGAGCTCTCGCTTTCTCAAATCTAGACGCTTGTTGATCCTGTCTTAGTTCATTAAATATTTTCATGTATTTCTCACAATTTCTGTCATTTCTTTCAAAGTTTTATCGATATCAATAAATATAGGTTAATACTTTCTATTGTTTTCATAACTCAACTATAAGAAAAAATTCATTAAAAAGTATCTTTATAATAGGTTAATATGTATCGGGCTACATTTTACCTATGTATGTAGGGTTAAATAAAATCAGAGATGATGACGAAGAACCATTGTTAAAATCAGCTTTTGTGTGCCCATTTGGCATTGCTTATTTGGGGTGATAAGTGATTTGTAAAAAATTTTGGGAAGCCCAGCCCGTTTGGTAAACTATGAGAAAATCACTTATTGTTAAAAATTGCTGTGAGAGAAAGCTATAAGGGAAATCAGCTAATAAGGCGCTTTCATTTTCTGATTATGCAGGAATCAGTTTCGAAGAGACGCTGGGTTTAATGATTATGCTACAATTTTTTTTCTAATTATGCTGGAATCAATACCAACAATACTTCTAACAAAAAGTTTACCAAACGCCAAACTGCTTTCTCTTACAGCTGATTTCTCTCACAGCAAATCTGACAACGATTATTTTCACAGCACAGCAATGCCAAACTGGCCCTAAGAACAGTTTGTTGAGATTAATTTGAAATTTTCATTAATAGTTTTACAATTTCTAGAAAAGTCTGCTATGCTAATGTGTGTTTAAGAGTTGGATAGCAGCTAATGGTTGGTATTTAATTCTTGTTCTAGAGAGTTCTATGTCTTACTTAAATATGAGCTTTTGTATCTAACTTTAAGTATAGAAAAAGAAAGTTGCAGCTTAAAATAGCATTGTAATCAGCCTCTCTTATTAATCAAAGAAGGAATTTCCGTACATCTAAATCCTATACTAGTCCCACCTAAGTTTTGTTACTAAGTATGTTACCGTTTCTTTCTTTTTGGTTTTTAAATAAAACTCGACTCTCTCTTGGGGAGAAAATTTGGGCGTGGACTTGGGATTCCGCGAATTCAGTGTCGTCTACATCCATAGAAGGCGAGATCGAAAAAGCTTCAGACAATCCAATTTGATGTCCAGTCCCAGGACTAAGAAATCCCGTCGAATCTTATATTAGGTTGTTTGGTTGAGATTATATTATATTTGGTTGTGGAAGAAATGTAGAATTAAATTTCATATTTTGGTGATTCTTGGATGCAATGACTGCTTTACATTCGATTGATGGAGAAAATGAAAAATGGGTGTTTGTTGATTTACAATGGATTTGATGGGGAGGGTTGCAGAGATTTGGAGGGGGTGTTCTGGTGGGTTTTTTTTCCATTTATTTATTATTTTCTGGTTTTTTTTATTATTGGGGATTTTAGTTTTTAAATTTTCTGTTTTTTATAGTACTTTATAGGCTTATATAGATTTTAATTAAGTTATTAATATTTTAGTATAAACTGACGATTTTAACCCTCAAATTAACGGTAATACTGATGGAATTAGACGGAAGGACCAATGTGCCAAAAAATAAAGAGTTGGTGGATCAATTGAACGAATAATTTAATTGAGGGACCAAAATGCAAATCCGGTGTAAATTTGAGTATCATTTGAGTAAATAACGGAATGCATATATTGGATGTAAGACAACAGATCAGTTAAACTATACGATGGCAATACCCAAATAAACCGTTGAAACAAAAACAAACACTCAAACTCCAATTCTTCATCAATGGCAACGGGGGTCATTGTGGAGCTCCAAAGAAACTCTCCCAACTGGGCCACGGTAGTGGAAGACATAGTAAAGCTAGAGCGAAAGATCTTTCCCAAACATGAATCTCTTGCTAGAAGCTTTGATGAAGAACTGAGAAAGAAAAACAGTGGGTTGCTTTACAGGGAGCTAGATGGTGAAGTTGCAGGCTATGTCATGTATTCTTGGCCTTCTTCCCTGTACGCTTCTATCACAAAGCTCGCAGGTTTCAACACCCATTTACTTTCCTGAACTATTTTCATATAAACATCAGTTTGCTGCACGGATTTCTTCTACACATCAGTTAATTACCATGTTCAGAAAGAGCTCTGTTTTCTCGTTTTATTTGTCTTTGCTAGTTTGGCTTCTTCGAATTTGTGTTGGTTTTGATGCTTTTTTTTTTATTGTTTTGTGTGGATATGATATGATCAAAATGAAGCTGTCGCTGACCCATGTGATTGAATTGAATTGTCCAAAATTCCCAATTTTTGTAAATTTTTTTTTTTAAGTAACCATGAAATTAATTAATGGAACTATCAAGTTATGAATTTGGTATGCTTCCTTAGTGGATTTCACTGGTTATTTACTGGACACAACAACATTAGTTTGCTGAAATTTTAAATATGCCCAGAGGCTATTTGATGAAAGTCTCCAAATAAGTCCGTATTGTTGGCAGCAGGCAGTTGGGTGCCACGCATAAGTTCTTCCTGCTCGAAGTTGTTGGTCTGTCACTGGTTGTGAGAGTAGCCAATCTCTCCTTGAACTTTATTTCACCGAAAACAAAAAGTTTCCAAAAAAAGTACAAAAATCAGTTGCTTCACTACACGGATGTTTCTCTTTGCATTTTTCTTCTCGTTGGTTGTTTTTGCAGTTGGAGTATGCTAAATTTTGTGCATCTCATATTCACCAGATATTGATTTCTTCTGTGCATGTGGGTGTTCTTTTCCACAGTGAAGGATGCTTGTAGGAAGCAAGGCTATGGAGAGGCACTGCTGACAGCAGCCATTCAGAAATGCAGAACCAGAAATGTGCAGCGCATAACGCTTCACGTGGATCCCTTGAGGACTCCTGCCGTGAATCTTTACAAGAAATTCGGTTTCAAAATCGATAACCTCATAGAAGGTTACTACTCTTCCGATCGAAATGCCTATAGAATGTACTTGGATTTTGATGCCAGCCAGTGAAATAGAGGTCATAATTTCTTCCAAGATACGCATTTTCTCAATTTTTGCTTAAACAAGCTGCTGGAACAATATTCACTTGTGGGGAAATTTTAGAAACAAGTTTTTTGTCTTTTGATTTTAGTAGGGCTGGCACTCTTGTCAGCAATATGTGGACATTATGGGAATTTGAAGACGAACTAGTCAATTTGATTACCGTTTCAAACTAAATAAGCTTAACTAACTTCCTTCCAAGGGAAAAATATCATTCCGAGTTGCGTTTTCGTCTTTCGATTCCAATTTTAGTTTATGTGGTCCTCAAATTTGCTCCCCACAGCTTTAAAAATGAACAAAGTAATGTAATGAAAACTGATAATAAATAATAAATAATATTTTTTCTTTGCCTCAAAACTTAAAAACTAGATGCAAAAAGGAAATGATGCTGCCCAGGATCGAACTGGGGACCTTCAGTGTGTAAAACTGACGTGATAACCACTACACCACAGCACCCTTCTGTTGATAAATATGAGGTTTTAATATATATAATACTTGATTTTATTCTAAAAAATAACAATTTTCATGGAAGCGGGTAACTGCAAGACGAATCCACCTTGAAAAGCGTAAAATTCGGGAACCTTACTCACCAAAACCGAAGCAAATGACGATCATCCTATTTCCACAAACCCTACTGTGCGCATAGTTCCTGGGTTCCAATTTTCAATTTAGGGTTTACCTGTAAATTGTTTTGGTGAATTTGGATAGTGGGCAGAGAGAAACATGGTCGGGGTGGTAAGGACCTGCGTACAATCAATCCTCAAGTTGGTGAACTCGGTGATTGGGATGGTTGGGTTGGCCATGATCATGTACTCCCTGTGGTTGATTAGGTCCTGGCAAAGGAATATGGGTCACTTGTCATTTGATCATTCTCATCATCATCCAATACCTTGGTATGTTCACTTTCTTTTTCAATTTGCCATCGTGGGTCTGTTTGTTTCCTGAGAAAATGTGGGAAAGATAAGGGAATTGGGAGTTTAAGTTGTGGATGTTGTAGATATTGAATGGTCTGGGACCTGAAAAAAAAGTTCAAAAATCTATCCAGGGATCTTTGATTTACAAGATGGAAACAACTTAAAAGTATACAAATTTTCTTTTTCTTATTTTCTTAGACAATTGTGTCAGTGACAATGTCTTTTTTTTGGTTTTGAGATGAATGTGTATATTGCTTGAAAAGTTAAGTACTTTGGGTTGTGATCATCTGTTCTGTTATGGCCGTTGAAGTATGGGGACCTTCCTTTATGTGGGCCAATTTCCCTTTTTCGACTGAAAGTTGCCTTTTAGTATGGGGACCTTCCTTTTTCTTGCATTATTTGCTTAGGAGGTGGAAAGATTAAAGGAAAATAAACTTGGAGGCTTATGCCTCTCGTTGTCTTGGTTTTCAACAATGGCCCTTAACCCTCTCTCCTTATAAGCTCCTTCAGTGACATTAGTTCTTTCTGTTTTAATAAGAAACATAAAATTTTATTGAGCTTCAGAAAAAGTACATGCAAACATTACAGAGGACTAGGAGTCCATTGACAATCAATCTGAAGTCTAACATAACAAAATCCATCAACACTAATCAGACTAAGAAGACCACAATGAAACTTTGTTCCACAAAAATTCCACATCATCCCCTGAAATCAGTCAAAGTCCTTCACTTTTGTTCTAAATTACAACATCCAAAACACTATCATCACACCACAGCTCCAAAGGACTTCTCCCTTCTTGACACCCTAAAAATCTTGAACTTGTCACAGAAAACTGCAGAACAACTTCCTGGAACAACCCTACTCAAATTAGCTTCCCTCAACAATCCTCACCCTAAATTTAATGCAATGGGAAAGTGAAGAAACAAGGAGGCAGAAAGGCAAGCATAAGGTGGAAATTAAGAAAGAAAAAAAGATGAGTGTAGCCTGCCAAATCATAGAAGATGGGTAGAAATGAAAAAAACCATGAGTTGTAATACAATTTGCCTGCAAAGGACTTGTATGAAAAGACTCGTAATGAATCCAACCTCCAGATCCCCTTATCGAGTCTAGACAGCATTAAGGGACTATAATCTAACAAGGAGAGCAAAGAGGAAAGTTCCGCAGCCTGAGAGTCACTTAGATTTTTGCAAAACCCGAAATTCCAATGGAAAAAAAGGATTTGCACATTTACTAGCGATAGAAACATTTTCAAATGTCTAAAGTCTAAAACTAAGAGGAACAGAGATGAATAAAGGAGTTTCCTCCATCTAATTATATCTTCCCAGAGTCTTACCTTTTCCCCATTTCACACCAGGAAGCAGCAAGAAGACAAGAACAAATTAAATCCTTGAGAAGTGAAAACTTGTGTTTCATTACCAATTTATTGTAAGAACAGGTTTGTGTTCGTATGCAATGCAGAAGCACAAAAACAAAAGATGCCTGGGATAATCTCCTCGGCTTTAATTATTATCTTATAAAGAAAGAAAAAATGAACTAAATTCAAATTAATTTGGTTTTTCCTTAGTGATTTAGTCATTTATAGCAGTTGATTTTGGTGTAAAGGGTTTCATGTCCATTTGTTTTTGGTTTGTTAGATGGAGTAATTTTGATTTGGACTACTTGTCCTCAGCATTGCATATTTGGGCATGAAGGTTGTGTACTGGATGAAGAATTTTTTCTTTTTGAAATTCACGACTTTCTGTGATGTATTGAGTTCTTATTTTCAAAAGGTTTCACATAATTATTTTTTTCTCAATGCTGATTTTAGAACTACTTTTGTGGCATGAATTGCAGGTTTATATACACTATTCTTGGCCTTGGGATCACCCTGTGTGTGATCACATGCTCAGGTCATATTGCTGCAGACACCGCAAATGGTTGTTGCCTTTATTCGGTATACTTTTTTTTTCTTATATTATTATTCATAAAAAATTTATTTTAGACATATAGTCCAGTTCCATGGGGCTTCAATTGTTTTACTATTTTCTTCATAAAAGTATTTGATACAAATGTCTGTATTTTACCTTAACTGCTTACAGTACATGGTGTTTGTCTTCTTACTCCTCATGCTTGAAGCTGGAGTGGCAGCTGACATATTTCTAAACCATGACTGGGAAGAGGTATGCATTCGAAGACCAGTCTAGTTACTTTTGTTTAACTGGTTAATGACTTAGAATGAAGCGTATTGGCGGTTTATTTAGCTTTTATACTAATAATTTCAATTTGTAACCAGGACTTTCCAGATGATCCAACTGGGAGATTTGATCAATTCAAAGAATTTGTAAGGTCGAACTTTGATATCTGCACATGGATTGGCTTGTCAATTGTGTGCGTGCAGGTCTCTCTCTCTCTCTCTCTCTCTCTCTCTCTCTCTCTCTCTCTCTCTCTCTCTCTCTCTCTCTCTGTGCGATGCATGTGTATGCGTGTGTGTTTGCAACTTTGTGGCATCCTTTTAAGGAAATGAAAAGTTATATGTTCATTGAGTCTCAACTAATCTGTCTTCCCAAGACTGGCAGAACCAGTCAAGAGTTTAAAATATATTGCAGGGTCACTTACCCCAATTCCCCTTGAGCTTTGGCCTGTTTCTTTACTCCTTGACTTTCAATTTGAATCATATTGCCCGTGCAGTTCCGTTTTGACCGTTTAAATGGTCCCTTCCATGAAATCTGTTATATTTGCCATCAAAAAAGTTACGTGCGGAGTACAAGGTTTTCAAAGGTTTAGTTGTTAGTGAACCCTGTACTTTATTGACTTGAAACTTAAAAATAAAAGATAAGATAACAATTTCCTCCCATCTCTCTCTCTCTCTCTCTCTCTCTCTCTCTCTCTCTCTCTTGGAACTAGACTCTAGTGTTTGATATTGCCTACAGACACAAGATTGGAGAGTCAACTCTACAAGTCCCCGAACTTCTACCAGAAACATTGGAGAATGATTCGCACGGTTCATCAGCTAATTCACTACAACCAGAGACATTGGTGTCATCCTTTTTTCAACACCAAATTCTGCAAAAATATAAGCTTTTTCCTTCTCATAATCTACCAATAAACAAAACTTTCACTTCAACAAACTTATTGGTTTGTCCAAGTACTCAATATCAGCCAGAAAACCTTCAAATTATAAAAACCAAAGCCTTCCATTCCTCCTTTATTCAAAATCTTAATCACCATAAGGACCCTCAAAGTCCCCAAACGCATGTAAATTTTACACTGCCGCTAGTTCATATATTGACCTTCGTTGGAAATAGTCCTTTTGTTTCAATGGACTCAAGGCAAGCTTCCTTGCCCAATTGCTCTTTGACCCCATAATCAACTAGAGGGATCAGGTGAGGATCAAGAATGGAATCACATAGTGCCTCAATTCGTCCTAAAGTGCCACAAAATTAGCCATTCTTTGCTATTTTATTGGAGTGCAATAGGGCTCCTTGAAACTAAGCCTTGCAGGTTCAGTTACTGTTGGTTGATCCAAAATGCAATGATAATAGTATAAAACTCTTGAATATATGTCTCCTTGTTTAGCAGTCCTAATAACTATCTCCTATTGATAGCTTTTAGCAAATTTGTCTGCCCATACAACCTTGCCAAATGATCCCGTATTTCTTTGTCTGTAGAAAACTTAGCCAATTGTATTCCAGTAGACAATTTAAGTGGGTTATATAAATTAGCCATTAACTGTGCTTTATTCTCTGTCATAGTTCAGTGGGAACTCTCACAACTCCAGATACATATCCCATCTGTATTTTCCCATAGAAACCTAGTATGCATAACTTCAACAGAGAGGTGTTGACCTGAACTTTTTATCAAGAAGAAATTGGAAAACCAGTACTGTACCAGAGCGAGTACACTAATCTAGGAAACCCCGAGAGGTGTGACAGAATTGCTGAGAAAGAAAATGCAATTTGCAAAGAACAAGTATAGTTAAGTTGAAATAAAGAGAGGATCAATTTGCTTTGGTACCGTGTAAACTTTGACTTTATTGCATACCATACCACTAACAATTAAAACATAGAATATGTGCATGTGTAGGAAAAATAATAATCTGACATGGGAAATGTAAAAGGCAAAATCTCATGAGGAATACTAAAAGGCTCTAAACAGTTTCGAAAGTTTGTTGCTTTACTGGTGTTTGTTGCCTATGATCCATGCCCTCCTGCAGAACTTCAATTTCTTTCTTAAGATTTTAGAAGTGCCGTGTTCTATGATTTTATTGTCTATGATGAATAATTGCTCAATGTGAGGGGCTTTCTGGTTTGCAGATCTTGGCTATTCCTTTCCGTCGTTTCTGTCCTCTTTCTGTTGATTGTTCATGTGTTTTCTTTTGCAGGGATTGTCTTTGTTATTGGCAATGATACTCAAAGCTCTTGGGCCACATCAGTATTATGATAGTGATGATGACTATGTTCCTGAGAGAGTTCCGCTCCTGAAGAATGCTGTTCTCCCACCTCCTTATGTCATTGGTGACCCTGTATATGGGTCCAAAAATGAAGCATGGAACATAAGGATCAATGACAAGGTAGCAATGTTTGAATCTTTTAATGGGCCATGTGCAATATTTAGGGCATATATATCTCATTAAATAAAAAGTCTTGATGAGTTTTCTCTAATTCCAAACTTTGTTCATACCTTTTCTTATTCTTATTCTTGTGCGTCAGTCTTTATTACTCTTTTCACTGGAGTAATTAAGAATAAGCTCCTCTCCATTTGGATGGCTAGCATCTTATAGTGTGGCTAACTTGAGATGCACTCAATCTCTTACTGATTGGATGGCTAGCATCTTACAAGTGACCTGCAAGTGGAGAGGAGCAGGGTATGAGCTGTCATAGGTTTTGGTTGCTAAGTTGGGTTGTCACTACAATTATATGATTTTTCGTTATTCATTCCTTCTGTTTCCCCTTTTGTAAATCAGGCAACCAGGTAAATCTTTGCATTTGGAACCTATTGTGGATGGATGTGCAGAGACGCAATAAGAGGGTTGTCATCGGATGTCTGTTGGCTGATTGAGCATCGAAGGTTTACATATACACTTCAAACAGACAGAGGGTGGAATTAGGAATAGAAACATGTACATACCTTAAACTCTCTTACCATATACCTGAACCTCATGAAATTGACATTAAATCATCGTTGCATTTGTGCTTTGGAATGTTAACGATGCATAATATATTGATTATTTTACTTGAAACCTCTATTCAATTATTTTGTCAACTTTCGCATGTTTCTTGTGCAAACATCCCCAAATGCAGGATTAGAAATGGTTTTTTCTTTTTTTCTTTTTTTCCCTTTTTGTCCATTTCGCTGAAGGAACATGAGGAGTGGCAGTTGGCTTTGCAAGTACTTGTGCATGATTTTCTGGTCATTAGTTAACTTATCCATTTGAATCATTCTGTGAGCAACATCATTATTACAGGTGTATGGATGCCATCTAGTCTCCAGAAAAGTTTTAATATAATCGACATGAATGGTGTGGATATTAAATCTTCAGCAACTTTCTGATACAGCATTGTCTAGTTTGTGTGTTCTTTAAAATTACAGGTTGCAATGTCGGCAACATATATATGCTCTTTGATATTTCGAATTTAGAAGGCACTGACTTTTTATGCAAGCTTAAAGCATGTCCTCACCGCATTTCGGCCTCACAACTTTTCATTTTTGTACATTCCTTCTTTTTCCCTACTTTTCATCTTCCCCGTTGCATATGTTGAGCTACGGCGATGGTATTTGACTTTAAGAAGAATAAGGATTAGTTTACAACTTCACCGTTAATTAAAGACTTCTTAGTCTGGTATTCCTGCAAATGCGAAGATTGTTCCACATGCCTATCATTGTTGCATTATATAATTTCCTCTAATAAATTATACACAGCTTATATAAAATCTGACTGGATTGAATAAATTGTTCATGAATTTTAAAAGTATTATTCTAACACTCTCCATGTTTTGATCCATTGCTTTGATGATACACACAACTAACAGATAAATGAACTTGCAAACCACATGCACAACGTCCTCAAGAATATGTGCATGTTGCCTCCCATGTACATTGTGAAAGTATATTCTGCACACTGGCAAATCCCCTAGTCAATCTCATAGGCAAATCACAATTTGATACGTGAGCTTTTTTTATTTTTTCTCTTTCTATTTTGGTGCTTTTGATAACTTTGTATGTATCACTAGAAAACTTTGCTTTTGTAAAGAGGCATGTGGCAACAACTGATGAAGCAAGAAATTCAACCCTTAATACAGCCTAGCATTGTAGAAAAATTTGTATGAAACGGGAATAGTATTGTTTCGCTATACTCAATCAATCATAGATTGTCATATAGAAAAGTTATCACATATGACCAGGGCCGGCCCTTGGCCAGGGCAACTAGGGCCACTGCCCGGGGCCCACGATTGAGAAGGGCACAAAAAAAAATTTATATTTGCTTATATATATGTGTGTGTGTATATATGATCAGACAAAAAAAATATATATGTATGCCAACAGAGAGAGAAGACTGAAAAACCAAGAGAGAGAGAGGCATGCTTATGGGTATGCCAACAGATCTTTTTTCTTTTCAGATTCTCTATGAAAACTGACTTGGTAGTCTACATTAATTGTTTTCCAAGAAGCAGACAGAGCAAACTCTTGAAATTAAAAGACCTTTTTTTTTTTTGCTGTGATTCTCTCTCTCTCCCCGAAACCAAAACTGAGTTGGAAAACAAAGCCATTTTGAGAAGTTGAAACTCACTGATTCTACTCTCACAGAATCAACAGCACCCATCAACATACAGCAACATCTAAAATACAGGTTTTATTGTTCTTTGTCTTCAAACATTTTTCCCTATTGAAGAACACTGCAGACATTTTTCCTCACATTATTATCTTCGAACATTACAAAATAAGACCCAACGTTAAAAAAAAGGTTCTAATAAGACCCAATGTGTTCTTCATTGCCTTTTGTAAACTCTTATAATTTGAATAAAATTAATTATTTGATAAATAATTAATTAATTTATGAATAAAGGGCACACTCTTAGAGTTTTGCCCTGGGCCTTCAATCACCCAGGGCCGGCCCTGCACATGACATGTTGTGATAGATCGAAAATAACAAAAATAGTGTTATCCTCATTTTACACAAGTATTTCTCCTAGCATTGAGCTCATATGCACAACCATTAAAGCACCTCCAGCTTAAAGTCATAACCCACAACACAAAAAAAGAAAAGATAAAAGGGGGAAAAAAGTAAAGTAATTTTTATTAAAAGAGGCTCTCTCTTTCAATTTGCCTTTGGAGAAAGCATGATGCAGCTACTCATTCTAAGGACATGCACCCACGCCATGTTCTTGAATATAAAAACTGGGTTGGGTTTTTTGTTTCAGATTTAATCATTAAATAATAATAATTGGGGCAGATTTTGTGGATTTTGCTGAATGGATGCACAAAGTATCTTCTTCTACAGTTGCAACTTTAACTACCAGAAAGTCGTACTTGATAAAACAGAATCAACAAACGCACACTCTTTTTATAATAAATTTTAAGGGGCACCATTAGGTAGGAAATGCATCGTGCTTGCCTTTAATTATCTTTTGTCTTTTGAGAGGGCCTTTAATTATTTATTAATCTTAGTAATTTGTATCAAACTCTTCTTTTTTTTAGTACAAGCGATTGAGAAAGGAGGGTTTGCACACAAATATTCATTGGTGCTTGGCAGCTTCGAATTTCTGCCCATATGAGTGGAAGTGGAAGAACTCAACCAGCTGAGCTGTATCTTACAAATGAGAAGAAGTTATAGTCTGAATGAAAAAAAACGGACTTTTTATAGTATTTTTATATGATTATATTTGTTTGTTTAGATTAATTATGTAAAGTTGGTCAAAGAATGCTAAAAAAAGCTTAAGAAAATCTTCTTTTTAGAGCACCTAGCTAACTCTTCATTTGTTCGATGCGTTGTGTTTAAGCTTTATAATATTAAAAAGATGTGATTTTGTAATGGTTAGTCCCAATTAACTTCTCAGTTACCGATAATCAAGGATGTTTAAATAATAATAATAAAAATGTTATCTATTGTTGGGTCTGGGCATCACCCAACACGTACTGATGCTTGACAGGATCCTGCTCGGCATGACTTTTGAACTGCAGATCAAGAAAATGCTGCGAATTGTGACCTATGGTTCAGCTCTAGCTCCATATCATTTGTAGTTACTAGCTAGACAAGGAAAAATTTGCTTGAATTGAATGGAAATGGTGTTTAATTGGTGTGACTGTTCAAAATAATAAGCTGTGTTTGTTCAATTTAAAATGAAACGATACAACTTTTGACTCGTCAAGAATAGACATACTTTTTATATAAAAGCCACATATCACTCATTCACACAATCTAATTCATTCAAAGCATTTTGTGAGCCACTTGCATTATAGTAGAGAGCTTGAGTGTCAGTATGAGAGAGTGTACAATACACTCGTGATTTTCTAGTGCCTTATCATTTGATGTGCAACTATTGTAAAGGGGTAATGCTAGGGAGATCATCTATTTGTACCATATTTATGTATCATCTGATGTGGCAGTTGAGTTGGCTATGTCACATCATTAAAGGAGTTTTTAACATTTTTAAATTTTTATTATTTTTTTCAGCCTTCACTTTACTGAAACCCAAGCACGTGAGAAGTTTTGTTTCCCCTATCTTCAACTGGTTCTTCGCCTAACTCCTCCCCTTCCTCCTCCCTTATCTTCTCCCTAATCTGTCACAATAAACCAGAGTTCTCCAATTTGCCAGCGACAAAAAAATAAACCACTATTTTCTGTTACTTTGCCTACCTATAAGTGCACTCCATCATTGCACAAACCACCTGCCATGTCCCAATCTTTGAAATTTGATTTCTGAAAACGAATTCAAAATTCTAGTTACAATTATGAAAATACAGATTCAACATCTTCAAACATAACCTCCACCAGTCAAATCATCACCACCAACACAAACAATTAAACCCACTCAAACCACAACCACCACCTAACGACGACCAACACCATTAAACACCACCATTGTCAAACATCACTAGCATAGACCGCCAAACACGGTCGCTTGGAATCTCAACCATACGCAGAGCTTGAATCACCGCCATCACCCAATCAAAATCACCACCGCTCCATCGAACCAGATTGACAGCACTGCCACTTAATCAAACCCAATATAATATCTACCCAATTGAACCACCAACGTTGAACAACTAATTGCTGAATCTATTTTCATTCCCTTGAGAAGAAAAGGGAAAAAACAGTTAAAATAAAAATAAAAGTATGAAAAACTGGGAGAAAAGGAGCAATCATCGGCGTCATGGAGACATCCAGTAAGATTTCTTGTCTCTAGCAGATTGGCAGGAGGTAGGATAGGAGGTAGGGGTAGGGGGGGGAGGTCTAAGCAACTCAACAGCCATATCATATGGTACACAAATATGGTACAAATAGATTGTCTCCCTACATTACCCATCATAAAGACGTTTTCATCGTATTTTGAGAGAAAAGCACCGATTAATTATGAGCATCGTAATGAGCTATAAATTGTTTTAAGAACAGGATGTCACGCATTTGGAGTGCAAAAATGGGTAGCAGCTAGTAGCCACCACGACGAAATTGATTTTTGAATCTTACAAACACTGGCAGACCCAGAAATTTTTTAGCGGAGGTGCAATATTGACTAAATATGAAAAATGGTTTTTCGGAATAATCATTTTCTCAAGATAATTTTTGGCAGCTTTTATTCCTTACACATCATATAAGAAAACTTGATTTTATGGGATTTTAGTATGAAGTATATATTGACTTAATCAACCATCATTTTTAGCCTAAATCGTATTTTGCACAAAAACCGATTTTTCATATTTTGATTTGGTGGGAATTTGATTTTCTAGTATTTTTATTTGAATCCAAATGGGGGGTACTTCCTTATTTACATTGTAAACTTAAGTAAATTGAGTAATATAAAAATAAATGGAGTAATTTAAATGTTGAAAATGGAAATAAAATAATCTGTCTACCAGTTGAGCAAAGGGGCAATTTGAAACACCTATAATGATTTTTCCGGCGAGGGTGCACCTGCTTATGCCTTAATAGGTGCTTACAAAACAAATATATTTCATATCTTGGCCACGTGACAAGTTGATATGTAGTCATTGGCTGCATCATGATCAGTGGAAGTCATCTTCGATTATTTGAGTGAATGTGGTTGTGGGGGTGATGAATATTTTAGGGAAGTAGTGCATGTTTGGTGCCATGTATTGATTTTAGGCCGTTGGCTTGAGCTACAATTAGAAAGAAAAGCATAGTGAAACTCAGATTAATCTCAAGATCAAATTAAAAGTACAAATCTCGATACCAAATTAAAGTGGCAAAGAATGGAAAGGAAAATGAGCAAGATAATTTCGTTTTTGAGTCATTAATGGAGTGGATTTGATCAGCAAATTTCGGTTTAAAAAACAACTAGATCAGATAATCCTTAACAATACATATTAAGGCATCAACATGACATTAAAGTACCACGTCTCAGAAAACAACAAAATTAGCACACTAAAAAAGCAAATAATTAGTGATTTTATTGACAATTTACGGAGAGGTTTGAACAATATTTCTTTGAAATCGATTGTGGATATTTTCCTTCTAATTTGGATGGATGCAACTTCATACACGAGATTACATGCATATTGGCTAGAAATTTCAATGGAGGGGTAGGCAAGGCAATAACACCATCCATCATCAATGGAAACAGTAATTTTAGCTTTAGCGATTTGAAAATATGAAACAAGACAACGAAATTTGCTATTTTGCGTGTGTGTGTGTGTGTGTGTTCCAACTTTCTTGTAAGTTTTTGTGATGTTTTTTTTCAAATCGATTGGAGGTCTATCCACTAGCTATAGCTTTGTCTCCATTTGCTAGGATAGATAGGCTACAAATTTTATTGATGGACCAGACAAAATTTTGCCTCCTTGGGCCCACACATTTATTAACCAAAATAATAAATTTTATTGATGAAGACTTATCAGCAAAAGGGGAATTATTATTGTTTTACTACGCAGAGCAATTGGACTACCAAACCATAATTGTGCTTCAATTGAAAGTCCTCAAACAACAGCAACCCAATTCACACAAACACTTTGGACGGAGAGCAGGGCATCGTACATTTAGCAATCACTTCAAGCTCAAGGTAACTAAAAAGTAAATATAGTTTCAACTCAAGGTAACTAAAAAGTTTAATTCATTAGCAATGAGCCCGTAACTTAACTCGTTAAGAGCAATCACTTGTGTATCAAAGAGATTGGCAACATTCAAATCATCAATCGGGAGCAAATTCGGCTAGCAGGTGATGTCTAGTTCTCCATTGTTGGGACAAAATGGCATGAGACCTACTCAAGACATCCCTAAAAGTGTTTGGCCTCATGAAAATGATGCCCATATCTACTACCATAGTTAGTGCATTTTATTGGAAAGATTCGCCAAACATTGTGCATCCGATTTCGTTAAGTACTGAATGAGACCACTCAATAAAATAAAATTCAGGTGGGCCAAAACAAGAAACGAATGAAACACTATCGCATAAATTTATATATCATAAAAGTTAGTGTAATAAATCGGTGTCTACCGTACTACTCTAAAGTTAATATGGTTCACCAGCCCATGAGAAAGTGATTGTAAAATCAATTGATTTCATTTATATGGAAACATATTTTAAAATAAAATGTACCTCAACAGACTATAAATGTGACTTTACAACTTACTCTTCTATATGATATGAGTTCACTACGAGTCAACAATAACTGCCGGCAGCAACTCCGATATCGAGGAGTAGAAGCGTAGAATGTGTCGGCCCCTGTTCACACTGCTGCATAATTTCCGAAGCGGCGTCGTTCCTGGCTACACTCGCCGCGCCAGCATTAGTTGCGCCACTGCCAGTCCACGTGCTAAAGTTTAACGGCACACTGTTTGCCAAAACAATCAAATAATAAAGAAAGAGGTTTAGCACATAAATTACCAGAAGAAAAAAGTTTAACGGTCCAATTTCCGTGACCAAAACACCCTCCCCCCAGCTCAATGCACAGCAGACACGTGGAGGAACAGTCAGGGCGGAGTTAACGCCTTAACCGCCGGTGGGCCCCAGATGTAGTGGCATGTCTCGCAAATAATACCACAGCCCATGGGCCACACAGTCATAATGAAATTACGATTGAAACCTTTTTTCTGCGGCAGCATTTGCAGCTAATGCTAATATCCTATTCCTTTATAAAGAGCAGCACACAGACCAAAATACCCAAAACCCCTCTACGCCTCGAAACAGTTCATAACTGTCGGCAGAGCTTTGGGTTCACTGTTGACCAAAACCAGTTTGAAGCTGGTGACGCCGCCGACAAGACCCACTCAAGCTCAGCGCACAATGCAGCTCCTCCTCCGCCATGGCTCTGGGCTTCTGCTGGTCCTCCTGGTGGCCAATTGTTTGGGGCAGCTTCTCGCCTCCGCTCAAGTTCAGCACCCTGTGGGGACGCACACGGTATGGCTCCCAGCCGTCGCCACCTGGTACGGCAGCCCCGAAGGAGACGGCAGCAACGGTAAGCTCCTACCCATAGACCCCATTTGGTTTTAGCACACAATGCCGCTTATTTGGACTGTTAGAGTTGCTAATTGTACCATCTCAATTAATTATCTACGGAAATAATAATACGTGACATAGTCACATAGTTAATTGAGATGGTACAAATAATTTTATTTTTACTATTAATTATGCGAGAGCTTTCTAATTGAAGTGAAATTACATTTATTATAAAAATGATGCTACATTTTATTATATATAATCAGTAAAGATGGTACAAATAATTTTATTCGTATACTAATTGCGGTGGCCACGTAATTTTGGTAGGCGGAGCATGTGGGTACGGGTCGTTGGTGGATGTGAAGCCGTTGAGGGCGAGGGTGGGAGCAGTGAGCCCGGTGCTGTTCAAGAACGGCGAGGGGTGCGGGGCGTGCTACAAAGTGAAGTGCCTGGACAAGAGCATATGCTCGAGAAGAGCGGTGACGATAATCGTGACGGACGAGTGCCCCGGTTGCGGCCAGGGTAAGACCCAATTCGATCTCAGCGGGGCCGCCTTCGGGCGCATGGCTGTGGCCGGTGAAAATGGCTTGCTCAGAAACCGAGGCGTACTCCCAGTCCTTTACCGACGGTGTGTACGAAATGTCATCTTTGTTTACTGTTTTGTGTTTATGCTGTGTGCTATGTGCTGTGTGACTCTCTCTCTCTGCCTCTGCTAGCTCTTCTTGTTTGCTTTAAGGGTCCTCTTTTGTCCTTATCAGTTTCTTTTTTGGCTCTTTTTTGTACAAATCTTCATAAAAAGCACAATTAGGGCACTGGTTATAAATTTGGATTTGTTTGTATTGACAGGACGCCATGTAAATATCCTGGGAGGCAGGTGGCCTTCCATGTAAATGAAGGTTCAACAAATTTTTATCTATCACTTCTGGTAGAGTTTGAGGACGGAGATGGAGACGTTGGATCAATGCATATAAGACCAGTACGTATATCTATATATTTCTCCTTCTCCTTTTTATATATTTTTGTTATGTTTTATTTTTACTACCATGAATTTTGTTGATGATTGTTATTAGTGAATTTTATGAATTGTAGTTTACGTTAAATAATTATTGTCAACAGAAAAATTATATGTCACGCCAAGACTTGAAAGAAACTGAGAAAAGCATTTCTGTCCTTTTTCTTTTCCGATTCTCATTTTCTACCAATAACTTTCTTTTAAGATGAACCTTCATGTCCACAGTGACACTAGGTTTTTTTTAATCTCTTTCATTCCTTTCAATTACATTATCGTACGGACTAGTCACAACTAGGTCTCGAACTCTGTCGCTTATATGCATTATTCTCGGATCCATGTCAGTTGAATTTGAGTTCTCGTCCAACGAAGTTGATATACAAACTTTAACTAGATCTAAGATTTGTTGATGACAAAGTAGACATACAGTATTTTTCTCTCTTACTTTCCATAAGTCAAAAGATTCATATCAATATATTCTGTGCATGACAAATCAACAAAAAGGCAGAGATGGTTTCCCTTGATAAATAAATTGATGAAGTATAATTTCCATACTTATTTATAATGTTGTTTGTTTACGAAATTAAAATTGTATGTGGCAGGCAAGTTCTAGTGAGTGGATACAGATGAACCATGTATGGGGTGCAAATTGGTGCATAAATGGAGGACCCTTAAACGGGCCCTTCTCAGTGAAGATAACAACGCTCTCAACCGCAAAAACTCTCTCTGCCAGAGATGTGATTCCAAGCAATTGGTCTCCAAAGGCCACTTACGCTTCTCGCCTAAATTTCCACTCCTAGCTAACTAATGGCAACAGCACTTTTGCAGAGGTGTGGTCTTGGACAAAGAGGTCAAGATGTAGAAGCACTTTTTTTTAACTTAGCACTTTCTTCTAGTCCCACAGAAAAGGGCTTGTCCCCATGACCCAAAAGTAGCCGTTGTCGGGTTCGTCTGTGTGTTTTTTTTTCTTCTAAAGAAAAGTAGCCGTTGGATTGCACTAATTATAATGGCATCCAATGCTCTTTCTTTTTTCTTTTTTTTCTTTTTCTCTTTTCCTACTTTGTACTGTTCAACTGGTTTTGTTTGTAGATGTGCACTACTGACGAGATGTAGCCCTCTCCAAAAGGAGAGAGAGCGTGTGTTCTTTGCTTCACTAATGCTATGTAAGATTGTGGGCCCAATTGGTTTTTAATGAATCTGAACCGTTGGATTGCTGTCTAATGTTTTCAATCTGCGCACAAGTACTGGATTCTGGGACCTTCTGCAGTGTTTAATAATTTGTATGTATGCGCGGTTTGGAATTGCAAAACGAAATTCACAATGTTAATCCGAATCTAGTTATAATATTCGCATTATACATGTATGAATATATATTTTTATATATTTATTAAAATATATTGTAAATGACATTTATCCAGATCTAGTTTCAAATGTACGTATTATACTCGTACCATATCCTCTATGTTTGATACACATTTTTAATATATTATTAAATAATAAGACTACATTAGAAACTTATTTCACCAACATGCGATCAGGGATGGATCCAGTAATTTTTCTTGTAGGGGTCAACATCTAAAAGCGTAAAAATTTCTATACAAAAATAAACCCATAAAAATGAAATAATAATTTATAATTCATAATTAATAGGAAAAAAAAACCACATTATAATTGTCCACGATGAGAAACAACCACATCATAATTAAAGAATTTGTAAATGTTTCAAACAATGTATATGTGAATACGAATTCAATTTTTACTTATAGGGAGTTCGTAAATATTATGGACAGGTTAATCTGTAGATCATCATTTGACTGCCAACATTTACTTTTCCATCTTTGTTTGTATACGCTAGCTGGTGCCAAAGTAAATATTAGCGTTGGTGCCAAAGCTTGAAACAAGCAGCCAACAAGTGCTAAGATCTTGACATTTCATTTCCCTTGTAAGGGGACTAAAGGAATTTCTTCTTACTAGATCTCCTTATTCTTAATATGGCATCTTAATTGTTTATTTGTATTATACATTCACAAAACTAAACATATATATTGGTTAGCATATGTTGAGTACAGTAGTTTATGGGTACAAAAATGAGCTAAAACTCATTTGGGGAGGGGAGGAAATTGTTGGGTTGTCTGCCTCTATTAAAGCAGAGCTTGTTCTCTTTTTCTTTTTTCTTTTTTTAAACATGAGTCAAAACGACGTTGTTTTAGTCAGGTTTATAAAAAAATATATATATAAAATAAAAAAGGTTTAGTAAGACGATGTCGTTTTGACGTTGAGGAACAAAAAAAATAAAGAGGAAGCATAAGGGTTGGAGGATGCTGCGTGCTCTTTGGGGACTTTCATCGAGCAGTTTGCAGGGGTCAATTTTCTCCCCTCTAATGGTAGATTCCAGAGTTGCAGGGTTCACTTGACCACCCTTGCTCCTCTGTGGATCCATCCCTGCATGTAGTGTTAGTTTTAATGGTATTTGAGCATCTAATCCTTCTATTAAATCGAACATTTTATCAGGATGATCCTTAGTAAGGACTAATTAATTTGGGCTATAGCACAGGTGGGGGTTTTTTTAGCCCAAAATTTCTAATACAACCCACCCAAGTCTACCCATAATATTACTTCACACGTAACCCCTTCACGTAAGGTGAATTTAGCTCATCCCATTTTGAAATCCTAAGTTCATTCATGACTTTTATGATGGATGGTGCTTTAAGGGTAACAAGGCCCAATGCTATCATTTTTTTTAATAACTTTTTTTTTTTTAATACAAGTGATAATGGGGAAGGGGAAATCGAACTTGGGACCTCGGGTGCACATCTAAATGCTCTAAACCACATGAGCTACAAGCCCCGTACTATCATTCTTGGTTGTGGTAGTTAGTGCCCTTTTATGGGTTTCAAGGCGCAAACCTCACCTGCACCCTTCGTAGGTTGTCAAAAAAAATTGGAAATCAATTGATACGGAGGAGAAATTATTGTATGGTACTGGAATATAGTAATATGATATACCTTGTTTATGTGTTATAACAAGACTTGACAACAATGTTATTTCTTACTTTTAGGGTATAATATCAATAAATATCCACCTATATTAAAAAAGCGGACAAATTATAGCAAGTGAGCATACTCTACCATGGGATAATGTTGGAATTATTTTTAATTACTTTATTTATAGAAAAATTAGAATTTGATTCATGAAAAACTGCAACCATGGGTTAGGCCAACTGATCAGGGCAGTGAACCCACCCTCTTGCACCCAAGTTTGAATATCGCTGCACGTATTTTAGATTAATGGGCTTCTTAGATCTAGGTCCAAAACGATTAGTTGTTATTGGGTTTAGTCCTTGCATTTTTGGTTTTAAATGTAGGTCCTTTGACATTTATTACTCTCTTTTTTGAGTCGATTTTACCCTTTGAGGTAAATAAGGAAAATACATTGAAAATATAAATTTAATGCATTATTTCATTGTAATTGAATTCCATAATTTAAAGTTTGAATTTTTTTCCTTGATGATTTTCCTAATATATGGATAAAATAAATATCCACATATTATACTAGTCGATCAGACGAACACCCACATTAAATTATGTACCTAACAAACAGGTAAATAGTGTTATTATTAGCAACGAAAATACTTAGTGATAAAACATGTTATCTATAAGTTAGGAACATAAATTAGAAGACTACCTATAAGTCAGATACAAAAATAGACAAAATAAAATTGTATGTTACCTATAAAAAAAGGTACATAAAATACTATTACACATTGTCAAAAATATTAAACAACATATATATACCTATGCAATAGGCAATATGACATAAATGATTATTACCCGATTCAAGTCATAAGGGGCAATATTGGAACAAAAAATGATTTTAAAAATAAAATAATAAAAAGATTATATCAAAAAATATTTAAAAAGGAATGTAATTCTATGTGACACAAAAGTCAAATGACTTGTATCAAAGTCACCAAATCTGAAGATTAAACCCAACTCCACAATAGGAATTTGGATCTATATAAACTTTTTTATAGATTAATTTAGATTATCACTTGAATAATATATAATATATAAAAAACACAATCAAGTCTAGAAATTAGTTTTATCTTCTTAAGACGAAATTGCCCTACATCTTCCAGGATAGAATAACCTCTTTATGATTGCACTCCAAACCACGAGAATAATGAACGCACACTGTGTTTGAACTCTCTCAATGAAGCACACTTATTCTAGAAGAAATAAATAAACAAAAGTTTTCTTTCTAAAACAAACTCTAAAAGTTCGACAAAAATAAAAACAAACTCTAAAATAAATTTCCTCCGACAAAATGATATATAGGACACCTTTTTCAAGGAGATGTGATTGAATTATAAACTGTGCAACTCTTCAGCCACAAAGACAACATATGCAACACCGAAAAAACGTTTCACAAATAGTAAGATTGAAAAGTTTTAACCTTTTATACACCCACTAACGTAACTTTCTAATTTTATACATCTACAGAAATAAGAAATAAGAAATATTAGAATATTAAAATTTTAAATTTTTTTCAACATGCAAGAGATTCGCAGCTAAAGTGATTAAATGTATTTACCTTTACATCCGGGATTCTAAGTTCGATTCCTCCCTCCCCTTATCGCTTGTATCAACAAATTTTCCAACATACAATTATTCTCGCATGGAGAGCCTAACATAATGCAATACTTTAGTGCTCCATTTGAATAGAGGAATTTAAAAGAAACAGGGGATTAATTTGTAGGGTTGCATGCACGGGCATGGTCACTGTTGCAGCAAGCAAGGGGCCAAGAATTCTTCCATGGGTACTGAACGTGTGGTGGATATAAAATTTGTGAAGGAAGTAGTCCAATAGAATTTTAGGCTACTCACGGTTACATAACAATTATCAGAGAGAGACGATGGAGTTTGTCTTCCTTCAAACGTTGCGTTTTTTGGCGGGGTTCCACTTTCCACAGGCTAAACCTAATAGGGCTGAAGATGTCAGAGGTCGTAAAAGCAAAATCACATGGTCACACCCACATGCAATGTAAAAGTGATGAGATGGATGATGGGTACTCAAGAAGGGTATGTGCCCACCGCATGTGGGAGGGGGTCCCTTTAAAATGTTGGTTGATTGTCTATTTTTTACTGTATCCCCCCAAGATACAGTAAAAAATAGAAAATAAAAACCTGTTGTAAATGTTGAAGTGTGGATGGGCCCACATGTTGATGGTAAGGAAAATGTATTTATGAAAGATGAGAGACTTATGTGCATGGTGGTGAACATAAACAGATTGGCCAAAAAAGAAACAATTAACTTCCGATATGAGAATCTTCAGCAAAGTTGTTATACTTTTATCTTTAGTCATCTTTGTTGAGGAACAATTAGTATAAAACCAAATAACAGAATAATAACAAATCGAAATATGCTTTATATATATATACAGAAATTCTCTTATGCGGATATCCGGACGTTATTATTGTGCGGACGCCGTGTATTTTGTACTACCCCTCTTTGTTTTCCTGCCTGTTTACAATAGGATTCGCACGATAATAACGTGCGGACATCCGAATAAGAGAATAGCTATATATATAATCAAATAAATACAACAGTAGAATAAATTACAAAATACTGACTTGGATTAATGATAGAGTCATGCAGAGTTGTTGTGTCCTTTAGACAGTATTTTAAGCACTGTGGCTTTGATTTTTGATGAACAGTGATATGATTTCTCTCAGGAAGTGTTTATGTGTGAGAATGATAATGCTGTTCAAAAATTGTCTTTTCTAGTTTGGACGAATTGTCAATATATAGAGGTTTGACACCTCTAACTGTTTAACTGATTCGAATTTCAGATAATGATTTTATCTGAAAAACAAATTTCTAATTAATAAAAAATAAATTATTAATTAAATCAACAGAACCCAAGAGCATCTTTTGACAATTAAATATATATATTTATTATCCAAATATATATATATTCCAAGCCCAAACCATGATGAGGCCCAACTTTACCTCTACTAGGCTCATATCCTATTTTGTATTTCTAAAATGTTAGTGCTTATAAGCCATGGAAGGAAACAACTCTTGCTTTCCTATCTCCCCTTCTCTTGCTTGTTTTCTCACATGATCGGAATTTTTTACTTCTCCCCTTCTTCTTCAGCTTTTTTAATTTTTAATTTTGTTGATTGTTTACAACAATACCCTTCGGAAATGTAAAATATAAATTTCATGTATCCTGAGGATTTTTTTTGTTTTAGGGATGTTTCTGTCCAAATTTTTTTGGTGAAACCAATGACCCAAACTGCTTTCTTCCTGACTTTACAATCGTAGAGATAGATATATATGAATTACCTTTATTTTTCTGAAGTAAGGCACATATCTTCGGTAGAGAGTTACAAGAAACAATCAATAATTTTGAATTATTCATATTGGGATATTTTTGTTTGCTTGTTTTGGTTTGTTTTGTTTTTGGATAGCAGAAAGGAACGAATGTTTTTAACAGCAAGAAGATGATCCATGAAAGTTGTAGGAATCCCTTACTTGCATAAAGCAGATATTCTTAATACAGATTCTTGCCCTATATGAACAGAAGAAAAGCCAGTCAAATTTGGAGTTTGGAAGGAGTTCATCATGATAGAGAGCAATGCTTACGAATATCTGCGTTATGATAGAGACCACTTTCTTTTTTGCTTTTCTCTCTCCAACATCGATCTAATCTTCTCCGGTACAAAATTGCTCCACCGTCAAACTTTATTCCAAAGCCATATGATATAACCTCCCTTTTCGGGTCAGTTATTCTTCAATTTCTTTATGATTTTAAATTTGTAAGAGAATAACCCAAAAAGGAGGCAAAACAATTTAGAAACAGAGAAGCAAAGCTAGATATAAGTGTGACTTAGGTTCACTTAAAAAAGGACTGCAAACAATATGAGCAATGTGTGAATGGGGATGTGTTTTCTCACATTGAAAGGGCCTGCAGGCTTCATCCTTCCTTAAACATCTTATCTTAGGTTTCTTAAATATTCCATTCAAAATAAGAGCCTGCAACGACAATCTGGATCATCCTGCAGGTGAGTTTCTCCTACAAAAATGACCATTACACGTCTGCTTGTGTGCGTAAGAGCTCTCGATCTCCCTCTCTTTTTATCATTGAAATCTAGATATTTTAATTAAATCATGCAAGGGCGGAATTAGAAATTTTTCAATGGGTGGGCTAGCTAAAGTTAGTAGCTTAAAATCTAATGATAATTTTTTTTGCACTTGCATTTTCTATAGTTTTTCTAGAAATAAAAGTATATATTAAATCATATAAATCATGCTAATTGTAAACACAAGAAAAAAAAAATTAGAGCCATATTATTCACGAAAGGATGAATTTCATTTAGAAAAATGATTCTCTTTTGGAGACAAATTAATAGAATTTTTTTAAAATTGATGTTGGGACAAACTTTGACACCAAATACAAATGTGGAAGACCTCTGACTATGCCTATTGGTGTTGAAATTGTATATATTTTTATTTATTTATAGTTAAAATATTTAATTTATTTTTTTTCCCAAACCTTCCCTGGGCTACAGCCAAGGGCAGCCCTTGCCTTGGTTCCGCCCATGAAATCATGGTTCCTTATATATATATATATAAAGCAAAAAGGCAGAGAATTGTGAAACATTTAAAATACTAGAAAATGCCCTGGGTTAATGCAAACATTAAGAATTGAAATTATTAATTAAATAAGGATAATATGGTAAATTCACATTTTTTCATATTTAAAAAAATTTAAATTAAAAGAAAAATCAGATAATAGATCATATTTTTATGGAAAACAACTACCCTTTATCTTTTTTAATTCTAAAATAAAAAATATATATATATATTTTAAAAAGGCCTCTCGCAGGCGCGAAAGCGCGTGCGGAGAGGCTAGTGCAGGAATAAACAAAATGTCAATCATCTATGCATGTACTGAAATAATTAATTTGAGTTCCTTTTTTTTATAGGATTTTTTGGGATCAATTTAGGCCTATATTTTGGGTTTATATCAAAATTTGAATTAATGACCATGATGATGTGTCAATTGATTTTTTGAGCTAGATAGGTTGATTTTTCTCAATGCCCGTTTTGGCTCCTTTTTTTTTTTGTCAAAATGCCGTTTTGCCCCTAATAATATTTCTTTGTTATGATTTTTTTACCCAAAAAAAAACTTTATCCATTCATTGTGAAATTAATTGCACAATAACCCTTTATAATACAAACCTACACTTTTTCTTTCCCCAAAGTCTCTCACACCCTTCCACCAAAAAAAACTCTACAACACCTAAATTCAAATTTCTTCTCATTCGACACCAAGGCCTCGACAATTGTGGTTCTTTTTTTTTTTTTGCCCATTTGTGTACGTAGGTAGCAGGGGTTTATGTAACTACGTACCTACCAAATAGTTTCAAGTATTGAGTTAGTCTACCTATCAAAGGGGAATGATTCGTGAGTTTTCTGTAGTCTTCCTATTAATAATATAACACGATTTTATATGTATGCATACATTTTATCTATAACTAGCCTCTCCGTACTTTCTTCCAAGCCTGAGATGCTTTTTTTTAAAAAAATTTAAAATTTATTTTAGAATTAAAAAGGATAATGGGTAGTTGTATTCTATAAAAGTAGGATTCATTATCTGATTTTTCTGATTTTTCTTTTAATTTTAATTTTTTTAATATGAAAAAGTGTGAATTTACCATCTTATCCTCATTTAATTAATAATTTTAATTCTTAATGTTTGGATTAACCAAGAGCATTTTCTGGTATTTTGAATTTTTCACCATTCTCTGCCTTTTGCTTTATATATATAGATAGATTAATGTTGATTTCTTCATGACCTTTTGGGTAGGTAAATTATATGTGCATTTTACCTAGAATGTTGATTTTTTATTTGATGTATATGAGTTAAAATTTTTAATTATGTTCAATAGTCAAATTCAAAATTTGAGAATAATAATGCCTTAAATCGAGGACTTCTAATTTGTTTTCACTATTTATCTTCAAGGGAAAGATAGACATAGAAATTAAATAAGGAATAAGAATTGGACCTCAATTCAGTAAGTGTAATACAAGGGTTTTTCCGAACATTTTTAGGATGAAATGGGTCTATATTAGAATATACCAGTAAACAATTATGAATCATTCAGATTTTGGGAAGTAGACATGATTTTATTTTTAGGCATAATTACACCAATGCCCCCCGAAACTAGGGTCAAATCTCACATGATTTTGGGATGAGAGATTTGACCGTAGTTTCAAGAGACATTGGTGTAATTAAGCCTTTTTTTTATAGGTCAAAACCGATGCTAGTGAGAATGAGAGTGAAGATGAGAGGGGAGGATGAGAGGGAATAGTAACAAAAGTGAAAAATAAAATCTATTTGAAATTGTTTTCACTTTCAAGTTTTTGTTTTCACTTTTGTTATTCATCCCTCTCATCAGTGGCGGAGGTAGAGCTTAATATTTAGAGGGGCCACAAGCTTAAAACTATGGGATTTTTTGTGCAATATATACTATACTCTTCATACACTCAAAGAGGTGAGAAGATGGTGGGGGGGCCCAGGCCATCTCAGGCCTATGAATAGCTTCGCCCCTGCCTCTCATCCTCTCTCTCAATCTCATCCTCACTCTCATTCTCACTCTCATTTTCCTCAGTACTCTAGCACAAAAAATGAAAACTAAACATTAAAATTGAAATGGTTATCAAACTGCCTAAACTTTTAAGAATCTTATGGTTCAAAGTATTAGGTGGTTGAGGAAGCAGATAAATTAGATTTAGAGATATTATTCACATGAAAGTTTCTGTATGGTTCCGATTTTGGTCGTACTTGAATTTATTGACATTTTTTTTGTCCTATATGTACACTGGCGGAACCAAGCCAAGGGCTGCCCTTGGCTGTAGCCCAGGGACAGTTTGGGGAAAAAACAAATTAAATATACATATAGTCTATATTTTAACTGAAAATAAATAAATAAATATACAATTTCAGCACCAATATGCATAGTAAGAGATCTTCCACATTTGTATTTGGTGTCAAAGTTTATCCCAATATCAATTTCAAAATTTTTCTATTAATTTGTCTCCAAAAGAGAAGCATTTTTCTAAATGAAATTCACCCTTTCACGAATAATATGGCTCTAATTTCAATTTTTTTCCTTGTGTTTACAATTATGTGATTTATATGATTTAATGTATACTTTTATTTCTAGAAAAACTATAGAAAATGCAAGTACAAAAAATACTTATCATTAGATTTTAAGCTAATAACTTTAGTTAGCCCACCCATTAAAAAATTTCTGGTTCCGCCCTTGTATATGTAACTATTTGCATTTCTTTTTCTTTTGAATAACAGCAGAGTTAGTCAAATTTGGATTTGAAAAGGAGTTTACGATGACAGAGAGCAATGCAAAAGATCACTCTGTGCTGGAAATTAGAGACGATCACAAGGAAAATAACGACAAATTATTATCCTCAATACAAGGAAAGCTTCGGCAGGAATCTCCATTACCAGATCAAACTTGCATATATAGAGTCCCTCATAAACTGTTTAGGCAGAACGAAGAGGCTTTCGTCCCAAGTTTGGTTTCAATCGGGCCGTATCATCATGGGGAAAAGAAGTTGCAGGCCATGGAAGAAATGAAGCTGTGGTACTTGCATGGCCACATTGAACGAAATCGAAATCAGAACACCAGTTTGGAGAAGATCGTGGCAAAAATTAGGAGTATGGAACAATTTTGTCGTGATTGCTACGACGAAAAGTTTGATAATCTGAGCAGTGATAGATTTGTAGAAATGATGGTGGTTGATGGTTGCTTTATTATTGAACTTTTCCGCAGACACCATTTGACGAGGTACTGGGACCACGATCCAATTTTAAAAACGCCATGGATGTTGTCGACAATTAGAGATGACTTGTTGCTACTTGAAAACCAACTTCCTTGGCAAGTTGCTGCCTGTTTATTTAAACTCACAGAGGGAGAAAATGAAGCTCTTTGGAACCTTGCTGCGGGGTTCTTTGGAAACGTATTCGGCGTCTCAATGTCAGTGGAAAACATATTGAGTGAAAGACATTTCCTCGACATCGCAAGAGGTGCTGCCCTTGGACAACGGCCCAGGGAGGATCGTTATTTTTATCACCTGCTACTGACAGGGCTTCGGGAAAGTGGAGTGGATCTTGATTTTCTTTTTTTTCACCCAATTCCCTCAGTGACAGAGCTTCTGGAAATCGGAGTGGATTTTGAACGTACTGGAGTATCCATGGAACCTGGTCTGCTTGACATTACCTTCGAAAATGGGTTGATGCGAATCCCTCCACTATGTATTGGAGAGAATGGAGAACGTTTCGTAAGAAACCTCATAGCCTATGAACTGTGTGCCCCAAAGCACGCAAATGATTACGTTACCTCTTATGCAAAGTTGTTCAGTTGCCTTATTAAGTCTACCAAAGATGCCGAGTTTCTGATGAAGAAAGGAATTATAGAAACGCAGTTGAGCAAGGAGTACATAGCCTGTTTCTTCACTACGGTTTGCAAGGACATTGAAATTGAAGTCCACTCGCTCGACTTCGGTGAGCTCACCTATTCTGTGGAAAAGTATTGTAAGCGTCGCTGGCTAAGGAGTTGGCTCACAATGATCAAACGAGATTATTTATACAATCCATCATCAATCTCGTCTGTTTCCAGTGGTGTCGTCGTTATTCTCATTCTTACCATCATACAGACAATTTATACTGTTCTCTCCTACCACAAGTAAATCTGCTGATGTTTTCCTTTCTTTTTTTTCTGAATTTTATTTTTCTCAGTGTCTTGATGAAGGAGTTTATTTTGTATTTCCTTATGACTTAATAACAATGGGTGATACTAATACAAGGAGAAAAATGGTATTTTATACCTTCTTATTGAAAAATTAGGTTCCTCTCATTATATAGTATTAGATCATAGGACGAACGTACCTCAAAAAGCTTAAAAAACATGAATGCCAAACACCGAACGCAACAAAGTAGCTAGCCTACAAAACTCTAAACACCGAGTCAGGAAGAAACTTCTGCAGTCTGTACACTCCATGCTGCAGTCTCTGGATCATCGATAAAGATTGTACTTATTCTTCGTAATGATTTGTAAGAAGAAGAATGAATGAACTAAAATAATGAAAAATATGATGGGTCATCACTCTGCAGGGATTGGCTTGTTTTCTGCAGGTTGCTCACCCTCGTGTTCTGCCGGAGTCTCTGCTTTTAATGAGTTGGGAGTGGTATTAGCGGTAACATCTTTGGCAGGTGAAACAGGGGCGCTTGCAGCTGCAGCACCGGCTGCAATGGGCGAATTAGTTTTTCCATTATTGGCATCCTTCCCTTCCTTGGAATCCTTTGAATCATTTGCATCCTTGGAATCCTTTGCATCCTCTCCTCCCTTGGCATCTTTTGCATCGTTTCCTTCCTTTGCATCTTTTGCATCCTTTCCTTCCTTGGCATCCTTTGCATCCTTTCCTTCCTTGGAATCCTTACCATCTTTGGCAGGTGGGGGAGGAGGCATCATGTGTGGTGGAGGGTTCTGTTTCAGCTTAATGAAAATTTGCCGCATCCTTGAAAGATCAGTTGGTTTCCCAGGTTTTGGACCGTGGATGATCAGCACTGAAGGCTTCTTATCAGGATCTTTCTTCCCTCTCTTCTTCTCAATATTAGGGACCTCACGAGGAATCAGCTCCGCTATTGCTTTCCAGTAATGTTTGTCAGCTTCTTTGTGGAACTTCTCTTGGTTGACCAGGTAAAGCTGCACAGAAAGTCAAATTCATGTGTCTTAGATATGAAGCATGGAAACGTAGCAAGGGGGAGAGAGAGAGAGAGAGAATCAGGATCAGGTAAAACATGGAAAATGATGAGTTTTAGTACTAATACCTTCTCCCTTTCTCTGTTGTGAGCCCTGTTAGTTTCACAATTGAGCTTTCGTTTCTCATAAAAAGCTCGTTTAAATTCCTCAGCTTCCTCAATAATCTGGTTCCGCATCTCCCTTTCTCTTTGCTCCTTTTCTTCAAGATGGATGACATTTAGACTGCAGAAACGGACGCCTTCATCAGGGCAGATGAGAACAATGGAAAAGAAAAAAAAAACACTAGATGGTTTTCAAATGCCCCTTTCTTTCCAAGATTAATTTAAGATCATGCAAGCAAACCAATCATTATTTCATCCAAATAAGCACTACCAATTACTAATTTCAGACCTCAAGCTTAAAAGAAATGGCAATGAACACAGTTACACAGATACAGAAATCAAATTAAGGTAGATGCAATTATAAGCCTAAAGAAGACCATGCATGCACAACATCATAAACAGCTTTTTAACTCAAATTGATTCAAACAATGCCATTCAAAATTGCCACAATAATATGATTTTCAACCAACAAAAATCCACACCACACAAATCGAAGAGAGATCTGAGCTCACCGACGCCACTCGCGCCGAGCAGAGCCTTCCTCTCGCATCTCCTCTGGTGGAGGCAGCACCGGCTCACTCGAGGCGAAAATGTCCCCATCGTCGCCGCCGCCACCACCACCATCATCACCGCCCACACCGCCTACGTCATTGTCCTCGGGCACAGCCGAATCAAACGGCGACACGTAGTCGGGGTTAGGGGTGGAAATGCCGAAGCCGTAGATTTCGGGCGACTGCTGGTCAATGCTATGGCTGCTGTTGTGGCCTCCGCCGCCGGGGAGAACGACGTCGTCTTGGAAATCAGTGTGGAGGGGAGGGGGCGCCGGGTCGACGGCGGAAGAGGAGAAGTCGTCGTGGTCGTGGGTGGGAGGGTTGAACGACGCGTCGTAGCGCTGGGAGGAGAGGCAGGGGTCGTAGCCCATGTAGCCATCGTCGTCGAAGGGGCGGGTGGTGGGGTCGTGGTGGGTTCCGTCGTCGTTGGGGAAGGAGTCGAAGGACGACATGTTTCGGAGGATAAGTGGTGTTGTCGTAGAGGATTAAGATTATGGAGTTAAGCTAAGCATTAAGCATTAAGCATTAAGCAGGGTTATTATGGGGTTAATTAATGGATGTGATTTTTGGTTTTGTTATTAGTGTGAGATCGGCGGGTTCGGATCCAGAGAGAGTGCGTGGCGGTGGATGATTCTTTAAATTGCTACGTGTTGGGAAACCATAATTGTTGATGCAATAGAAAGCAAGCAACACACAGGTGGCGTTTTTGTTTATCTTTTTCCCAAGGTCACATGCTTCATATTTTCGCAACCATAGCTTATTATTAATTGGCTTGCATTTTAATGACCCTCTAACACATGTGCAATAGGTGATTTTTTTTTTAATCACACGCGCTACGCAACTGTTAAAGATTGTTTATGCAAAAAAAATTCCTTGTAAATGTACAAGATGATTTGACTATTATTTAATCGGATTTTATTTTGGAAATGTTGTTAGAAGAGAGAAAGGGATGGGGTGCGATGGGGTTGGGTCGAGGAGGGGAGAGGAGAGAGAGAGAGAGGGGCAAAGAGAGAAGAGAGAAGATATAGGAGCTAAAATTACTACAATGCCCATATCACATCACAATTTTTATAGTTTTGTGGATGAAAATAGACATAAGTGGTAAAGTGAGAAAATTTCAGTAATTTATTTTGAGATTTTGGAAGTTAAGTGAGAAAATATCAGTTTCATGGGGTAAAGTGAGACTAAGAGTTCATTTCAGGTGTTTAAATAAAAATTCACCTATTTTAAAATATCTGTTGAAGTAGGTAATTGTGATGTTTTGACTAGAAATTGTTTTCTCCTTGTCTTTATGCCTAGTTCCTCAATTTTAATGCATTGAACTTAGATACTTAATCAGTAGTGAGTATTAACGTCAACAAATTATCTCACACCCTTAATCTGAGACAGTCGTCACCCACCCCACCCCTAATGCGATCAATGTCTCCGAGTAAGTTCATTTTGATAAATACGTTATAAATAAAGTTTTTTCGTAACGAGCCAATTTCATTGGAAATGCATCCACGTGATACTTGGAACATACGGTCAGTTGTCAACCTCAATGTTGGGCATGATTTAATTCATAAAGAACCAAAACTGACATTTATTCGACCTGGAAAGAAAACCCAAAAATTAAAAAAGGCGGGGAAAAGTTCCGTACTGACCGGTTTGAGGCACAAAATACCGGTTAACGGTATAAATTTTGACCTACCAAAAGTTTGGTATGATTAATGAGTTGGGCTGTCTCCTCAGGTCTGGTTAATAGGTTGGAGCGATGAGAATGTCAAAGTAACTAGGGGTGGGGGGGAATGTTATATACGATACAATATCACACGCGTGATCAATCAAACGGTCCAGAATGATGTTAGTGAAATAGACAGCAAGCAAGCAGCAGGCAAGAATTGTCGGTAGCCACAGACACATGCAGGGATGCTAGCCGTGCACGCAGCGCAGACAATCCAGTGGCTCTACAGCCACACAACACAAGCTGGTGGGCCCCACAAAACACAGTTCTGCGATTCTCCACCAGTTACTTTACTTGGCCTTCTCTCTATCTTCCCTGAATCAATCCATAATCATACAAACAAACAGTCATCACTCCAATAGTTGTTGGTGTAAGGGTTTAAGAGGTTTTTCGAAAACTAAGCTGTTTGTTTGTGCTTTCTTGGAAAGCTTTGATTGTTGAAGGAGGAGCTTTTGGAGAGAAAAGGAAGATGAAAATTCAGTGTGATGTGTGCGAGAAGGCTCCGGCGACGGTGATTTGTTGCGCGGATGAGGCGGCGCTGTGCGCCAAATGTGACGTTGAAGTGCATGCAGCAAACAAGCTTGCAAGCAAGCATCAGAGGCTTCACCTTCAGTGTCTCTCCAAGTTGAACAAACTCCCTAGATGTGACATTTGCCAAGTAATTTCACTCCCCACTTACTTTGTATTGTGATTTTGATTTTCCTTTTTTCTGTTGGACTTGTAAATTTACCTGAAATTGCTAAGATAAAACAAGCTTTCCCGTTCAATATGTTGCTCAATCGGAGACGTGAGTTAGGCTAGTTGATCAAGGCACTCAAGTTCGAGCCCCCTCCTTGTAGAGTAAATTAATTTAAGAGTAATTTAGACTATCGCTTCGCTTGTATATAAAAAAGAATCTGCTGTTCAATCTCTCTCTCACATATTATTTTCTGATTTGCAGGATAAGGCAGCTTTTATATTCTGTGTTGAAGACAGAGCCCTCTTTTGCCAGGATTGTGACGGATCAGTTCATTCGGCCAATAGCCTCTCTGCAAACCACCAGAGGTTCCTCGCCACCGGAATCCGGGTGGCATTGAGCTCCAGTTGTACTAAGGACACTGAAACAAGTAGCTTGGAGCCACCCAGTCATGGCTCACAGCAGATTTCAACAAAATTGCCAACACCTCAGCCTTCTGGCTTCTCATCCCCTTGGGGGGTTGATGACTTGCTGCAATTATCAGATTTTGAATCTTCTGACAAGGTTAGAAAGATACCGGAATACATATACATACATATATATATTGGAAGTTATGTAGCTTTTACTCATCACAAATATTATTACATAAATGAAAGAAAACTTTTGAATTTTTTAAGACTGTCAAAATAAAACAATCTTGCAAAGCTTTCAACAAAAGAAGCTCAGCTAAGATGATTCTTTCTCCTAAGATATATGTGATTTGCATTTTGTTTCATCTATTCATGTCCTTGAGATTAAGAAGCTTTTGTGTGTGGTCATTTCAGAAAGGGTCGCTTGAGTTTGGAGAGCTTGAATGGATAGCAGATATGGGTCTTTTCGGTGAGCAGTTTCCGGAGGAAGCCTTGGCAGCTGCTGAAGTTCCTCAGCTTCCGGTATCACAGCAACCCAATTTTACCTCATATAGACTCCCCAAATCGAACAATCCATACAAGAAGCCAAGAATTGCAATGGCAGAGGATGATGATGAGCACTTTACTGTTCCTGATCTTGGGAGATTTTAGACATGTATCAACTTGATGATAGGTTGAAGAATATACATGGTGACAGGTTTAAGTATATATATGTTCATACTAAGTACATACCGGTATGTATTTATGTATGTATGTAAGAATTTATAATGCATTGGGGGGATTTGCTTATTTCGTTTTCGTTTATTTGATCCATCAATATGTAATTTTGCCTACTTGGCAATAAGACCATAATGCCATAGAGGAGCTTTTTTGAGCAAGAAGAGTTGAAGAAATTCCTATATGTAATTTTGCCTACTTGGCAATAAGACCATAATGCCATAGAGGAGCTTTTTTGAGCAAGAAGAGTTGAAGAAATTCCTTAGCAAATGGGCAAGCTGATGCCTCCCTTGTGCTCGTTTCTGTACGTTATATTATCACATTCACATATGTTTCAACTCCAATGATCATTAATCAGATTTCTTGAACTGGAAACACAGCTTCGATTCGAGTGCCCGATGCTTAGGGGAATCAGTTGCAGTGACATTTGCAAATGGCTTGCTTGTGTATTTAGGAAATATTTATCAACTCTGTTAAATCATTTCTAGTCAGGCTTATTCCTTGAGCACCCAACAAGGAGACCAGGGTTGATTTCCAATAACATTAAAATTAACTAATTAACAGAAGTATTTCTGGGCATGCAAAACAAGTAGAATGATATCTCTGTCCTTCAGTGACGAATTTCCAAGTAAACTACTTTAATGAGGGAGCAAAAGTCGTGGATCGAATTTAATACAAAGAAAATTGTATACAAGATTTCAGAAACTGCTATAAACAAGAATTGGTTCTATCTCATACAAAATTAGCTGTCTTATATAAGCCAATTAACACTAACGTTGCCAAGCCATGTAAAAAGAGGGAACTGTGCCAAAGCAATAAAGAGCAAAAGATAGTGATGCTTGCTTGAATCATAGCTCCTCACCTCAGCAAAAAGGACCCTTTTCATAGTCTTCACCAAAAAAACTCCCATGCATAAACAGGTCCAAGGCATCAAAAAATAGTATGAGTAACTCAACACAATCCGTCCAAGTACGGCCAAGCACAACCCTGTGAAAGCATAGCCAGCATACGCCACCATGTCCAGCAATGGTGCCTCACCACCACCCAAGGAAAGCAATGTTACTTTCAGTAGTGCAACTTGCATAAACCAGCCAAGCAATCCCTTGATAAACAACCAGTTTAGAGCTTCAGGACTAAACCTGATAGGCAATAAACAAAAAACAATTTTAAAATACCATGAGTTTCTAACATTGAAGGATTGAAATAACAAGAACATGAATAAATCTGAATTGAAACCATGATGAAGTTCAGGAAGCTACAGACAGGCCATCACACATTCAAACATGCAGTGATAATACCATCTTGGCCTCGAAAATAGTTCATTGTTTCACTTTAATTTACAAATATAAATTCATCTGTCGTGTATTTATATAGAAAAGATAAAGGAAAAGCAAAAGAAACTTGTGCATCAACAGGGGGTTAATGATTTCTCTTAAAAAAACAGCTAAATTTGGCCTCATCATGAGAACGGTGTGGGTTGCTGAAAGAGTTTTGGTCCCAATGCAGCATACCTCTTTGGTCATACGTAATAATCCAACTTACGGGTCACATGTATAATCTAGGGAAATAATGTTATTTTGAGCATCATCTTCGATGAATAAGCAAGCACTTCTCTTGCGTTTAAGCCTTAAGCAACTAGAAGGTACTTCGATAAAGACCATGAACAAGGGAAAAACTAAATGCGGCTACAGTATACTGCCCAAAAGGAACCAATACATTGTGTTGAAAGTGGACAAGGAAGAAGGAGCAAATAGATTGGGTACTAAATAGAACTCTTTTTCCACAACTGGGGGACTAAAGTAGAAATTACAAACTAATAGTAGGATACTGAATTGCAATAAGAGGAAAATAACAGCAAAAAAAACAAGAAGTTAAGACAAAATGCAATCTTCGTTCTCATATCATAATGATTTCCCATCACAGGATTAATATGAATAAAAGAGGAAACTGCTTAGAGTAATATCTAGAAATTTCACAAAACTTACTTTCCTTGAAGACCCAATGAGAAGCCAGCTAGTACCACATAGGTACCAAACGCCATAAATGGAATGTACAGGTCCGGTGCATTTATGTCATAGATTGGGGGTTTATAAGAAAGCCTGCCTCCTACTGGTTCAGTTATTCTGGTCCAATGGCCCTGAAAAAACAAAAGAGTGGGCAGGGGGAAGGAGTAAGTTCTATGGCAGGATAATCTGATTCCACAAGGAAAAATTCCAAATGTTAGCGCTTACCCTGTGAAGAAATGGAAATAGAACAACCTTCAACTTGTTCCGGACATACTGGTCATTCACTTGGAAGTAGTATTGAGGATCAGAGAAATACCTACTGATCTGCTCATTTCAACACAAAATATCCGAATAAAGCTCAACTACCTCAAACAGACTTAAGAAACTCTAACAGCTAAGAAGTAAAGAATTTAGAAAAGGCCTAATCTAGTCACTTGATGGCAATCATACAAGGCCATTATCATGCTTAAAGTACGTGAATACAATTTGCATGAGTGGGAGAGCAATGCAAAATGTTATAGAAGCATCTCCATAAACCAGTTCCAACTTACGCATCAGGCCATAATGTACAAAACAATATACCAATCTAATTGACATGGATCATCAAACTTTCACCCAATCAAGAGCATGGAAGAAAAACAAAGAATAAAACAATTTGAACAACCAAAATCAAGCCTTTCCAAAATGGTTCATTCAATAATGCCAATCATCATTCTGCCAAATTAAAAGAGGTCAATTTCATAATGCAAGATAAATTTTTTTTTACAATGATTCATGAACCTTATATGCTAGAATAAAAATCTTCCAAACTTTCATATGATTTACAGTTAAATCAAAAACTTTATAACTTGACCACAAAGGGGAGTAATAAGCTAATGGTACATATCGTAATCTTCAATAGCTGAACCCAGATCATAACAGTGGTCAACTACTTACATTGCTTTGTACATACTCAGAACTTGATCCTAAAATTTTCTCTCCATACGCGCCCAATCCACCACGGATAAGTCCTGAACCGGCACCGTAAAACGTATTTCCAAACGGATTTGGCTGCGAAGTTGCAGGCGGTATTGGCACCCCAGGCTGGGCTCCCACATTATTGTACATTTCTGTAGTTCAACACACACGGAAAAAAAAAAAGTCAGATACAGATTGCTTCAATTACAATGCACCCAGAACAAGACTTCATTGGTGATAATAAATATATATTTTGAAATCAATCCAGAAACCAAGACCAGCTAAATAAAAAGAGAGAGATGAGTAAACCCTAGATCTGGAGGTTGAGATGGAGAGACTAAGGAAGAGACGGAAGTCGCGGGGTGCTGACGGATGAGAGAAGAAGCTGGAGGCTGGAAGCTGCGTCGATTTCTGCTCTAGGTTGGCAGAGCCGGCTTCGACTTCTGCCCTAGGTTGGCAGACACAGGATCGATTAGAGAGAGAGACAGAGAGAGATGAAGAATGGGACGGAGTTAAAAAAACTCAGGAAAAGCCTGTAGCCTAATTTTCGGTCTGGGTTAAGGCACCGTCTAAACTATAGTGCACCGGTGCACTCATACAACGTTTTTGTTTTGGAACCTGTCAACCGGCTCTCAAGGTTTACTATAATTTTTTTTTTTCTCTTTAAGTTTCAAAAATTTAATAATTAATCATTTTAATGCCCGTTTGGCATTGCTTAATTGGGGTGATAAGTAATTTTTTAAAAATTTTGGGAAGCCCAACGTGTTTGGTAAATTATGAGAAAATCACTTATTGTCAAAATATCAACACACACATGCACACACACTTAGAATCTAACTTAGAATTAGATTCTAAGTTAATTATCTAATGAGATTAAATAATCAAAGAGATGATTATGGACTTATGACCACAAATACATGACACAATGTGATTGGCCAATATTCATTAGATGAATGGAATATGTTTGATTTATTGGTTTGTAAATTAAATAGGGGTTTGCATAGCTCTCCTATCTCTTAATCTCAAATGTAATTCCCTTAAAGTCCATTGGACTTTAAGTTCTCTATCTCAAGTTCTCTATTCTCAAATAGTCATAGGGAAGAAGGAAGATCAAGAGAAGGAATAATCAAGTCAAGATTACTTGTACTATTCATGGGTCCAACGCCCAATAACAACCATGAATGTTTTAAGCAGTTAAAACACGTAATAAAATCAACCTCCTTCCAAAGACCTTAGATCCGACATCTTGGCTAGATGTTAGATCGAAATCAAGTCCATAATCATCCATAAGCATATAGATGACTATTTATCTAAAATTAAGGAAATGCAAAGGTTTTCTGTTAGTAGTGGTGCATATTCCCAAATCTCAAATAAAAGAGTTTTATAATTAATTTGATTTGGAAAACAAATAGTGGGAGTATTGTACAACTACTAATATGATTTAGAATAAAAGTTGTCCTAGGCCAAGTAGTTTAATTGGATTAAACATGTTTATGACGAGACCTTAAAACCCTCAATTAACTAAATTAAGTAGAAAAACAATAGACTTTTTGAAACCCTAGTCGTGGCCTTCCACCATGGTGAATTCTGAATAGGCTTGATCCTTGTGAAGGCTTTGCCTCAGATATTGGGGGGCTGACAGCAAGATGTTCTTGCTTAGGAAGAATTCATTTATACATTGAATGTTGCAAGGATAGGCTCAAACATGGACCAACATTCTATTATGACGAGGTTCATGATTGTATCACTATACTTTGCAAGAATGGTGGGCTAATACTTAACTAGTACAATGGTGCCTCATGATAATATTCGAGCATATACATTTGCTAGATGCCAAATTATATGGGAACTCACATCATGATATGAATGAGTAGAAGGACTCTCTCTTTATTATTTGTGTTATCCCTTGATCCTATTATGGTGCAGTGATCCAAATAATAGGAAGCCTCCCATCCCACTAAGAGACAACTTACAAAAGTCTCTCGTATTCCATTCTTGAGGGATTATTGAAATCGTTTAAAATAGTGGGAGGAGCCATAGAATTTAAAGACCCTAAATCTATGGCCTTAACCAAAACAATCTAATTTTATTTCTGTTATGTTTGTAGATACTTCTGTAGAACCTCATTCATAACATATTACAGCCTCAAATGAACCATATAATGTCAAAAGGGATTATCTTCCATAGGATACTAAAAGGAAGAAGAGATGTAATGTACATCTTTCATGCACAAGGAACAAAACTTATGAAGAACGCAATTTTGTTCTTGAGTCAGTAATGGCAGTTGAAACTTCCACCTGGATAATGGATTCAGGAGCTAGCAGACACATTTGCAATACATTGCAAGGTCTAGCAGATCATATGAAGTTGTCAAAAGGGGAAATAGTGCTACGTGTCGGTAATGATACCCAAATATTTGCAAAAGCAGTAGGCGCTTTCCACCTTAAGCTACCACATGGGGAGACACTTGAACTTAAAGAATGTCTTTATCTTCCAAGTTGCGTAAAGAACCTAGTATCTGTTTCAACATTGCTAAATGAAGATTACACTGTCACATTCAATATTATGGGATGCTCTTTACAACAAGGCAATCAAATCATATGTAAAATGTACTATGATCGATGGTTTCTACCAAATTCAAATTGTGAAAAATAGCAACTGCTTGATTGAGATGCCAAGACCTAAGAGGCCTAGAGAAGAACTCAATCCGACTCAAGCTTGGCACCTAAAGTTAGGACACATTGGCCAAGATAGGATCCAAAGGATGGTCAAACAGGGATACCTTGAATCTTTGGGTTCAGTACCCATGCCCACCTGCGAATCTTGTCTTCAAGGCAAAATGTCAAACTTGCCTTTTTCAAGAAAAGGGAAAAGAGTCACTGAGCTTCTTGAATTAATCCACATTGATGTATGTGGGCCATTGTCCACTACATCAAAGGGTGGCTTTTCTTACTTCATTACGTTCACCGATGATTACTCTCGGTTAGGCTATGTATACCTAATAAAGTACAAGTTCAAGGCCTTTGAAAAGTTCAAAGAATTCAAGAATGAAGTTGAAAAGCAAATAGGAAAGAGTATCAAGATTCTAAGATCAGATCGAGGAGGAGAATACTTGAGTACTAAGGGCCCGTCTGGTAATGTTTTCAGAGGGCATTTTCAGAGAATGTTTTCATAGAATGAAAACGAGAAAATGAAAACACATTTTCAGAGAACAAAAACGCGTCTGGTAGCTTAGTTGAAAACTGTTTTCAGAGAACAAAAACAGTGAAAACGCGTCTGGCAGTAATATGTGAAAATGACAAAAACAGTGAATATGCGTTCGGTAGGAGGATTTTATTTTATTTTTTAAACTAACATTTTCATACATTTATGTATGTAATTAGTCCAACTCCTTTTTTATTATGCACACCAAACATGTTTTTCTCATTTAACCTATATTACTAAAATCAAAGAGCTTGGATTAAATTAGATTTAAGAAAAAGTGATATATCTATGCATTTGGCTTAGTTTAAATTAGTGGATTGAAACATTCATTGGCTTCCATAACATCATTATCCAAGTTAATATCTTAAGTACCTATGACTAAATGCGTCTAGTCACACAAGTTTCTAGACCAAATGTTACAAAAACTTGTTCATTGCAACAAAAAAAAAACTACATAAAATTACAATAACATAATCAAGAGCCTTGGGTGAAATCACGCCACAAATCTTGCGCAATCTTATCTCTAATGTTGGTCATTTGTGCAATATTTCCCGGAGACATATCTAAATTTGGTGTAGCCATATCTTCACCCTCAACAATCATGTCTTCTACTTGAAACTCTTCGAACAACCTGTCACGACGTGCTTCTCTTCGGATAAAATTATGTAACACACAACATGCAATAGGGATACGTCGTTGTCTACGTGGAGGATAATTGGGCATCAATTTCAAAATTGGGAAACGAGCTTTCAACACACCAAAACACAGCTCAATTATATTACGTAATGAAGAATGCCTATAATTGAATAATTCTATAGGACCTCTTGGTGCTCGGCGCGGTCCCCTATAATCACGCAAATGATATCTCTCACCTCGGTAAGGTGCCAAGAATCCAGGCATATTTGTATATCCAGCATCCACAACATAGTAATATCCTGTTAATTAATTCGTTATTTGCATGTGATAATAATGTTAGTAATAATTTCAATTTAATTTTCTATATTTATTCATACCTTCCTCTGGAAAAGGAAATTCATTCTCTGGCCTCAACACTGCATCTGTGAACACTCTAGAATCATTTGCAGTCCCTTCCCATCCGGTGTAAACAAATGTGAACATCATATCGAAAGAGCATGCACACATAACATTTTGAGTAACAAGAACCTTTCTACCACGGTATGAGGTTTGTTTTTGTGCTGGTGCCCAAGCAGCAACATGTGTCCCGTCAATTGCACCAATACACTTCTACAATATAGTGAAAAGTAACTAAGCTAAATAATAAAAATAACTAAATGATATATATAGTATCATGATCAATTGCAACATGAAAAAAAAAAAAAATTTCCTCACCTCAAAATAAGGATAATACTTTGGGCTATTCAAGATTTCAGGCGGTGTTTCCCCTCTACTACTTGGGCGTATAATACGTGGTGATAATCCACATAAAGCTGTCAACACACGCTTAAATTGTCTGTGAATTGTGTCTTTAGATCGTTGAAAACGCTCAGCCGCAACTCGCATACGAATACTATGAGAAACTATAAATAAGAAAATACCAACTGCTTCTTGAATACCCACATGTCTATCATGGTGTAAAAGATCTAAAGTCTCAAGGGTTTGACATAACCTTAAAAATACATGTTTGTCCATGCGAAATGAGTCATAAATTCTATCCGGATTTCCATTCAACAGCTCTTGAACATATTCATGCCCCGATAAAACTGAATTATGGCAAGGAGTCCTATCAACATATGATTGCCAATATTCATAAATATTCATACATATTAGCATATGATGTGCCATTTCTTCAAGTTCTTCCATATCTGAATCACTATCTGAGTTATTGCCTCCATTACTAGTAGACATGTCTAATACCTTCAAATATTCAAATTAAGTAATTGTCACTAACATTGAAACAATAATAACATATCCACAACCATACTATTCAAATATAAAAGAACACCAAGACTATCCATTAATATAATAACATATCAAAGATATCCATAAACTTAAATAACACATAATCCATAACATATAAAAGAAATTCATAAACTAAAATAACATATAAAATAAATTCATAATCTCAACTAAAGAGAAACCACAATCATACTAGTATCCCTAAAGACTAGCTAACCAAGCTCTCCTCCTTGCATCCGACATTGTAATAAATATTTTTCTCCATTCAACAAGCACAATTTTTTCTAGCATCTTGTTAAATGTATCATTTTCAATGTCCCCCATTTCTTCAACAATTCCGATGCATTCTTCAATAGAATACATCTCCTTGGAGGTGCTAGATGCCTCAACACTCTTTTCCTTTTGAAGTGATTGTAATCTTTGACTCATAACTTCACTGCAAACCTCCAAATAGGATTCCATTTTATCCCATTTCTTTGGACGACGCTCGGGTGGGGTAGCAGTTACACACTTTCTTTTTCCTTTACCATGATCAATTTCCAGGTTAACACCATCATCATCCAAGTCAACATCAATGTGAACACCAGTGTTAAGGAAATTGTTCTCTAACTCACGCTCCTCATCTGAGTTAGGAGGAAGTTGATTAGAGGCATAACGCAACTGACCGGTTGCAGTAGTGGTGTTGAATATCTCCCCTAAAAGTTGATAGTGCACTAAACCTTGAGTGCGATATTGCTTCGCTCTTGGTTTACTCTACAAACCATGACAAATATTATACTCAAACATCAGAAGCAATTCACTTAAGTATGTGAAGTGAAGTGAAAAAAAAAAAACTTGAACAAAGGCTTGGTATACCTTAATATAACTAGCCCAAACATCCTCTGAGGCAGTGACTGTGTTAGCAATAGGATCCCACCCAAATCCAGTATGCTCAATTAGATCCGAGAACTCACGATGTGCAATTCGCAACCTATTAAACTTAGACTTAAGTTGCTTAACAGTGCATTTTTTTCCACATTTTGCTAACAACTCCTCGCTTATTTCAGACCAAACTTTCGTTTTAAAGGTTGATGCTTGCAAGTCACCCTTCTTCACATGATCATGCAATATATGTATAAAAAACTCCTCATGTTTGGAAGGCCATTGTACTTTTTCCTCACCATCAACATTCTTAGGGGCCATATCCTTGTAAAGAAAAAACAATTAAGACAATCCAATAATTATTGCATTTCAGAACATTGCACGTATCATCACCACATATATGAATCACATATTTACAAATAAGAAAACATATCCTTTAAATAAATAAAAAAAGACAAACTCAATATGAATACATATCTTTTCCCTGTTCTAGTGGTACATTTTTCGCATTAAAAAATATGTGGACATATTTGCTTCAATTATGCTCTGTTTCTCTCTCACACATACACAGACACAGACACAAAACACAAAAGTGCACACAAAGGTTCCTTTTTTATCACTGTTCTGATTTCAATTACAAGTTTGGGCAAGCTGAGTTTATAAACAGAGAACTGGAGCAGGTGACAACAGATCAAATCAATTATTCAGACCCTAAATGCCAACCAGGTACAAGTTTTTAGTGGTGTTTCTACTTATTAAAAAGCTTTTCCAACATATATAGATGAGTATAACGATGCTTTCATTTTTTTTAGGGAGGAGAACTTGATACAAATGATGGGATGGCTTCATTAGATGTGGTTATACGAATCTTAAACAATCTACAGCAGACAATGACAAACTACCAAGATTCATGCATTCTAGTCCACGCCAAACAACATGACAAGTTTATAACTATAAATGAGCAATCTTCCAAAAGTAAACTGAATAACAGACCACCATTTACAAAACTCAACTCGAAATTATGAAAACCATTATAAAAGATCCCAAAATTAAGCACAAAAAAGAACCCATTTGAGAAAATTACAAAGCTGAATTGCCCAAATGAATAATAAAGCATCAAAGAGAAGAAAACAGAGGAATTACCTCAGTCAATGTGAGTTCTCTGTCGTTGTTCTTCTGCTTCTGCTATTGCTTCAGCTTCTTCCAAAAGTAAACTGAATAATAAACCACCATATACAAAACCCAACTCAAAACTATGAAAATCATTATCAAAGATCCCAAAATTAAGCACACTAAATAACAGAACACCATATAAAAATATGAAAATTATGAAAATTATTATCAAAGATCCCAAAACTAAACCCTAAACTATGAAATTTATTATCAAAGACCAGAAAATTATGCACAACAAAGAACCCAATTCAGAAAATTTAGCACAACAAAAAACCCTAGATCTAAAGGCACAAAATACCCACAGCTAGAGAAAGAGGAAAAGGTGAGAAAATTACCAAGATCTTCCAAGAGCAGCAATCTTCCTGTGGTCTGTGTCGATGGAGCAATTGGAGAGAACAAAAAGCCTTAGTGGTGAAGAGAGGAAGAGAGACAGTCGCCAAAAGAGGAGTGAGCCAAGCCAAAGAGGAGTGGCCAAGAAAAGGGGAGAGAAGAGAAGGGTGAGCAAGGAGGAGAGAAGAATTTTGGTGGTCTGATGGGGAGAGAAGATCGAGCGAGAGATTGAGCAGAAGCTGTGTGTTTTGAGCGTTGTTTTCTGGGAGAACAAAAACGACTTTTTTTTGTTTTGTAGAAGTAAACGTGAAGATGGTTTTATTTTATGAAAACATTTTCAATGTTTTCTGTTTTTGCCTACCGAACATGTTTTTGCTTTGTTTTCATTCTTTGAAAATGAAAATGGGCTTCTAAAACATAAACGAACGGGCCCTAAGTTTCTTGAATATCTCAAGAAACATGGCATCCTATCTCAGTGAACTCCACCTGGAGCTCCACAACTTAATGGTGTCTCCAAAAGGAGAAACCGAACATTGATGGACATGGTTCGATCAATGATGAGTTATACTGACTTGCCAGTATTGTTTTGGGGATATGCACTTCAAACTGCAGCATACCTGCTAAACAGAGTACCTTCCAAATCCGTGCCTAGAACACCATATAAAATGTGGTTTGGGAGGAAGCCAAGTCTTAATCATCTTAAGATATGGGGTTGTCCGGCTTATGTCAAGAAGCATGATATTGACAAGCTAGACGCTAGATCAGAAATGTGTAGATTCATTGGATATCGAAAGGAAACTTTAGGATACTACTTCTACCATCCAAACGAACAAAAGGTGTTTGTTTCAAGATCTGCAAGATTTCTTGAGATTGATTTTGCATTGGATGGCACTTGTGTGCAAAAGGTTGAGCTCAAGGAAGAGTCTGGAGAGCCTCATGAACCTGAAGTAGAGTATGATCCAGTTGACAATCCGGTCCCTTTACCCACACTAACCCAACCTCTACGTAGGTATGAAAGGATTAGTAAAGAACTTGATAGATATCTGGGCTCATACCATGTTCTTCTCATGGGAGATGACATGGAAAATCCTGAAATCTACACGAAGGCAATGTTAGACATTGACTCAAAGAAATGGCAGGAAGCCATGAAGTCTGAGATGGATTCTATGTATGCCAACCAAGTCTGGACTCTGGTTGACCCTTCCGAATGTATTGTAACAATAGGAAACAAATGGGTCTTCAAGAAGAAGAAGGGCTCAGATGGCAAGGTGGAGACCTATAAAGCTAGATTAGTAGCTAAAGGCTATAGACAAAGAGAGGGAATTGACTATGAAGAAACTTTCTCTCCTGTAGCAATGATAAAATCCATCTGCATACTTCTTGCCATTGCAGCATATTATGACTATGAGATATGGCAGATGGATGTGAAAACAGCTTTTCTAAATGGCCACCTTCAGGAAGAAATCTACATGGATCAACTTGAAGGATTCATATCTAAACATGAAGAGAAGAAAGTATGCGAACTTCAAAGGTTAATCTATGGACTGAAGCAGGCTTTAAGGAGTTGGAAGAAAAACAGTGGGAGCGCAGTCATATTCCTCGTACTATATGTAGATGACATATTAATGTTTGGAAACGACATAGGCATGTTGACCTCTGTGAAACTATGGTTATCAAAGACCTTCTTAATGAAGGATCTAGGAAATGCATCTTACATACTGGGTATTAAGATCTATAGGGATAGATCGAGAAAATTAATTAGATTATCTCAATCCCTGTATATGGACAAGGTGCTCGAAAGATTCCAAATGGAACATTCCCAGAAGGGTTTTCTGCCAGTTAGACATGGTATTCACCTATCTAAGAGCATGAGCCCTAAAACCCCAGATGAGTAGGATCCCATATGCCTCTGCAATTGGGAGCCTAATGTATGCCATGCTGTGTACGAGGCTTGATATTAGCTATGCTGTGAGAATCACAAGCAAATATCAATCAAACCTAGGATCAAAACATTGGAGTGCTGTAAAGACTGTGTTAAAGTACCTCAGAAGGACCAAGGATATATTCCTAGTCTATGAAGGAAACCCAAAATTACCGGTGGAAGGATATACAAACTCAGATTTCGAATATGATGTTGATGATCGGAAATCCACTTCTAGATATGTGTTCACATTGAATGGAGGGGCAATCAATTGGAGATGTTCCAAGCAGAGCACCACTGCAAAGTCCACAACTGAAGCAGAGTACATAGCTGCTTCGAAAGCAGCAAAGGAAATGATCTAGATGAGGAAGTTCATTACTGAACTTAGAGTGGTTCCATGAATTGAGTCACCAATCATTTTATACTACGAGAACAATGGGGCTATAGCATAAGCCAAGGAACCAAGGTCTCATCAAAGATCCAAGCACATTCAGAGGCGCTATCACTTAATCAGGGAATATGTTGCTGATGGAGATATTAGCATGCTCAAGGTGGCTTCAGCAGACAACGTAGTAGATCCACTCAAAAAGCCTATAAGTTAGCTTTAGTTGGACCGACACATGGAGAAGATGGGTATTAGATACATGTCAGATTGGCTTTAAAGTGCACGTGGGAGATTGTTAGAAATATGCCCTTAAAGTCAACTAATTATGTAATAGTTGGAGTTAAGGATATCTTTGATAAAAGACATATTATGTTACAGCATGGAAGTCCTTACTCACATGTCAAGCTGGAACTCATAAATTGTAATGGTGCAAACTAATCCTTAGACCTGAGGCATCATAGATGTTTTGTGGCTATGTTGTTAATCTTTGAGGGCACTATACAGTCATGTTGAATTAGGCATAGCTTAAAGGTGCTCATCAGGATTCTCAATAAAGTCATGGAAGCAAAAGAATGTACAACAAGGAATTTCTACTCTCAGTAAAGGAGAGAGAATACTCCAAGATATGATTGGTCAACTCTCTACGCAGAGTAGTGGATAAGACTTGAAAGATGAAGTCTTCAAGTCTTACTAGGATAATCATATAAAAAGAATGATTCACATTAGGATATTGACAATCGGATTCCATGATCTAATAATGTGAATAAGGAGTATTGACATAAGAGAACGATTGAATTGCATGGTCATTCCAATTTGAATAGGTTCTTTCACAACGTATCATTTAGCTTGGATAACTGTAACTTGCTGCTAGGCCACAACCATGGTTTGTGGATGTCCTAAAAGATTTCAATTAACCTTTATTAATAGAAAGAATTAAATTGTGGAATTTAATTCGTATATCATCTTTGAGGAGTTGAGTCAACCAACTACCTTGGCAAATGGAACTTACGGATCTGCACACCCAAAGAATGTGATTAGAGGTACAAATGTGGAGAAATGAAATGAGGAGACACAAGTCAATGGTTGATAATCAAATGTCAAAGTCAATGGTCAAAAGTCAACATGTTGATCGGAGCAATTGACCAAAGTCAAATAGTTTGACCGGGTCAATTAAGTAAGACTATAATTATAATTTAATAGCAAAATTATAATTAAAAGATTAATTATGGAATTAATATTGACATATAGAAATATTGGATTGGGCTTTTAAATATGATTTAAAAGGAAAAAAACAAAATAGCCCGAAAGGCTATTGGGCCCAAGGGATAAGTGGCATAAGATAACATGACCCATGGACCAAATGGAGCCCCAAATACCCACCCAATTGCCTTTTGTGTTGTCTTATATAAGCTAAGTGTTGAAGAAAACCTAGCTAGGGTTTTTGGTTTCCTACTTTGGTTGATGAGTGATCATCTTTGTATCTCATCTTCCATAAACCAAAAATTTGTCCAATCAAGAAGTAACTACCATCCATACTTCTTGATTGCCTTCTCTTCATCTCTAGGAGCATTTGGTATAGTGAGGTAGAGGACTCCAACCTTGGAGCCTTAAAGTGAAGAAGCCAAAATCAAGAGAAACAAAAGGCCTTTCCAACAAAGGTGTTCATTCTTGAGAAATCAAGAAAAAGATCTATTCCCTTTTTCCTTTTTCTATTTGTGTTCAAAGAGACTAGGCTAAGATACTTGGATGAAAATGAAAAAAGGTTTAGCTCAACTAATATAAACAAAATGAATCCGTCATTTAAAATGTTTTTGTTATATAGGTTGTGGCTAAAGTTCATTTTCTAAGCACTAGATGCATGTTTCATTCATATCAATGATATGGGCTAAGTATCCCACACATCCCTTCTTGAGTAACCATCTCGCCGTTATGGCTGAGATGAGACATGATGGGAGAACTCTACGCTCTCCACAGAAAATAACCTCAGGTTGCCCCGGACTTTGAAGTATAACCTCCTTTCGAAAACAATCAACAGATGGATGATGCTTCTCCAACCAATCCATTCCCAATATGACATCAAGATCAGCCAACTCCAAGGGAATTAGATCGGCTTCCAACACTGCATCACCCACTTGGATATAACTCTCTCTGAATACCATATCTGCAAAAAGGACATTCCTTGTAGGTAAGGAAATACTAAAGCTTCCGATGATAGGTGTAGGTCTGACACTTTCATATGGCACAAAACTATGTGCAATGAATGAGTGTATGGCCCCGTAATCTATCAAAACAAGTGAAAAATACCCAAAAACAGGAATCATAGTGGTAATAACCTCGGGTGTGGCCTATGCCTCCTGTTGAGTCATAGAGAAAACACGGGCCTGAGTAGTAGAACGCCTAGACTGACCCCTCTGGTGTCTACCACCCCTGCCCCGGAAAGTAGACTGCACTCCACTATTGGATGAAGAGCCCGCAGCTGATGATGACGCACCACTCTGGCTTTGGTTCTAACCTCGACTACCCTGCCCCTACTAGGCCCCAGTCTCCAGTCTAGTAGTGTCACCGAGAGAAAGAAGAGGGCACTCACTCTTAAAGTGCTCCACCTGACCGCAGTAAAAGCAACTCCCACTGCTCCTCTGACTGGGACCACCACTCTGCCCAAGTTGTGGGCAATCCCTCCTAAAATGTCCCACCTATTCATAGTTATGACTGGTAGAGCCTGTCTGTCGAGAAGGTCCCTGGCCGTACTGGCCATAGATTGCTGCCCAAAATGTTGACTCCAAGTTGGCCTGGGCCCAAATCTCCCACTACCATAACTAGACCCATGTCCTCCAGACCATCCACTGCCTGCTAAACTAGAGCTGGATCCGCCTATCTTTGATAGACCTTGACTTGGTCCACTAATGCTAGATGCATCCGTGCGATGTCTACCTGCACCAGCACTTAACTTCTTCGCTACTCTGTCTACCGCTTGGGACAATGCCCTCATAGTAGGATATGTGGTGGTAGTGACCACGACCTGAATGTCTAACCACAAACCCTTCTCAAAGCGTCTGCAGTTCTCTTCTTCGCTAGGAATCAACTCAGGAGCAAATCTGGACAATTTGTTAAACTTTTGCTTGTACTCCAACACCGACATCAACCCTTGCTTCAGATGAAGGAACTCAGACTCTTTACATTGCGGTAGGAGTGCTGATAGATCTGCTCAAAGAAGACTCGCTGGAATTCAGCCCCAGTAATGGCAGTAGGGTTGGCATAACCCATACGGACCGTCTTCCACTAGTGATATGCATTCCCCTTCAAGAGGAAATTCGTCAATCGCACTCGGTCTCCTTCAGGACACTGTAGGACCTCAAACACTCTCTCAATGTCAGTGAGCCAAATCTCGGCTTCAGCTGGGTTTGCACTGCCGAAGAACTCACGTGCTCTCAACTCTTTAACTCTTTTGATGTCGGAGGCTTCGGTGTTACGTCTCCCTTGCAAAGCTGTAGTCACAGTTCAGGTGAACTAATCCAGTACATGGCTCAAATCGAGCTCATTTTCACCAGCTTGCTCTCTGACAGGTGGAGGTGGTGAAAATGAGGGTGGTGATAAAGGTGGAGATGGTGGTAGAGGTGGAAATGGTGGTGGAGGTGGAGGTGGTGCATGTCCCCCCCATCTCGGGAAATGGATTCTTGGCCTACCACATTGAGGAGGCATAGTTCTATATGAAAGATAACAAAGGAATAGTTAGTTTCAAGAATGCAATAGAAGCTTGAAAGTCAAAGGAAGAATGAACCTAATCCTTTGATACCAAGTTGATAGGACTTGCCCCGAATTCCTCTGAATTTGGGACAAATCCTGTGGAAATTCCAACATCGTACTGATGCCGGGCCTACTTACTAAAGAAACAAGACTTTCTGTCGAAATTTTGATAGAGTCTCCCCTGAAAAATGGACATTCCCAAAATTTCTAACCTATTAAAAACACAGTTAATATCACCAACTAACATCAATATGGGCGACATCATAGCATATCTAACAGAATTCAGTTTATAAACGGAAATAAAGTTCAACAGAAGAGATACGAATAAAAGTTTATTTACTTAAGCTCAGTTCGGAGTTCGCGACTTGATATGGCCATTCGATTTCAAGATGGTCTATTGCCTGGGGCGCGCAAAAACAGAAAAGTGTGAATGGACAAAAACAAGGTTTAGTTCACATTGAAAACAACATAGTACAACCCTACTGTTTATAAAACGATGCTGAAAACCATATGCATTCAAAACTGTTAGAGTCATATGTATATCTATAGTTGAGTCAAAACCATAATGAAATCCGAAATCCCATAATGATATTTTATTTCTCACCCCATTCAAACCTTTCCCAAACTATTTATCTCGAAATGCGTGCATGTTGGCACGACGAGCGAGGAAGTATCCTCACTGATAAACAAGAACGAATGAGTAGGTATATATATATATATATAATAGAATAGGGTAAATTATGAGAATGGTCCTCAAATTTGTACTCGATTTACATTTTGGTCCCTAGACTAAATTATTCGTTCAAATGGTCCACCAACTCATTATTAATTGACGCTTTGGTCCGACCGTTACATTTTCTGTTAAATTTAGTCATGTGAGCAGCAAATGCTACATTTGTGGGGGAGGGGAGGGGCCGGGGGGGGGGGGGGGGGGGGTTTAAATAAGACGTTTGACCTATGCATCACCCCTTTATCACCACTGTATCACCACTTTATCACTACTGTATCACCTATGTATCACCACTTTATCACCTATTTGGGAAACATAGGACAGTTATGGACGGTTTTACCCTTACATTTGACGGCAACATTAACATAATTTAACAGTAGGATCAATGGAGCGATTAATATAAAGTTGATGAACCATTTCAACCAATAATTTAATTGAGGGACCAAAATGTAAATCGGGTATAAGTTTGAGAACCATTTGAGTAATTTACCCTAATAAAATATAATATATATCTATATATCTAAGTGTGACCACTACAAATTTTGTACTGGGGAAACAATCCAACCGGGGAATTTTTGACTAGTCCACATGGAAGAATCCTCAATTGACCATGTGGCTAGGGAACGAGCCGTCCAACTAGGACTCAGCTCACCAACACGTACAGCAGAATCCTCAATACTCGTACGCTTGTGACAAGTCCTACGCGCGCAGACTAACCCCGCCAAGGGTCTACGAAACACCCCGTCAAGGGTGCCTGGGTTCCAACATTTCCAAATATCCCATATCACCAATTATCCAATTCCAATATTCCAAATCCAGGGAGGTAGATAGGGTAGTGCTTATAGCACTTCAAACTGACATAAACTATAATCAACTCTATTTCCATAATCTCCTTACCAACACCCCACATACCCCACACAAAACCAAGCATAGATAGAAATTCTCGAAATTAATATATATAAACTCAAGCTACTCAAATATGCCAAAACTTGAATATATTGCACTTACTTTACAAAAATATCAAGTTTCAACAATTCATTATAAAATAAATTCAATAAACCATTAAATCAATATGCATAGTTTTTCCGTCATGAAATAATGCTTATTATTTGAAAACAAAGTCCACTCACAAGTAGTCCCACGCTGCTTGACCATGAGAGGGTCCTGCCTACTGAGTAAAGCGCTTCGAACGAGACTTTAAATTAAATTCCTAATTTTCCAGGATTTAAGTGTGTACGACAAACGAGAAGTTCCTAAGGTCCAATTGCGTGTTTCGGATGATGGTATAGCCTAGGAAGACGCTTAGTCAACTTAGTGGTCAAACTTTCCAAATCTGGTCAACAGGGCCCGCGAGGCCCGCCACCTCTGATTTCCGATCCGAAAGTTCATATGGGTTCAACAAGGTTTATTAACCACGTCCTGTAAGTTTTGTCCAAATCGAATGGTCAGATCGCTCGCGATCGCACGATCGGACGGTTATTAGTTTACACAAACTTTAAGTCATCGAGTATGAGCATCCGGGGCTCTGCTCTGATTCACGATATATGAATTCCTACATGATTCTAGAGATGCCTAGATCAACATATATGAAATTGGAGTCGATACAACGGTCTGAACATATCGAACCCGGACAACGCCTAATATGTGTAATCCGATCAACGGTCAAACAGTAACCAAATTCAAATCCGAGCATATTGTCTTGCTCGGGACGACATGATGATCATTTTAGGACCACCCAAATAGTGCCAACGTACCGCCACAAGCGCCGGCATCGCGTGGGTGTCTAGAGAAATTCCGGTGACTGAAAATCTTCAAACCGCCGGTCAAGATCTATACCCACATGATTAGGACAATAAGTGGAGCAACTTTTGTTTTTGGACCATGGCCAAAAAGTGACCGAAACTTGCCAGAAACACGAGCTGAAAACCGTCCAAACTTTAAGCGATAAATCAAGTTACAAAACACAGAAATCGATCCTATTCAACCCAACCCTTAGCTAGAACACATTGAGAGGATGAAAAAACATACATAGATCGAAGAAATTGGTGGGCGGAATCGCTGGAATGAGCTTCGGGAAGTTTTGAGAATAATCGGCCGAACCTTCATGTTTTCCGGTGAAAGGCGTGGCAGTTGATGGTGGTTGAGGGGTAGGATGGAGAGAGGAGGTGGAGGCGGTCCTTTTGGTACTGGCCTTGTGACAGGGGGTGGATTGTGGTGGCGGCGAGAGGCCAAAAAGGCCATATGTGAAAATTAATAGGGGGGTTTCGCGAGGGAGAAGCAAACCAGGTAGAGAGAGAGAGAGAGAGAGAGAGAGAGAGAGAAGAAGAAGAAATTTCCGCTTTTTAACAAACCCAGTTTGAAATATTTACAGTTTTGCCACTATGCTTACTTTGATCGTAACTTTTTAGTTACAACTCCGATTTGAGCCCACTACGTGTCTACATACTCATCTCGATGCTATCTACGCAATAGTACCATTTGTGTCCCCAAAATCTTTCCGGATTAAAAAGTGACCAAAATAACCCTATCCCGAGGGGAAAATTGTAATTTCAAAATTTATTAAATTAATTAAACAAATACTTAAATTAGGGTCCGGATGGTACCAAAATTCCTTTAGTTTTTGAGTTGGGGAAAAATGGGTGGGTTAGATAGAGGACGTCAATATGAAACTTTTGGGACTAGTCTCTAAAGTGGGCTTGCCGCCTGTCTACGAACTCTTATCAACGAGCTCTACGCAACAATGCCACTTAGATCCCAAAAATCCTTCCCCTAAAAAAAGTCACTAAATTGCCTGATAATACCTGTAGGATGACTAAAAATGCCTAGCGGGAGGTGAATAGGAAAATTCAAGATTATAATCAAGTAAACAAAAATAAACTTCGGTAGCAGGATTGATATGGCTTATCAATCCTGAAATGTGCTGGAATAAAATAAAAGAACACAGAGAGAATTATTTTACGTGGTAAAACCCCACCTCTAGGGAAAATCCATGGGACTCCTCAGTCCAACACAAATCCACTATAGAACGATGATTACAAGAAGTACTCACACACTTATCCTAGACACATTCTAGATAATGTTTACCGACTTCTTCGTAACTCAACTTCTGTCACGGGATGATCTTTGACACTCCTTATGTTGAACGCAATACTGCTCACGATTGCATCAAGCTCACCGGAGGAAAACCGCCACCACGGTCTTGGTGCCCTCAACCATATGAGTCACCGAACAATGCAAATGAATGCAATATAAATTATTAAAGTGTTTGATAAATCACCAAGTAAACATCAAACACTTGATGATTTATTTCAAATATATGCACTGCAGCTTTTTCTTTTTCACATTCTATATGCTCAACACAAATATTAAAAGCTCAGCCTATGAAAAGAGAGGCACCCCTCCTTTATGCAAAACCGTGTTCTCTCTGGTAAGAGAGAAGAACAAGAGTCCACCAATCCTATTCACTCATCACAAACAAATGTAATTCAATATGGACTCTTCAATATGTGCACAAGGTAAAAGACGTCAAATAACAAGGAGACCCCTAATCCTATTCCATTCGTCAGCTTAAGCAAGGATTGTTATTCAAGATAACAACCTTTATCAAAGTGACCAATTAGGTATTAATTAAAAGTTCTCCCCAAGTCAAAGATGATGAAAACAATAATATTTTAACTTAAATTAAAATAGAGTCCAACTAGGAAAGAATCTTAAGAGATGAAATCTAATCCTATTAAAAATAGGATTAACATAAAAATACTTGATTGAAAAAAACTCCAACTAGGAATCCTATAATGAATGCATAATTATGTCATGTTTTACCTGTTGTCAAGTTTCTCATATGGTCAAGTCATGCCTCGGAAGTATGCGGTTGAATGAGTTGTGCCAAAACGTCCAGTAACAATTCTTCACACACTAAATTTCAACCTATGCTAAGGTCTAGGAAATGCCAATACGATTTTCGTACTAACAGTGCCCCTACCCCCTAAGGCAAAAATGTAATTGCACAATTAAATAATTAAACAAAAACAATTTGTTGGGTTGGGATGTTACATGAATAGTATTATCTGTTGAGCGTGCCTTTACCTTGTGCATGCTGGAAGTTGAGTTGGTTCTTGTGCTTGTTTGCAGGTACTATAAATTGGGAAATGTTTCATTTACAATGTAAGACTCTATCGAAATTTCGGTAGAGGTCGAAATCTTTATAACTTTAAATTAGGGCTAAAGGGCTTTTCAGTAAAGTGGGTCTATCATTGGTTAGATGCCGGACGGGAAGCATGGTTCGTCATGAATTTCGAGGGGGAATCTGAGGCGGGTCTTGTAAAGTTGTATGCATGTGAAGGAGGAATAGCCTTTTACAGACATCCAATCCCATTAAACAGAAAATTATAGCATTGATTATAAAAATACAAGCCGACACTAAAATTAAAGAAGCATTTGGTCAACAAAATTAAAATTTAATTCAAAATTGAAAACAATAAAAATTTGAAAATCCTTTCAATACCAACACGTTGAACTCTTTACAAATTGATTAAATAATGTTTTTCATTATTACATCTTGTCCACAATATGGCTAGATCAAGAGTAGTATAATAAATATATTTATGTAAAAGAATGGGCATCCTTATTTAGTGTTTTAAGCTCCATTTCTTGGTGTGGTCCCTTCTTGGTTATATGTTGTGCTTCGAAAGACTCACTTTAATTTACGACCACCACCTCTGCACTCATTCTTCTTCTCACAACCTCTGTTATAAGAGTTCGATGGTGGAGGCATGCACCGTGACTCCCCGCAACCACCCGGCTGATCACGGCGTAGTACCCCATTACCGATATCTTTTGCATTTGTCGTTTCACTACAAATCGAGCACACCAAGAGAGCAACAATGCAAAGTGTAAATGTCTTGGACATGGCCATTTGATCTTCAAAACAAATTACAATTGGCTCTAGACTTGGATAATGAGGACTATGAGAGAGAGAGAGAGGATTATGGAGGAGATGATGATTACGAGATTGAGAAACCTTCCATTTAAAGGGATGTTCTTTGCTAATTTTAGGCAATTTTGTTGGGGATTGAACCTGAATTGTTATTTTTTTGTTATTGATTATTGGTATGGCTCAAAGAGACACACTGGTAGCATTGGACTTATGATTTAGAAGAGCCATATTTAGAAATTCCCTTCAAGTTTTTTGAATTGGTTCTTTGGTAACTAGAATGAAAAGGTTCTACCAAGTTGCTTGCTGATCTAACTAAGAAAAATTCTTACACTGATTAGAAAAGTTAAATAAAAATATTTGATTTAGTAATTGGTCAAATGACTTGATATGAACACTACAAACCTGTACACATGGGCTTAACCAAGTTGGCTAGTGCGGATATGCTTCCCACTTTGCACCCGAGTTTGAATCCCCCTCCTCGTAGTTTAATTAAATTAAAGTAGATTATCGCTTATATAAAAACAAAAAACACGCGACAGACCACTGCTGACTATGCATGGCATGGTTTTAGATGGTCTTCCATGTCCGCCAAATGAAGGTAGTTAATGAATGAAGTTTTCGACATAATAAAGAAAACAACTTGATTGTTTCAATATTCAGTCTGCTTCTTTTCAGCACAATTGCATCTATTCCACTTTTACATTTCGTCTACATCTCGAGTGAAGTCATCTAAACATAACACAATATTAATTATCTCAAATAACTAAACATTAATGCCTCTTGATGTTTTCTTTATTATTCACCCATGAGGGTATGCGGGTGGTTTCGATTTTGGGGCATCTTCCAAGAGAAGAGAAGTACCACTAGACCAAGTGCTAAGTTGCCTCTTGTTTATTAAATAGAGAGCATTTATGCTCACCACTTTAACCTAATTAATGTGTACCCTCACCAGCCTTCTCAATATTTGACACATGTCTACGAACATAACCATTGTTCCATAAATACAAAGTTGAACCTAGAGGAATATTGTGTTATTAGAAATTAGTTTTTGTTTTCGTAAAACTAAATGTAAAAATATTTGCACTATAATAAGTTTACAAATTGGAAAGCTTTACCAATGAAATACAAATCTAATTAAACAAATAACTAATAAATTATGAGTAAGAAAGCAAGCTTGGTAAATGGTGTCAACGACGATGTCCTAAAGCCTGCTTAGCCTCCCTACATGCAGGCAATGGCGGTCCTAAACTTTTGGAGGCCCTAGATGAACTACCAAAATGTGGCCTTCTACTCTCTTTGTATATTTATGCAATTTTTTTTCAATAAGTTTTAAAAAAATATTATGAACTCAAAGTCAGAATTGTAACCTAAAAAGAAACAAACAAAATATAATTCACGTAACAACTTTATAAAATGCAACAAAGCATCACTCGTCTTGCATTTTTGGATGCCAAAGTATCAATTAACTTTGCGTAATCAATTTTTTCTACCATGTATTTTTCCATAGAAAAAATAAACAATAGTCTTATGGGTTTTTACCTTCTTGTTCCTCCTCGAAGATCACTTCCTCTTGCAGTAGATATTCAATAATAAACTGCTTCTTTCTTTTTTTTTTTTTCTTTTAATACTTTTGTTGAGTAGAGCAGATTTTCCAATCTAAGGTATATGCTACTAGGATAACTTATTAAATTGGTTTAACTTTTTATAAAAAAAAATTTGGACCCTTATTAAGTTTCCATTTTTTAGTTTTATAGTAAATTATTGGGCTTTTTAAAAAATAGTACTTGGGCTTAATATAATATTTAATATAGTATAATTTTTCAAGTAATACCTCTGTATATATAGAGGTGTATAAAAATTGGCGACCCTTCCAATTTAGAGGCCCTAGGCGACCGCCTTGCCCGCCTACTACTAAGGATGCAGATACTGAAGGTCTACAAGACTCCAAGATACGGCCCCAAATATACATGCTCAAGGTTTGTTACGAGCACATACGTTCAAAGTCGGATGCATGCCTCTAAGACATATAACCTGTCAGAAAGTAATAGTAGAAAATACATAATGTATATGAAAGTAGTAGAAGAGATGTAGAGAGAATCAAATTCTAGTTGTGTGTCAAATGTGAAGGAGGAATAGCCTTTTGCAGACATCCAATCCCATTAAACATAAAATTATAACATTTAATATAAAAATACAAGCTGAAAATTAAGATATTATTACCCCACAATAAATAATGAGGAATTTAGTAAAAAAATTAATTTTTAATCCAAGATTGAAAACAATTAAATTGTGAAAAACTTTTTAAAACCAAGTCCCCTTTATGGTTTTCAAAATTTTCAAAAAATAAAAGTTAGTCTAAATATACATATGGGTAACATAATACTAAGCAATAGGTGTAGGTTCCTTCCAAACTTGAACTTGCACTTAGTGATTATAGTATTCATTTGAGGAACTTTAGTGTACAAAGCATTGGACTCGGCACCTTTAACCGAAATTTAACATATCACACACATAATAATTGGTCCTCATTTGAGTTACTAGGGAACAACCCAAAAATTTCCATGATCATAGATAGATTAGGAAGACATGGAATAATACTCATTTGCTTACAGTGTAGCGCTATGAGCTGACAAAGAGACTTCTTCTTTAATCTTACAAGAAATTCAAAGCAACTGATCAATCCTACCGATGGAAATATCAAGAACTACAAATATCAAGGACCCACCTCGGATTCCCCTTCGAAGTCCGTGACAAACCCTACTTCCCGTGACAATCCCACCTCGGATTCCCCTTTAGCCCTAATTAAAACTATATATTTCAAAGCACCTAAATAAACCTGTTTGCATAAAGTATAATCATCAAAACCCAAAAATCATTTTTCCTGCAACTATACCATTTCTTAGGCGTATGCTTGCAAAACATAAAATGCAAAGCAATTTCCAAATATCCAAACTCATATCCAAATTTCATTTCAAATGTTCATACTTGTGAAGAGTAGTCTCAATGCACGTGCTCAAGAAATCTGAACTTGGAAAGTATCTCCACAAATATACCCACATACATATACATATATACACACCCAAACTCAAAACCTCATCAACATGTACCGGGGAAAACAATCCAACCGAGGATTGTTTGACTAGATCACATGTGGAATCCTCAATACACATGTGGTTAGGGACGAGCAGTGCAACCGGGGGACTATTGCTCCCCAAACACACACGACCAAATTGTTGGCTATGCAAAATCTTACGGCCTAGTGCTTCAGGCCGAGGGGATTATGTGCCAACACAGGTCGTCCTACTTTGTGTTGGATGGGTGTGCGCGAGCGTGCCAGCACGGTCTACCGTGCATTCAAAGATGTTGTGGATAGATTGAGTGTGCCTGCTTGGATCTAACTTCGCTCAAAGCGATTGTGGCCGAGAAAGGAACAATTCTAGATCGTCAGGTTCACGGCCTGAGCTACAAAACTGCTGATTTGGGAAAACGGTGGAAGACAGTCAGTGGATTTGGATGGTGCTCCAGTGCCTTGCTAGATTGCGAAGGTTGTATGATATATGGGGTGGACGAAAAAGTAACAAGGATAGTGCTTCTGCGCCTTGAATACCAAGGGTCATATGATATATTTGATGGATGGAATATATATCATACCCAGTATGCTGCACAAACAGACTTGGATCAGAATGTGAAGATTTAAAACCAAGAGTAGGTAAGTAACTTGTGAATTTGGCATTCCAAGCCCTTGGAGCCTGTTTAAGACCGTACAAAGATTTTTTCACTTTGCATACAAACTGTGGATGAGTAGAATCTTCAAAACCAGGAGGCTGTTTCATAAAAACTTCTTCTTCAAGATTTCCATGTAGAAAGGCGTTCTTGACATCGAGTTGTTGTAGTTTTCACTGGTTCATAGCAACTATGCTTAACACTAACCTCACAGTTGTATGTCTAACAACTAGACTGAAGGTTCCCCCAAAATCAAAACTAGGCTCTTGGCTGAACCCCTGAGCAACAAGTCTGGCCTCATACCTACCTATTGTACCATCTGGATTTCTCTTTATTTTGTAAACGTACTTACTTCCAATAATATTTTTATCACATGGATTAGGAACCAAGAGCCATGTGCCTTGCATATGAAGAGCATCGATCTACTCTTTCATTGCTTGTCTCCACTCAGGAGAAAAATAAGCCACCTTAAAACTAGAAGGCTCATCTAATTCAGGAATAGCACGAAGACAGGTAAAATAACCTTGATACTCTGGGAACTGTTTGGTCTGAACTATACCATCTTTGGCCCAAGTAATCATTGGATGATCATTAATAGGCACTAATGGAACTAATGAGTCTTGAGTACTTATAGACGAGGAAGAAGCATCTGAGACCGCAAAAGGAAACATAACCTGTAACTATTGTTCATTCAACATAGGTATAGAACCTGCAAAAGCCACTGGAGTATCATTCAATGAAGCTTGATGTTGAATATGAGATAACGACCCATGAGTAGATGAAATAGATTGAGACTGAGAAGTGGATACTTGTGTATCAGAGGCGAGAGACGATGGATCCTGAGAGCTAAGAGGGACTTGAATAGGTGTTGAAAGGCAGAGAAACAATGAAAGGAGCCACTGATGCAGGAGAAGGAGACTGAGAAGAATGCACACATATACCAGGATTGATTTGCTTAAAAGGGAATATGGCTTCATCATGAAGAACATGCTGTGAGATCACACATTTGGCAGTAATTCTATTGTAGCAGACAACCCCTTTGTATCCAGGTGCATATCCTAAGAATACACACTAAGTGGTTCGAGGTTGTAACTTATGCACATTATAATGTCTTAGATACGGATATATCGCAGTACCAAATATTCTCAAAGAAGCAAGATCAGGATGATGGCCAAATAACCGAAAATAAGGAGACTAATTATGTAATACAGAATTAGGCATTCAAATTATAAGATACACAGCATGAGTAGTGGAATGAAGCCAAAACTGACCTGGTAAGGCTGCTGCAGTTAATAGTGTAATGGATGTTTCAATAATGGCTCTACCAGTCCATTCTGCTGCGGAGTATATGGCCAAGAACTCTGTAAAACCCTTGCTAAGAAACTCAACACCACCACCACTCTGAAAACACTTAATGGCAGCACTAAATTGATTTTGTATCAAAGCATGAAACTGTAGGAATTTGGAGAAAACTTCTGATTTATTAAAAAGTGGATAAACCCACAAATATCCAGTACATTCATAAAGGAAAGAAACAAAATATCTGTAACCCTCAACAGATTTTTAATGGGATGGTCCCCATACATCACTATGAACTGTTTGAAAAGGAATTTCAAACCTACTATGTCTAACGGTAAATGGAAGCCGATGCATCTTCCCTTGAAGACAAGCTGAACACAAGGGACTCGAGGAATCACTTGCACACTGCAAATTAGAAGCTTAAGCATTGATTGCACCACTTCATTTGTTGGATGGCCAAGTCTGTGATGCCATATGGAAGACTTAACATGTTGACCAATCAAAGCTACTTTCTTGGACAGGCAATGAGAGGATGCATTAGAGGGAATAGGATACAATCCGTTGTTACTCCGACCTTTTAGAAGGATTGTCTTGGTGACTTGATCCTGTATCACAAAACCAGAAGCATCAAAGCTGATAACACAATTATTATCTTTGCACAACTGATGCACAAACAAGAGATTAGCAGATAACTTTGGAACATGAAATACATATGGCATTTTAAGAGAAGTAGAAGCACATGCAAGGGCATTAGTGCTAATGTGTTTAATTTTCAAACCTTCTCCATTACCAACAATCACTTGCTCTGTAGATTCACAAGGAGCAACGTGATTTGATGAGGAAATATCAGACACCTTGTGATGTGAAGCCCCACTATCTGCAATCCAGACCTGATCAAGCACATAGGAAGTTTGTGCAATCATAGCAGATAGGTTGGAAGGAGGGGCTTGACCCTAATAGACATAGTTGGATCTATGGAAACAATCTAAAGTTCCAAATTAGGTTTTTTACCTAGGATAGGAGTTTGGGCTGGCGGTTTGGAGATTTTCTGGCCACCGGAAATTGTTATGCACACCCACGCGCTGCCGGCGCGTGGGTGGCAGGTGAGCTAGGTTTCGGTGACCACTCTTGGTCCTAGAATTATCCTCGTGTCCTCACGAGCGCATAAGATTTCGCGGATCTCAATTCGGATAACGTTTGAACCCCGAACGGATCTCGCATAGTGTGCGATTTCCGGGTTCAATATGTTTGGACCGTTAGATCGTAGTCAAACTGGAGTAGGTTGATCTAGGTAATTTCAGAATTGAGTAGGTTTCGACGGATCGTGAATCGGAGTCCCGGATACTCCAAAAAGGCCAACCCTAGGGCTAGGATTAAGGAAAATCATCCGTCTGTCCGATCGTGAGATCGTGAGCAATCTGACCATCTGATCGAGACCAAATTTTCGGGACGTGTGTCCTAGGCAGTTTAGAACCTCTAGGAATGATCGGTTTGGAATTATGAGGTCGTGGACCCCACGGGGTCCTGGGGTGACTTTTTGGGACTTTATCACTTTTGCGTCCCGAGATTTCTTCTAAATAATGCCCAATGAGAGGAAGGTTAGTATGGGCATAGGAATGACCTTTAAAAGAGATGCATGCACTTTTAGGAGCCGGGGGTCAGGGTTTTTATTTTAATATTATATTATTGAGCAGAGTTATTAATAAAGATTATGATGGTTATTCAGGCACCCGGGCACCAGGTGACCCGCAGGAGGGACCTTCAAAGGGTCCAACTAGCTCAGAGTGTCTGTGAGTGGACTGTTTGTTTTACAAATGATTTTATACAATTTAATTTCATTATTTGATCTTGAATAAGTTTTACTGAATACGGCTTTCCTAGCATGACTTGATAGATTTAAATATTTCTGTTTATTTATGTGCTGCCTAGTGGAACATTTAAAAAGGGATTTGGAAAGTCAGAACTGAGGTATTATTGGATTTAATGGCAGTAGGATTTAAGGAATGGTTTTATAAACTTTAATCTTTTTTCAAAATCATATATATGCATATATATATTTATTCTAAACCACCATAGGTACCCAAGGTTGCCTTCAGTATAATAAATGTTGCCTTCGGATTTAAATGGTTGCCTTTGGTTATAACGATGTCTACGTACATCCAGTTGCTTTCGGTTATAATGATGTCTACGGACATCCAGTTGCCTTCAGATATGTCAGCATGCTTGACTTACGCTCTGCGAGTCCTAAGAGGTACCAGGGACTGTGGGAGCGAGGTATGCGGATCAGGCCAACCAAGTGTCCCCTGAATTCTGCTAGGGTTGCGGCTCGAGTTGACTTTGTGTTTTCCGAGGTCTGCTAGGACATGCCACTCCGGTGGCACGAGAATGGAATTGATGGATTATAAAAGAATTGACAGAAATTAATGGAATTGACGGATTGCTAAATGGGTACACCTAGGTGGTAGATTTAAAGTGTTTTCAATGCTTTCAAAGACTTAATGTTTAATCATGTGTATGATTGATTCTATAGATATAAATATGAATGCATTGATTTCAGTACTATTATATATAAGGAAATGATATAGTTTCATAATTGTTTTTACAGTGGGGTTAGTATATTCATATGCTATTTTCTAAAACTTTGTTTTTGGTCCACTCACCCTTTTAATGTTTTGTGCCCCCAGGCAGTAAGCGTGCACAGTGAGCCACCACCAGGCCGAGTCCATCTTCTGCCACATCCCTTGACAACGTAGGGTCTTGTATAATTATTTTATACCTGAAATCTAATCTGTGTAGAGCTCTGACATTGCCCTAGAATACTTGTCTAACTGTTAGTATGTAAATTTTTGTATGCTGGCAGTTGGTGTATATTTTTATATGCATGTTTGACAGGTGTAACTTTGGGATTGATCTAATTTCAGGGGAGACTCGACCGAATCTTTTTGGCAGAAGTCAAACCCCAATTTTAAATGAAGCTTGACTAGAAGGGCAATTAGGTCATTTGTGGCCGGCACTTGCCAGGTGTCAGACACGCACAGGGTTCGGCTCGGGTTCCAAAGTGGAATTTGGGTTGGGTCCTGTTATCTGCCTCTTCCAGAACCAACATGATTAGTAAAACCAAAAAAACCTCCATGCGAACTATTGCCAGTACCATGATGCTGATGATCATTAAAACGACTAAAACCACCATTGTTACCAAGAACAGGTCTTGAACTAGAATTGCGATCCAACGAAGGCAGAACAGAACGATCATAAAACCCCATATAAGCAACCGACAAAGAAGATGGAGTAGGCTATAAACCCATACCAGAATTAGAAGAGCCCATAGCATTCACAAAAGCATATAACGAAGAAGACGGAGTAACGAACATCGCAGAGTGAGGAACCAATCGGGCCTCTGCAGTTTGCTCTGTAGCCAGCAATTGAGCACGAAAATCCTTCAAAGAAATTGGAGAATCCCTAGCAATCAAAACCATCTTGATCATGTCAAATTCCTTAGGGAGGCCATTAAGAGTCGCAATCATAAAGTCATTGTTAGACACCTTAATCCCAGCTTGAACTAATTGATCACGGACTGTTTTCAAACGCAAGAGAAAGCGCTCGATCGAATCTCCACCTTTCTGTACTATCTGTAATTCAGTCTTCAAATGATTGATTCGTGCTCTAGAAATCGACGCATAACGATCGGAAAGGCTTAACATACTCGATGGCCTCATCAGCGAGAGTGGCAATGAGCAAACTGAGTAAAGCCTTATCGGTGCGAATCCATTCCTGGTAAGCAGCAGTAACTTCAAACGTAACACCCACCTCATCAACAATTGCAAAGCAAGGAGGAGGAATAGCGGTTCCGTCAAAATGCCCAAAAAGATCATAACCCTGAAGAATGGATTCCAATTGAAAACTCCACTTGAGAAAATTATCGTCTTTGAGATGAAGAGTAATCATCCCAAGAAAACCGTCAATTTTGACCCAAAGAAGCAGAAGAAGAGATCGCCATTGATGACTAGAAAATAGAGGAAAACAGAAAAAAGAAAAGAAAAAAAGAGGAAAGAGCAATAGAGACAGAGCAAGAGAAGAGCACATCGAAGAGATAGACCAGAAAATCGGAAGTGGATTGAAAGTGTCAAGCCACGATGGGCTCTGATACCATCTTAACAAGAAGAAGAGGATGAGATTTAGGGAGTTCAAAAGAATAAGGAAGATAGAATGTAAGAAAGAATATAGCCTTGTAATTCTGTATTTCTAATTATGATTAAACGAATAGTAAAAGCTCAGCTTTAGTACAGTGCTTATCTCCTAATATCACGCTAACAAACTTAACAAATACAGCTAACTCTCACTAACAGACTTAACAGAGAGCACGTGAGCTGCACATGATGAACTAACAGTTTCTTAACTAAACGCATGGTTAACAAAATCAGTATGAGATGCTCAAGTAAAATTGGTTCTTCAGTAGACTCCAGTACAATGTTGAACTCATAGGCAACTTTCTAATTCATTTACTAGCCATTTATCGAACAGAATTTATGACTTATATAATCTTGAACACGATTTATTACTTATTGAACTACGATCGAAGTTGTTTCCCATTAAAACTTGCCCACGAGAAACTCATTGTGTGGAAAAACTGAAGTTGGGGTCATTCTTATATTAAAGTTTGAATTGTTCACATGAAGTGTCGAAATGGTAAATTTACCAAATTCGTCAACAAAATCGCTAACTACTTTTCTCACATAAGTAAGATTTACTTGCATAAAATAGGTCCTTTGAAAATCTCACATCTCTTGTGCAAATAGATTTATTATTTTTCCTTAAGATGTCTGTGATGTGGTTTAATGTTTGCATATGGTGACCTGAAAAAGAAAAAAGAAACTTGATTCAACTATTGAAAAAGATTGACAACAAGTTGAACTCTTCAGAAATTAATTAAATAATGTTGTTCTTTATTACATCATGTTCACAATATGGCTAGATCAGGAGTAGTATAATAAATATATTTATGTAAAAGAATGGGCATCCCTCTCTAGTGTCTTAAGAGCCATTTTGTGGTGTGTTCCCTTCTTGGTTATATGTTGTGCTTCTGAAGACTCATTATAATTTTATGACTGCCATCCCTGCACCCCTTCTTCTTCTCACAACCTCTGTTATAAGAGTTGGTTGGTGGAGGCATGCACCGCGACCCCCAGCAACGAAATGGCTGATCATGGCGTGTAGTCCCATAACTGAGATACTTTGCATTCGTCATTTCACTGCAAATCGAGCACACCAAGAGAGCAACAATGCAAAGTGTAAATGTCTTGGACATGGCCATTTGATCTTCAAAACAAATTACAAATAGCTCTAGACTTGGATGATGAGGACTATGAGAGAGATAGGAATTTGGAGGAGGCGATGATTACGAGAATGAGAAACCTTCTATTTAATGTGATGTTCTTTGCCAATTTTAGGCAATTTTGCTGGGGATTGAACTTGAATTGTTATTTTTTGTTATTGATTATTGGTGTGGCTCAAAGAGACACGCTGCTTGTATAACTTTGATTGGACTTATGGTTTAAAAGTGCCAAATTTAGAAATTCCAAACATACTAAGAAAGATTCATAGCTAAACTAGGTACATACTAATCAAAAAAGGAAAAGAAAAATATTTTATTTAGTAATTGCTCAAATGACTCGACACGACTTGATTATTTGCATATGTAATCTGCTCCTTTCAGCGCAATTGCATGTTCTCTTTTCACATTCGACTGCTTCTTTAATGATGTCATTTGAACAAGTAAAATTGTACAACTTATCAGTCGGTTAGCATTTGGCAAGAATATCTTGGGTTTATAACACAAATGCATGATCTGCTTAACATGTCTATTTTATTTGCTATTCCTCTGTTTTTTTTAAAAAAAAATTATTGACGCATGCTTAATATTAACATGTGCCTGATCCTTTTTTTTTTTTTTTTTTTAATCCTCAAACGGTAAATAACACTACAAGAATGTGTAATAAGTTATACTATAAATGAAGATGGTTATGCGGTTCATGCATAGTCAGACGACAATTTGTCATTACCCATAAGAAAATATTACATTTACCAAATTACGGGATCTACGTGTTGTGAAGAAGGAGGCAATTACAGCTCCTCACCCGACATTAACAAAGCAATTGGACATTGGATGGCCTCTCGACATTGAAATTGCACCTCCTCGCCCCGCAATTTATTTATTTATTTTTTTGTCAAGATAATACTTCATTAGAGCAACTCCACCCATTTGCCCTTAGTCATGGCAAGGGAGGAGCTAGGGCAGCCACTATTCACGTGAATAGTGGTTGTCCTTGCAAATAGTATTGTGTGTTTCCACCCGTTGTCATGGCAAAGGGCAATTACTATTCATTTTTGTGTTTTTTTCACAAATTTTTTTACCTCAATAATTAATTTGGATAATATTTTCGGATAAGATTTTTGGGTTCCTACGTGCACTGGCGGACTCAAAATTTTTTTAGCAGAGGTGCAATATTGACTAAGTATGAAAAATAATTTTTCGAAATAATCATTTTCTCAAGATAATTTTTGGCGGCTTTTGTTCCTTACACATCAAATAAGAAAACTTGATTTTTTGGGATTTTAGTATGAAATATATATTGACTTAATGAGCCATCATTTTTTGCCTAAATCGTATTTTGCACTAAAACTGATTTTTCATATTTTTTAATTTGGTGGGAATTTGATTTTCTAGTATTTTTATTTGAGGAGGAGAAGCAGATCGGAGCGCCCAGGCCTTGACACCTGTCTTCTACAGACTGGAGCTTGCACTAACGTCGTCAGCCCTCGATTTGGACCTCGGGCTGAACTAGCCTTCGGGCCAGCCCGACTTGCTGGGACCCACAGCCTGCCCGGGCTTGGGCTGTCCGCTAGAACAAGATTTTTTTGTTTTTCTCCCCCCAGCCTTGGGCTCAGCTAACCGGTGGAGCTGCTCTTAGAAAAACAGCCCAAGCGGGGCAAATGTCAACAGGAAAGCAAACAGGCAACCCAGGGATGAAGGGACCTCCATCAAAAGGAAAACAGGAAAATAACAAAAGGAATTCATTACACCCCCGCCGTCACTTGTGAGAACCTGAACTAAAGAGGGAAGGGGCTGATCAGTCCAACTCAGTTGTCTCACCCTCACAGAAGCCAACGATGTTGCCGCATGGGCAACTCTATTCACATTACGCGGGACCTAATTTCAAGAAGGGAAATGCTAGTAATCTTCTCTCTAATCTTCTCTTTTGATCATTCTCTCTTTTTCTCATGACATGTGTCATTTTTTTTACACTTAAAACAATGTCATTAATACATCAAACAACCTAACTTTTATTTTCCATATTTACCGTTATTTGATGTATTGACTTTACTCTAAATTATTAATTTTTTTTACAAGCTTTCTTAATACTGTGTAAAAAATTATTATATTAATTTATTAAATATGAAAAAAATAAAAATAAAAAACCTATCTCAAGCCGTTCCCACCTTCCTCTTCCCCAAAGCCCAGCACCTCTATCTTCCCCAAGGTCAGTACTTTTTATTTGTTTATTGTTTTCAAACTGCAAAAGGCTTCCAACATTTGCCACGCTGAGTGGCCCTTTCGACGTGTAACGAGCACAGCTGCTTGAGCTTTTTGTTTTGGGGGTGTCAGAAGCTTCTTGAGCTTGTTCAAGTAACTATTTATCCTACTTCACCGTTCCCCTTCTGTCCTCAAGTCCCAAAAGCAACCCACAAGCTCATCAGCCAGTCGATAATGGCGGACCGGTTCTTCCCAAATATAATGCCAGATTTCGTAGCCGAAACTCCAACTTTACCAACCCAAGAAGCAGAACCCGAAATTGGGTCTGGCTCACTCATGAAACTCCTCTCCATGCCTTACCCATCTCTCTCCGAGCGCTTCAAGCGCACAGCTTTGGACCTCAAAGAAACCATACTCATAGAGACATGGGGAGCCAGTGGTCAACACGTCCATGACTTCACTCTCTACGCTGGGGCTCTGGGCACTGCCCTTTTGCTCTTCAAATCTTACCAAGTCACCAGCAACACGAATGATCTGAGTCTTTGTTCTCAGATTATCAAGGCCTGTGACTCTGCTTCTCTTGGTTCAAGGGATGTGACATTCATATGTGGCAGAGCTGGTGTTTGTGCTCTTGGGGCTGTTGCAGCAAAGCACCTCGGTGACTCTGCTTCTCTTGATTATTATTTAGCCCAGTTTAGGGAGATTAAGCTGTCAAGAAATCTCCCTGATGAATTGTTGTATGGGAAAGTTGGGTTTTTGTGGGCTTGCTTGTTTTTTAACAAACATCTTGGCGAGGGTACAATTTCTTCAGCATACATGGTAAGGCTAGTTTCTAATTGATTGTATTAATTTGGGTTTCAATTTGAAGGGGTGGTTAGATTTTCATCCTTGGAAAAATATTATTTTGGATAACATAGATTGAATTTTGATTTTAGTCCTTTTGATTAGGTTAATGTTTGGCATGTACTTTGGTTTGTATAATGTAGAGAGCAGTTGTGGATGAAATTATCAAGAACGGCCGAGTATTGGGCAAGAGAGGAAGATGCCCCTTGATGTTTGAATGGTATGGGGAGAAGTATTGGGGAGCTGCACATGGATTGGCAGGGATTATGGATGTTTTGATGGACATGGAATTGAAGCCAGATGAGGTTGAAGATGTCAAGAGTACTCTCAAATACATGATTGATAATCACTTTCCTAGTGGTAACTACCCTGCTAGTGAAGAAGATAAAAACAGAGATGTTCTTGTTCACTGGTGTCATGGAGCTCCTGGAATTGCCCTCACTCTTGCAAAAGCTGCAAAGGTATTAATTTTGATGTTTACAGTTTCACTAGACACTGATTTTATTTGTCTGAAGAAGCCGTTGATATTTTTGGAGAGAAAATACTACAAAGGTCAACATTCATTGACTAATTAAGATTTGCAACACATCAAATAGTTTAATGCATTTGACTTGAAAATAATTTATGTGCTTTTTCTGTTCAAACGATTACGAGATTCTCGAGTAATACTGGTTCTTCAGTACACTCCAGTACAGTGTTGGACTCATTGGCTTGTAATATTTAGGCAGCTTTGTAATTCATTTACTAGCCATTTATCGAACATAATCAAGGAATTCTACAATCTTGGACACAATTCATTACTTACTGAACTACAATTGAAGTTGTTTCCCGCTGAAAGTTATGTCTCCTCAAGATGACATACGGAAGGGGTTTTCATTATTTAATTCTTTATATTATTCACTGTTAACTTGCATTTTCTTTCCTTTATGAGTTTATCTACTGATAAAGATATGGTAAACCCCAGGTTTTTGGAGATAAAGAATTTATGGAAGCAGCTGTTGATGCAGCAGAGGTGGTGTGGAAACGCGGACTGCTAAAGCGAGTTGGCATTTGCCATGGCATTAGTGGGAATGCATATGTGTTCCTTTCGCTCTACCAACTGACAGGAAATCTAGTGTTCTTATACAGAGCCAAAGCTTTTGCGTGTTTTCTAGTTGATAGAGCTCACAAGCTTATATCAGAGGGAGAGCTCCATAGAGGTGATAGCCCTTACTCCTTGTTTGAAGGGGTTGGCGGTATGGCTTATCTTCTTTTGGACATGATTGAACCTTCTCAGGCAAAGTTTCCTGCTTACGAACAGTAAACTGTGTTTGTAAGAGGGAAGGGGAAGCCTCCTTGTGTAAAATTACCGTCACTCATTGTAATGTATACTGAGTATATATGACAACTTTTCTGACCAGGTACCAGAAAATGTACATCTCCATTTAGTTAAAACTGCTGTAATCTCTCTATTATCAGAATTTAAGTTTCACCAGTAGCAGCTAAAACTTTGTTTTGGAGAATATTTAATCTGCTGAAACTTCTCCTTGATCAGTTGGGGGCTGCTTTAATAACTTTCCCCCGATGCGAATGAAGCCACGCATTATTATGCACCCTTCACTTGTTCTTTATTCTTTCGTGTTTTGAATGGCCTTCTCTGTTGCCTAATTTTTAATATGATAACCTATGGCTTTATGCATCCTAGAGAAACCAAATGCCAGATACAGGAAATCAAAGTCCTCTATTACTTATATTGCAACCAAGTTGAAGGTCTCAGAATTCTAACCAACTTGTACTTTAGATGGCGATCTATACTAAAACAATAGAGCAGGACGATATTGAGGCGGACCCTTTTCCTTTTTTTATGGGTTCTCTTTCTTATTGTCTATTTCAGAAAATATATGCATTTATTTTGAACCCATGTATATTTTCATGTAATGTGCATGCATTGGAACAGATCAGTTGCATTCTTTTCTTTTCCCTTTTTAGGCACACGATTGGTTTTGTTTTATACACGCATTTCATGTTCTGGTGTAAACCAATGTATATACACGCATCCATACTATTTAATTGTCTTGTATTGTGGAGAAGACAGAACCATAAATCTCACACCATATCTGTTGGAGTCACCTTTTCCCCTCCAAACATTTTACAGTCTGTTAGGCCCAGTAGATAAGACAATTAGAAACGTATGAAAAAAAATTTGCATAGTCTTCTTATTGTTCCTTTTGTTGATTTTTAATATTATTGGTGGGGCTGCAAAGGACCCACTAGTGTAGTAGTTTGGAGTATTTACTCCCATAGGCAAGGAACTGAGTTCGAGTCCTAGCATCCATGTAATGTGTGTGAGTTTAGTATACTATCGCCCCTCTCAATAGGAAAGGTCCTCAAAAAAAAATTATTGGTGGGGCTAATATTGTTGCTTTTATTACATTTCTACTCTTTTTTCCTTTCTGAAATTCCTTTTCAGGGGATTAACATAAAACTGAAATTCCTTTTTTCCTTTCTGCAATGTCCATCGTATGTTACGTAGATAATCCTTATCCGGATTCTATATGTCGAACCATAAGCAATGCATCGAATACAGGGGCAGGAGTTTATTCATTCCCCTATATGTCTTGTAAGGCGTATCCTTTTCAGCATATGTCGCATTATTTGCTGCCCTAGAAAATATTGCTCTTAGGCACATTGAGCATCTACATTAGATGCCATGTTTGTCAAGGAAGCTGGTGATTAGCTGATTAACTTGCTCTGGAAATTGTTCCGGCACAAAGTGAGTCCCTTCTGCAATGAAATTAATGTCCAAATCAGGCACAAAATGCTTCACTGCCCCAGTGCGCATGTAGTCCTCGACCCCCGGAAACTTTAAGAAGTAGTCCTTCTCACCCATGATAAGCAGCGATGGAGCTGAGATTTTCGGATCAGTTAAATGGTAATCCTCAGATGAACGTCTGGATCTGTGGAAAGAAACACTAATGAAATCATATGTTCGGAGATGTGTTATTTATGGAGTTAGATTATATTGTTTTGGGATGTTTTCTCTTAGGAACCGCACTATTTTCTGTCTCTATTTCTCCTTAGAACTGTTTTGGAGAAAGAAGCTCATGTCCTGTGGAAACAGAATGCAAAGGTTTCTCAGCTTTTACCTACCTGTATGGAATTTGCAATGGAAAATGGAGTCCGGATTTCTCATATAAAGATGCATAGGCGGCTAGATCTTCCTCAGAGAACCATGGTGGTAGAGGAGTTGCAGGGTCAACCAAGTCCATGATTTCTTGATCATCAGCAGCTACTTGGAGCTCACTTCCAGAGAAGAGAATGTAGATGTTCCGTATCACTGTCTTCACATCAAAGCGGCCAAAATCTGCTTCTGCCCGCCCTGGCTCCTAGAATTAGGTAAGAATAGCAATGTCAGTTCATAGGTCATGAACCTTGTAATACAACAAATACAGATCGATGCGGTGAAACATTTGACAACAAAATCAAGATGCTGATGGGAAAATGCATGTACCTTGAACCTTGACATGTAGAATCCTTTTGGGATGAGATGAAATTGGACAGGAGAGGCATCTGGTTGCATGAAAGGAACACCTACTGTTATCATGCCAGAGACCCGCTGTGGGTGGAGAGCAGGTATTACGTATGCAGGGAAAGCTCCAAAATCCTTCCCAACAAGGACAGCCTGGTTTCAACAATTACAGGTTAAAAATTTTAAGGCAACATGAATTGTACGAGTTCAAAGTTTTGTGCAGAGACTTCTAAAGTTCGTGAAGTAACGATTGATCGGCCGGGTTTTGTGTTTGTTTTGTAATTTTACTCCAATTTGGACATAATTAGATTACATTATGGTGCAGAATAGCCAGTTTAAAGAGAATGCAGAGCTTAGCTCTATGCCCAAAACGTAGTATGCTAAAAACAACTCCTGCAAGGGACTTGTAGCTCAAGTAGTTATGAGCATTTATCCCTACACCCATAGTCCTAGGTTCGATTCCCCCCTCCCCCAATATCGCTTGTATCAAAAACAAATCTCTACTACCATGACACCATCTTATTTGTTTATATATCTATGCTGACTTTATTTGAGCCTCATTTATTTATGTCACATAGTTGGTATTGAAAAGTTTATGTCGTACTATTCTGAAAAATATCGACACAAATTATAACTACAAAAGTAATGATATCATAGATCTCTATTGCTTTTTCCTAACCACGAAAAAAAAAGGATCAAATATATAGGCCCTGCAGTCTAATTACTTCTGATGAATATTTACCTTGTCAATGCTCAAAGAATCCAAAAGGGCAACAACATCGTCAACAAGGTCTTTGAGGGTTGCCTTTTCTGGTTCAGCTGGCTGCTCAGAAAGTCCATAGCCCCTGAAATCAATGGCTATGGCACGGTGGCCTTTGTTTGCCACAGCAACCATTTGATGCCTCCATGTGTACCATATTTCCGGAAACCCATGTAAGAAAAGCACCACTTTTGGTCCTGCAGAAGCAGAAGCAGAAACAGAAACTAGTGTAAGAAGTCAAAACAATGACGGATGTAAAAATATTAAAGAAAACAGTGAAATGGGGTAAGGTGGCTTTAGAAATTTGGATCTTGCCGCTTCCAATTTCAGCTACATGAAGCTTTACACCTCTCACTTGCACATGTCTATGCTGGATCTGTTCCATGAGAGCCAGAGAGATTCTTGATGAGCTAGAACACTCAGAGAAGAGACAATGAAACAAGAGGGAATGAATGAGAAAATGATTCGCCAAGCGTTTGCTTTAACTTTTAATGGTCGTCTCCCATTCTTTTCTCTTTTGGTTGAATTCATGCTGTTTTTCAATTGGAGAAGGCCATTAAATGTGGTTTTAAATGATATTGTTCCAATCTGTCAATTTTTCTGTATGTCTACTTTACCCTCTTAATTGTTGCATATGAGTTATGAATTTTAGTACAAGCAAAGGGCAAAATTGGCACTCAGATGCAAACAATTTTGTGCGTATCGGGGTAGTCTACCTAGCAAAGGGGAATATGATTGATGGTATTTGAGACTTTTCTGCATATGTAGGTAACTAATTCATGTCTTCCTATTTGGTTAAGTAGATTATATGTATCTTAATTTTGTGCATTATATAGTGTCAAATTTTGTGCATCTGAGTTATGAATTTTTTTTAGTCATAAATGTTCAAAATTTAGGAGTAACAAATGCATCAAATAATCAAATGCAGTCTTCTATTCCACATTTGAAGGAACGTTACTTAATTAATAAAATTAACAAATTCCATTTTCAAGAAGTATATTGGGCTGAACAACCACGTATTAATCGGTTCAAATTAGGAGATTCTAATACTAAATATTTTCATGTTGCTGTTACTGTCGACGAAATAATATTATTATTACTAAAATTAAATCAAATTTAGATATTTGGATTACTAATCCTACGCAAATTGTTTCTGGTTTTGTCAACGAATATCAATCTCGTTTTCAGTATGAGCGCTATCTTTCTGTTTTTTGGTGTTATTAAAAAAAAATTCGGAATTTTTACACCACGACCCCATGAGGTAACAATTTTGCAAATGAATGAGATAAACAACATATTAAGAAAGAAAAAAAAATTCTCTTGAAATATTAATACGCAAATATAATTAAAAAACAATCGATATATGAATTCACATTTGTATATCCGAAGAGAAGAGTTAGAATCTAATACAAAAGGGAATTGCATACTGTTGATGGTACTGGAGATACCAAATACGACCAGTGCCTGATAAAAAGAGTCCAGTAGCCAGCCCTCATCACTTAAGGAAGTGACCGGACCCGAAAGGCCAGAACAAGGCCCAAAAAACCCATTATTATGGGCCTAAGGAGGCCCAATGAAAAATGGGGCCAACTAGGTCTGTCTCATTCATGGGGTCGGTCCTAGAGGGACAACGCGTGGAACACACCACCCTTAGCGCGCCCCAGCGCTCCGGTGCTTTGCCTAAAAGTCCAAGCACTGCTCACTTAAAAAGACCAATTAGCCCATAAATATTCCACTAGCACATAATTCCCTCAAAATGAGAGACACATGTTTGCCTGCGACTGACCTGTTAAACCCCATAGGCTGCATATATTAAAACACTAACCTTGAATATAACCCATTGATCTTGCCAAGATAGATGAACCAGTTTGTCGCCAAGATCTTCTTCTCAAAACTGATTCCTTATGCCTGAATTCTACATGGAGTTTGAATACTTTAGAGCTTGTTTTTATCGGTTGAGAAGGGACTTGGTATTTATAATTAAGAAAAAGCTCAAGTCTCCTTGTCCACTGTTAGGGGTTCGAAACCAATTGGGAGCACTTTGTGACCAAGGGCAAGCCGAACCCCGAGTGGGGATTAATCCCACCCTTCGGGCAGAGGCGGACCTACAGAGGCGCAAGGAGGTGCATATGCATATGCACCTCCCCTCGCCGAAAAGAGCTTTGGAGGTTGTGGAATTTGCCCCTCAGCTCTGCCATGGAAGTGCCCACAATCTGCTCGAGGAAATGCCTCTGCGAAACTGCTTTTTGTTTGTTGTGGTGTTGTGTTGTTGGGCTATTGCACGCAGCACAGCCCGTGTGCTTTTTTTTTAAAAAGTCTTTGGCCAAAACAACGTCATTTTGGACCAGGCCAATGAAAAAAAAATAGGGATAAAGCCTTATATTCTACGGATAGGAACCCATTACCAAAGTACAATTAATATTATTAATAATTTAATATAAAGAGAGTCCACATTCACTCCATTTCAATTGAATTGAAGAAGCCAACAGACCCAAATTGCAACCACAAGGTCTTTTTTTTTTTTTTTTTTTTTTCCTTTTGGTCTTTTTTTCTTCTGGTTTTTTATTTCTAATTTTTTTTATAATATGTTTTTTTTATAATTATTATTTTTTTTTTATGTGGCTCTCTTTGTTATTTTTTAATTATAAAGTTATGAAACAGTACTAGTAATCTTCAATCGAATATTGCCCCTTCTATGAAAAATTCTTGGGTCCACCACTGTTCATAGTACAATTGCTTGCTTTAGATATATATTTTTTTATATAAAAAATAAACTTCAATAGTACAATCAAAGACATCAACATGACATTTAGAGTATCGATCGCAAGAGGACAACAAACTAACATGTTAAAAACAAAACTAAAGCGGACAAAACGATCAATAAATAAAAGAACCCAGTTTCTCTTGATATCCCAAAGAGGCCGTACTCATTGCAACCGTAAAAAACAATAATAAATTTTTTAAATAATAACAGGCAAGGTACATTTGTTAGTTTGAGATAAATAACATATGTGTGTTGCCTACTTGCAACAAAAGAACCTATCAGTTTGAAAAAAAGAAAAAAGGAAAACCTGTGTCTTGTACGCGTTGGTGGCTGAGAGACAATGGTGAAGAAGTTGACAACTCCACTAATTGGTTGCATCAGAAATTCTTGTAATTATATCACACAGAAAATTGCTGGATCCGAATCATAAATTACCTATTGCCCCACATCAATCCAAATTCATCATTTTAAAAGAGATCAAAATTTTGAGCTATAAAACAAAATATTGAAAAAGTTTGAAAGCAAGAAAATGCTTTCAAGCTGATTCACTTTTTTCAAAAATTGAATTAAAAGATAATTAAAGCATTTATATGATAGGGGTTGAAATTTTCTAGTATTTTTAGCTAAAATTTTAACTAAAAAATAGGAAATATGATTGTAGATGCTCTTGGTTTTAATTTTTTATTATTAACAGTAAATACGTGGCAGTCATTATTAGTTTTAAAGCTTCAACAAATTCAGTTATAATAAATTCAAAGGGAATTTGCTACATCATTTGCAAATTTTGCAGAGTTCTAGCTGCAAGATTATTCAGTTTCTAAAAGAAAAGAAAAAAGTCCGGGTTATGTCTTACTCCGAAGTAGCTTTAGGCGTGGAGAACACCGAAGAGGAAGCTGAAGTAACTTTACTTGCAGAATAATTGTGGTTCTTTAATTGCAGGAAGAGGAAACTGAAGCTGAAGCAACTTTACTTGCAGAATAATTGTGTTGCTTTAGTTGCAAGCATTTTGCTTTTTTCTTTATTTACGGAGCCATACTAATCTGTTGATTTGAGGACAATTAGTAAGCTCATTGTGTGTTGCAATCCGACTACGATCGACCAAGTATCCAATTTCTGTGAGGAAAAGTATTACATTGATACTTAATGATACAATGGAGTACTAGTCATGCATGCCTTACCTTTAATGGCTCGTTAATTTTATATTAATTTGTTGTTCTTTTTTTTGCCATAAAAAAATGGAGCCCAGGTGCATTCAAGAAGATTCAAAACGTGGCAGAAATTAGTCCACACAAACCAAAGAGCATCTACCATTCTCATAACTTGACTTCAGTTGTAGAAAATTTGAGATTTAAAAGGGATTTGCTCCCATCATTTGCAAATTCCACTAGCAAGATCAGATTCAGTTTCTGGAAAAAGAAAAAAGACAAAAAACTAAAAAAGGTTTGAGTTTTGTATGGCTCCCGCTCCTGGTGATTTAGAGAAAGCTGAAGCAAGGTTAGTTTCTCTATATACGTACGAGTTTCAAATGCATGCCCCAAATTCAACTTTTTTCCTTTCTTACAAAAATAAATGTTTTTTATTATATTCTTATTGATCTAATAAAATTCTATTGCATTTTTATAAAAAATAATTTAAAATCGCTACAGCTACAGATACAGAACAGTTTAACCTTTTGTTGTTTTGAGGACATGCTAAAGTCATTGCATTGCAATAATATTAATAATAGAATAATCACAGCCAAATCTTTAATTCTATTCTATATGCGTAATTTTATGTTCTTTGTGTCTTGGCCAGCAGAACAGATTATCCAAATTCAAACCAGACAACGGAAAATTCTGCCACGAGAGATGTAGATGTGAAAAAAAAATGCGGCACGGTTGACTAAAATATTTATAACATCATGTGTGCTTGGCGTTTTCCTGGACCCTTTGTTCCTCTACATTCCTCTCCTCAACCACAATTTGAAGTGTCTGAGGTTGGACAACACCATAAAGATTATCGCTCTCGTCTCGCGATTGTTCACTGATCTATTTTATGTAGGCAGAATTATTTTGCAAGTTTGTAGATTTGAAAATTGTTCGCCTTTCATCAATCGAATTCTACCCGAAAGTTGCTCCTCCAAGTTAATAACATCCCTCATCAAATGCTTTCGTGAGTTATTACCTGAAGTAACTGAAGTTCATGAGAAGGAATATCTAATACCAAGTATAACAAAGGAGATACTGGAGTCGTCCATCATAGTTGACATTTTAGCTATTCTTCCTCTTCCACAGGTACGAAGAAAAGCCCTTTGATATCTAGACTCTAGATCCAGTAGTTAACTGCTTTTCCAATCTCACTGTTTTTGTTTTTTATTTTCTTTTTGTTTTTACTTTTCAAATCTCACTGTTTTTGTTTGCATGCAATGCCATATATATATATTGGAAATTCCTCAAATAAGCTTATTTAAGGATATCCTTGTATGGCTTTTGTATTGTATTTCACTAATTCAAACAGTATATTTTGTAGATATTCATTCAAAAATATCATCTCTTCAAAAATCACTTGAATTCGATATCATTTGATCACTCAATTGAAATTTTGAAAATTTTGTACTTTCTTGAAGTACCGTGTTAATAGATTTTGTAAGACACAATTGGATGTCGAAACGATTTCCGATTTGTCTAATTTTTTACAATGATGATCTATGGATGTAGAGTTAAAAAATAGATAGTTTGGATCGTTGAAAAAAAATTCGTATGGACCCTAAATGGTGTCACCATAAAGATTGAAAGACTTTATAGATTATTATAATGATACAAAGACCAAGTAATCAACACTTCGGTGGCTGTAAGTACCCATTTCAACCAAATTAGATAACATTTTGACCATTGGCGGAGTTAGGATTTCACATTAGAGGGGGTCTTTTATAAAATTTGTCTTATCTTCATAATTATCAGGAATTTCATATTTTAAATTTGGTTAAATACTAATTTTATCATCTACACTATTAAAGACTTAAAAATTAATCATTTATATTCCAACAGAGAAAAGAAATGGGGAAAAAAAAGTTCATAAAGCGCAATATTAAGGTACCCAACTCATACATGAAGAAAAAAATGGGGAAAATAAAAATTCACAAAACTTTAAATAAAATGTTAAAACTTTAGGAGTTTTTAGTGCAAATATCATAAACTAACCTAGAAGATTTAAGGGAGATGAGTAGAAAGGAGATCAAGACATTTTCTGGTTTATATGTATACAAAAAGAACATAATATATTATTTTATTTTAGGGTAAATATCCTAAACCTAATCTAATATGTTATAATATTATATATCATATATAATATACAAATAAAAGAGGTAAAAATGGAATGGGGGTTTGGGACCACACTGGTCCCATGCTGGGTCTGCCCCTGATTCTAACTATGTTTGATTGAATCGAAGAAGAATTGCTTTATCATGAAGACTGGGCGCCGTCTCTGCTATTTTGATTTCAACAAAATTAAACTAGGATTAATTTCAATTAGAATGCTAAACTTTCACCCTTCAGGCATATTTGTCTATGCACTCTCAAATTTAACAATTATGTATCCTAATCTTATTAATTTTTTGCAATCTGGTTTATGCGTTAACTTCACTAGCGAAATTTCCATTAATTGCCCACGTGACAAACTTGTGACCTACTTATTCACTTCTTTCAATGCTAGTTGAAGGTTATTTCTGACAATTGATGTCAAATGGGTTTGGGTGGGATTTTTTGTGTCAAATGGGTTTGGGAGAGAAGACACCAATTGCCCGAAAATACCCTTCAAATGGCATCAAAAGAAACGAATATGTGGGACCTACGCTTGCCATGTAGGCAATTAACAAAATTTTTGACAGTAAAGTTAATGTTGGACCAATATTTCAAAAAATTAATAAAATTAGGGTACATAACTGTTAAAATTGCAAGTGCAAACATGCCTTAAGGATGAAAGTTCAAGATACTGAATAACCCATAAATCTGTCTATTTTGCCCATTCATATTTGAGTGATTTTGTAAAACTGAGTAAAGTATATTAGAAAATTGATTTGGTTGACGAAAGGCAGACATCCTGGCGAAGAAAAGGGTACTGTATTGCAGTAGGTTCTTGTCAGTTAGGACTTTTTTTTCCTCTAAAAAATCATTATGACTTTTGAACTAATTAATAAATCTAGATCATTAATTGCCATGTCACTTGGGATCCAATTGTCAAGTCACTTGATACACAAATTTAGTATCTCTAGCATTACTCTAGTTTAATATTTTGTCTCATGATATGTTGTTAATAGTTGATATTAACATTGCAATGTGTCCAGGTGGCAATTCTCATTTTCTTTCCGAAGATGAGGGTCTCAGGATATTTCGGAAAGCGTATTATGAACTTTCTTGTTATGGTACAATATATACCACGAGTTCTTCGCATCTACCTATCATGCAAGAAAGCTAGAAAACCTTTCAAAGGACATATCCCATTATGGCTTAAAGGTTTACTCAATTTTTTCCTCTACATTCTCGCTAGTCATGTAAGTTTCACTTTTATCGTAATTTATTTAATTTTAAAAAGTTCGCTTTCTTTAAATAAAGGATCATATTTTTCTCAAAAGTTCAAGCTAACAATAGCTTGTTGTTTCTTTAGGTGCTTGGAGCATTTTGGTACTTTTTTGCTGCTCAACAAATGATAAGTTGCTGGGAACATGCATGTCGATATGGAAATGGATGTGGCCCTATTACATTTAATTGTCATGATGATCACCAAACATGGAAAAATATTACGGTTCTAAATGATTTCTGCCCAATAGATCCACCAGATACAACTCTCTTTGATTTTGGTATATACCTAAATGTCCTTCAGTCAGGTGCATTGTGGTCAACAGACTATCCCCTGAAGTTTTTGAACAGTTTTTGTTGGGGCCTGCGAAATTTGAGGTTTGTACATGTGAAACCAACGTATACATTGATGCTGTTTTTTAACTAGAGAAATGGTTTTAGATTTCTTTACATTGAGCAATTGAGACTTGTATATATTATGTATTCTGATCCATTTCATGTTTTCAGTTCTCTTGCTTCAAATCTCCAACCGAGTTTCTTTACATGGGAAATCGCCTTTGTAGCTTTTATATCTATAATCGGCTTGATACTGTTCGTATATCTCATTGGAAATTTGCAGGTTCGTACGGTGTATATAAAAAGTTCTCCTTAAGCTTAAAACTCCCAATTTGATTTTTTTTTTTCCTCTCATTTGAGTACCCATATATATATACATATCTCTCTCTCTCTCGGGAGCCAAAAAGCTTCAATTGAGGAAAACTCTTATGGGATCCATTCGCATTATATATATACTAACCCCTTATCACACACTCATGTGTGTGCCTTTTGCTTTATGTATATAGGTATATGTAATTTTCCTTAACAATTATAATTAGAATTAATGAACTGAACCTTCTTGTTGTGAAATAGACCTATGTGCTTATAGATACTCAAAGCTTAGAGGAGCAGAGACGCACGATTAAACTTGACAAGAAGATTAAAGAAAATGACCGAAAAGTAGAATCATGGTTATCTGGCCATGGCATCCCCCTTAGTAGAAAGCAGAAGATTATGGAAGAGATACAAAGAGAGCTTGTTGAAAACTCGGATTTTGATGTGGTTAGGGAAATCCTCTCTATTCTTCCCCGTGAAGAAATCAAAAGTTGCAGCCCTTTGAGTAGGCTGAGGAAGGTAGGTTCATCCAAAAGCATCATATTTAATTTTTCACCACCATTATTCGTATCCAATGATATATATTAGATTTTTAATTGCTGGTTATTTTTCCCAAATATGTATGTAATCTAATCCCAGGTGCCACTACTTAAAGACATGGACGAAGGAGTTTTGGTAGAAATCTCTAAGAAGCTTTATCCCGAGAAGTATATTCCTGGACAAATCATTATAAACAAGGATGAAACACTTCAAATGATGCTTTTCATCGTGGACGGACATGTAACCATTGAAAAGACAGATGGTTCTAGGCCGGAACTAGGCGTAGGAGATTTTTATGGACAGGAACTTCTAGTTTCGCCATTGTGGACCTCCTCTAGTGATGCAAAACCCATAAACGAGTCTGTTCAGGCCATTGATGATGTTCAAGCCCTTGTTCTCTCTGCCAGAGACATGGAGAACTTGGGCTTTAGTTCCAGGCGGTCTATAATTGAGTTGCGCATGGTGGTAACTATTCTTCAGAAAGTAAGCTCCTCTCTATTTAAAAGACATAAAAGATGAATAATTTGATTCTCACCTTCCATCCTAGCTGGCTACTAATATACAATGATGTTACTTATTTGATTTATATAATGTTCTCTTTATGTTTGAGAAATTAATAATGTGTCAAATCCTAGGTGCCAAAACTTCAAACTATGGATAAACAAGTATTGAAAGCAATGTATCATCATCTTTCTCCGGTTAGCTATAAATGCGACGACTATATTGTTCGAGAGAACCAACCAGTTAGTATGATGTTCTTCGTTACGAGGGGAGAGGTAAAAAAAAATGAGAACCCTCCCGAAGCAAATTTTATTGGAGAAGAACTTCTTGAGTGGGTACTGGATGAGTCTTTTCCCACCATATTACCCTTGTCGACCTGCACTGTTAAAGTAGTCTCAGATGATGCTGAAGTCCTCATACTGAAGGCCAAGAGCTTGAAGAGTGTAGTCTCTAGGTTCATGTCGCATTTCAGCAATTTTGCCTCTCCCTCAGATGTCCGGTTGACTTGGCTAAAGAAAGTAAGTTGCTCTATCTGCAGTTCTATATATATATATATCAAGCAAAGTAATTAGAACTTAATGAGAAGACACATCCAATTAAAACCATTATATATCATCCTAGCTAGCCAGTACTAACTTTTAACCAATTTGCTTTATATTTTTCTTAACTGACAATGTCGCATGCATCTATCTAATTTTAGGTGGAAATCTTTCAAAAAATGGAGGAACAAGTGTTGGAAGCAATCTTGCAGTGTCTTAAGCCCATGAACTTCAATTTTGCCAGGCGCCATATTCTTCAAGAGAAAAAACCACTTAAAATGATGTTCTTCGTCATCCGAGGAGTTGTATTAATTGAAAGCGATAGTGCTATGGACGTGAACGTTAAAAACACGTATGAAATGGGAAGTTTCTATGGAGAAGAACTCGTACATTGGGTTACAACTTGGGTACACAAGTCCTTTCCTGCCAAACTACCTTTATCACCTGGTTCTGCGCTATGTAGTGTGCTTGGTGGTCATGTCGAAATACTTGCTCTCAAAGCCGACGACTTGAAGATTGTAGTCTCTGAATTCAGGTCGAAATTCAGCACGGAACCCGCCCCCCCTACAGATTCTGATCAACCTCGAGAATCGTTGACCATCCTAAAGAATGTAAGTTCCTCTGGATGAAGAGAACCAGACCTATGTATATATATATATATATCCTATATATTTTAATCATTATTCTAATTTCTCCTTTGCCTTAAATAAATATGGTCTCCAATAATATCCTAGGTGGAAATCCTTAAGACTATGAATGAGGAAGTGTTGAAGGAAGTATGCAAGCATCTTACCAAAAAAACGTATAAAGATGAGTACATTATTCTGAAGGATAAACAAATGGAAATGATGTTCTTCATCGTCAGCGGAGTTGTGTCAGTGACAAACGAGAGCTCGAAACATTACCGCAGAGAAGGAGAACATCCAAATCACAGTGGAGATGAGCTTATACAACATTGGATGCGATCTAGAGAAGCTAGCGTTCCTGCCGAATTGCCCCTCTCTCCTTTTAGTTTTTGGGCCATCGGTGGGGTTGAAGTTCTGGTTCTTAAGGCCGACGACTTGGCAAGGGTTCAGCTTGGTGATCGAATTGGTTAGTATTATTATGTATGTGCAACTAATTAATTATTTTGTTGTGAGGTATGCATATAATAAAGGCATGTGTGTAGTAATAAGATGTTATTTTCCCACCCGCGGCTAGGTGCATGCTTATGTACATAAGTACTTCCGTTGTCTGATTGCTAGTATTTGATGATCTTGATTCCAGGTTCTTGAAGAGTGATGGCACGATTACTTTTCCAAGGACAGGTTTGGTTTGCAATTACACAAATCTGGTGAAGGCATGTGTGTGTGTGTGTATATATATATATGTGTGTGTGTGTATTTTTGTAAGCAGCCCCGCCTTAGTTGTGACCTTTTGTTGGAAAAGATAGGACGGTGGGGTAATTGGTTGTACATTATTATGTGGAGATGTTGTGGGGTAATTGCTAGCAACAAGACAATCAATTATGCTAGGCTTACCACATTTTTCATACCACATTTGTACCACATCTCTAATAAAGGTGGAGCCCACCAATACAATGGGACCCACCTCTATTAGAGATGTGGTATAAATATGGTATGAAAAATGTGGTGAGCCTAGCATTTTCCTATCGGCAATCATCGTACGAGTTCGACATTAATTTCGATTTGATTTATCAAAGTTGTATTAATTGGATTTTAACTATTCATGCTATCAATGAAAAAAAAAAATAGGGATAAAGCCTTATATTCTACGGATAGGAACCCATTGGCAAAGTACAATTAATATTATTAATAATTTAATATAAAGAGAGTCCATTCACTCCATTTAAATTGAATTGAAGAAGCCAACAGACCCAAATTGCAACCGCAAGGTCTGTTTTTTTTTTTTTCCTTTTGGTCTTTTTTTCTTCTGGTTTTTTATTTCTAATTTTTTTATAATATGTTTTTTTTATAATTATTATTTTTTTGATGTGGCTCTCTGTAATTTTTTAATTATAAAGTTATGAAACAGTACTAGTAATCTTCAATCGAATATTGCCCTTTCTCTGAAAAATTCTTGGGTCCGCCACTGCCTTCGGGTATGGGAACACCTTGTGGTATTTACCCAAAAAAAAAAGTATGTGATGTTATGATTTTAGCATCTTCTATTGTTGCTAGAGAGAGTTTTTCTCGTGAGAGAGGGAGAGAGAAGGGTCAGGGGAGGTATAGGAAATAAAAAAGGAAAAAGGGGATGTGTGCTAGGTCGTGGGCTCTTTTTTATTTTATATTTTATTTTGACATAAATGTTAACTAAGGTTAACAATGGGACAAGTGTCACTGTTTAAGGGTGGTGATGAGCATACACTTTTGGTTAAAGTGGTAAGCTAAAAGATGCCAAAATATTTCAATTGATTGAACTATTGCATTAAACTATTGAACAACCATGCTCTTAGGATAATGGAGCACAACTTCTCATTTCACAATAATTGTAGGCTATTTTAACAGATTAAGTTTGGGATCTCTATTATGGGTGGTTAATATTTTCTCCAATGAAAAGCATACGTCATGTAATTTATTATAGCAAAATAGTTAAGCACATCAAATTTGTGGGGTAAATATGTAATGCAACACCCAGGCAGTTAAACAGTACATTATTGTTTCTCTCACGGATTATTTATTGTTTCCCTTGCAGATTGCGCATCTACATCAGATGCCATGTTTGTCAAGGAAGGAGATGATTAGCTGATTGACTTGCTCTGGAAACTGTTCATGCACAAAATGATTTCCTTCTGCCATATATGTAATTTCCAGATCAGGCACGAAATGCTTCACTGCCCCAGTCCGTATGTAGTCTTCGATCCCCGGAAATTTTAAGACGTAGTCCTTCTCACCCACGATAAGCAGTGATGGAGCTGAGACTTTTGGATCAGTTAAACCGCAATCTACTGCCAAAGTTCTGCAACAATAAAGGACCTCTAGTGAAATGATATTTAGGCGCATATATTACATTTTAGATAGAACTAGATTATATGCTTCCTCTAGCGAAACATTTTATTTCTTGTTACCTACCTGTAAGGAACTCGCAAAGGATAACGGAATCCAGATTTCTCATACAAAGATGCATAGACTGAGAGATCTTCCTCAGAAAACCATGGTGGTAGAGGAGTTGCAGGGTCAAACAAATCCATGATTTCCTGATCAGCAGCAGCTATTGGAATCTCACTTCTAGAGAACAGAATGTAGATGTTCCTTATCACCGTCTTAACATCAAAGCGGCCGAAATCTGCTTCTGCGCGCCCCACCGGCTCCTGGAGTTAGGTAAGAATTTAATTAGCAGTATTATCGTAGTCAAACCTTGTAATGATTAGAACAGAGTTGGGAAAAAGCTTTGTCCTGAAACTGAAGATGTTGATTGCAAAATGAACGTACCTGCCACCTTGATATGTAGAAGCCTTCAGGGAGGAGATGATTTTGGACAGCAGAGGGGCCTGGTTGCATGAAAGGAATACCTAGGGTTATGACGCCGGATACCCGCTCTGGGTGGAGAGCAGCTACTAGGTATGCAGGCAAAGCTCCAAAATCTTTCCCAACAAGAAAGGCCTGGTTCCAATAATCAGATATTGAATCTTTTTAGGGTATACAATACATGTAGCTTCAAGTTCGTATACTAAATAAGTATAGACTAGTATTATAAACGAACCATGTGAGTTGTAAGATTTATGTATTTTGTATTGCCCTGAAATTTAATATACATAGCCTTATCATCAAGAAGAGCTGAGGATAATTTTTTGAGGTATCTTTCATAGTTAGAGGAAGTAATGATATTATATTGTTTATATGAGTCGAGGTTTCTAACAATTGTAAACAATTTGCAATTGCCGACTGTCTTGATTCTCATGAATTTGTTCTATATAATTATGTGAAAAGTTTTTTCTAGAGTTCTTCAGAAAGCAATAAATAAATAAACAAACCACTATATTTTTCTTGACAAACAGGGTTGGAGAATGAGACTGGAAAGTGGAAGCTAGAAGAAACATTTCTGATTTAAAAGGTCCGGTCAGAAATATTTGAAGTTTGTAGCCTTTTTTTTTTTGTGTGACAATCAACTGCAAGTTTGTAGGCATTGAAATATTTATTTTTTGGACTTGATGTCGAAAGTTTTGGAGAGAAATCTCTCAAAACCAACCAGGGTTGGTTGAGTTGGTAAAAATCGTTTTCTTTGCTATCTAGGCCTAGGTTCGAGTCCCATTACTGACAATCCCTCTTAGAGCACTCCCATCGCTGAGGGGGTGCCCTGACAAGAGGGGGCCCAAGCAACCAAAGGCAGCTCCAGCGCAAGACTTCCAGCCGGGCCAAACAGTGGGCCCCAACAACCTGGGCAAGCCCACGGGCAAGTTCAACCCGAGCTGCTGCCTAGGCAAATTGAAAAAAATACCAAAAATTTCATAATTTTTTTTCTATAAATACCTAGCCATATTCTTTACTTCCCACACCAAAAACTCTATACAAATTCATCTCCTCATATCTCATGTGAATAGAAATTGTCTTTGTCCTAGCCCTAGCCCATAGGGATGGAAACAAAATTGCAAGGGCTGCCACTATTCACATGAATAGTGACAGCTCTTGCCTTAGCCTTGACCATAGGGGTGGAAGTGCTCTTAGTGAGTAATCTGTAAAAACAAAAAAAGGGAGTAAGGCCCCGTTTGGGATTGCTTTTTTTCACTAAAAACTTGTTTCACTTTAAAGTTAAGCAGTTTAAGATGTTTGGTAAAAATAAAATATTCCAATTATTTTAAAAGCAGTGGCCTTTTGATAGCAACTTTTAAAAGCAGGCTCTATTGCTTTTCTACTTTCAAAAGAAGCACATATGAGTCTTTAATAATTTTTTTTAATCCCAAAATACCATCATTAATTTTTAAAAATGACACCACCTTCACCACCTCCACCACCATCACCACCACAAACACCACCTCCTTGTCCACCTCCACCACCAACACCACCACTACCATCACCATGTCGCCACCACCACTACCTCCTCCTCCTCCTCCTTAACCTCCAACATCCCCACCACCACCACTACCACAACCACCACCTCAACCTTCATCACCACCACATGATTAGCGCATATATAACACTTTCAACATCATGTCTATTTTAGTCATTATTCACAATTACAACTGTTTTATATTAAAATTTACCAAACATGAAGCTATTTTACTTTACAACTAATTATTTTCAAAGCACAATAGAAGCAACTTTTTTTAAAAGTGACAGCAATCCCATACTGGAACCCCTCCTTTCTAAGTCTTCAAAGAGGCCTTGGTATGCTCTAGCACTGGGATGGGTAGCCTCCCCTCCCCTTAAACTTTTGCTCATAAAAATATATTTATTTATTTATTTTTGTTAATTTTTAATAGGATAGACGCATCCAGACAAGTTTCTAACTCTTGATGGGAAGTCTCTATCAATAAGTCAAGAAGTTGAAAGATTCCCTAAGAAAAATGGGGACCAAAAAAGATAGTTCACTCACTCCCAACCCAAAAACAAACAAAAAAACGATTGAACACTAAAGCAATAATCTTCTTAGTTAATTCAACATAAACCACCACTTAATTGGGATTAAGAAATTAAACTGCCTAAAAACAGGTACATATTCTGGCAAAAGAATACTTTAATTAGTGAATTAATTAATTAGATATTACCTTATCAATGGCCAAAGAATCCAAAAGGGCAACCACGTCGTGGACAAGCTCGATGAAGGTTTCATTTTCTGGTTCAGCTGGCTGCTCTGAAAGACCATAGCCCCTGAAATCAATGGCTATTGCCCTGTAGCCTTTGCTTGCCACAGAAACCAGTTGATGCCTCCAAGTGTACCATATTTCTGGAAATCCATGGAGGAAAACCACCGCCTTTGGTCCTGCACAAAAAGGTCAAAGTTGTTACAAGGAAAAAGCACTTCTGAAAAGTAGTTGAGAAATCAGAATTTGGGATGATCATACCGCTTCCGATTTCAGCTACATGAAGCTTCAGTCCTCTTACTTCTACATGCTTATGCTGGATGTTTTCCATTGAGAAGCGATGGAGAGACTCTTGACTCTTAGGTGGACGGAGAAAACTAAACAAGCTAGAGAGAAATGGACAGGGAAATAAATAGATATATATGGATGATGTCAAAGCTTAAAGCGTTTATTGGATTGCCACTGCTGTCTTTATGTTTTGACTTTTCGGTGAAATAGGCGTCATTTATTTCTTCTAGCTTACCAACATTTGAAAATAACAAAACAAAAATTGGATAGTATTTAAGCAATTAGTTAGCAATCAAGTACTATTAGTTTAACATTGTTAAGAAATAGATGACCACATGGAATGACCTATATATAATAAAACTTTCGGGGGAAAAAAAAAACAAGAAGAAGAAGAAGAACAAACAATTGTTTAGCTTTATGTCCTATTTTTCATCAATTATCTTTTCACATTCATCTCATTCTCCAAATTGTTCCATATCTTTTTCTTTTCTTTTAATATAATCAAAATACGATCAAGAACGGTAGGGGCACAAATCAATAGGGTGTTAGTTGGATTAGCTATGACCTTTGGTGTGATCCGAAGTTATCTTGAGCATGGCCCCATGTGTGTGAGTCTTCCCTCTCCTCCTTCCTAACTTTGGGCCAAAAAAAAAATGGCAGGGGCTTAGTCAGCAACACTAACTGATGTGTTGATTAAAATTATCTTTTATTTATAATTTTGATAGTCGCAGGAAAATAGTGTTATAAGTATTTTATTTTATTTGGTAATGAGAGTTTGATGAGTATTTGGGCTACAATAACAACCACCTAAATTTTATAGCGGAACAGAAGTTATGACAATTTTAAAATAAAAATCGTAATCGCTATGGGGAGTGTGAGACTCTTGACTCCTGAGTAGAAGGAGAAAACTAAACAAGGTAGAGACAATTCCACAGGGAATAAATTAATAAGGTACATATAGGTATTGACTTTTTAGTAACATAATCGTCATTTCCTCCAAACTCACCTAATTCACATTTAAAAAGAATAGCCCAAGTGGAAAATAGTGATTTATGGAAGTGATCTTAGGTTCGAATTGTCATGACACCTTAGCAGTGTATGTGTGAGAAACTCATCCCCTCGTCCCTCACCGCACACCTCCTTTTATAGTTTAGACTATCACTTGTATTAAAAATGATAATAATAATAATAATAAAATAAAATTGGATAGTATTTAGCAAATATGTATTTTTTTTTTCCTCTCAAATTACATTTTTTGTTATTATGATTTGACACATTTTCTACTCTAGTCCGCGTCATTTTATTTTTGGCAATTTAATTAGCAATCAAGTCCTATAAATCTCTCTCTCAAAAAAGTCCTATAAATCTCACATTGTTAAGAAAAATAGACGACATTATAATGTTTTGAGTTGATGTCCATGTTTCAGAGAGACAAAAGTGCAGGTGGCTAGTTCCCCCCACATCTTCCGTCTGGACCTTTCGTATGTGTTATTACCAGTTAATCCTTCTCGCTGATTGTGGATTTGCGATGATGTTGCGGCAGGTGGTCTCTGGGTGGTGTGGTTGTCGTTTATGATCAGATCTAGGTTTTTGTCTTTTTCTTCAGTTATGGATTTTGTATTTGGGCCTTCGCTTTGTCTGTTATGTGCTTCATTGTTTGGGCCTTTGTTTTTAGTTTTGTTAGTGTTAGGTTATCTTTAGCTTGTGGTTCTCCACTCTATTGTAATCCTTTTCAATTGATTTGAATAGAATTACACTGACACAACAAAAAAAAAACAAAAAAACAAAAAAACAAAAAAAGTTATCTTCACATGTGATGGTTGCATATTGCCATATTTACAAAATTGTCAAACTAAGAGGACCACAGATATAAGAAAAAAAAAAAACAAAAAGGACCAAATGTATCATTTAGCATTTTGTGTGTGTGTATTTAAAGAGGAGTGAGAGAAAGATAATATAAGGGGGAATTTTTTGTGTGTATTTAATCACCTTAGGCTTCCTGATACATTGAGTTAACTATCTACATAGTGGGATTTTCCTCTAACCTGGTCATTATTAGGCAAACTCAACCTAACCCAACGATTTTGTGATCAGGTTAGGCGATTCGGTTGTGCTAACGCAAACTTAAGCATACTTTTAAGTTGTGGTTAACCCAACCCATACACAACGGTTTATGTTTTCTTTTAAATCCAAGACTCACTCATTATTAGGCTAGCCCAACCTAACTCTCGAATGATCAGGTTAAGCGGTTCAATCGGGTTAACTTGAAATTGTGCCCACCTACCAAGGGTGCCTAGTATCACGGGATGACTTTTTCAGAGTCTTCCTTCCTTGCGGCCTTCAACTTGATCGCCTCTCGAACAAGCTAAATCAGCCTTCCTTCCTACAAAATAAAATCGAATCAAGCAAGAACACGAAAACAAGAGCAAGAACGATAAGAATGCACAAGAGAGTTTGGGAGAATATATACTTGTATTGCTACTCAATGCTTTACAAGTTGAGGGGTAAGGATACACAATGAGACATCTTCCTTATATAGTGATCCTATCCCACCTACCACCACAATAAAAGGCTAGGATCAACTGCTACCTAACCATCCGAAATCTACCTACTACTGTACATTGAATCTAGACATGTGGGCTAAAAGATCTAGAGTGATCCATTCGACGGGCCAGGCCTTGAGCTTCTCTTGTGGGGCTTGACCTTCACACATAGATCCTCTAGGTTGGCCCAATAGTTGTTGGGTTGAGCCTTTAACATGCGAGCTGTGACATTCTACCCCACCTAATCCGGTGACGTCCGTGTAGCCGCGGTAGTTCCTTCTCCGTTTGACAAAGTACTCCAAGTACCTCGGTACACCTTTGCGTCGCACCTCACGTTTGGCCATGATGCACTCGACCTCCTTGTCAAATGAAGTCACCATTAAAGGCAGAGCTCGTTGAGACTCCCCACGACTTAGCTCCTCTGGGTCAACATGATAGGGCTTGAGATTGCTCACATGAAACACCGGATAAATCTTCAATCGTAGCGGTAGTTCCACACGGTAAATAGCTCTTCCCACTGTTCGGATGATAGGAAATGGACCTTTATATCTCCTCAGCAAAGCCTTGTGTACCTTTCTAGTGGACTTATATTAAGAGGGGTTGAGCTTCATAAAGACCAGATCACCTAGTTGGAATACAACATCTCGTCGATGTTTGTTCGCCCATTTCTTCATCTTCCGAGTTGCCTTCTCCAATTGAGCCCGAACTAGCTCATTAGTCACCTGCCAGTCCTTGGCCGTCTTGTATGCAGCAGGGCTGCTCCTCGTGTAGCCTGACACCACTGTGTACTGTGTCATAGGTTGTTGTCCCGTTGCCAACTCAAAAGGACTTGACCCTATCGACTCTGATCCCTGCAAGTTGTACGAGAACTGAACAACATCCAACAACTTTGCCCAATCTTATTGGTTGGCACTCACATAGTGCCTCAAGTATAACTCCAACAATGTATTCACCCGTTCTGTCTGACCATCTGTATGTGGGTGAAAGCTGGTAGAGAAGTTTAGTTGTGAGCCAAGTAGCCTGAAGAGCTCCGTCCAAAGTTTACTAGTGAAGCGAGTGTCACAGTCACTGATAATACTCTTGCGGATCCCCCAATACTTCACCACATGCTTCAGAAACAAGCATGCAGCTTTCTCCGTGTTGCAATCCGTTAGTGCGGGGATGAAGGTAGCATACTTGGTGAACCTGTCGACCACCACCAAAATAGAGCCACACCCTTCTGACTTGGGTAAACTCATGATAAAGTCCATGGACAAACTTTCACATGGTTTAGTTGGAATAGGAAGTAGCTCTAGCAACCCACCCGGCTACTTTTGCAAGGTCATGTCTTGTTGGGCATACAAGGCAAGTTTGCACGAATGAGTTTACATCTTCCCACATCTGTGGCCAACAGTAAGCTTCACCCATTAGTGCTAAAGTTATCTGAGTGCCTGGATGTCCCACCCACTTCGAGTCGTGACACTCCTTCAGTAGCTCTCACCTTAGATTGTTCCATCTTGAAACATAGATTCTCTTCCCTGTTGCATAGAGAACACCATCAGTAAGCCAAAATCTTCTTGTCTTCCCATCATTGACAAGCTCCAACTAACTTTTGGCTTGGGGATCATGCAACAAGCCCTCTTGTATCCTCTGCATGAGAGAACTTTGGGGTTGTACAACTGCTGCTAGTGTGGCCTTCCGGCTTAAGGCATCGGCAACGACATTCGTCTTCCCTTGCTTGTACTCCAATTTGTAGTTGAACTCCGCTAAGAAGTCTTGCCACCTAGCCTGCTTAGGTGACAACTTCTGTTGGGACTGAAAGGAGCTTATGGCAACATTGTCAGTCTTGACCATGAACTGAGAACCAAGTAGGTAGTGCCTCCAAATCCGCACGCAGTGCACTTTGCCTGTCATCTCCTTCTCTTGAACGATATACCTTCGCTCGGTGTCATTGAGCTTTCTACTCTCAAAAGCCAGTGGGTGTACATCCTGCATAAATACACCACCAATAGCAAAATCTGATGCATCAATGTGTACCTCAAAAGGTTTGCTAAGATCGGGTAGTCTTAGCACTGGTTCCTCCATCTTAGGAGGTGCCATCTAGTACTGCGCTTTAGCATGGGGTTTGGCACCCGGTTCCAACTCAATGGCATGATCCACCTCTCTCCTAGGTGGTAAGGTGTTGGACAGCTCCTAGGGCATGACATCTGCAAACTCCTTAGGGACTGCTTCCACAGCTTTTGGGACTGGTTGGACTTCTTTCTCAACTGTATCCATCTTCATAGTTGCATGGAATGTCGGCTCACCCTTCTTTCAAGACTTGGAAAATTGCATGGCTGACAAACGCTTTGACTCGCCTTGTTGCCTCACCACTGGCACCATGCATGGCATTCCTCCACCCTGTGCTATGCACATAGTATTGTAAAATGGAATATGAAATGCCTTTACCTTGTCCATGAACTCCATTCCTAGCCGAAATCATAATCATCCATCGAGATCATGGAGAAGTCAGCTACTTCCTTCCAAGTAGCAATATGTAGCTCCACACAACGAGGAAATTAGTGTGGCAGTCGAATTCACCGTCTTCATACAGCCTGCTTCCTTCAAGACTCGACACCCAAGTCTCTTTGCTTCCTACACTAACATAAAGTTGTGCGAGGCACCCACCAGACAATGGGTTGCCTTGCCATTCACCATGGCAACAACGAACATCACTCCTTTAGCTTGAACCTGTGGGTGAGCGACTTTGGCCTGTAGGGCATTGAAGCGGTGAATGACCCCCATTCCTGCTTCCCTGTCGGCCTCATCTTCCTTCTCTTGGTTCATAGCTTTCAAGGCTTTCTTCTACAAACAATCCTGCATCATGTGCGATCCATCGCACAAGTAGCAAGCTAACTTTGACTTGTCCTTCCCCTTGTCACCTTTGTCATTCTTCCTCGCAGATGACTTGTGACTATCGAACTTGTCTCCTAACTTGTTACCCTCTTTTGGCTTGTTATCTCCCTACTAGATCCACTGCTACCTTTCTTTCCTTTGAACTTGTAGTCGCTTTGATCATTCTTCTTGAACTCCACAGGAGACTTGGCTGCAGCAATTGCCTCTAACAAGGTTTGGACGTGTTTCCGTTGTAACTCCAGCTTGGCCCAATTCTGTAGGCCACTCATGAAGTACATGAGCTTGTCTTCATCTATCATGCTAGGCACCTCGAACAACAGGTTGGTGAATGTGGCGACATAGTCCTTCATGCTCCCCATTTGCTTTAGCCATCTCAGCTTCTCCTTTGCCTCATACTTGGCATTCTCTAGATACAAATGCAACCTCTTAAATTCATCCCAAGTCTCAAGTGTAAATGCACCTTGGTCGATCTCCATGGATCGACAGCGCCACCACATGAGAGCATTGTCGATGAGAAACAATGTTGCTGTAGTAATCTTGGGCTCATCATCCTCCATCTTGAGATACTTGAAATACCTTTCAATATTCCACAAAAACGTGTCTAGCTCCTTCGCCTCCCTCTTCCCATTATAGGATTTGGGCTTGAAAGAATCTAACACCTTGGGTTTCTTCAGAGTCCGGGTCTTGTTGAAGACAGCTTCTTTGTACAAGGCCCAATCTTCCTTCACATCCTCCACTTCATCACGAAGTGCAGTAAACTCCGCCATGAATGATCTAGTTGGGTTTGGACATCCAACTTGACTGTGTCCAACATGGAGTTGAGGGCTCCCTGAAATTGGCCTTGAAGCTCTTCCACCACAGTTCCAAAGCCTTCCTTCGTAAGGACATCCCTCCTCGAGTCGCTGATCGAACTCGACCACGGCATTCTCCATCTTTAAAAGCCACTTCTCCATCGCTGCTACCACATCTTTGGATCGGTCCTTCTTTGATTTGCCTCTACGATCTAAGTTGACCTTGGACATATCAGTCTCCACATCGGATCCGCTATTTGACATGCTTCTTCGAATGATTCAAGCTTTAGATCTGATACCAACTATCACGAGATGACTTTTTCGGAGTCTTCCTTCCATGCATCCTTGGACTTGATCGCCGCTCGAACAAGCTAAGTCAGCCTTCCTTCCTACAAAATACAATCGAACCAAGCAAGAACACAAAAACAAGAGCAAGAACGATAAGAACGCACAAGAGAGTTTGAGAGAATATATGCTTGTATTGCTACTCAATGCTTTACAAGTTGAGGGGTAAGGATACACAATGAGACATCCTCTTTATATAGTGATCCTATCTCACCTACCACCACAATAGAGGGCTAGGATTGACTACTACCTAACCATCTAGAATATACCTACTACTATAAATTGAATCTAGACATGTGGGCTAAGAGATCTAAAGTGATCCATCCGACGGGCCGGACCTTAAGCTCCTCTTGTGAGGCTTGACCTTCACACATTGATCCTCTAGGTTGGCCCAATAGTTGTTGGGTTGAGCCTTCAACATGCGGGCTGTGACACTAGTTAGGAAAATTAATTTATGTGTTGAGTAAAATTATCTTTTGTTTATAATTTTGTAGTCATGGAAAAGAGAGTGGCGAATTTTTTTTGTTTTTTATGAGAGTTTGAAAATAATAAGAGCAACGTAAATTTTTGGGTTAACTACATAAAAGTGCACAATCTTTGAGGGTCGTTTCAAATTAATACCCAACTTTAAAAATCTTCCATGTAGATACCCAACCTCATAAAAAAAAATGCAAATTAGACATTTCGTTAGTTAGATTGTTAGTCAAGCTGCTAAGTGCTGACGTGGCCTTTCCCACGTGATTTAACTAACAGTCAGCACTTAACAACTTGACTAACAGTCTAACTAACAAAGTGTCTAATTTGCATGTTTTTCGTGAAAATTGGGTATGTACGTGCAAAATTTTTAAGGTTGGGTATTAATTTGAAACGACCCCCAAAAATTGTGTACTTTTATCTATTTAACCCTAAATTTTATATTGGGACAAAAAGTTATGACAATTTTAAAACAACTAATAATCGCTATGGCTAGTGTGTGACTGAAAATTTTCATGGCATGAGAGTTTGGTTTACATGATTGCAATTACAATATTTGGGTGCACCATGAGAACTGAAAAATATGAAGTTTTGCATATTTGGGTGGTGCACTCATTGAAGTTCAAAAGAGTTTTGAGAAATATAAAATAAATAAATTCACGCGTGGAGATTTCACAAAATTTAATACCAAAAAATTTTAATAATTTAATAATTTAACAATTCGTTGTGGACAATTTAAGCCCGTTAGGGCCTCGCCGGAATCTGGATGGGAGGATGCCCCATGTGAAATCCAGGTAAACATTACAGAATAAGTAATTTGTTAATTCCAAACATGAAAGAAAAAACTAATCTTCCTTCTTTCTTTTGCCAGTGAGATTCTAGAAACCTAAAGTTAATAAGGCCCAGTCTTTTTAGCATATACCATGCATACATGACGTTATTCTTCTCTCATGGATTATTATTGTTCCTCAGGCACACTAAGCATCTGCATCATGCACCATGTTTGCCCAGGAAGGCAATGATTAGCTGATTAACTTGCTCCGGAAATTGTTCATGCATAAAATGAGTCCCTTCTTCAATGAATTTAACGTCCAAATCGGGGACAAGATGCTTCATTGCCCCGGTCCGTATGTAGTTGTTCACTCCCGGCATCTTTAAGCTGTAGTCCTTCTCACCCACGATAAGCAGTGATGGAGCTGACACTTTCGGATCAATTAAGCTGCGATCCACTTTTAGTTTTCTGCACCAATGAGGAAAAGTCTAATGAAATTTATTAAGTTCGACTAGCTAGGATCATCTGAATTGAGTTCTTAATTTATTTTACCTACCTATAGGGAACTTGCAGTGCAAAACTGAATCCAGATTTCTCATATAAAGATGCATAGACAGAGAGATCTTCCTCGGAAAACCATGGTGGCAGAAGAGTAGCAGGGTCGATCAAGTCCATGATTTCTTGATCAGTAGCAGCTATTGGGATCTCACTTCTAGAGAAGAGAATGTAGATGTTCCTTATCACTGTCTTCACATCAAAGCGGCCAAAATCTGCTTCTGCCCGCCCCGGCTCCTATAATTAGGCAAGATATTATCGCCTCGTTTTACTACTAGTGCACTTTTGTAGGAAACACATTTGCTCATAAGTGCAGGTTTTAGATAAATATACCTGCCACCTTGATATGTAGAAACCTTCTGGGAGGAGATGATTTTGGACAACAGAGGGACCTGGTTGAATGAAAGGTGTTCCTAGTGTTATGATTGCAGATACCCGCTCTGGGTGGAGGACACCTACTCGGTATGCGGACAAAGCTCCAAAATCCTTCCCTACAATAAAAGCCTGGTACAAATAATCAAGGTTGAACTTTGAGTTCTTGTACTAAATAATTATAGAGTATTTATACACACACAACAAAATGCAAGTTGTTAAATGTGTCAATTTATTGGTCTAGCTCTTCAAAAAAATATATAACCAACTGAACAAACAAATAAAGTTGAAATTGGTTTATACATAGGAAAAATAGGATTAAAGTGAACTATGATATGCTTTTTTTCTTTTATTTTCTGCGTAGTTCGATCATTCTACGCTATTTGTCAAGTAAGATCCACCCTAAAGCCTCACAGTTTACTTGGTAATGGTCTCTAATTTAAACCTCCTGAATATCATTAGGCACCAGGTAATTAGGACAAAAGGGCCAAAAGCAATCAAACAACACCAACAAGAAAGGAGCCATGGTCCTGAGAGAGAGGGAATGAAGTGGTCTGCAACAACTAAATGTACAAAAATTTGCGGTCTATAAAACTTGATATAATTAAAATGATGTTGGCGTCGCAAATCTCGCGGCCTGTTGGGACGGGCCGAGGGGATCCGCGTCAACACGGGTCGTCCTTCTTTTGGTGCCGTATGGTTTGTGCGCGGACGTGCCAGCACGGTTTACAGTGCGCTTGAGGGTGAATTGATTGGGTGAGTAGATGAGAAGTGCGTCTGTTTAAATTTAACTTCTAATCGAGCGACTGTGGCCGAGAGAGGAACTGATCTCGGCCGTCAGGTTCACGGCCTGAGCTACAAGGCCGTTAATGGTGGTGCTGATGGTGGTTTTTAGGTGGTGCTCTGGCGCGTTGCCGGGTGGCGACGGTCGTATGATATATGAGATGAATGAAAGAGTAACAAAGATGGTGCTTCGACGCCTTGAAAATCAAGGGTCATATGATATATTGATGAATGGATTTTCTTACAAACTGTCACTACTCCTAAGAAAGCAAGTAAAAGTATTGAAAATGCATTACAAGAAGATAAATGACAAGAAGTAAATAACAGGAAAATATAATCTGCTCCGTGGGAGGCTTGTGTTTGGTGTTGAACCCTTCAAATGTAGTTGGAGTCTGGTATTTATAGGGAAGGTCTTGAGAAGACAATGAGGCTGAAAATCTGCATGGTGAGGTTTGATCAGAGCTAGTGGGTGGTCGAATCGACATTTGGGAATGTGAAGCATGGTGGTGTGACCCCCATAAACCCCGGCCGCCACCCTGATGGTGGGCTCTGCGTCTCGGGCCTTGGAGGAGTCTGATGGTTGGTGGCTTAACCTTACAAGTCGTGAGATTTTCGCACATAATCCCTGATTTTACTCGCCATATCCTGACTTTACTCACCATATCCTGACTTCAATCACGTCCCCTCTTTCTTGGCTCTTTAATGCTTCTACGTGGGTTATGGGCCTTCTGCTGTAGTCAGAGGCGCTACTTCATTAAATGAAGTGTGGAACCTTGACGTCATATGGCTACGCCGCTTAACTTTCCCTATCTTGGCCGTGTATCTGAGGAGTTTGTCCTCGGCCAGTATCGCCGAGGCCGTGATGATTTTGCCTTTATAAGCTCACCTTCATTTTTAACAAATGGAAGCAAACAAAGACCCGCAAGGCTCGGCCGTGGGCAGGCGCCAGGGCCGAGAGGAAGTTCCCTCGGTCAACCTCCCTGGCCGAGATTTATTAGGCACAAACAAATGAGGAAAGTAATTTTGCTTTTGGGAAACAACAATTTTCTTTTCAAACCCAACACTTACTTCAATTGTTGTCTGTTACCCTCGTATGAATAATGACAAACACATTTTCCAGTAGAGCATTTTCAGTGAACCAAGTTCAAACGAAAACCTAATAGCTCAACTTCATTTAAAAATAAAAAAATAAAGAACTCACAAATCCACCACAGACTAACTATCACACGTTTGGTGGCTCAGCTTGGATTGGATTGAAGTTCAGTCCAAGCCAGCCTTACGAGTCCCACCGCTTTAAGTGAGACTTGTAAGACACAATATATTGGACTGCGATTCATTTTAAAAAAGTCTAGTCTCAGCTCACCGAACAACAGTCAGAACTCTTGTCCATTTTAATTGATATAGTCAATCCAGTATCTCCCATAAAATATAGTTACAAGCCCATTATAATGCATCAAATTGATCAAATACGACAACAAAACACGAGACCGAAAATTGAAATTAATCAATCCAAAGCACATCATTTGAAACACATTTTCTCAAATTGGTTTCGCTGGGTGTAGTGAGGAATTAATAAGATGTTTAGTGGTGGTTCCAGGATTCGAAAGCCAGTTGGGCAAAACTTATATATTAAACTCGACGGTACAAGTAAATTTCATTAATAAACATAAAAAGATACACATAGTGAGGGTCTGTAATGAGCCTTACCCTCAAATGCATCTTTATTCATAAATAAAAGTTCAACAAATATAAAAATTAAAACTAAAACCAAAAGTAAATGTAATACAAAATAAAACAACACTATTTTAAATCTAAAATTTAACCATGCGAGGCTTAGAACTCTTAAATTCCTCAATTCCTCAATTATCGATGCATTAGCAAACTCTCTTTCATCCCTAAATAAACCCTACAATACTCAATTTTAAATTAAAACTATAATTAAAGATATATAGAAAATAGAGGGAGAAAGAAGCTCCTGATGCCGGGTAGTTAAGAGAGAGATAAACAAGTTGATGTCGCATATCCAAAAGGGAAGGAGAGATAAGATATGGGACCACCTGGATGGGCAGCATGTGTTAATTTTTTTAAAATTTTGAGGTGGACTTATAACATATGCAGGTTTTTTATAATTAAAAAAAATTGGGCTAGGCGGCACCGAACCGGTCCTGTGCACAGAACCGCCCTTGACGTTGGGTTGTGGATTCTTCATGACTGATCAAGAGAGTAAAATGTCTTTTACTAAAATAATATGCTAGTGTAGTAATGTTCGGTCCCGATAAATTTTCCTAGGATAACTCGCTATGAGAAGAAAGTCCATTAAAAGATTGCATAAGAAGGTAAAGTGAGGACAAAAAAAGTGTGCTTTGATTCCTAGAATAATCAATTTGCCAAAAGAAAATTCAATTTATTCTTAATCAAGAGTTTTGCTGTGAGCTGTTGAACTGTCGCTAGCTATATGCTAATACATTAACACCATTAATCCAACCAAACGTGTAATCACCTCTAATTTAATCAACACGCGTAGTCTTTTCTTTTTCTGGAAAAGTAAACAAAGGTGAATTCGATGTCAAAGTAATTGTATTCTCTCTACCATTCCAATCAACAAAGTCGGAACCAGACCCCTATGAAATTCATTATATATAACTAATAGGCAAAAAATTATTTTTGTTTCGTATAGTTTGTCGGATTTAAAATTACAACAGTAAAATTGAAACGACACGGTCCAAAGTGATATAACCGGCAAACTACACTGGTATAACTTTTTGCCTAAATAATAAGTTAATAACATTGGTTTTCTTGCAATGAGTAGCGTAAATAGCGGGTTAATTAATTAATATTACCTTGTCAATGCCCAAAGAATCTAAAAGAGCAACAGCATCGTCAACAAGATCGAGCAAGGTTGCCTTTTCGGGTTCAGCTGGCTGCTCCGAAAGTCCATAGCCCCTGTGATCAAACGCTATTGCTCTATAACCTTTGTTTGCCACGGCAACCATTTGATGCCTCCATGTGTACCAGATTTCAGGAAATCCATGGAAGAAAAGCACCACCTTTGGACCTGAACAAATAGTTCATGTCAAAACAAGGAAGGAATTGAGAAACAGTGAGGTGAATATTGATCTTAGCTGCTTTTTTAAAAAAAAATTGGTACGAGAAATTTTGGATCGTACGTACCGCTTCCGATTTCAGCTACATGAAGCTTTAGTTCTCTCACTTGCACATTTGTGTGCTGAATTTTTTCCATGAGGGCGAGAAGATTGAAGGGAGAATGGGAGAAAGAAATATGAAACAGAGAGGAGGAGAGCGGAGAGAATAAATTCAATGTATTTTTTAGGGAAAATGCTAGAGGCACCAACTTTGGGCACCAACTTGCTCACTAACTCTCTAATAGAGCGTGGGACCCGGTGTATTGGCGGACTCCACCTCTATTAGAGAGTTGGTGAGCAAGTTGGTGCCCAAAGTTGGTGCCTCTAGCACCACTCATTTTTTAGATACAGTTTTGCTTTCCAGTAGTAGTGTTATACTACCACTTGGCACTTGCCAGGTGGTGGTATGCACTTATCGTATGACGCCAGCTGGACAACAGCTATTGATATTGGCGACTAAGAAACTGCAACTTCCCTCCTCACCGACACCGACCGAAGTTATGCAAGTTTGTCCCTTTTTTTTTCTTTTCTTTTTTTTTTCGCTTATTTTCCTACTTTTCCCTCTTGGAATCTCTCAGAGAAGCCATGTGTTTTCATTCAATCCACTGGGTATTGTTCATATATCAACTACCATAATTTCTTTTCTTTTTTGGTCAAGACCTATCATAATTTCTTGACACCAAAAAAATCATCAAAATCTCTTTTGGGTTGTTAATTATACAATAGACCCCACATAAAATAGATAAATGCCTATTTAACAAAATCGATTTTTTTATTACAAGCGATAGTCTGACTTTATAGAGAAGATATTGAAACTTGTTGGTTGCAATAGAGCAAGTTCACTGGTCTAACCCAAGTCAATATAACTTATACACGTGTTATAACATGAGTGAAAGATAGGTTTCATATTTAGTCAAGTCAGGCCAAACAATATGTTGAGGCCAAATCAGGCCAAACAAGCATCCAATGGATGTTCCCAATTTTTCCCACTCCTGCCATAAAAATCATATGATAGTTTTTGTCTTTGTGGAAAATCACATGATAATTTTAATTGGTGGATGACTTTTTTCCCACACCTGCCCTACAATTGCGGGGAAAGAATAGAAAAATAGGAGACCTGTAATTGCTCCAAGCTGGCCTAGCAAAGAAGCATAGCAACCAGAACCAGCTCATAACCAAAAATCTACATACAATAAGACTGCTTAAGAGATACCATCTAGGGTTGAGAGCTGACATTCTCGCTTCGATACCCAAAGGCTTAAGAGACACCATAAAACTAGTATCATTTATAAGTGTTGATATTGTTCAGTGATCTGAAATATTATGCAGCTAGATAATAATGATCGTGAACAAATGAATTGGATTCCGCTTTCTAGTAGTTGTAAACGTAATACAAGTATCTCATTGTGAAACCTATAAGGCAACTCAAGAGATAGCTCTTTACTTAACAAGAACACAACTCAAACATTTAATGTGCTCCCTTTGGTATCTACCTTATTTATTTGGCTGAAGAGAACTGTCTGTACAAGCGCAAGGTTCTCTTCAGAAATCCACATCCTGCAAGCTCATACTCAAGATAGTCCCATCAGTGACGTGAATGCTATGAATTATGAATTGTTTGTATCCTCTATCAAACCAATTGAAGGGTAGTAAGAACTGGAAGGTTTCTGTTCATCGAGCGAGCTTTCCTGATCAATCATCCTTTCTGCACAAGATGCTCAACATCTCCTAGTTCCACTTGACCCCCTTCCCCTTCCCATTGTTCAGTCTGAAAAAGCAACTCGATCTGCTCCAATGACTTTCCTTTGGTTTCTGGAACAAAGATGTAGACAAATGCAACTGAAACAGCCGAAACTACAGAAAAGATAAAGAATGTTCCACCAAATGAAATTGCATTGGAAACTGAGAGAAAAGACATGGCAACTAGGCCACTGCACACCCTATTGCCCACCGCCCCGAGTGCTCCTGCCTGAGCACGCAGCCTTAGAGGAAAGATTTCGGATGTCAAAACCCAGCAAACAGGACCAATTCCAACTGAGAAGAAGGCTACATTCCCGCAAACTGACAAAATTGCCATTGCAATCCCAATCTGCCCTTTCCCAAGAAAAGTGAGAGTAAGGGACAAACTGAATAAACAAGCAGTCATTCCAATAGTGCTGACATAAAGCAAGGGCTTTCTTCCAAGCTTGTCAATAAGGAGAATAGCAACCATTATAAATACAGTCTTTGTGACACCCACAGCAACAGTTGCGGCAAGTAGATTTGTTTTATCCTCAATTCCAGCTTCTCTGAAGATTTCAGGGCTGTAATACACAGTCGCATCTATTCCTGTTATCTGTTGGAAACACTGAATTCCAAACCCAGTGATAAGCATTCGGCGAAGTGCAGGAGATGGACTCAATAGTTCACGTGTCACACTTTTCTCCTCATATTTCCCTCCACTGGACGTGTCAGCAGCTACTAGTATTTCATTCAGTCTGTCCTCCACCTCACTTTCATTTTCATTTGTTTTCAACAACACTGATCTTGCCTCATCAACACGGTTCTGAATGACCAACCATCTTGGGGACTCGGGGATTACGAAAAGTGCAAAACCAATGAACACTGAAGGCAGAATTCCTACTCCAAGCATTATCCTCCAGTTTATATGCGCTGGAAGACCAGAAAATACGTAGTTTGAGACGTAGCCTAGTAAAATTCCAAGATTTATAAAAATTTCAGGGAAGGAGGTCAGTGAGCCTCTGGCAATGGTGGGTGATATCTCAGCAATGTAAACAGGGGCAATCATGACACCGAAGCCAATTCCAATCCCGGCCAGGAGTCTTCCAATCATCAGTATTTCAAATGAAGGAGCAAATACCATTACACCTGCACCAGCTTGAAAGACAACAGCAGCCAACGCCATGGTCCACTTTCTACCAATCATATCGGATGTTTTACCACCAGCTAAACTACCGAAGAGCGAAACAATGCTCAGAATCCCAACAAGTACTTCTTCTTGTACCTCGGTGATCTTTAAATCTTCCTGAATGAATATGATCGCTCCACTCATGACACCTACATCTGCCAATTGAGAAAATTCAAACACTTATCTTCAGATTCAGATTTATCAAACAAAAAACGAGGCGCATTTAGAACAAGTATAAACCTGATTACTTTTCTTTACTGAAAGTGATCAAGGCGTTATTTGCAAACAGCATTAAACATATAGCCAAAGTACCTCCGTTAGAGAGGGGGGCGGGGGGGAGAATATTTATAAAAGATACAGAATATGAGCATAAAAAAAAACACAGAAAGTGTTCCTAGTGTTGGAAGAAAATTGGATGATCCACATTTTCTCCAAGTTTTAAGTATCGCATCACTTGAAAGCATAACTATACATAACTATACCTTTAACTTCATGGCAGAGGGATACATTTTGTTCTAAAGTCACTCAGAAACATAAATAATAATATAAAAGACTAGCTCCTTGATCTTTTACTTCCAATGTTATGAACTGATATCCCGGAAAAATAAAAGGCAAATGGTTTATTTCATTTTAGGTACCTGAACTTTGACGTGTCCAATTTAGTACCTAAACTTTAATTTGTCTCATTTTACACCCTAAATTAATTTTTTGGGTCTAATAAGTACCAAATCAAACTTAGTTTGAATAATTAATCGATATCATGGAAAATTTTGGCACTTGCACATTGTAAGTCCTATATGTACACAAAATTGCCAACGAGATGTGAAAACTTTTTCAATAAAGTTTGATTTCGTACGTATTAGATCCAAAGAATTAATTTAGGGAGTAAATGTTGGACATTAATGTTGAGCACTAAAATCGAAAAATAAAAAAACCAGAAAAGAAGAAAGAAACAATATTTGGAACGCTCAACAGGCTGAATTTGGATTGGACGTCTTATATACAATTCCCAGTTTACTTTCCTTTGCTGCTAAATTAGACAATCCAATAAAGCACATAGGATTATTAGCAAGTTTTGGTATTAATCAGAAAGGAATTAGAGATTCTTTAAGCAATTAAGCACAACAATTAACTACACAAAGCAGATCATAAAATGCCACCGACAAACAGCAACAAACTTATAACATACAAAGCTCACCATTTTCACACACAAACAAACATCAAAAAAATATTCAGGCATACATACATTTACAGATGCATCCATTAAAACATCCTACATAATAAGGACCTTAAAAATCTGAAAAGTAGTAAAGAAAAGCATGTACCATAGCCGAGAAGAACAGAGTTGAGAGAAGCAAAAATGGCACAAGCAAGGACATATTTCCTGGTTTTTTTGCTCCTTTTTTCTTGTAGCTGGTGCTGTGAAGCATCTTCATCTTCATCTGGGAGCTGAGAATCCATCCTCTCGTATTTGTTCTTGGTTCCCAATGCAACACTAGACAAACCCATTTCTCCATTTCCAGTTTCTCCAACACCCACCAACCCCATCTCACTTTTCTCTGTAAATCTCTCTGTTTCCAATCATAAAACTGAAGAACAGGAGCAGACCCGGATGGTTGTTTTTGGGGGTTTGGTTTTTGTTTGACTGCTCAATACTTAAGACTATTAGGGACCGTGTAAATGTTGTAGATCTGAAACAAAGACAGGAGAATGAGGGAAAAAATATTTCAGCAGGCAAGTGGTGGGGCCCTTTCTTTTTGTCAAGCAAGAAACCCACTTGAGATTTTTACATGTGCGGAGGATTTAACGTCACAAGACCTCGACCTCTTACTTAATTGGCTCAAATGGCGCTTTCTAGGTAACAGCTGTGGAGACCTCTTTTTTGTCAACATTATTTATGTACAAGCATCCTTTTTATGTTTTTTTTTATAAATGAAAAGAAAGTTTAGGGGGAGAATCGCTACTCTTATCTTTTATGTTGTTAGTTAATAAAAGAGAGTGTCATTTATTTATATATTGGTAAAATTTCTTTAATTTTTGTGTTTATGTGTAAATATTGTGTTGAAAAGAATAGTCGTACCCAAAGAAGAAATGTTGAGTTTGTCTTAAATATCTTGGAAGAAAAATAAAAAGGGTTTGGAGGAGTCGTCATTGGAGAATGAGTCAAAAGTGTATGCTACGCGTGAGAAGGTTATAGGATTATTTTCTTCCATGTCTCCTCATAAGTTGGAAATTTCTATTTATGATAATTAATTCTTTGAATTTCTTTGTGTATGTGTGTCTACGAGACAAGACAAGACAATATTCATACATATATTTTTTTTATTTAAAAAGACAAGGCAATATTCATAGATTGTATATATTTTAAGTGGCTTTGTGGCATGCACTTCTTTTCGCGTAAAAGAGGTAAAGTATGAGACCTCTCTCTCTCAATCTTTAATTGATGGGACGAAAAGGATCCAGAGTGGGCTTCTAGATCTTCTTATTTTGTGGCTTACTATTATCTTTTAGAAAAAGATAAATTGAGCAAAGAATCCACTAGTGTAATGATTTTGATCAATTGATTATTTAGAAATTAATGTGTATGAGCATGATATTTGGAATATTACTCAGATAACTATAATCGTGGCATGTCATTGGGGGATCTCAAGCCTCTGCATTTAGAATCCACGCATTTTTCCACATTTGGCTTCATCTCAACTGTTATAATAATCCAATGATCTACAACATGATAGGCAACTACCATAAGTATAATTTAATTTTAAGAGTCTAAAAGTCCAATTTTGCCCTTCCAATAAAATTAAGAAAGAAAGAAAAACAAAATAAGAAACCAAATACACCCCCTCCCAGAATCGGCGTTGTCGCACTCGCACCACCACCCCCAACCTCCCTTATTTTTGTATTGGGGGATAATGGACTCCCCTGCTCTCCAAGTGTATAGGCTTTCAAAAGGCTAGAGGTCCCAAAGTGCTCTGCTGCTGAGACGTCAGTTCTGTTACTTTATGGTGTTTCGACTATTGCTGCTTTTCAATCTTTCATATTTTTATGTTTGTTTGTGGCACTTTGTTGCTTGAGTTCTTTCTCTTAGAGAAGTTCTAGTATGATGTATGTTCTTCTCCTTTATGTTTCTTGTTGCTGTAACCTTTCTGGCTTTTTAATGAAAGCATTTTTTTAAATAAAAAAAAAAAGGGAATGTAGCGTATACTTTAGCTCTTCAACTCTATGATTAAGGTTTTGATTTCTACTTGAATTGGCTAATGAATTGGAACCATGCAAACTTTTCTTGTCAAAATTCTTTCTGAATTGCGATTCCTTTCTAAATTGGGTGTTGATTTAGTCATTTTATGTGTTTCTGGGTAAGTGAATTAGGTTGTTTTATTGTGAGAAATTTTCTGGGTATGGTTTCTACAAGTTATGGGGTTGTGTTGATAGAAAAGAAAAAGGAGGTTGTGACAAAGAGAAGACGATAGAAAGAAAGGAAGAGACGGGTAGGGCCACTGGTGACCAACGTCGGTGGCGAGAGGAGGGTGGTGGTGGTGGGTCGCATATGGGGGAAGTTTGTGTTGGGTTTGGTTTTTTTTTTTTTTTTTTTTTTTTATTTTTAAAGTTTCAAATTTTGAATTTTTTTTTTTAATTATAAGGGCAAAATTGAACTTTAAGTTGTTAAAAAAAATATGGTGATTCTCATAAAATACAACTACATTTATAGTTGCTGATGTGTCATGTTATAGGTCATTAGATTTATAACGACGACTAAGATCAAGCGAAATGCAAGAAAATGTGTAAATTCTAAATGCAAAGGCTCAGGATCCATCATTGGGCATGATTAGAAGGGTGACTCAATTACCTTGGAAGAGGAAGTGTCCTCGTTGATGGCTTGATGCAGAATGCGTAGGACCTAAATTGATTAGTTTTCTAATTTATTTTTAGTTTCCTAGATTCTCTAGTTTTCCAAATTCTAGTAGGATTTCTATTTTATTTGGGTTAGGATTTCTGTTTTAGCAAGGAATTTTTATCCTATTATCTCTAGGTTATAGTTTGCTATAAATACCCCATGTTGTTCTTTAAAATTCATATTTGAAGATTTGTAGTTCTTTTTTATATTCTTTTTTGTTCTATTGTTTCTATCTTTTCTTTCGTCTTTTCGATCTATATTTTCTTCTTTTGGGTCTTATATTCTTCTCTATTATCTATTTAAGTGCTTAATCTAATACTTACGGGCTATATTACATCATGGCTGGTTGTAGTACTTGTCGAAGGGAGGGAATTACTTTGCGACTCAAAAAAAAAAAAAAGGGTTTAATTGCTACAATGCACCCTGAAACATTGGTCAAATCCTACTTTACCCCTTTCAAGTCAAAGTGTCCCACTTACCCCTTGACCAAGGTTTAATGTTCCACATTACCCCTTACTGTCAACTCCATCCAAAAGTCCGTTAAGTTTGATGACGTGGCCTGGTTGTTTTAGTAATTTTGTGCATCTAGGTCATTTACTCACCAATTTGAGTTGGTGATATGGTAAAATGGAGCCCATCTCCAGCATAGATAAAAAAAAATATAATAATTAATTAATTTTTTTTAAATCATTAAAAATATATATTATTTTAGAAACAATTGAAGGAAAAAAAATGCTAATTTAAAAAAAAAACAAAAAACCTAGAACCCATTTACCCAAATCTAGACCCCATTTCTTCTTTAGTATTCCCCCATTACCCCCTCCTTGCGCAGAACCTAGAAACCCTATCATCCCCCCACCCCCTCCCTCGATTTCTTTTATGTTCCCCCCTTTCCGCATCGCAACCCACCCAAACCCATCCCTTTAGCCCCTTACCTGCATAACCTAGAGCCGAGTGCAAAAGAAGCCAAAAGAGCTCATTTTGGCGATCGAAGGTGATGAATTGGACGAGCAAGGTTTTGCTGTCGGGGTACTTGTGGTGGCAAAGGAGAGGGTGGATGAGGGCGAGGAGGGGGTGAGGGGTTTGGGTTAAGAAGCGTGGGCCTGGTGTTAGAAATATACCCTTAAAGCCAACTAATTATGTAATAGTTAGAGTTAAAGACATCTTTGATAAAAGACACATTATGTTATCAATGGGCAAGAAAGGTTGTTTTATACATTAAATCATCCTATATTATCTTTCAATATGTAGAACAACCATAGTCCAAGGAATACACAAGTAGATATGAGAGCTATGTAATGAGATTGCACACATGGAGACTTTCATCATCCCTAAATCCTGAATATGTTCCTGGTCAAAGGAATATTGATTGGGCGTCAATATTCCACAAAGACAAGTACACAAAGTGTCGTCTCTATATGTAGGGAATGGCAAGGTCTCAAGTCATTAAGTGTGGAGACACATTGATATGTGTGTAGGTGCTTGTAGAAGAACAAGTACACTGAATGCAATCCAACACATGAGTTACAGCATAGAAGTCTTTACTCACATGCCAAGCTGGAACTCATAAATTGCAATGGTGCAAACTAATTCTTAGACCTGAGACATCATAGATGTTTTGTGGCCATGTTTTTAATCTTTGAGGGCACCATACGGTCATGCTGAATTAGGCATAGCTTAAAGGTGCTCATCAGGATTCTCAATATAGTCATGGAAGCAAATGAATGTACAACAAGGAATATATACTCTCAATAAAAGAGAGAGAATACTCCAAGATATGATTGGTCAAATCTCTGCGCAGAGTAGTGAATAAGACTTGAAAGAAGAAGTCTTCAAATCTTACCAGGATATTCATATAAAAGGAATGATTAACATTAGGATATTGACAATCGGATTCCATGATCTAATAATGTGAATAAGGAGTATTGACATAAGAGAAGGATTCAATTGCACAGTCATTCCAATTTGAATAGGTTCTTTCACAACATCTTAGCTCGAATAACCGTGACTTGCTGCTAGGTGACAACCATGGTTTGTGGATGTCCTAAAAGGTTTCAATTAACCTTTATTAATATGAATAATTTAATTGTGGAATTTAATTTATATATCATCTCTGAGGAGTTGAGTCAACCCACTACCTTGCTAAAGGGAATCAACGGATCTGCACACCCAAAGAATGTGATTAAAGGTACAAATGAAGAGAAATGAAATAAGGAGACACAAGTCAATGGTTAATAATCAAATGTCAAAGTCAACGGTCAAAAGTCAACATGTTGACCGGAGCAATTGACCAAAGTTAAATAGTTTGACTGGGTCAATTAAATAAGACTATAATTATAATTTAATAGTTAAATTATAATTAAAAGATTAATTATAGAATTAATATTGATATATAGAAATATTGGATTGGGCCTTTAAATATGATTTAAAAGGAAATTGACAAAATAGCCCAAAAGGCTATTGGGCCCAAGAAATAAGTGGCATAAGATGACATGACCCATGAACCAAATGGAGCCCCAAATACCTACCCAAATTTTGGCAACTAAGGGGAAGCTCTCCCCTTTCCTTTTGTGTTGTCCTATATAAGCTAAACTTTGGAGAAAACCTAGCTAGGGTTTTGGTTTCCTACTTTGGTTTATGAGTGATCGTCTTTGTATCTCATCTTCCATAAACCAAAAATTGGTCCAATTAAGAAGTAGACTAGTATCCATACTTCTTGATTGCCTTCTCTTCATCTCTAGGAGCATTTGATGTGGTGAGGTAGGGGACTCCAATCTTGGAGCCTTAAGGTGAAGGAGTCAAAATCAAGAGAAAGAAAATGCATTTCCAACAAAAGTGTTCATTCTTGAGAAATCAAGAAAAGATCATCAAGGGTAAATATCAATTCCCTTTTTCCCTTTTCTATTTGTGTTCAAAGAGACTAGGCTAATATACTTGGTTTAAAATGAAAAAGGTTTAGCTCAACTAATATAAACAAATGAATCCGCCACTTAGAATGTTTTTATTGTATAGGTTGTGGCTAAAGTTCATTTCCTAAGCATTTAGATGCATGTTTCTTTTACCTGGGCCTATTGGAAGAATGAGAAGAGAGCACTGTGCTTCTTTGCTAGGGTTTTGGAGTTGAGGATGAGCTATGTGAGGTAAGGAATGTAGGGTTTAAGGGATTGGAGTTGTGAGGTTTTGGCAGCGGTTAAGAGGCTGGTTATGGTTTGGCGTAGTTGGGGTTGGGTTAAAGCTTTAGTTGGGTTGGCCATGGAGACGTGAGAGAGAGAGAGAGAGAGAGAGAGAGAGATAGAGATTTCAATTTTTAAAGTTTTAAATTTTATGTTTGTATTTTAATTTTTTTAAGTAAATAATGTTTTATTATTTTTCAATCTATGCTGGAGGTGGGCTCTACTTTGCCACATCACTCACTCAAATTGGTGAGTAAATGACTTAAGTGTACAAAATTACTAAAACACCCCTACCACGTCATCAAACTTAACGGATTTTTGGATGAAGTTGATGGTATAGGGCAATGTGGAACATCAAATCTTGATCAAAGGGGCAAAGTGAGTCTCTTTGACTTTAAAAGGATAAAGTAGAATTTGACCAATATTTCAAGGTATACTGTAGCAATTAAGCCCTTATTTTTTGGCAGAGAACTTTGTGACTTTGACTCATAAAGATGTTGCAAAAGGCCTGAATTTGGACTTTGGGTGCCATTTGTTTGAGACGGCTCCTGTTGATCTAGGCTGACATCTAAACTCGAATTTAGGCCCATCGTCCCTAACCGACTTAACTCGGAGTTCTCCCAACTCACTGTTTAATTACCGATTTATTCAATATCGGCTGCCTTTCTTCTAACAGAGAAAAATCCTTAACGGTTTCTTTCACAGAACCAGACGCCATGGTGTTCATCACATCCCCCAACCACAAAACCCTAACCCTAAATCTAAACCCGAAGACCACCACCCTCCAAACCCTAAAGCTCCAAATCGAACAAAAATCCCAAATACCCATCTCAGAGCAGCGCCTATTCATCTCCCAAAGCCTCCAATTACTGACCCAAACCGGCTCCACCCTCCTCTCCGACCTTGGCATCAGACCCCTCTCAACCCTAACCCTCCACATCCCCTTGTTCGGGGGCACCCAACCCCCCAACGTCCCCAAACCCCGCCTCGAGTTCCTCAACTCCAAGCCTCCCCCAAATTATGTCGCTGGGCTCGGCCGTGGTGCCACTGGGTTCACCACACGATCCGATATCGGGCCTGCCCGGGCCGCCCCCGACCTGCCCGATAGGTCGGCCACGACAATCGGTGGCGCTGCTACTGCTGCTGCCCCGCCCGGGGTTGGCCGCGGTCGTGGGAAGCCTGAGGAAGAGGAAGAAGATGAAGGAGAGGATAAAGGGTATGATGAGAATCAGAAGTTTGATGAATTCGAAGGGAATGATGTTGGGTTGTTTGCATCGGCTGAGTACGATGATGAGGATAAGGAGGCTGATGCGGTTTGGGAAGCTATTGATACGAGAATGGACTCGAGGAGAAAGGACCGGAGAGAAGCTCGGTTGAAAGAAGAGATTGAGAAGTACAGAGCTTCGAACCCGAAGATCACGGAGCAGTTTGCGAATTTGAAGAGAAAGTTGTACACCGTGTCTGCTCAGGAATGGGAGAGCATACCCGAAATTGGAGACTATTCATTGAGGAACAAGAAGAAGAGGTTCGAGAGCTTTGTGCCGGTGCCCGATACGCTTTTAGAGAAGGCGAGACAGGAGAAGGAGCATGTTACGGCTTTGGACCCCAAGAGTAGGTCAGCTGGTGGTACGGAGACGCCATGGTCTCAAACTCCGGTTACAGATTTGACCGCTGTAGGTGAGGGTAGAGGTACTGTGTTGTCATTGAAATTAGATAGGCTTTCTGATTCTGTTTCTGGGCTGACGGTTGTGGACCCAAAAGGGTATCTTACTGATCTTAAGAGTATGAAGATTACTAGTGATGCTGAGATTTCTGATATTAAAAAGGCCAGATTGTTGCTCAAGAGTGTAACGCAGACGAATCCGAAGCACCCACCTGGTTGGATTGCGGCTGCAAGGCTAGAGGAGGTTGCTGGGAAGATTCAAGCAGCCAGGCAGTTGATTCAGAAAGGGTGTGAGGAGTGTCCCAAGAGTGAGGATGTGTGGTTAGAGGCGTGTAGGCTTGCTAACCCGGATGAAGCTAAGGCTGTGATTGCCAAGGGAGTCAAGACGATACCCAATTCGGTGAAGTTGTGGATGCAGGCTGCAAAACTAGAGCATGATGATTTGAATAGGAGCAGAGTGTTGAGGAAAGGGTTGGAACACATTCCTGATTCTGTTAGGCTGTGGAAGGCGGTTGTGGAGCTGGCAAATGAGGAAGATGCAAGACTTCTGCTTCACAGGGCCGTGGAGTGTTGTCCCTTGCACATTGAATTGTGGCTTGCACTTGCAAGATTGGAAACTTATGATAATGCTAAGAAGGTCCTCAATAAGGCAAGAGAAAAGCTATCAAAGGAGCCAGCCATTTGGATCACTGCGGCCAAGTTAGAAGAAGCTAACGGGAATACGTCCATGGTTGGGAAGATTATTGAAAGAGGTATAAGGGCCTTGCAAAGGGAAGGATTAGCGATTGATAGAGAAGCGTGGATGAGGGAGGCTGAAGCTGCTGAGCGTGCAGGGTCTGTTGCAACTTGCCAAGCAATCATTCGGAACACAATTGGGATTGGTGTGGAGGAAGAGGATAGAAAGCGCACATGGGTTGCTGATGCAGAGGAATGCAAGAAAAGGGGTTCGATTGAGACAGCCAGAGCTATTTATGCTCACGCACTTACTGTGTTCTTAACCAAGAAGAGCATATGGCTCAAAGCAGCACAACTTGAAAAGAGCCATGGGACTCGGGAATCTCTTGATGCTTTGCTTCGTAAAGCGGTGACATATCGACCACAAGCTGAAGTCTTGTGGCTTATGGGAGCTAAGGAGAAGTGGCTTGCTGGGGATGTGCCTGCTGCCCGTGCCATCCTCCAAGAAGCTTATGCTGCTATACCCAATTCTGAAGAAATTTGGCTTGCTGCATTTAAACTTGAATTCGAGAACAATGAACCTGAGAGAGCTAGAATGCTTCTTGCCAAAGCCCGAGAACGGGGAGGCACAGAAAAAGTGTGGATGAAATCAGCAATTGTTGAGAGAGAGTTAGGGAACCTTGATGAGGAGAGGAAGTTACTTGATGAGGGATTGAAGCGGTACGGTAGCTTCTTTAAATTGTGGTTGATGCTTGGACAACTAGAGGAACGGCTTGGTCATTTGGAAAAAGCCAAGGAGGCTTATGACTCAGGTCTGAAGCACTGCTCCAATTCTATTCCACTCTGGCTTTCTCGTGCTAATCTGGAAGAGAAGATGGTTGGGCTGAGTAAAGCTCGTGCAGTTCTCACGATGGGTAGGAAGAAGAATCCTCAGAATCCTGAATTGTGGCTTGCTGCTGTTCGAGCTGAATTGAGGCATGGCAATAAGAAGGAAGCTGATATCTTGATGGCAAAGGCTTTGCAGGAGTGTCCCAATAGTGGTATCTTGTGGGCCGCATCTATTGATATGGTACCCCGTCCCCAACGGAAGACCAAGAGTATGGATGCCCTCAAGAAATGCGATCATGATCCCCATGTTATTGCTGCTGTGGCCAAGTTATTTTGGCATGATAGGAAGGTTGACAAAGCTAGGAATTGGCTAAACAGGGCAGTGACACTTGCTCCAGATATTGGGGATTTCTGGGCTTTATACTACAAATTTGAACTTCAACATGGGACTGAGGAAAACCAAAAGGATGTACTGAAAAGGTGCGAAGCTGCAGAACCAAAGCATGGTGAAAAATGGCAACCTATTTCAAAGGCTGTGGAGAACTCTCACCAATCAACTGAAGCTATCTTGAAGAAAGTGGTGGTTGCTCTTGGGAAGGAAGAGAGTGCAGCCGAAAATAATAAACACTAGTTCTGGCTTGTCTTTTCCAGGTTATGTTGGAAAACATTGTAGTACAGAAAGAAATTTTCATGGCTTAATTGATTGTTCGAATTATGATGGTATGTCTTGACATATAAATTTTCATCTGTGTTCTTGTGCGTTTTCCTTTTGGATTTTACAGACTCCCTTGTAGATTAGATTGATTCATATCTGACTGCATTTAGACAATTGCCCTTCTTTATGATTTCCCTTTTGCGATTTTCTGCAGTTCCGCTATTTGGTCATCTATCTTTAAGCATCCTCTGAGCATAGAAACAGCTTATTGCTTGCCTGCTTGGACTTGAACACTATGTTACTGTGCCTTATTCTTTTATCCTAAGATGCAACCGGTACTTTTGGATTTTCTACTTGAGTTTTGTATGTGAATTGACAAAATTATTTATGTGAATGTTTTTCTCATATTGCTCGACCCTGAATTCAGCAGTAAAATCGATGGCAACATATAGTTTTCATTCTTTCCTTTTTTTAGTCTACTGTCATGCGAGGCTCTGTAATCTATCGTTATGGAAACAAAATGTTGACATGTCAATGAACTGGGCTTCTTCAATTTAAAGGGGAAATGAGACTCTATTTGGCTTACTCTTTGTTACATAGCCTTCCAAGTCCATTACTTTTCTGTCATATTATATGAGTTTGTGGTTTCAGTTTATGGTAGGGGATTCCTAGGTGATAGGGTTTTCTCTAAAATTTAGGCTCAAGGGCTCATAGAGATAGGAGAGATTAAGGAAGGGGGAACTAGGGCATTTAGTTGTGTATTCTTTTAATTTGTGTTCAGTGTCAGGGATTAGGTTTTATATGCAGTAGTTTGATCCATCATTTAATGGCCACTGAAAACTTTGGTGTGGTTATGCATTTTCTGGTCCACTGAATATATTTGAATCAAATTTCAGCTTATTGAGCTGTAGGCTTTCAATGGATTAGTTTTTATCTACAAGCTCTTGAACTGATAGGATTCTCCGTGATCTTTCCTTCCAGGAACAAAGACAGTCTTCTATAAGCTAATGAAGTCTGGTAAGCTGGCTTGTATCTGTTGGGATTTTGTGATGTGCTGGTGCATTCTGTTGGCTTATATTAAATGCAGTTTGTTGTATTGTCCTTTGTTCTTTGTTTTTCTTTTTTGGTGGTTGTCCGGGTTTGTGGTTTATTCTTGTAGAAGGGGTTGCCTCGGTGGTTGGTTGTCTTTGTAATCTAGGCTCAATCTCAAAGTCACTAAATTTTGTGTCCTTGCATGCATCTCGTGGTGCATTGCTACACTCAAGATTGACAATACAAGGTACATGGTCGTGCCCTTAATGTTTCATGTACTTGGCATTCGATATCGAAACTTTCAAGGGATTGGTCTTTCGGCAACCCTTTAAAGGTAATGAGCAAAATAATGTCCTCAGAAACCAAAGTAGAGAGCGTGTGTGAAAACCAAGCCAACTCTCGATCCTAAACCAAGGGCATTCTCCCATCGCACAGGTCATCTTCTCAATGTTGTTTACGGAGTTACCATTGACGGTGGTGACACAGTTATCGACTTCATTTTTGAAGACTGTTGCTTCAACCTCAATGTCTGGGAAATTCAAGTGGACCAACTATATATTTTCCTTTTGGTATCACAATGGTTTGTTCTGCCTAGTAGAAAAGCCTAAACCGGCCATCACCTACAGAGTCACAGTATGCAACGCAGGCTCCAACAAAGGGCATCGATCCAGTGACATGATAAAGTGCATCCAATTATTTGAAATCCGATCCCATTAAGTCATACCAATAGAAGAATAAGATAATTAGCTCGCCCCCAAGTGGAAACATAATTAATTAACATAATTTAAGGATTTTACGGCCAATTAGTGCCTAAGTGAAGGCTAGCAGCACCAAAAAATAGAAACATTGACCTTCAAGCTTAGAAATGGAGAAATGTTTGTAACGGTAAACACCACGTGGTATGCCCGCTGTGGTATTACAAATTCTGTGTACGTTGCAACAAGATGAAAGACGCAGGGAAACAACCAAGGTGGTTGGTGTGAGTGGTTCGGCACTCTCATTCCTTAAGAGAGGTCAGGGGTTCGATCCCTGCTCTTGTACGGAGTCACCACTTTGTCTAGCACTTTACCCCTTACGGGCCGACCTGGTGTGAGCGGGGATTAGTCTGGGTTGTGGTTAAGGCTTAAAGGTGCCACCCATAGTTGGGGCCCATCCAGGACCACCTCGTGGTTCAGACCAAAAAAAAAAAAGAAAAAAAAGAAAGACGCATGGAAACTCATATTCTAACAATGAGAACATTCAAAATCTAGAAACTTTATAAGACGAAAGAGAACGGAGAACGGAGAACGAATTAGTCGTTGAAATTGCTAGACTTGATAATCAATGATGTATCCGTAGATGCAAATCTACAAAATTGATGGAGCATGATGTACAGGAGGTAAAGAGCAATCGAGCACGATGCTTCCAGAATTTGATTTGAACTCTCAACCAATAGCCGATTTGTCAAAACAAAAACTGTCAAAGTTTCTCGGACTAAATTATATCACTAAACTACCATTTCCTTTGGGTTTGAACTTTGAAGAGGCGTATCATAATTCAAGCTTCTTGCAACTTCAAAAAAATGTCTAACAGCTATTTCAGGTGGCCGTACAAGAACACCATGCCCTAGATTGAGAATATGTCCCGTGAGCCTTGCAAACCTCACCACCCTGAAATAATTGAGTTAGTTTCAGAATTATACACTGTTGGAAATTTGGCTCACATTAAATATACAAGTTGCTGGAAAAGCTGGAACACCATTTAATGATGTTTGTTGACTTGTATCAAAGGTTTTCTAGATAGGGTGACTGAGCATGTAGTCATTAATGTCTAGCCTTTGATCTGCCCAACCTGTGGTCCATGAAGGGTGGCAAGCTGCTGGAAATCTGATGGAGCATTTATGGACAATTGTTGACTTGTTTCAAAGAGTACCTACTCTATGGTTCTAGATAGGGTGGCTGAGCATGTAGCCATTAATGTCTAGCCTTTGGTCTGCCCAACCTGTGGTCCATGTCAGGTAATTAAGGGCAAAACGTGGGAGGAAAGATAAAGTCTTCTCCTAGGTCTAAAGGCTTGTGTATTAAAGGGAAGAGGAAGCAAGACAGCAAAATGAGTTAGAGGTGAAGTAGCTGGAAACTAGTGTGTCCATGTGAAAAACCATCAAGTGAGGAAGAGAGTGTAATCAGCTCAAGTTAAGTGTTGGGGTCTTGTAAGTCTAGACACCAAAGGGGGGGGGGGGGGGGGGAGAACACCAAGGGTGAGAAAGTGTTCACAAGTGCATCAAAGTGTTGAGCAAGGGGTGAGAGAGAAAAGAGAGCTTGGGGAGAGAATAGAGTTCTAAGGGGGTTTCTTTGTAAACCAAAGCTGTAACTTATTCTTTCATTAGTGAATTTCTTAAGGGGATCACCAAGAGGATGTAGGCAATTGCTGAACCTCTATAAATTCTTGTGTCATTTTGTGCTTGGTTATTTTCTACAAGTGTGTGTGTGTGTGTGTGTGTGTGTGATTCATCCATCATTGTGTTTGTCACAAAGTCCATCAACAACAAGATCATTAGGGGAGTGAAAGTTAAGTGTCAATTTTCACAAAAAGTGGTATCAGAGTTGTGTTTGAGCAGCAAGTGCTAATGTGTTGAAGATGGCAAGTGACAAGGAAGCTGAAGGTGGAAGTAGCTCTATGCAACAGAGGCAACCACAAACTGTCAGCATGAAGGTGAAGTTAAAGCCTTTCACAGGGAAGGAGAACTTCACGCTTTGGCAAAGAAGGATGAAGTCAGCCCTTACACAACAAAATCTCAATGTTGTCTTGGGAGGCAAAGAGAAGAAGCCAGCAACCATGACAGATGTGGAGTGGGGTGTTCTAGACGAGTTGGCTAGAGGAGCCATCAAGAACTACATTGCAGATGAGGTGCTCATCAACATGATGCAAGAACAGCGAAGCAAACATGGGAGAAGCTCGAAGAGATGTTTGCAGGGAAGTCGTTGTCCAACAAGCTCTTCCTCAAGGAGGAACTCCTAAATCTTCGGATGGAGGAGGAAGGAAATCTAATGGAGCATTTGAGCAGCTTCAATAGATGTGTTGCTGATTTCCAGAGAATGGAAGTTAATTATAGTACGGAGGATAAGGCTCTAATGTTTCTAACATCCTTACCTCCGTCCTATAAACACTTTCGGACTACGCTTATATTCGAGAAAAGTACTTTAAATTTTGAGGAAGTGGTGCAAGATGTGATGACGCATCACAAGATGTCCTAGCGTTCAGAGGAGAATTCTCAAGATGTGGGTCTATTTGCAGGGAACCGTTCAAGCAAGCATGAAGGAAAGAGAAACAACGGGAGGAATGCTAAGTCCAAGGACAATGAAGGGTGCTTCGAGTGTGGGTCTAAGGATCATTGGAAGTGGAATTGTCCGGTATGGAAGAACAAGATGAAGAAAGCCGAAAGTTCAGCCAACATGTGTGATAAAGACACAAGTGATGAACTCTTGACGGTTACGGAGGAGAGTAACGGGGAAGTCATGGAAAATTCTTCGGGTAAGAGTTCTACTTCAAGTTGGATTTTAGATTCCGGGTGCTCATATCATGTGTGTGTGCAAATAAGTTAAAGTTTGACACATATGAGGCTAAGAATGCATGTTAGATTATGTTGGGAGACAAAACTACATGTGAAGTTTTGGGCATAGAGACTGTGAAGATCAAGTTGCAAGATGGTAAAGTTTGGAGTCTTAGTGAGGTAAGATTTGTACTTGCACTAAGAATGAATATACTCTCTCTTGGCTCTTTGGATAGACAAGGGTGTTCTTACAATGCCGGAGGAGGGAAGCTCATAGTCACACAAGGTTCCGTTGTGCTTATGAGGGGGGAGATTCAACCAAACAATACATACAAGCTTTTGGGTGTACATTTGCAGGTGTTGCAGGGAGTTGTACCAAGGAAGAGCATGAAACATATCTTAATGTCAAGGAGCCAGCTCAACATAATGCAGCTGCAAGTTTGCTCAAGAAAAGTTGGGCAAGGAAGGTTAGTGAAGGTTGTATGACTAACGGTTCATCATCAAAGGTGCTTGATTTCCAAGGTGCAGAAGCTGTGGAGTGGAAGGTCAAAATCCACAAAGGTGAAGTCAAGACAAGGGATAAGGAGGAGGATGTTGTTGAAGAGAAGCTTCTTGCCAAGGTGGTCATGGAAGAGACTCCATTTGAGGTGGAGCTTGGCACAAGGGCTGAAGAAGGAGGGCAACAACAACAAACTCACAAAGGGGTTCTACTTAAGGTGGAGCCATCATCAAATGCAAGGTCCGGGCCTAAGGAATCCATCAAACCATCCCTAGGTTTTGGATGGATGGACCAAGAAGTTCCAGCCACGTTTCGGAGTGCTATAGGGAGCATGAAGCAGGAAAGTTGGAGAGGTGCAATGATGAAAAGAGATATGTTCTTAAATCCAAGAGCAAGGCTAGCTAAGTGGGGATTTATTGAACAAAGGTTAGGTATGTGGTTTGCATATCAAGGCATGTCCAAGATTCAAGGTTCCGGGAAGGCAAGGAGCAAGGAATTTGGCATGGGGGATCTCTCTTCTGCACAAGAGGTTCAAGTTACTCAAGTTTAGACGTGGGTGGAGCACCTTCCACCAAAGGTGCATTGAGGCAAGAGGTTTATTGCCATGGTGGAGTTATTGAAAATTACTAGAACGATTTCTAAGAGGTTGAAGAGGTTCTAGAGGTCAACAATGGTTCACGGAGTGATTAATGGTTCGCCAAGGTGGAGATTGTTGGAAATTTGGCTCACATTAAATATGCAAGTTGCTGGAAAAGCTGGAACACCATTTAATGATGTTTGTTGACTTGTATCAAAGGTTTTCTAGATAGGGTGGTTGAGCATGTAGGCCATTAATGTCTAGCCTTTGATCTGCCCAACCTGTGGTCCATGAAGGGTGGCAAGTTGCTGGAAAGCTGAGAGAGCATTTATGGACAATTGTTGACTTGTTTCAAAGAGTACCTACTCTATGGTTCTAGATAGGGTTGCTGAACATGTAGCCATTAATGTCTAGCCTTTGGTCTGCCCAACTTGTGGTCCATGTCAAGTAATTAAGGGTAGAACGTGGGAGGAAAGATAAAGTCTTCTCTTAGGTCCAAAGGCTTGTGTATTAAAGGGAAGAGGAAGCAAGACAACAAAATGAGTTAGAGGTGAAGTAGCTGGAAACTAGTGTGTCCATGTGAAAAACCATCAAGTGAGGAAGAGAGTGCAATCAGCTCAAGTAAGGAGCTAAGTGTTGGGGTCTTGTAAGTCTAGACACCAAAGGAGAGAGGGGGGGGGGGGGGGGGGGGGGGTTGTAAACCAAAGTTGTAACTTATTCTTTCATTAGTGAATTTCTCAAGGGGATCACCAAGAGGATGTAGGCAATTGCTGAACCTCAATAAATTCTTGTGTCATTTTGTGCTTGGTTGTTTTCTGCAAGTGTGTGTGTGTGTGTGTGATTCATCCATCATTGTGTTTGTCACAAAGTCCATCAACCACAAGATCATTAGGGGAGTGAAAGTTAAGTGTAAATTTTCACAACATACACAACTGAGAATTGAAAAGAAATCTCAACAAAATCAAAGCCATAAATTTGTTAGCGAGATCCTAGCTTAATTAGGAGATTTATTTCCTCGTCTATTAGGACTCTATTTCTTTCCTTTTTGTACAGATACTGTGTAATTAGAATTTTATCTTATTTCCTTATATAACCCTACTAGGGTTACAACCTTGTATTACAAATACCTTTTTTTGGAGAATGAAATATATCTGAAAACATTCTACCCATATTGTTTGACTTGGTATCAGAGCTGACTTCTGGTGACCTGTGTGTTGTGCCAACCCGTGTTCTAGTCCCATTATTTTTTTTTTCTACCTGTGCCGTGTGTGCCCTCCTGGGTTTGTGTGTTGTGTGTGTAGTGTTTGTGCCTCTACTATGATCGTGTCATTCTTGCGTTCGTGCATCTGCCATATTAGTGCCTCTGTTGTGTTCCACTGTGTACTTTGCCATGTTCGTACCTCTACTACGTTCATGCATGTCTTCGTGCATCTATTGTATTTGTGCCTTTGCTATGTTCCGTTGTGTACTATGTCGTGATATGTTGAGTTTATGCTGCAATCATGGGTGATAACTCCATTATTGGTGCTATTGCTGCTACTTCTGCAAATTTGTGTGTTTCTGACTATATTCCAAGTACTGGCTCTAATACTTGGATAATTGACACTGGTGCTTCTGATCATATGACTTGTAATGCTAAATTTTTTTGTTGAGTTGTCTAGTAACATCCGTGACCCATACATAACTACTGCTAATGGCTTGCCCTCTCCAATTACTAGCGAAGGCACAATCTCTCTCACTCCTACTCTGTCCTTGTCTCGTGCATTACAAGTTCCCAATGTTCATTGTAACTTGTTATATATTGGTCGATTACTTGATACACTTAATGCTTCTGCTAATTTCTATCCTACACATTGCTCTTTTCAGGATCTTAAGACTCACGAGATGATTGGGCATGGTAAATGAATAGGGGGGTTTATATTATTTGACATTGCCTTCTGCACCAGTTCATGATCGTGTCATTAATACTGTTCAAAGTTGCAGTGTCAAAGACAAACAACAAATTTGGTTATGGCATCGTCGCTTGGGACACCCGTCGTTTGGCTATCTTAAGGGTCTGTTTCCATCTTTATTCTGCTCTTGTGATGAGTCCAGTTTCAAATGTAAGACATGTATTTTCACTCAAAGTCATCGCACTGTGTTTCCTTTGAGTGACAGTAAAGCTAGAAAGCCTTTTGATTTAGTGCATTCTGATGTATGGGGTTCGGCTCGCGTTACTTCGAACGGATTTCGTTGGTTCATCACATTTATTGATGATTGTATCCGACTCACTTGGGTTTTCTTGCTGAAAAATAAATATGATGTTGCTTCCATCATTCCAAAGTTTTGTAATATGGTGTCTACTCAGTTTCAGGCTCAGGTCAAAGTCTTCTGGACTGATAATTGAGGAGAATATGTGAATAATACTTTGGCTTATTTCTTCCGTATTCAAGGTATTATTCACCAAACGACAACCCCTTTTACCCCTCAACAAAATGGTGTGTCAAAAAGGAAGAACAGACAATTGCTTGAAGTTGACTGGCAAGCTCTAAGCTGAGCAGATCCGTTATGAAAAGAAGACGTCTAAATAGAGGGCAATTATATATGAGCTGAAGAGTTCCCTCGTTGAAAAAAATAGTGAACTCAGCTCTTCTGCTGCTGACTTAGTGAAGCTTGAAGCTATCACAAATGTGTACAAATTGGGCTACTTGGACTACACAAATGGGACTGCTCCCTTTTACGTCATTGGATATAAAGACATTGAGACACTCTGCCCTATCTTGCTCCTTGTTCAAATTGAGCAGATCAATGTTGTGGATGTTAAGGGAGCTGAAAAGCAGGTGGCTAACGAGACTATAGCCGGGGAGGATGAAGTAGAGGTGGGCACGGCCGATGAGATGGTGGCATATGTCGTGGAGCAGACAGCTGGAGTTGCTGAAGGCGTGGCTGATCAAGCGAACGCCGAAGAGGTTGCAGACCAGGGGTCTCCTGCCGGAGTCTCGAAGTAAATGAAGACTCTTTTATTTTTTTCAACTTTTGTAATCTGCTTTCTTGTTTGAAATAATTGGTCTTGTTTGACCATCTTCTTTTTATTAAACTTGGGCGGTTGGTCACTTAGCTATGGAAACTTCAGTTATTTCTTTAACTTCAATTTGCCTTGTGTCTTGTGAACTGCTTGAGTAACAAGCTAGTGTCTTAGTTGTGCATTTCCCTTAGAATGTCTGAATGTATACCCACCGCTTGCTTGAAGGGTGCTTTTCTGCTCATTCTTTAGGATACTTTGGTTGTCATGCCTCCCTTAGGAAACTGACAAGAACCTGGATCCCCCTTGAGGGATGCTGGGTGCGTCATGCATCTCCCGAATGATGCTTTTTGTGGACTGCGTCTCCCGAAAGACGCTTATAAATGACTATCATGCCTCCCTTAGGAAACTGATAGGAATCTGGATCTCCCTTAGGAAACTCTCGGTGCATCATGCATCTCCCGAAAGACGTTTCTTGTGGATTGCGTCTCCCAAAGTATCCTTAGAAAACTGATAAGATGTCATTAACATTAATTATCGTATAATTAGTTGGCTTTAAGGGCATATTACTAACATTTGTCACATAGTTATTTAATAGTTTGACTAATAGTCTACCTAACGACGGGATGAATTTGTATGTTTTTTGTGATATCAATTATGTTTTTGGGGGCAAGATTTTAAAGCTTAGGTACTAACTTGAAATGACCTCCAAAGTTTGAGTAGTTTTATTTAGTTAACCCTTTAATTTATTTAGACGTTGGGATATGAAAAGTAGCCAAATTATGGACACACTAAAGACTATTAGCTGAATTTTTTAGATTTTTAGAATATTAACCACTCAAGTGACAATATTTCTAAATCTTGAAGAAGAAAAATTGGCCAAAAGTCCTTAATGGAAAAATTATAGAATATTACGGTAGTATGATCACGTGTTACATATTGTACACATGTTATAATCTGGTTGAACAAAAGGGTTTATTTTTCCCCTTTTAGGGAATAGTATCAATAAATATCGACGTAAATTATAACATGTGCACAAGATGTACCACATAACCGTATTATCGTAGTATTCTATAAACACTCTCCTTAATGTGTTAGAAAATGTTACTTTTCCAAATTTCTCTTGGATATTTGTGTTTATTGACTTATTAAGCAATTAAGTTGCTTTCACATTATTATATTTTGTATTACATATTGGTGGATTCTATTACGCAATCAAAGGTTCAACATTCGACCTTCGACAAAAAAATAATTAAAACCTTGCCTTAAAAAACTGGCAAAGCAAAGGAGGAAAATCTGGTCCCCAATTGTTCCATCAAAAGCCAAACATCTTGAACAAGGTTACCAATATTAGTCCATAATACCTCAATGTCATTTAAGTAACTAATAGCTTCCTACGAATCTAACCCAATAATAAGATTGTGAAAACCTTTCGCATAAAGCAATAGTAAGCCCTCCCACAACGCTGTTAATTCAGTTTCCAAAATGCCCAAACTCACCGGTCCGCCACAAGCAAAACCCCAAACAAAATCACCATGGGTATCACGGAGAAGCCCCCCTCTTCTCCTTTCTCTCTCCCGCCCAACCCCTTGCAACGCCTATCCTTACCCATAGCGCCATCACAATTCAACATTAACAAAGCAAGTGATGGTTTTGGTCCACCGAACTTGACGAGTAACCTGTTGTGGTTTAATTGTAATATTATACGCCTCTCATCCACCATACACGCCAGCAACAATATGAAAATCTACCCAATTTCACTATAAACAAAAACCAAACAAGCTTTTTGGAATAAATTAGCAAAAGAGCCACCTTGCACTTCTATCTTGCTTGCAAAGGGAGTGAGTCTCCAAAATTTTCGACTTGCCTTACAGCACCAAATTGCATGTACAGCATCTTCACCCCTCTTCCCACAACGTGAGCACAAAAAGGAAGGAAGCACCTTTCACTGGAACAACTGCACACCAGTAGGTAAAATATCAGAATTAGCTCTCCAAAGGAACAACTTAATCTTGTTTGGGATCTCCAATTACCACAATTTTTTCCAAGAAACCTTTTGCTCTTAATTTTCATTTCCATCACATTATTGAATTAATTTTCATATGAAACCAATTGCTGATAATATCAATTTTCTTCCCGAAGAGTTTGGAGAAGTACCGAATTTCGGAATGGACAACTTTGACACATATTGTAGCCAACAAACATTAAATTTTATACAGACAATACAAAATACCTAATCCAATTCCAAACTTTGGTTGCTCTAATCTAATCAACATCCAAAGCAAAACTATTCTTCATTAATTTACAACATAATCATCATTATCCTGTAGCAGCCACAGCCTGACATAATTAAAATACTGGGTTTGGTTTCAAAGAAAGGGTTTGTTTATTCAGCCACGTCTGGCTCACCACCAATACATGAGATATTTTCAAATTCATTAATTAATTTAATAATGTCAATGGAAATCATTAATTAATCAACCACATGATTTCTAATTATATAATGCCTTCACTAGTTCATCGTTATCGTGCCGTCACAAATAAGAAATTGATTGATCTCATGGGACGGCGACGGGTCCCACCTTTCCCATCATTCAGTCAATCACTCATCGATCACCAACAATAAATGTCGAAAGTGTTCGTTTTCTTTTTTCTTGGTTGAATTTTCATTTTTAATATTTGTAAATCTTTTTTAGAAATAAATGAGAGTTGGAATGCTTTTTTTCTTCCCATGAAAATGTTACAGTGAAAGCCACAAAGATATATGTCTGTGCGAAACCAAACTGTGCAGGTGATTGATTGGATGAGCGGCATGCAGCTGCTGACTTTCTCTTTGTAATCATTGAGCGTGAAGGAAACTTCAAACGTTAGGCAAATTCTAATAAGCCCACCATTCTTTTTTTTTTTTTTTTTTTGTAGTAGATCTAGTATTTATTTGAGTGCATAAAAGAGTGCATGTAATACTTTTTCTGGTGTATATAGAGGCCCTTCTTACTTGGTTGATGTTATTTATTTATTTATTGAAGAGATCATGATTTTAAATTTCATAGACGACAGTTGTTGAATAAAGAAAACAAATAGTTCATTTCAAAGAATGACATGTTTTGAATAAGTTCTTATTCTTAGCCAATAGTTCATTCGTAATGAAATTTAAAAGCATTAATGAATCAAAAAATGGCAAGATAAGTGGCAAGTGACAACTATTTAGATGGAATTTATAACTTCAAAATTCCAAGTATTTTTTTCTGGTTATTTTACATTTTCACAAAAAGTTCAAAAGTTTTGGAAATTCTATGTTTCGAATTGTTTTCACAAAATCCCTTCTATTAATTTTGAGTGCTGCTATTTACACTCCCTTGTTCTATTTTCCCACCCTACCCATAAGTTGATTGGGGTTCAGTTGGACCTGCAATCCATATCCCACCAGCAAGTCTTATTTGCAAATCTCATCCGCTCATATAATTGACGGATTCGTGGTGGGAGGCGTCGACCAGGGGAGGTAGTGCTGGGTTCGTGATGCTTGGTGGTTTCTTTACAATCTTTTATTTTTTCGATTTTTTTATTCTTTTAATTTTGAGGAAGATGGAGACAACCCATATGAAAAGATTGAAGGATTGAGATTAAGATTACGTTGTTGATGTTAAGGAGGAAAAGGGCAAAATTTGAAAACGAATAACAGATGTTAAATAAGATTGTTCTTTGTACATGAAAGAGAGATGGAGGAAGGAATATAAACAAAGAGGGAGGCGGGTAGCGTCGGCCATGAAGGGGAATTGACATCGGGGGTGGGAGGGTTCTTTTTTTTTTTTTTTTTTTTCTTTTCGTTTTTAAAATTTTATTCTAAAGGGGAATTGCCATAAGTTGATGAATGATGAGTTCATCGCATTGCTTCCTTGATGTTGCAGTTGTGCAGGTTTGCATATGCCATTGTTTTCTCCTATCTTGCAAGTTTCCTAAGCGTGCTTTATTTTTTTTCCTTTTTTAAAAAACTAATATATTGTGTTGTGAAAGAAAATTAATTAACTTTATATGAATTTTTAAATATGTTTTTTTCAAGTCCTTTGAAGTAATTTTATCAAGGGATAAATTTATCTTTCAAATTTTGAAAATAAAGTGGGTGGGAAAATAGGACAGGTTGGTGAAAATAGCAGCACTCTTAATTTTCTCCCTAAAAATTATTGATGTCATAAAACAAAATTTTCTCAAAATAAGTTAACCTCAAAGATGCTCTACCTTATCACAACTTGCCCTAATACAATCCGAGGAAATATTATTCCTCGCTAACCACATTTAATGAAGAACTGATTACCTTTAACGATGAAATTTTACTTGGTGCAGTGCTTGTTGATGAGCATTTAGTAATTAAACTAGTTTTGATTCAAATTCTTGAAATGATAAACATTTCATAGAAAATTATCTTTATTCTCATTCTCGTTTCAGATAATTAGTAAATATTTTAATGAGTATTCCTCATTCCAATCCTTTCACATTTTGATTCTCTGTTCTCTATTGGTCGTACAAAACATGGCATAAATGAGAAATTATACTTAGAGAAGTAAATAGTTTAAATAAATATTTCTGAGGTAATGTCATTGTCTTCAACCTAGAAGTTCAATGCACATGCATGATACTGTTAACAGAAATGTTCAAACAAATTTCAGAACCAGATTCTGAATAGCAAGAAATTCATCCTTCAAAACAAAACGAAAAAAGAAAAATCACGAGTAAGCAATAGAAACTGAAGGTAATGCATAGTGTTCCATTAAATACAGCTACAATCAACAAAAGCATACATAATAATAACACAATAGATGACCAAATCCAAAATGTACAAGTCCTACAATCGGCATTTCCATCCCGGGAGCTGAAAAACGAGAGCTCGTGATGGTCGGAGCGTTTGAGAAGGAGATCACAAAACCGTCTCCCTCTCGGGTGGTCCAGCCTACCTACACATACGCTATATACCCTACAGACATTATAATACTACCCACTAGCAACACAAAGCATGAACCAGATTGCCACTGCTGAAAAGGCCTGAAAAAACAAGCAGCCTTTTGCATAGCAGATTGGCCTGGAGAGAGAGTGTGAAGGAATAAATGCAGGAATTTAAAGGAACTGAAAGTCAGAACCAAAGTGAATTTGAAGCTTCAAAGATCCCTTGTAAGAAAAAGTCACAAGGCTTCTAGGATCATTGGCTGTGTTCAGAAAATCTGCAACCAGCTGTGATGAGAAATTAGAAGAGGGACTGAGGACTAAACTGATAAACTAAGAAGTAAAGGAAGAAAGACTATTTGAGTGGAGGAGTTTGAAATGAAATTTGGTAGGTGTTTGGAAGATTTGTGCAAGGGAATTTTGCCTAAAACCACACTGGGGACAGCCTAAAGACTATAATTCCCTTACCACTTTGCAGAGTTCAATCGTTAGAAAGAAAAGAATAATGAACTTTTCAATCTTGGTCCTTCCAAAGGAAGTTCTTCATGGGATATGAAGAGGAAGAGGACGAAGCCGAACCCGAGTTGTCTTGCTGCCTTTCAAGTTCAGGACAAATGTTATTAAAGTCCTGCTGATTTGGATTGGTAAAAGGGAGATGTGATTGCAGCAAAAGATTGTTGTTGGTGTCCAAATCATCCCACACAGGACTTCCTGGACCCCAACCTGCTGGAATTGCATTCAACCAAGCCTCCGCCATATCCCCCCAAACCATTTCCTCCGGCTGTGAATTCCCTCCTCCTGCAGCATTCATATTCGCCTGAAATTCGTCACTCATTTTAGCTTCACTTGACCCCAATCCCGAATCGTCATCGGTATTGTCTTCTTCCGTATGTGGCGGTGGTGGTGGTGGTGGTGGCATTGCCTCCGTATTTGAAGCCTGCAAATTAAGGCTTTTCTGAACTTTTCGAGATTGCCTACGGTTCCTGGTTGTGGTAGGCATTGAACTTTCGTGAGCTGTTGGAGAAGTAGCTGTTGAGCTTGGAGCTGTGGAAACTGATGTGTTGTCTTTATTGAGGAACAGCTCAGGGAAATTAAGCCTAGCATTCTCTCCCCTCAACTTGAAGGCCTCACGGTCGTAAGCCATGGCAGCATCTTCAGCTGTGTCAAAGGTGCCGAGCCAGAGGCGAGTCCTGTTTCGAGGAAGACGAATTTCAGCTACCCATTTCCCCCAATGCCGTTGCCTCACTCCCCTGTAAAGTTTGGTAGTATTATAAGGCATTGCCGGCGGTCGAAACAATGGCCTTCCATCAGGCCCCAACCTGTTCATCATCATAACCCTCCCTCTTGGACTCAAATTCAAAGCATCACTCCAGTACTGGAGAATTTGATGCTGCTGCTGTTGTTGCCAAGTTGTTGAGTCTCCTAAAAAGGGCGGTGGATAACTCATGGCATGTTGCTGCTGCTGTTGCTGCTGCTGCTGCTGCTGAGAAGCAAAAGAGATCATTTGCTGCTGATTTTGTTGTTGTTGTTGTGAAAATGGTGAGGGGTATATAGGCACAGTTGTAGTATTGAATTGGTTGGGAAATTGCACAGGCTGCTGAGAGCCATCAAAAGCAAAAGGAAAAGCTATCCTTGAAGATGATGATGATGGACAAGGAGTGCTTGATGAAGGTGCTTGATGAGCTGAAGAAGCAGAGGATTGAATTGGGTCTTGACGTTCAGGGCTCTTGATTTTCTTGAGAGGCCTCTTTGACATCATGGAAGCTTCATTAAAACCCAGCTTCCATGGCTGGCTCTCGAAGCTAAAACCAAGGTCCTTGTCTTCGTTAGTCTCCCAATCCAGGCTTGTTTCCATCTCGCTTTCCTCCACACCCTTCTTGGATTTACCGCTTTTTTTAGCCGCAGCCATGCTTGCTGATTTTACCTTCTCGCTTTCTTTCTGAATCTAAAGCTCTCAAATACAATCCCAGAAGCCAAAAAGAGACTGAGATTCAAGGGAATTTGAGATGGGTCACCAAAGTAAATAAGCCAAAAAAATACAAGAACAAAAAAATCGATTCCGATAAAAGAGAAGAAAATTCAAATAACCCAGACAAAATTTTTGGCAAAGGAATAAATAAATACGAAGACTGAATATTGGAATCTGGGTTTCAATTTGAAAAGCTAATCCGATCGAACGAAAAACAGAATCGGATACCAAAAGCGCAAAATCTTGAGGAACCCATCTAAATTCTCTGAATGTAGAGCTTGAATTCAAGAAAGAGAACGAGCATGGCACGGCAAGTAACGAATATGCGAGAAGGTGTTGATGAAGTGCAGGGTGTTTGGGTGTGAAGACGAAATGTTTTGGTGCTGCGAGAGAAAAGCAGGGGAGCGAGAACAGAGGAGTATCTAAAAATCTATGTGAGGAGAGGCAGAGCAGGAGAGGGGGGTTTATAAGAGAGGAGATAAAGATTTTGAATATAGACTTTTTGAGGAAAGAGAGAGAATATGTAGAAGTCTCGGGATTGGTTGGCTCTGTTTGGGCCCCACACGGCTTGGTCCTTCTAGCTTTCCTTACTTACACTCCAATTTCTCTCTGCACCTCCCACTAACCCCCCCATCTGCCCTTCTGTCTGTTTTTCTCTGTAATTAAAGCAATTTCACTGTTTGTTTTCAAAAATAAATAGAAATCCGTCGCTTGTATCCGTACAATTACGTGGCATGTATGTATTGAGTGCTGCAAGTATTTGAAGAGTAATTGGCCAAAGTGACCGCTACATCTAATGGTCAGCAGCAGACTCAGTTTCGCGAGTGGGAATTAGTCGAGGTGCACGCAAGTTGGCCCGGACACCTGATATTATTTACCCAAAAATGTGACCGCTACAAAATTAGCCTCGCAAAACATGTGTTGAATAATAACATGAGTGAAATCTTGTAGAAAGTACCAAATGGGTTGAATAAGTTGTTTGAATATTATCATTTGGTCCCATTCCAGTAGGAGGGGGGTGGGATAAGAAGTCTAGAATGTTGGACCGTCATTAGAATTTTGAGTTTTGATGACATTGCATTTCCCAACTGTCAACTCTTTTCTCATTTTCTACTTTGGGACTTAAGTTGTTCCCGGAAGATTTAGGTTATTTCTAGCTGCATTTCTCCAGAAAAAATGCCTATTTTATTTTGATTTTTATTTATTTTAAATTTCCTTGCAATAGCACACATGTTATAATTTCGTAGAAATCGTAATTTTATTTTCACAATATTTTTTTCATTATTAAACAACTACTCATGAGTCTTGCACTCAAAAATTTTAATAAAAATAAAAACTGCATGTCACTAGACCAAATGATCATTACACATCTTACTTTCATAAGATCTCAGAATTCGATCACAACTATCAACTTGATTTCATGTGGATTCATTTTATGTAGCTGGATTAAATTGGATGCAAAATTTGAAATTTTTTATTACAATTATGTTTGGTAACTTTAGGTCCGATGAAAACAAAGTAGCTTTTTACAAATATGCCCATTCTAGCATGACATTTTATTATTTATTATAAAAAAAATCATTCAAGTCTGATACTTGAGAAAAATTTGTAACACATAGGAACTAATTAGAACTTGATAAGTGACTAATTGAGGGCTTTTTTTTATTTTTATTTTTTTCCAAATAGGCTCTTTAAATTATTATTTTTAGTTATTATAAAATATCGTGTTAGAATGGGTCTATTTATGAAAATCCCCAACTTATATTACAGTATTCACTAATTTTTCAAAGTGCTGATGGAGTATGATAGAATAAAACAAGATCTTGGGCTGGCAAATTGTCAACCAAGTAGGAATGATCATTAAACCCTAAACCCTAAAGAAAAGTTACGTCACCAATTTTCCAACCCCAGCCGGCCAGCCCAATCATTTACCAAAAATGAAGTTACTAATAATAAAGTTTCCAAGTAAATAATTTCATAATTGCTATAAATAAATAAATAAAAAATCATAATTAGGATTTAAACATGCTTTTAGAAAAAGAAAAAGAAAAGTTGAAGTCACTTCAAAGAGATTTTAAACATGCTTTGTTCTTTAATTATAGAACCAAAAATATCTTCAGAGTTGTAATACGTGGTCAAATCTCTATTATGGTGATTGGATGGTGTGGTCAAATTTTTATTTATGATCACCTACCTCTCACGTACAAAGTGACGTTTAAGTAATTTTAAGCGGTTTACTAAAATAGCCCTAGTGAAATTAAGAATTGGTTTATCATTGGATTACAAACATAGGTAATTATAAACGTAAATTTTTTTGAAGTATGGTGATACTTGACACTACCATTTATTCCATTTGGCTCAACTTTCACAATTCTCTTACGTTTAACTAGTTTAGGCAAAATCGTACGCACTGTTTTTTTTCTATTAACAAGAAAGAAGGAATCAAACTTAAATTGCACGATGACAAAAATGAAAGTAAAAATAGTCCTTAAGTGTCTCCAAATGCGTGTGTCACATGACCACACCATTTATTCAGCTTACGAAAGTAAGAACGTTATTGCGGAGATGTTAGATAACTACAATAATAAAAAGTTTAAATGATGCGAACTTCAATAAAAATGGGGCAACCTATATAGATACGTTTTGAAGGGTTAATTACATTTTGCACCTTGTAATTTGCGGTTTATCGCAGTTTGACCCATGTTCAATAAACAATCAAGTTACTTGGGGAGCCTATCTTTGTTTATACGGACTACATATTGATGTCATGTAAGTTATTTTTAAACAAAAATTTTATATGTTGTTCGTATGACATATATGTTAATTCACGTGACAAATACAACGTGCACGTAAGCGAAAAATGCGTTAATCGGGCTGCTTATCTGAATAAATACTTTAAACCAACTGTTTTAGCATGTCAAAGAAAAAATTAAAACAAAAGAAAATTGCATAAGCTCGGAGTGGGAAGCTAATTAATAAGCATAAGCATATAATGTATGGGGTTTGTTTGTGCGAAACAAGTGATCCACGACTCCTCCACGTTAGGGGGGCTCTCACTTTCGGTGGAGCCATTAGAAAATAAAATTGTCATATCGCGTTTGTTGTTCCGTAAGTCAACAAACATAAAACGGTTTCCTCAAAGGGGCGGTGAGAATCGGCACGTGTCGGTGGTCCACTCTTCATCTTTAATCATTTTCTTCTTTTTTTTTTCTATGAATATTTGTCCAAGTCCACTAAACAAAGTTGCTTGTCTTTTTACAAATTATCATGCCCCATCACAGATATTTTGGGGAGTTCTACATAAGTTTACACCGATGACAGTTGACAGTTGGGTATTACGTGTAAGTCATTTTGACTCAAGGTTGTGGATCTACCCTGACATTGGTAGTGAGAGTAGCCAATCTCCCCTTAAACTTTCATTTATAAAATATATATATATATATATATATATATATTTTTTTTTTATTTTTTTTTTTTTTTGGGGAGTTGAATGAAAAAAGAAAAAGAAAAAGAAGAGAGGCTACATTGATGAATAATAATACAGGTAAATTGTGATTTGTCTCTGAATTATCACTCTAGTTTTAATTAATATTTTTATATATTAAATCTAGAGTGTTGCTAAATGAACCCTAAAATTAACTGAGTACACCCTACTATCAAACTATTTATTGAATTACTAATTTACCCTAATATAAAATGACCAAAAATGATATATTGAATTGTGTACCCCAATATGTACACCATCCTTAAGACTTGACGCATGTCCATTGTTATAACTATGGTCAACTCTTTAATTTTAATCTTTTAAAGTATTTAAAACCAAAAAATAAAATAAAATTTTAAAAAGAGAAAAAAAGCTCTCTCCTTCCCAACCCACCCCACTCTGAGACGAGTTGAGATATGTTGTCCCCAAATTCCCAAACTACCAAATCTCCCTAAATTAGATTGAAAACCCACACCTCTCTCGAAAGATTGAAGACAATATATTTAATTAAGAATTAAAATCTTTGTTTTACTGCTTGAGCTTTTGAACCCATGCCTTCAAACAAATTGACTTAATTTTTAACATACAACTCGGAATCCAGGAGAAGTGTATTAATCCCAGTTGATTTTTGTATGCATAAAACTTAAACAATCAATAACACAAACCAGGTGATGGTGGTCGCACAGGAGAGAGATAAAAGAAGAAGAAGAAGAAGAAGAAGAAGCAGGAGAGAGAGAGAGAGAGAGAGTTTTGTTAAAATATTATTTTATTATTATTTTACTTTATTTGTTTATTTTAAATACTTTAAAAGATTAAAAATTAAAGAGGGTGTACCATGGGTATTTTTGGTAGTTAAATAGGGTGTACTTAGTTAATTTTACATTTTAATTTAAAAATTAGGGTGTACTTAGATCGTAGGGTGTACTCAGTTAATTTTAGGGTTCGTTTAGCAGCACTCTAAATCTAACACTGCAATTATATTAAAATAGTCAATCCAACACTTATGGTTAGATTCGAAGTAATTTCATTCAAATTTTTGTGAAATAAAGTCATGTTATGGACATTCATTAAATTATAAAATAAAATAAAAGAAATTACAGTAAAGTAAATTCTTTAAGAAAAAAGGAAAGTAGCAACAACTTTCGACTTCCCCTAACCGTTTGTGACACATCCATTGTTTAAGCATGTAGGATCTAGCATGTTTCCGAAAGTGTTAGAAAGTTCACATATGCATTTTTGGATGACCATATGGAGGTGTTGTCGGTGATTGAGGCCGTCTGTTTTTGTTCTTTTCCTAGGTAATTCCTAACTTGCCTTAGAAAGTGATTCTTTTAGCCGGTCTTGAGATTTTCGAGGTCCAGGGCAGCATCGAAAAATAATCATGTGCACAGATAACTTGACAAAAACATGTTGTATTATTGTATATAGAATTTTTATTTTTTAAAAAAAGTTGAAAATTTTACAAACCATAAAAATGAAAAATTAGGCCTCATAGAAAATACCATTTTATTTTTCGACTCTAACTTTTTATATATATAATCAGTTATTGGAGAAAATACAAAAAATAAAGTAGCAAACAGAACTCTCCACAATGCTGGTTTCCGAGCCCCTTTTGAATGTAATCCAAAACTTAAAAACTTAATAAGACGATCCACAACTAAAGGAGTTTTTGAACAACTTTTACGAGTCGAAAAATTTGACCACCTTTAAGATGATTGGCCAGAAAAGAACAAAAACAATCCACCTTATAACATCTATGTGCATAGATAAAAGAAGCTTCCTAAGTTGGGAATGAAACGTGGCTTTGATTCGTGCATTTTGGTTGCTTTCACAATCTATCTAGAGAAATGGAAGATCTCTTCCACCTCCCAGAAACCATTTGGTTTATGGACAGAGAAAGACTGGTCTTTTTCTTTGACCCCCTCTCCAACCGTAGACACAATTCACCGACTTTTTCTGACTCCCTTGCCAATGAAATAAAGAGGGATGCATTGTATAGAGAAGGCATTTCTATAGTTCTTGGCATAAACGTGCATATATAAAGTGTGTCACGCTCACAAATGATGGACTCTTTCCTAATATGTGATTCAATATTTATCAATATTCTTATTCTTTGAATGACAGAGAAACAAACCTAAAAATGCCATTTTTCAATACAATCATGGAACTATCGGCATGTATCATTCTACTGATTGATGAGTCAAATACATCAATTATAGTGAGTGATGTGAATCACGTGTGGTCCAATGGAATGTTGTATCTCGATAAATTGTTTGTTCTTTGTAACATATTCACATTAAAGCATCCAATTCAAGGTAAGGAGTGTCTGGACTTCAACCATAAAAAGGGACCCTATATATAGAGAAGGCAATACATTGTTGTATTATCATTTTAAGTAAATCTAGTTCGAAACTCCTACGGAAAAATGCACCGTCAAAGTTGTATAACAATTATTTCATACAAACAAATATGGAGGACAAACAGTCATTACAATGACAGCAAAATACAAATTTAAAGAGAAAGAAAAGAAAAAAGTAACATGACAGAACTAGCACACAGATCGATCATGCAAGAACTAACTTCCCACTAATTATTCCTTTTTTTTTTCTTGTTTTCAGGAAGTTAGGATGGGGGAGGGGGCTGTCAAGTGTCATAAGGATTCGAACCTGAAATCACTGGTCTGCACGTCAAGTCTTTTTCACTGATTTGCAAGTCAAGATCCTTTCTCCAATCGGGTACCCCATAGACAAATCCTACTCCTTATCCATTCATTGTCAGCCGGAAATTCTTGGGTATTTGATTGATGCATATAATTAGTCTGAAAACTCACGTAACCCATATATATATATATATATATATATATATATATATATAACATAATATATATTCTATCAACTGATATAGTCAATGAATATAATACTGATGAGTGGTGGTGGTGAGTGGCATGCATATGAAATGGTTCTCATATATGTATAATGGAGTCCTCGTGGTGGAAAAAACCATGCTATTAATTAGTGAAATTCTAAAACAAAGACCCACCTAATAGCCTAATATAATCAACAATCATTCTAATTAATTACTTCCCTAATTATTAATCATATCTTTTGTTCTTTGATCAAGTTATTAATCATATCTTAGCCTCCAAACCTTAGTGCAAGCGATGTCTAGCACAATGTAGCTTGTACACGTGTCATGCATAGGATAGTACTTACCTCATTGTTTACACCACTCTTATTAGTTAAAAAATGGCCATTGACAGAGAATGCAGGAAGGTGTGTTCTTCTGCCATTGGCCAGTTAGAGAACATAGGTTTCCTCGAAACGAATTGAAGTCAAACCCTAGCTAATTGGACAATCAGAGGAAGTGTTTTGCACTGACCAAAACGACAACGTAATCATCCTCGTTGGCCCATTTTGGTAATGGCCTAAATATTTGAATAATAAAGTATATATATATATATATATATATATGCATTTCAAATTCTTGATGCTCAGTTGAGGATTGGTTATGGCTGAAACAGGATGGTGGTCTCCACAGGCTTCCCTTTCAAGTTTCAGAGTCGTGAGTGTTTTCTGTACAGTTTCCTCCACCTTTGTGTGCAGGGGGTGGTTGACAAAGATAAACTTCAATATATAATATAATATTGGAAGGTTGGAAAGTAAGAACAAACAGATAAATATAACTACAAGACAACGACGACAAAATAAATACTTAATTGATCTCATGTATGGTGGGAAGTCTCCAAGATGTAACGACCATCTTGTACGATTAGTTCAGATGCATCCCATTGGTTTCTATGAGATGGATATTCTTAGGAAGAGTTCAAAATGATTTGAATATACCTTTATTTATAGGTTACGTTCTAACTCATTTTAAAACTTCAAGAACTGGTAGTGCGAGGATCTTGTAGCTCAAGTGGTTAAGAGTATTTATTCTTGTAATCAAAATTCTAAGTTCGATTCTCCGTTCCCTCAATATCGCTTATTACAAAAAACTTCAAGGATTAGTCGGACTAAAGCAATCCAATTAATGCTAACAATGGTAATAGAGACAGAAGAAGAAAAGAGTTTACAAGAAGTTTCTGAGAGCAGAGAAGAAAACTGAATGATATATTTCTTACTTAATCGTTTTTACTGTAAAGTATATATATATATATATCTACTTAGTCTCTTTGCTTAATGAGTAAGTAATGATGCTAACAGCTGACAGCTAAGCTAACCAACCTCCTAACAATTCTAACAGCTCTAACCAACTCTAACCATTGGGTAAACACCCCCCCTCAATCTCAGTTAGGGTGCCTAAACTGAGATTGGTACGCTTAACAAATACTGGACTATGAAGTCCCTTAGTAAGAACATCGGCAATCTGATCATCCGTAGGAATGTATTGCACTATGAAGTCTTTACATTGTACACGTTCTCGAACAAAATGGAAGTCGACATCCAAATGCTTGATACGAGAATGGAACACAGGATTAGAGCTGAGAGCCAATGCAGACATGTTATCACAAAACAACAGTGGAGGTTCTAGGAGAAAGACATGAAGATCTGCAAGTCTCTGACGAACCCAAGCTACCTCGGCTGAGGCATTAGCAAGAGCACGGTATTCAGCTTCAGTGGAGCTACGGGAGACAGACCCTTGCTTCTTAGACTGCCATGAAATTGGATTGGAACCCAAGAAGACAACAAATCTTGTGGTTGATCGTTGAGTGGTAATGTCCCCAGCCCAATCTGCATCACTATATGCAGACAAAGAAATTGGAACAGAAGAAGAGTAAGTGAGACCATAGTGCAAAGTCCCTTGAATGTAGCGCAAAATCCTTTTAACCAACTGAAAATGAACCTATGTGGGACTGTTCATAAATTGGCAGACAGTATTAACTGAGTAGGCGAGGTCTGGTCTTGTAAAAGTTAGGTACTGAAGAGCACCCACTATACTGCGGTATACTGAAGGTTCCTTTAAAGGTTCACCATCTGTGGGAAGAACTTGTGTGTGAGGTTTAGAGGGAGTTGGGTAGGATCGACATGATTCCATCCCAGCCTTGACTAAAAGATCTTTGGCATACATCTGTTGACGGATAAAAAGATCACCATTTGACCTGTACGAAATCTGTAAGCCAAGAAAGAAGGTAAGAGGACCCAAGTCCTTGAGGTCAAACACTAAGCCAAGATCTGTAATAACCTCTTGAATAACGTGAGGGTTTGAACATGTGAGAATAATATCATCAACATAGAGCAACAATACAACAATAGCTGAATCTAAAATCTTCACAAACAGACTTGGATCACTATGTGACATTTTGAAACCAAGAGAAGGTAAGTAACTCGTGAACTTGGCATTCCAGGCCCTTGGAGCTTATTTCAAGCCGTATAAAGATTTCTGCAATTTACACACATAGTCAGGATGAGAAGAGTCTTCAAACCCCTGTGGTTGTTTCATGTAAACCTCCTCGTCAAGATCGCCATGAAGAAAAGCGTCCTTGACATCAAGCTGCTGCAAAGACCAACCATTAATAGAAGCCAAACTGAGAATAAGACGAACTGTGGTATGACGTACCACGGGACTGAAGGTTTCATCATAGTCAAAGTCGGCCTCTTGAATAAACCCCTGTGTCACCAGTTGAGCTTTATAGCGAGACACTATCCCATTTGAATTTCTTTTGATCTTGTAAATCCATTTGGAGCCAACAATATTTGTATTGGCAGGGCGAGGGACTAAACACCAAGTACCCTATATGGTTAAGGCAGAAATCTCTTCCTCCATAGCCTTAATCCAGGTAGGAGAGAAAGAAGCCACACGAAAAGTAGAAGGCTCATCAAGTGTAGTAGAATCATGCATAGAAGTAAAACACTGATAATCCTCGAAAGACTTCTTTTGACACAGACCAGATTTGGACTTGGTAGTCATGGGATGGATGTTTGAAGAAGAAGAGAGACTAGAAGAAGAACCAGAATTGACATGAGCAAGAGGAAGCAAATGCTGATCTATCGAAACTGGAAAGGAGCCCGCCAGAGGCTGAATAGAAGAAGAAGAGGCATTTGTAGAAAGGAGATGCGAAGGAGCAGCAGGAGAGAACTCTCTACGAGAGGGAAAAGAGGAGGGATGATTGGCACGGGGAACAAGGGTCTCAGAAGAAATGATAAGAGTGGAAGGTAGAGGAATGGAAAGAGATAGAGACGCAGAGGACACAATATTGAATTGTAAAGGGCTGGGATGCTTGAAAGGATAAACAGACTCATCATGGATGACATGGCGAGAGATGACAAATCTGTGAGTAGCACAATTATAACACAACACACCCTTATAGCCCATAAGATATCCCATGAACACACAAGTAGCAGTACGAGGTTGCAATTTATGAGAATTGGTCTCTATTAAGCACGGATAGACAGCAGTCCCAAACACACGCAAATATCTGATATCGGGCAGTTTTTGCATAAGCCGAAAATAAGGAGATTGATTGGCAAGAACCTTACTAGGCATTCGATTAATGAGGTAAGTTGAATGTGCCATGGCATGGAACCGAAATTTGTCAGGCATAGAAGCTTTAGTCAAGAGAGTAATAGCAGTCTCTACAAAATGCCTATTTTTCCTTTCAGCAAGTCCATTTTGCTGAGGTGTATAGGGGCATGAGACTTGATGAACAATGCCATGAGTAGATAAAAAATCATGAAACTGATGACTCATATATTCTCCCCCTCCATCACTTTGAAAGTACTTTACTAAAGCATGAAAGTGATTGGTAATAAAGGCAAAAAACTTGAGAAACAGAGAGAACACCTCAAATTTGACACAAAGAGGGTATAGCCACAAAAAACCAGTATATTCATCAATGAAGCTTACAACATATCGATAACCATCAACTGATTTACAATGTGCAGGCCCCCATACATCACTATGAATCCTATAGAAAGGAAGAAGTGCCTTATCGTGCCTTGTAGAAAAAGGTAAATGATGAATTTTACCATTCAAGCAATAAGAACACATATGAGAAATGGAATCTGAAACTACCGGAAGTTGTGCTTCCTTAAGCATGAGTTGAACAACCTCATTAGTAGGATGACCCAATCGCCTATGCCACAACAAGGAATGAATTTGTTGTCCAAGAAAAGCCATCTTTGGCTGCTTATTGTCTACACGAATTGAAGAAGGGACCGAGCATGGAATGGGATATAGGCCATGATCACTCTTGCCGTGGAACAGAACCCTGTTGGTGACTTTGTCCTGTATAGAAAATCCAAATTGATCAAAAATCATACGGCAATTATTATCCCAGCACAAGTGATACACAGACAAAAGATTGGCCGTAAGCTGAGGCACACGAAAAACTGAAGATAAAGACAGAGAGGAAGTTGTAGTGGGAATATGAGCTGAGCCAATATGATCAATGCGCAAACCTTCCACATTTCCCACTCTGACTTGATCGGAAGAGGTGCAAGGTGAAGCAGAATCCATTGTGGTCATATGAGGCACCATGTGATGACTGGCCCCACTATCTGCAATCCAGACAGCATCAGGAGAGAAAGAAGTCTGAGCTGCCATGGCTGTGATGGAGGCAGGTGATGGAGAACCTTGATAAACATAGTTGGAGCGATGATAACAATCTAGAGCCCCATGGCCCTTTTTGCCACAAATCTGACATTCAATTGTGGAAGAGGACCCAGGAGAAGAGGAATTCGAATTGCGAAAATAGCAATTGACTGCGGTGTGACCTCGCTTACTGCAGATTTGACACTCAGGAACAACACCACCACTAGACTTAGGAGGACCTTGGAACCTGCCTTGAAAACCACGACCAAAAGGTCTAGAACCAGAGGATTTGCCTCGGCCACCAAAAGAATGAGAAGAAGATCGACCAAAAGGCTGCGAACTCATATAGGCAATATGAGGCATTGGAGGAGTTGGAAGGAGACCATCACCGTGACCAGAACCAGAGAAGGCATGGGAAGAAGCAGAGGGAGAGGATTGACTGAGCATGCCAACCATAGGTGCATGAGAAGAAAGCACACGTGCCTCTGCAACTTGTTTAGCCGCAAGCAATTGATTGCGAAAGTCTTTGAAGGAAAGCGAAGTGTCACAAGCAACCAGGACTGTCTTAATCATATCATACTCAGAAGGAAGGCCATTCAAGGCTACAATCATCATATCATCGTCGGACACCGAAACACCAGCGATAGCAAGGTGATCACGAATGTGTTTGAGGCGAAGCAAGAACTTCTCAATTGATTCAGAGCCTTTCTGTGCAGTCTGAAGCTCGGTTTTGAGATGATTGATACGAGCACGAGAGACCGTGGCATAACGATCCGTCAGATTCAACCAGGCATCATGCGCCGTCTTGCAACCGATGACGTACTCTAGCGCCTCATCAGAAAGCATGGCAATCAACAAGCTAAGAAGTGCTTTGTCGGCCTGCACCCAGGCCTTGTAGGCTGCATTGAGTTCAGAAGTAACACCTTCCTCATCCAAAATTGCAAATTTTGGCGGTGCAACATTCGAGCCATCAAAATGGCCAAAGAGATCGTAGCAGTCCAGAACCGACTCGAGTTGATAATGCCACTTCAAGAAGTTATCATCCTTCAACTGGATCGTGATGAGACTGAGAATACCGTCAATCTTGAGATGTGAAGTCGCCATGAAAGATCGAAGAAATGAAGAACAGAAATTGAAAATCAAAGAAATTGAAGAATAGAAATCGAAGATCCATCGAAGAGATTGAAGAACAGAAAACGAAGATTGAAGAAATTGAAGAACGAAAATCGAAGATCGAAGAAATTGAAGAACAAAAATCGAAGAATGAAGAAATTGAAGATCGAAGAAATTGGAAGAACAGAAATCAAAGATCGAAGAAATTGAAGAAATTACAAAATCGTATGTCAAACAAGAAGAGAATGAACGAAGAAATTTGCAGAAACAACGAAGGTGAAGAAAACAGAGGGAAAAATAGGGAAGAATATGGTAGCAGAAGCAAGAAATCAGGGAAAAATAGGGAAGAATAGGTAGCAGAAGCAAGAAATCAGGCCCTCAGAACCACGAAGGGCTCTGATACCATGCTAACAATGGTAATAGAGACAAAAGAAGAAAAGAGTTTACAAGAAGTTTCTGAGAGCAGAGAAGAAAACTGAATGATATATTTCTTACTTAATCATTTTTACTGTACAGTATATATATATATATATATATCTACTTAGTCTCTTTGCTTAATGAGTAAGTAATCATGCTAATAGCTGACAGCTAAGCTAACCAACCTCCTAACAATTCTAACAGCTCTAACCAACTCTAACCATTGGGTAAACAATTAATAGTTGGCTAGAGGACTAACGTAAAGAATCTAAATAAATGGAAAATTCAATAGTCCAATAAAAAAGAACTTAAAAACTAAGCAGTTCTAATAAGAAAGAAAATTTTGTACAAATACCACTTGAACTAATAACGTTGTGAGCAATTATCACCCAATGGAATATTTTTGACGATTTGCTACTCAAAACTTCACTATTTCGCCTAATTTTTCGTAAAAAAGTTTCAGTTATACATATAAATATGTACATGTACTCAAATTCAAATTAGTCATAAACTTTAATTAAATCGAAATAGCTAACTAAACAAAAACCGAAAATAACCCGGAAGTATGGAAACTGAATCGATTGAAATATACTGTAAATTACCCAACTGAAAAATAGCAAACCAAACAATTATCGAAATTCTTTGATTTGGTTTTGGTAAGCTCTGTCACAGATTATAACCGGCAGAATGACAAGCCTAAAAATGACAAAGTCGCCCCTAATTGACATACCGAAGAAATATAGTACCCCATTTCACAAGTATTAGCTTTTAATATATGATAAAAGCAGCCATCTTCACTTCTATAAATCTATCTTGACCTCGTCTGCTTGACCATGTATACATGGTATGCGCGCTATCAAAAGGGGATGACAAAAGTTGAACCAAAAAAGGGAACAAAAATAGTTCAACAAAGAAATAAGATTTAAAAAGAGAATGCAATGCCAACGGGATCTAGTCTAGTGGAAAAGAGCCTTGAATTACAGACCAGAGGTCTTAGGTTCGAATCCCGCATCATAGTTGTATGTGTGTATGAGAAATCTCATTCCCGTGTAGTTTAGACTATCGCTTGTACCAAAAAAAACAACAAAGAGAATGCAATGAATGATAGGCCTGCGAACATGGAGGGCCAGGCAATGTGCATACTGTTGAATGTAGACCCATCACGACAGAAAATTTAGTGTAGGCCCAAATACAAGGGCCTTCTACCACTTTTCTATTGGACCCAGTATTTCTACAATTGATTTTTCTTGAGCCCGTTACCAATACAAGAGGCCCAGAATCTGGCTTTACACTTTTCACTAACTATAGATTGATTAGAAAAAAAATGTCTTTCTGTTGTAGATGCAGTAACATCCACACAACTTCCACTTGTTGCTTCACTTATCTATAATGCATGATTTATGGCGTAAATGCATGGAATCCACACTTTTGAAATTTGTCCTCATTATCCAGCAAAAAATTTCCACACTCTGAATATTTGACATGCGTTTTTAATTTCTTTTGGGTGTCGAAATGCCCCCTCTTGAAGGGCAAATGTTTGGATAGACGGTTAAACCAGTTGGCTAAGGTAGTGTGTCTGTCATTTTGCTCCAGAGTTCTAACCAGTTTGAATGATAGACATTAGCGTTGGCTAAGATACTCTAAACCAACGGCAAATGCATGTGCCAAAATGCTATTTCTAACCAGTTGGCTAAGATACTCTAAACTACTCAAATTTTGCCATTAGCGTGATGAACTTCAACACCATTTTGGCACATGCATTGTGTGGGCAGAATTCATTCGGCCACCCAGATGACTACAATTGATTCACCAAATCGTATCATGTGACATTATCTCTTTCTAAACTCCTAAACCACTTGAAAATCAATAAAACAATATGACAAAGTTCTTTCCTTAGAATGAGCCTTTTCTCAGCCATTGGGCCGAATTTATATATATATATATAGGAAAATGCTAGGGGGACCAACTTGGGAGACCAACTTGGGATACCAACTCTCTAATAGAGCGTGGGACCCATTTTATTGGTGGGCTCCACCTCTATTAGAGAGTTGGTACACAAGTTGGTCTCCCTAGCATAACCCATATATATATATATATATATATATATATATATATATATCTCTCTCTCTCTCTCTCTCTCTCACTGCCATTTCTCAATGAACTTATGCCAAATCACTGTACTCTCATATATTATTTCATAATCGGGCAGTATTTCCTTGGAAGTTCTCATGTTGCATCCAATTCTTTAACTGGTCAATGAACTTCTTTTTAATCCTAGCCCAAAAAGGCACGTAAATTTCTTGTCCAATCATTAAACACCTTACCCCCATTTTCAAAACCTTCGGCCACAAATATAGGAATTGGTGCAAGGAAGGTGATTATGACTTTGATATGGATTGTTTCCACCCCTACTATCTAGTTGTTTTTTATTCGACAAGAGAATATGGTGAGTGGTAAAGAAAAAAGAAGAGCAAAATGTGATAAGTAGCACCACATCTTGACCTACCAAGTGAAGAAACATTCCATCTTATCTTTTATATACATATTCAATTTCTTGTTTGACGCTGGAATTAACCTTAACCTAACGAAAAGTAAAAGTGAAGAATTACCCGTATGGATTTTGAAAGGAGGAACGGGGTATATAACATAATGACAACAAACTAGCCAGGATGAGAGGGCATGGCATGAAAAAGACCGCATGGGAAAAACTGACCAAGAAAACGGTGAACCACCATCACTCATTCACGCTCTCCCTTGGATTAGATAAGATAATGGAGCGCCTTCCACGTGGCACGGTCATAGTGGTGCCTAGCGATAAGGCTAGCATTCAAAATGTTCCTCTGCTTCATGTGGTCTATATGGTGTAATGTCATCATTTTTATGATCCTAAGGTCCAAATTTGATTTCAGTAAAGTAATTGGAATTTGGACCCTAGGATGTGAAATAGCTAGTCAGACCACTATATATAGGAAGGGTGAACAGAAGCTGTGCAACTCAACTGAAAAGTAAAGACCTCTAGCAAAGAAGAGGGCTAAAGAGAGCACAGAGCAATGGCTTCCTCCATGATTTCTTCCGCTACCGTGGCCTCGGTTTATGCTGACCGTGCCGCCCCGGCACAAGCTAGCTTGGTTGCACCATTCACTGGCCTCAAGTCTGCCTCAGCTTTCCCCGGCACCAAGAAGACCAATGACATCACCTCCATTGCAAGCAATGGTGGAAGAGTGCAATGCATGAAGGTAAGACTACTTATCAACATGTTGCTACAATTAATTTACATTCAAAACAATATGCCCAAATGCATGTTGAAGTAACTACTTCACGGGGAACGGAAATACATAACTTGTCAATATACAAATGAATAGTCTGAATTACGGTTTGATAACCTAACATGTCGCAGAAAAATACAACTTTTTTCATAATCATAGCATATTTATATACCCACAATTAACTAGATTTAAAGATAATGTAGTTTAGTTCCAAGCTTACTAATCCTTTCGTGTGCTTCCTGGCCGCTAATTACTAATAGTTCCTCTGATTTTTTGGCCAAGAAGGTACTAATCGAAGTACTAGAACATCGATTTATAGAATATTTTGATTGATACAGGTGTGGCCTACAGTTGGACTGAAGAAGTTCGAGACTCTCTCCTACCTTCCACCACTCTCACCTGAGGGTTTGGCCAAGGAAATAGACTACCTTCTCCGCAAAAACTGGGTTCCCTGCTTGGAATTTGAGTTGGAGGTTAATAATTTCTTTTGTATTAATTATTTGAATAATTAACTTATTTTTATATGTTAGCTTCATGTAATATTTGTTTGCTGACTTAATTTTCTTGAACAAAATTGTGGTTATGTAGAAGGGATTTGTGCACCGTACGTACAACAACTCGCCAGGGTACTATGATGGAAGGTACTGGACCATGTGGAAGCTGCCCATGTTTGGATGCACAGACTCTTCCCAAGTGTTGAAAGAGCTCGAGGAGGCCAAGAAGGCTAACCCCACCTCCTTCATCCGTATCATCGGATTCGACAACGTTCGTCAAGTGCAGTGCATCAGTTTCATCGCCTACAAGCCTGCAGGCTACTAATTTCAAGTTTCATGATTTTCATTTTATGTTGTTTGTGGCTTATTAGCCAAGGGTCTCGGTGGTTTGTTTAAGTCTGTACTTATTTAGGCCTTTCAAGACCTTTGTTTGTTTCTTGCTTTTCCCTTTTTCGAGACAATTTCCTTTGTTTTCGAAGTTGGTGTTTTTCGGATTCATAATGTGGTATTGAGAATATTCATGAATAAAATGATATCCGTTTTCAGTTTGAATAAGGCTAGGTTGTAGTATGTTTACTAATTACATTACTAATCACATCTCTCGTCTCTCACTAAGACACATACACTCACGCACATGTTTAGATCTCACTTTGTGTGAGAGGTGTGGTGAACAATGTTATTGGTAATAAAGTAATAATGGTTTTATTGTTTTCTAATTAGCATTTTAATTCAGTTTTTATGAGTTTGGGAATGTACACATGATTCTTTGGGCCTTGTCTTGACCCTAATCTCTGCGTTTTCAAGTGCATGGATGGTGAATTATACAGGGGAAAGTTGAAATTTGTTCTGAAGATTACTCAAGGTGAATAAGATCTCTTCAATGATTTGCTCAAAAATACTTCTCTTAAATGCAATTGTTCATGAAAACAATTCAAGTTTGATAGCCAGATAAGTAACTAAAGTAAGTATAAAATTAAAAATTACCAACAAATTGCAGTATTTGTATATACCCAAAAGGAAAAACAACAATATAGCTTTCTCAAGTCTGTTTAAATTGGATATATTCAAACAAGATATACAACTTTTCAAGCTCAATCCTACATTTTCTATTCAAGCATGAGCTTATAACTAAGCAGAACATTAAAGTCGTGAAGCCCTCGGGTTATAGAAGGGTACCAAATTACAAAATCACAACTTAAGCTCAGTCCTATTTTGATGGCACATTTTTTGAGCCAGAATTCAGCTACTAATTGCTAACTTAATTCTTGCAGTATTTCTTTATTTTCATTTTGAAATTCAATAAAACCTTTCTTCAAGCACTTGCGCTTCTATCAATTTCTTATCACATATTTTTAAATTGACCGATATTTTCTTGGACCCTTGATAGCTACACTTATGGACATGCATTTGTCCAGATAAGGAAACAGATAAGCTGGGTGTTTCAAAGTCGCCGCACTAAAATTACAAATTTACCCTAAACCCTATATTCATATCCACATAGATAGAAATTTCGAAGCTGGCTTCCAATCGTGTTTTGTGTTTACACGAGCTTGATGACGACCCTCCAGATGAAATTAGTGATTTGCTAAATAATGAACCAGTCAGTTGTCATGCAAAGCCAGAAGAAAAAAATAAGATAACGGACAATCATTGTGTTAAATCAATGATCCGTTCAATCTTTATGTTTTTTTTAAGGATTATTCATGTAAAAAATAAATTAAATCGGAAGTTGTTTAGACATTTAGGTACGGAAAGATGTGTACACTTTTTTTTGGTTGGGGTGGGGTTCAAAAGTGAAAAGCTTTAGAAACAAATTTGAGTCCTAGCAAAGTTGTTATTAAATAATTTCTTACTTGCTTCAACGTTTTCATAGATGAATATCTCTTCATAATATCAAATTAATTTTTATTCAATGCAGAATATCATATCTAACATATATATATACAGATTAGATCACACTGAAATTGACTGAAATACAAGTACAACAATATACAAGTTAACTACAACTTGTACAGAAGAAGAATTAGACAATCCCCCATTTGCCCCATTTGCAAGTTGCATGATGAGACACTTGAGCATCTTTTGCTTCTATATCATTGGGTTAAAAGTGTATGGTTTGGTGGCTGCTTAACTAACAGAGTCAACCCTCAGGAAGTCACCAATATTGGCCAATGGTTCTCCAATATTCTCCAGATCTATGCAAAAAGCAAGGATGGGTTAAGGTGGGTCACAACACAGATTGCTTTCACTTAGTGGAACATATGGAAAACCCAGTGTAATGCTGTATTTGAGCACCAAAGACCATCCCCATAAGCGAGAAATTATGCTACCTCAACTGGTGTAACCAGTTTCCTTACTGCCCAAACTACCCATACCCACAACAACATTCTGAGTTTGAATAACCATCAAACTACCCCTTCTGTCTAGTCACCCCCATAAGAAAATAACGTCAAAGTCAACGTGGATGCTGCATGTAACTCGAGAAATGGCAAGGCCGGACTTGGAATTTTTATTAGAGACTCCCAATGAAAGTTCATTGCCGCAAAGATAGTTCAAATCACCACAAATTCTGTTTTGGAAGCCGAGGCTCATGAACTTTTTTGGGGAAGCATGTTTGCTCAGGAGAGGGGGGAAATACATGTAATTCTAGAATCGGACTCAAGGTCTGTGACTCAATGCTTGAATGGTAATATTGCCAGAGGGGCTTGGACTTTGTATCCCATCCTAAGCAAGTTCAAGGAGCAACTTTCCAATTTTTTTTTATTGTCACTACTCTTGGATTCTTCGTTCAGCGAATGAAGCGGCCAATCTTCTGACAACACTAGCAAAGAAAAGGATGCGCACGGAAGTGTGGGTCATTAGACCCCCATTTTTTATGACCTATGTTCTGAACAAAGATGGTCTCCCCTGCCCTCCAAGTATTTAGCTCCATATTTCCTACTGGAAGGAATGGACGCGTATTAGGCTCTGCCTATGTCCTTGCTCATGTAACTCCTTTAGCTGTTTTATCTTTGGCACTAACAGTGTTTTGCTTTTGGCCCCTGTTAAATGTGGTTGGTTTTTAACCTTCGGCACCATGCTGGGGTGGTTTTATAGGAATTGAAAGAAACCCCAACAGTGCGTTTGGATGAGAAAATTTAAAAGTACGAAGGATTTCATAAATGACGGAATTTAAAATGATGGAAATTAATGTTCTAGAATTTGTAAAGTTTCTTGTTTGGGTGACGGATTTAAAACATGGAATTTGACCTTTATTTGTAAAGTTGTCTTTTTTAAAAACTCAATCTCTCTTGAGATTTTAGAAATGACGACTTTTAGATAGAATTTAAAGTTGGGATTTATGATCTCCAAATTCTATGTTTTTTCCCATGCGGAATTTCTAAATTCTATGTTTTTTTTATCCAAACATGGGAATTAGTTCATGTCAATTTAGAAATTCTGACTTTTGTCAAAATCCCAAGTTTACTTCCCTCATCCAAACGCACCACAACTGTTTTAATCCAAAGGGAAGGCTAAATCTCATGAAACCAAAAAGTAAAAAGATTTGCGTACGAATCAAAGGAAATAAATGAAAATATGCTTGAAAGAAGTAATCTTACAACAGGAGAATATCATGGGAATGAAGAAACTTCAAAACACTCAAAGAAAATCTCATTGTTGTGGTGTGAAACTTATTCCGTCCTCAATGACTCATTGCTATGAAAGTATTCATTTCTGATTTTTTACAAGGCATAGTAGCCTGATTTATTTATAGTGAAATATGACAAAATTCCCAATAAAATTATGACGACATAATTAATCATATCCACTATTGGGATATTTTTTATATAACATTTATAAATTTGATAAATATACCTAGATGCGAATTTTACGATGTTGCAAAATTAAAATTTATTTCATATTTTAAAAATTCATGTCATTCACCAACCACCATAACTCTAGCGGCAAGTTTACTTATTACTAGGAATAAGGGAAGTTATGAATCGGAAAAATTATGAAAGGGAATAAGGAATTGAAGTTGGAATCGGATCAATTACTCCCCTAATTGATCTGATTTCTAATTTTAAGGATATTTTATACATGAAACTCACATAATTTTTTATTCCTGAATGGCAGTAGCCAACAGCCATGGCCCACTTCGTCCTTTCCATCATGTGGTTTGCAGGTGACTTGGGCTCCACATGAGTTCCGTCCGGATTGCAATTTGGTCCTATATTCCGCCCGAAACCCCAGCGGGGCCAAGTTTTAGCCCGCTGTTATACTTGGGTTGGACAGCCATTCTGGGACACGAACATTGTTAAATGCTCTTCTTCTTTGTTGTTTGGGGCAAATATCATTAAAATTATAAACGGAAGAAAAATTTTGCGAAAAAATTAATTCCTTTCATCAAAATCGTAAAAACAAAAGGTTGACATATCAAATAATGGTACCCAGTTCTGCATTACTGCAATTTTTTATGTTATTACCTGGAGGCTCTGTCCCTGGTATCATTCATGGGACATCAAAAAGAGAAAGAAAAAGAAAGACTATGATATGAGAGTTTGAGAGAGATGATTTTAAGTTTAATGCGTTTAAGATGGATGGAGACAGATAACTGGGTAGAGTATGGATCTATTATTTATTTTATACAAGCCATATTGTAAGAGAGAATCGAACTTAAGACCTCAGTTACATGAGTAAACGTCCTTAACCACTTGACCATAAACCCTTGCTTATAATTTTCTTTTTTGTTGTAAATCCATGAAAAGGTGGATGCCCCATATACCCACCATACCTACATACACTATGTAATACTTACCTCTTCCACTATTGTAATTGAAACCTACCACTTATGTAGTAGTAAATTATGTATTTCCTATACCTACAAATAGGCACCAAAGATGAATGAAAAACACACAAGACTAGATGAGTGAAAACTCATGGTTGAGCTCTTGAGAATTCTTCTTCTGAATTTCTCTCCCAAATCCTCTTAATTCTATAACATTTTTAACATTTTAGTTTGGTCCTTATGATTTTCATCAAAATATGCAACGCGCTCAATCCCTGACCCCACCCCCACAGCTCCACCAGGATCGTATCTACGAAATGCATTCACCCCCACCCGACCTTCCCAGTTCACCTCAGACATCAGCAGTTTCTAAAGAGTTTGATGACATGGGCTAAAGTGAAACACAAAACATCAATCCATGAGGAACGATCTATAAAAAATATGGACAGAGTTTAGTTCCAAGATCTATAAAAAAAAAATTGAGAGAGTTTAGTTCCAAGGTGAGTTGTCGTTGAATTGGACCACAGTTCCAAAGGGCACTAGGATAATTATGCCTTGCCAAATACATTTACAGGGTAACAGATCAAACTAAATAACCAATAGTTTTATACAGATTCTTCACAGTGATTACCAAAAACATCAAGACCCATCTTATATTACAACAGAGCCAAGGCTAAAAACATATACATACCTTTCTCCAGTTTGACACTCTTTCAAACCACTAGCAGCGACATTAGCAATGAGATGATCACCAACAAAAGCACATATCCTATATACAATACTAATAGATCTCAGTTTCTCCAAAAATTATCAAAACTCCCTCTTGTTAATTCTGCTGTATTTGTGAGCTGTGGTGGCATTTAGCTCTTCTATGTACACTTCTTTCAATGAAGTTTAGGCAAATGCTGGGATGCTGGAATTTTGGCGATCCCTATTGAGACAATCAAATCCCTCTACTCTAACTGCAGCAGGTTTAAGTCCGTACTTCATTCTAACACAACCTGCTTTGCGTGGGGACGATAAAGTTGATGGGGATGGAGATGCCGAAACAGGAGTTAACTTCTCATCTCCAAATCGGGCATCTTGAATTAATGGGTTAGCAGCCCTACTGGGAGGGGAGCCACAAAAATATGGGGGTGAGGAGGCAACCTCATTCAAAGATTGCTCCAATCCATAGCCCTCCTGTAGACACCAACATGTTAGTCAATCAAAATACCATACATCCAATACAAAACCATAACATTACAGAATCAATCTAAACAATCACATCTATAATATTTTGAAAATTGGGAAATGACACATTGTTGAAAGCATAATTTATGTCTGTCCTATAAAAGATTAATTTGTTTAAAGTATAAACTTAAGATAAAGTTCCCATGAAAGAATTCTCCAAAGAAAAACAACAGACAGGAAGCAAAAGATTAAGTCAAGGGATCACCATGGTTGCAGCATTGGAAATCAGAAGAAGAAGAAAAGAAAAAAAAACAAAAAGCACTGTTTTGCAACAGATGTGATACACATTGTATTTTATAAGGGAAAGAAAAAACACAAAAGATTAAATCAATTGCAGCTCCGATTAATTGCCTATGCGCATTAACTGCAGCCAGATTATCACCAACATAATATCAATTAATTATAAGGAAACGAAATAACAATTTACCTTCCTGAGAATGAGGTCCAGAAGCTCTGCCCCAGCTTTTGAGTCACAAAACTCAGATTGATGACTGCTGATTACAAAAGAAAATTGTTATTGGCTAAAAACAAGCAGAATAAGTAAAATAAGGTGGAAAGGACAGCATCGGTTAAAAGAGGTACCTCATCTGCCATCTCAAGGGCCTAATGGGGCTGTTGGACAAAATCCCAACTCGCCTGGGCTTGGGGCACACCACAGGGTCCTTGGTATCAGAGATAAAGGCAGACCCTCGGATGTCTTCACAGCCCATAAAAGAGGCGTTCTGGTGCTGAACATTGAAATGGTTCATTTTCGAAACCGTTTCTGTTCCACAAAAGAACGCCTGTCCGTAGCACAGACCACACCATCAGAAAAGAAAACAAAAATCAGATAAACTTCCCCAGAAATATTCCAAATCCATAGAAAATCTTAAAATAATTTGTTTCACAGAGTTAATCTCCATTTAGTTGCAAAATAAAAATGACCCAAATAATGAATCCAAGTCAGACACGCACATGTTCTATACAAATGAGCATAGAATTTCATGAAACCAAAATAACTTAGAAAAAACACGCACAAAAACAAAACCCATAAACTTTATCCCCTATTGGTTTGATTTGTTCTTCTATTTTCTAAGCAACCAAACAGGAAAACAGAAGATGCGATCGATTTCACAACAGATCTAAGTCACACCTTTGAAAAAACGGAGCTTTCCTCCGTCACATACACCAACTTCAAAACAACAACACTCAAAAAGCCGAAATGGTTCGCATCAAAACCTAAGCTGAGACGGCTTCGACACCATTTGGAAGTCGCCCAAAATCGCAGAAGAAGTAGGGGTTTAAAATTGGTTTTAGCAAATAGTAAATACAGCTCAAACTGATTTTGCACAACAAAATTTGTCCACAAAACTTAGCCTTCACAAAAATTACAAAAGGTAATATAGAAAATAAATAAATAAATTACAACGACGAACATTTGACTCGGATCTGTTACACAACAGTTTGTGGGAAATTGACTAAAAATAGGAAATTAATAACAGCCAAATATTCAAAGCGATAGATCTAAAACAAACACTAGCAAAGCTACTATGATTTTTGCAGAGAGAGAGATACCTGAGAAGAATCCTCCGTAGGAAGAAGGAAGAAGGAAGAAGGCAAAGGGAGGTCAGAGCCACAAGAAAGAAGCGAGGAAAAGGGATCTGGAATTCATTTTATACTGGTAAAACCGTGTAAGTAAAGTCTTACCAAGGCTGACACCACGCCATTTAATCCATGTGATTTTTTATCTGAATCCGCGTGAATTTGTTGTGAAACACTGAAAATGGATTTTGGTTTCACGTATTTGTAACTGGAAAGAGAGTCAAATTTTTGTCTCTTTTTTCTTAATTCCAATTTTTTTTTTTAGCCAAACTTCTTAATTCTAATTTGGGTTAACCACATTTTACTCCATTTGGGGTCATTATCGAAATAGGCCACGAGGTTTCAATTTCATTAATGTCAAATCCAACGTTTTTAAATATGACCAAATTACTCTCTTCGTCAACTTAATCATTTAATTTTTTGTAGGCTTAAATGCTAAAATTGTCACTGTGTTTTACCACATTGGCCAATTTAGTCCTTATGTTTTCAATTTAGCCAATTTGGTTAATGTATTTAGCACCGTAAGCCAATGTGATCTAATCCGTTACACTTCTGTTAAAATATTAATAAAAAAATATAAATATTTTGAATTCAATTTTAAAAATAAATAATTAAGAAATAAAAATAAGATTTAAATGCCTAAAAGAAATATATATATAATTAATCTTAATCGCAACACCCTTTTCTCTTTTCTCTGTCCCCCTAGCAACCACTAGCGGACCCATAGAATGCAAGGAGGTGCAGCTGCACCTTCCCTAGCCGGAAAATGCATTAAAGATGCTTGAATTTGCCTATCTGTTTGTGCCTACCAAGTGTTCGATTAAATGCCTCAAACAAATTTTTTTTGTTGCTGTTGTGTGAGACCCTGAATATTTACCTTATATTGTTGGGCTCGATATCACGATCATGTAGGAGAAGCGATTCATCAATTGGAGCTCCACAACCAAATTTATGAATTTTAGAAGTTTTTGAAGAATTTTGAAGTAGAATAGAGTGTTTGTAGTTACAATCCTGTGCTTTTCAACTTGAATTCCTTTTCAAAATGAGCCACTGGCAAGGCACCGTGTGTCGAAAAATTCACTGAAAATTACCCCCGAACTCATAATCACATGTACTTTTATCTCGTAACCTCCAAATCACATGTAATTTTGGTTAGATTAATTGGTATTGATTTTGGTTAGATTAATGGATGATTTCATATGAATTTTGGTAAATTAATTGTGTAATTGACATGGATTTTGTTCATAGTTGATATGAATTTTAGTAAACTAATTGTGTAACATAAATTTTGTGCATATTAATTTGTATACAAAATAGACTATAGTCAATTAGCCTTAGACGTAAACTCTTATTTATTTTAGTTATGAATAACATTAGTATTATTTAAATTGTAAGGGTATTTGGTTGTCTAATTTTATTTTATTTTAGGACCTTTTAGCCTTTTCAATATTGCCCCACCCCTGAAAAATTCATGGATCCACCATTGCCAGAAACAACCCACCCCAACTACTATCCTCACCCACAACCAAAAGCCCCAACTTCCCTAGCACAACCACACCACGTCCAAACTCTAATCCACCCCACCCCCTATCTCTCTCTCTTTCAAGAACAATCCCTACCTCCCAACCATCTCCTTGTAAGATTTTCCCCAACCCAACAATTCCCTGGCCATTCTCTCATCCCAGTTGCGCTGCCTAGATCTTCCAGTGCACTCTGCCACTTGGTTGTCGTTGTACTCCCCCGCGCCCATCCTGGTTTTCTTTTTTCTTTTTTCCAATGAAGTTGCAATATGTTTTTGAATTAATTCAATTTTTATAAATTAATTTTAAAAAAGTTTATAGGTTTTCAAGAGAAGAAGAAAAAAAAAGGATTATCATGTTATTTAATGGCAATTTTAATAGAATGGACTACATTGACTAACAATGCTAAACACGCGAACCAAATTGGCCAAATTGAAAATACGTGGATTAAATTGGCCAAAGTGATAAAACACAAAGACTATTTTAACATTTAAGCCTTTTTTGTTAAATTAATGACAGTGGCAAATGAGTTATGTTAAACTAGTGACATGGGAATTAAGATACCCACTTTTATGTTGATGTGTTAAAAAAATATTTAAAAATATATATATTTCCCCCCAACCACACAGCAAAATGAGGAAGGCGATACTGATCCTAGAGTATGATGCAGCAACATCAACCTTCGTCAGTCCCACCACAATCCAAGAGTGGCGGTTGGATCGGAGGCGGAGTGCAGGTGCAGTGCTCCCTAACAGGGTGGGCCCATGGTGTCAATCCCACGAAGATCCAGCTCCCATGCACCCACTAAAAAAACCCAGATCTATGTCCACCTCCTCGATTTCATCCTTTTGCTTTTTGATTGTTTTTACCATAGCAATGGTGGTTTCAACTTCACATTTAAAAAATATTGAGGGAGAAGAGAAATAGGGTGGAGAGGTATTTGGTTGTTGTCGAAGAAAGGGGAAAGAGAGAAAGAGGGAGAGAGAAGGAGGAGGGGTGGCTTGGTAAGGGTTTAGTATTTTTTTGTTTTTTGTTTAAAAGTATTATTTTTACTAACCAAAAATTTACTGTTAATTTTTTTTTATTGATTTTTTACACATCAAGCAGAAAGTTGATAATTAACTTTTCATGTAATAGAAAATCAAAAGGTGAAATTGATATAGGACGTAATTTGGTTAGATTTAAAAACGTTGGATTTGATATTGATGAAATTTAAACCTTGTGACTAGTTCAATAAACGTTGGGTTTTATTTGTTTATCTTTCTTTCGCTTTAAAAATGAAACAAGATGTCAACGAGGTCTAGCCAAGTGGAAAAGGGACTTGATTTACAGAATAGTGGTCTCACGGTTCGAATCCTCATGACACCTTGTGTGTGTGAGAAACTCCATCTCTTTGTAGTTTAGACTATCGCTTGTATTAAAAATAAAAAAATTAAAAAAATAAACAAGATGGCACGGATTCAGTTTAAGTCTAATTCTACTGAATCGTTAATCAAACTGCATCCACCCTAATTGTTTGGTTTGGTTATGAAGACAACCAAACTAAACTACATTGATGGATAGTAGATTTGTTTCAGTCAAGTTTTATCGCATTTAGAAGATGGGAGGAAGCGAATGATCGGCTTTGAGGACCACACTCCCATTTTCAAGGTATTCAGAAATCAAAGTTTCCTATTCTGACAACAAGATATGTTAATTCAACCAAATAGAAAATGTAAGAATCCAAGATTGAGATCAATTACAATAACAAGGATTATCAAGATTCTTGGGTGAACTATTAATATGATCAAACCCTTGATATTTTAATCCGATTTAAAGCAAGATTCTCAAGCAATCAACGTGTGAAAAAAGCAAGGAGACTTTAAAACGGAAGATGAGAGAATCAAATTTGATTTGAGGTAAAACTTACTTAAAATAACAAAACTTTTAAAAGAGACTTCCAATCGATTGAAAAGTAAAAAAATCAAGAGACCTGATTGAAATCAGACGAGAAAAAACTTCCTAACATGGATGCATGATTTTAGCATGACTAAATACCTCAAATGTGTTAAGTCACAAAAAATGGAATTCGAGGATTGCAGAGCTGCTTCAATCCTACAACTAAATAACACTTCCAAACCTATACCAAGGTCTAAGGACTGCCAACCCAACTTCATACCAACAATCTTCCCCTTTGTCATTTCCTAGATAAATCACCCATTACAATTCAAAAGAAAAATTACATAGGATTTAACAAATGAAATCCTACTTTAAACTCGAAGCTCTTAAGCCTTCATAATATGAAACAAAAAAATTGGTGAAGCATGCGGAAGAAGAAATGTAATTCAAAGCATAATTACAACACCACTCCCCCTTAATTCAAGAATGCCCAATCACAATATGTGCCCCCTTTTTGTCAAGAAATCCAAAGGCAAGAAGGAAAAGCATAACTAAAATAAGAGAGAGAAATTTGAAATGCATACAGAACCAACTAATGGCTTAAGAAGTTCAAGGTCAATATGGCAATATATCACAATGAATTCCGACAAGTAGGAGAGAATGCCTTAGATATATAAAATTAAAGAAAAAAAAATCTTTAAATATATTTAGGTGATGGGAGAATATTGTGTAATGTAATAGTTGGGTAATGGGAAGAATGACCTATGAAAGATGAAAATAGAAAAATTTACTCATAAAAAATAGGATTGAGAGATGGATGGGCACTAGCTCATATTTTAGGGTATTTGAAATCACAATGGTAAAATGCATGGTATGGGACATGCATGCTTGATATCCTGAAGTATGAATTAGTGAAGTTAGAAAGAGTGAGTTCATGAAATTATCTCATATGCATAATTTATTTATTTTATTTTCTGATGCATCACTTTTTGATTAGCTATCATAATTGACTTTGAGGGGTTCACGGTTACATTACTCACAATAAAATTCTCACATCTTAATAGATAGTGTAGGATTCAATGTGAATTTTGAGGAATTGGATTTTCCACCAAGCAACTAGACATGTGTTGTTGTTGTTAATTTGTATAACATTAGTAAGAATAAATTGTATGATAAAGATCTTAGTATGTGTATTAACTTTGAGCTACTGCGACTTTGACTTTTTGATAGATATGTTTGTGAGAAGAGTGGCTTTATTTTTCAGTCATATCATGGTTACAGGAGTTTATTCCTATAACTAAGATATGATTCACAACCTAATTCAGAAAATATTTTTTGTTTTCGGGTCGGGGTGTTACATGACCAGGTCCCATGACTATCCATACCTTCAAATAATTCCCACACTATACATGTAGAAAATGGGTTCTAAAATCAAACGTAGGATATAACTGAAGGAAGTTTAGGTTCCACCCCAAAATCAATTGGCTACGGGGGAGTAGCCCAACTTCTTATAAACCCTAGCTAGGTCCCTTAACTTTTCAATGTAGGACAAACACTCTCAACATGGCCCCGCACTGTATGGCGAACTTTCAAGCCTAACACGTGGACAACATATATTGGATGACATGGGAGCACGTGTGGCCGTTGGGCCCAACATGTGAATCCTTGCTCTAATATCATAAAGAAAGTTGAGCTTCCACCCCAAAACCAATTGGTAATGGGAGGAGTAACTCAACTCCTTATAAGCCCTTGCTAGGTTCATCAACTTTCCAATGTAGGACTTTTTACCTTTACTATTCTCATACACGCCCTCGCACGTGTGGCGAAATTTTCAAGCCTAGCACATGGACAACACATATTCGGGTGACGTGAAGCAAGTGTGGCCATTGGGTTTTCACATGGGCTAACCCACTCTGATACCATGAAGGAAATTGAGGTTCCACCCCAAAACCAATTGGCTACGGGGGAGAAGCCCAACTTCTTATAAACCCAGGCTAAGTCCCTTAACTTTTCAATGTGGGACAAACACTCTCAACAGTAACTACTTTTTTGAAATTTCATCAAATCTATATTATGATTCAATCAAATGTGCAAGTTCATTAGTTCATAGTTTATGTAACATCTCGGCCCAGAATATAATTATTCGTTAATTTAATTAATTTAATAAATTATGAAATTACAAATTTGCCCCAGAAGGTAAGGGTATTATGGTCACTTTTTTTTAATATGGAGGGATTTTGGGGAAATAAATGGTACTATGACGTAGATCGTGGCAAGATGAGTCCATAGACACATTGTAGGCTCAAATCGGAGTTGTAACGAAGAAGTTATGATCAAAAGAAGCATAGTGGCAAAACTGTAAATAATTAAAAAAGTGTTTTAATAAAAATCTGAAATTTCTCATTTCTCCTCTCTCTCTATCTCTCTCTCTCTCTCCCCGTGCGCAGAACCCCCCCCCCCCCCCCCCTTTTTTTGGAACAGTCGCACGGCTCTTTGAGCCGCCATCGCCGCCACAAGTCACCGCCACAAGTCCTCTCTCTAACCCACCTAGTCTCCGCCACCAACAACCAACACCGTCGCCGAAAATTGCAAATTTACGGTTGGTTTTTACCCATTTTTCCATCGTTCGTTTCGGACGTTTCCGGCTATTAGGATCAATTTATACTGGTTGTTAGGATCAATTTCCGGCTATTAGGTATGGTTTTCATCCTCTCAATGTGTTCTAGCTACTGGTTGGGTTATTTAGGATCAATTTATACGTTTTGGTGGTCAAATAAGCGATAGAAGTTTTGGTCGGTTTCGACCCTTGATTCCGGCCACCTCCAACCAATTTTTGGGGTTGGTCCAAGAATAAAAGTTGTTCCACTCCTGATCATGTAGGCATAAGTCTTGAATGGCGGTTTGAAGATTTTTCGATCGTCGGAATCGCCTTGGACACCCACGCGCTGCCAGCGCATGGGCCACTTTGTGGTTGGTCCTTGAGTCCTAAAATAATCCACATGTTGTCCCGAGCACGACAGTATGCTTGGACTTGAATTTGGTTATCGTTTGATCATTGATTGGATATTGCATATTAGGCGTTATCCATGTTCGATATGTTCAGACCTTTGGATCGACTTCATTTCAATATATGTTGATCTAGACATCTCTAGGATCGTATAGGAATTTGCGGATCGTGAATTGGAGCACCGAATGTTCTGATTCAAAAACTTAAAGTTTTGCGTTAAACGATTACCGTCCGATCGTGAGCGATCTGATTGTTTGATTCGAATCAAACTTGCAGGATATGTATAATAAATCTTGTTCAACCCGTAGGAACTCTCGGATTGGAAATTGGAGGTCTTGGGCCCCACGGGCCCGGTTGACCAAGTTTGGGCAGTTTGACCCCTTAGTTAACCGTGAGTCTTCCAAGGTAGTTTCACCCTTCGAGGAGTACTAGAACGACCTTATTAACGAGTCTTGACTATGTTGGGATTATGAGATTATTTTATAGTATCATATGAAATTCTTGGATTATTAGTTTGATAATTGAAGTTATGAAATGGACGAGCATGAGATGTTTGATCGATGGGTTATGAAAGTGAGTCTTGAGTCTCGACTATGATTATTAGTAAATAAATGGATGTTAGTTTTTAAGTGTACTTCGTTCTTCTAATATGGAATTTCATGCTTAACGAGTTTTGATTGAAAATTGATTTAATATAGGTTAATGAGGATATGGGATCTCTAAAGGCTATTATTTATCATTAATTAATATTATTATGATTATTATTAAAGTATACGGATTGGGTGATATCGGGATATTTACGAAAGTCCTTTGTTTTAGTTATGGAATATAGTATTTTATGGAAGTTAAGTGTAAGCAAGTTTTGATTACTATTGAATTATTTTGGGCCTTTATGGAATATAGGCTTGAGAGTTTATTTTCTATACTATGAATAAATACTTGGGAAAATTGAATTAAGGAATGGAATATTATTTTCATAATATATATATATATATATATATGAGGTTATAAAAACGGGCTATTGGTTCGGTCTTGGCCTGTATAATGTGACACGAGACTTTCCATTCATAATTAATATTATTATTATCATCATCATCATCATTATTATTATTATTATTATTATTATTATTATTATTATTATTATTATTATTCCTATTATTATTGGTGCCATTAATATTATTTATAAAGGATTATGGTGACTTTGTGTAAGATACGGTGTTTTGGATTTTATTATCTTTTCTTAGGGGATTTTCAGAGATTGTATATTCCTAAGTATATGAGTAGTGTTTTGAATATTAATAAAAATTGAAATGGTTTACTTAGGTTTGGTGTTTGATTAATTATGATTTTATTTTGGTATTCAACAAGGAAATATGGGTGTTATTATATATATATATATATATATATATATATATATATATATATATATTTAGGTTAGATGGAAAAGATTTGTTTGGTAATGGGTATTTCGGTTAATGAGGCTTATAATTAATTTGAATATGGATTATATGTGTTGAGGAATTGTTATTCATTCTTTGATTAAATAACTGGGCAATAGATTAATATAAGATGGGGTACTTTGTTGTTTGGTTATGTAAATATGGGATTACGCCATGTTAAGTACCCTCTCTTGGTTAGTGCACCCACACGTGGCGTTAGATTCTCCGGAGTGTAAGCTTACTTGGTTATGTTGTACTTTGTCACATGTGGCGTTGGGTTGTCCGGCGTGTGATAAAGCAGTTTGCATACACAGGACATGGTTTAGTTGAGCCACATGTGGCATTGGATTTTCCGGCGTGTGTGCTCACTCGGATGCTGGTTACTTTACTATACGTTACGTTGGATTATTCTGGCGTGTGGTAAAGGATTCAAACACTCTGGTCACTGTTACTTTACTACGTGTGGCGTTGGACTCTCCTGGCGTGTAGTAAAGTAATGGGTAGAGTGAAAAAGGATTATTTTAATATGTCAGGGGAAAAGATAAATTCTAGAATTAACTTATTAGTATTACTGAAAATGATTGTATGTTATTTGAACTGTGATTTTTGTAACCCCTCACAAAGGGGTACGTAGGTAGCCTGAGGTTTCACCAAGGTGCAGCTGCAGACTAAATTTTATTTCTGGAACTTTAATTTGGTCGTTTGGACCTAGCCTTACTTCTTTTGTTTTCAATGAGTTTGGTTCTGACTTTGCCGTTGGGCTTGAAGCTCGATTGAAACCGAAGGCAGTGATTAATTGATTGTGCATATTCCCGTTTGACTAAGGGATGGTTGTTAAAATGTGTTTGTGGTGAAGACAGGTATGAAACCCTTTTTGGATTGTTGTACGATTTGGGCCAAGTTCTTAAACTACTTGCAATTGTGTTTGGTTGTTAAACATCATGATGGAAATTGGGAAGTTATTTTATGTTAATTATGGTGGGCATGCATAAATTTGTTTGAGTTCATTATTTGCATTGTTTAATTTCAGTATTGACTTAAGAGCATTACTGGTGGTTCTGTTTTGAATTATTTGAAGGCCGGAGGCCTATTATGTAAATTGTATGTTATTATCTTGTGCATGCTACTATTGGGATGATTATGATTGTGTTTTAACAGGTTAAATTTTTTGAGAAATGTCCATTTTTCATGGGAGACTTTGCCAAAATTTCAGCAAGAAGTCTCGTGCCCTTTTTCGTTAGTTTGGAAAAGAGGCTATAATATTAGTAAGTGGGCCTGGCATCGGTGTGATGTCGGAAATTCCACAGGATTCTTCTCGGGTTCTGAGGAATTCGGGGTGGATCCTGTCAGTTTACATACAATTCTCAATAAATTATTTAAACAAAGTCCAAGAATCATGAAAATGAGAATCTAAAATGTTAGATCAAGGATTCATATATCTAATGACTTCAAATTTGGTATAAAAAATATGATATGTAATGAACAAGAAAATAAAAAACACATAGGACATATTTCCTTACATGTTATAGGTATTGGAATTATTATAATTTATGACTTTCACTGCGTTTACTAGTATATGGGTACTCAAATTCTAATTGTTGACTTCTATTGCATTTACTAATATATACAAAATAAAAAGTGTGTAGATTTCACATTACAATCAATAATTTAATACGTGAGAAAACAAGAATGAGATTGATTATGTGGGAGAGTAGTTTATCCCATACTCATTCCTTTTCTCATCTATTTTTGACCTTTTCATTTCATGATTTTCCCCATTTCAAATAAGTAAACATATGTGAAATCATTCTCCTTGATGTGGTTGTTGGAACATTTGTGGGCTTGGCATCCGATAAACGTTCCTATTATGATGATCTTCTATTGAAAGTTCGTCATGCTAAATGGTCAATCTTTATCCCCCCTGCCTGTCAATTAGGGGTCTGGATTAGGAGATAAGGAGATGGTTTTGGTGCTTCGGCTGGCTCCGTTCTGACTCTCATTGTTATGGCTTGTATAAAGAACTATGCGTGCATAGTTTTTCTTTAACAGTATTACATTGTGATGAGATGCTCTTTGATGGGCTTGAAGTTGTGCTTTGTTTTGTCTGGATTTGGGGAAGATAGCGTTTGGTGCTTCTACTTGCTGTTTTTGACACTCACAACACATTTTCGGTATTGTACAAAGAACTATGCGTGCATAGAAGTTCTTCTTTGACAATTTTACGTTGTGGTGGATGTTCTTACTGAGTTTGTAGTGGTGCTCTATGTTATTTCGTTTGGTCTTTCTTCATTGACTCTCTTGTAGTCTAATGCATGTGTGATTCTCTTTTTCCTCCACAAAGTTTTCCATGTGGTTTTACCTGAAAGGTTTTAATGAGGCTGCGTTTTACGTGCAGGTCCTATTGTAATGTTCTTGGAATATTAATGAATTTTCTCTTCTTAAAAAAAAAAGAGTAAACATATTATTATTATATTACAACTTCTAGAGCATACAAGTTTGACTAAGTCTTGCCCATATTAGATAAAATAGATAATACAACAATACAAGAGGTTGACAGAGGACTTGATTATGTGTCCTCACCTCTACCCCAAAGGGCAAGGGCAAGGCAAAGGTAAGGCAAGGTTTGACACTATTCACGTGATGAATGACGTTTTTTGATTTTTAAATTTTTTTTTTTAGTTGTTGACGTCATTAATGACGTTAGCAAACATAGGCAAGAGCCCATGCAAGATTTGCCTTTGGGGCTGCCCAAGCTTATGGCCCCATACACTTGCCTGGTCTTGCCTTTGTGCGCTGGAGCCAAAAGCTGGGCCTAGGCCCCCTTCTGCCCGGGCAAACCAGCAGCACTGGAGGTGCTCTTAGAGGACATAAATAGACCCGATAAAAAAAAAAGGATGCAAATAGTTAACATGTGTTATTGTTGTTCTAGAAATCTAGCCATGTTTAGGGACTAAGAGTAGATTGTGGATTGTATTGGATTGCATTAGATTGGAAAGGATAAATATCATTTATTAGCTCCCACATCTTGGGTTTAAGATTAGGGGATTGGAGTAATGGGATTATGTATCCCACCTTTTTGGTAGAGTATCCTACAAAAATGCACATAATATGATTACGGTGAGATTATCCTTTATCTTATAAACATTTATGTTTTAACACCAACCCACCAAACAAGTCATCTAGAATTTTCTTCCTTTTCTTCTTTAACTAGGATACCACGTAACCCCATGTGGCCTATATTTGGCCTTTTATGCCGAAATTTCTTTGGCATTTTGTGACCTATATTTGGATTAATCCTAGATGGTTACTATGCTTTTATATTTGGATTATCTATTTGTGGGCATTTGTATTTGACCTAGCAGCCGATAATCTTTATATCTAATTTATGAATACAATTAACGTTTTTGTCTCAACAATAAAAAAAGAAAAAAGAAAAAGAAAGGATACCATAACGTAACGTGTTATTGTTAATGAGACGTTTCATTTGTATGTCTCAAATTGTCAATTACTCGTACTTTGTTTTTTGTTTGGAAAGTCAATTACTCGTACTTAGACCAAATGGTCGACGCCTTTGAAAATTACAATCTGACGTACCAATCCGCCCCACTGATAATACCACGGAAACCAATTTGGTCCCATTATTTATTGTTGAATATTTCAGATAAAGCACTCCCAATCAGATCGCATCTCCAACTCCGCAGCCAACACGTGCTCTTTTATTTTTTTATTATTTTTTGCTAAGTCAGATTCTCATTTGGTTAGGCTTTCTTTTCGGGCCCTCTATTTATTTATCTCTCTTTATTTTATTATTTGATTCGGAAAAACAAAACCAACATGGCTTTGAAACTGGCAAAGCCTTACAGGCGCCACCCTTTTCCACGCGACGGTACTTGAGATAGCTTAGAACAATATCTCATTCTGATATTGGTCCTTTTGGTCTTCTGTCTTTTTTGTTTTTCATCTTTAAAAGAAACTCTGTTCGAAACGTTTCAGAGCAGTTGAGAGCCAAGTTTTGTTTCCTAACAAAGAGAAAAAAGAGCATAGAAGCAATGGCGCCCAAAAAGAGGCTGCAAGGTGTTGATGACAAATTGCAGAAGCTTCTGGATGCTAAAATGGATGAAGCTCCTGCCAGAAGGCGGGCTCGTGAGGCCTTCAAGGAAATTCAGCTGGGGATTGACCATATTTTGTTCAAGGTATTGTTTTCATATGTTCCATTTGAATTTGAATTTTTTGTTTTTGGGAAAGTGAACTTTTGGGTTGTTTATGGTTCCAGCGAGTTGTAATTTGAGAGATTGCAATTGGGTTTTGTAGTGGGTTGATGATGATTGGCACTGAAACTTTTTAATGGGTTAATGGGAATCGGTGGTTAGTTGAGGAATGAACTATTTTTCACATTGAATTTTCATTGACATAACTTTTTTTTTGGTTTAAAAGATTTACTTCTGAACTGATTTTATTCATTTTTACAGTCCACACAGCCACAAACATATACTCAAATTGGCTATGCATACTATTTTTCTTTGGTTTTTGGTCATCTTTCTTAGATAGTAGTTCAAGATGTTATATAATATTCATTCTTGCTGTCTTTTAATTACACTCTTGGAATATTTTCTCAGTAATATTTATTGTTTTATGTTTGGTTGTGTTGCAGACACCCACTGATGGATTGAAAATAGAGGAGGTAAAAACTCTTTATTACAGCAATCAACTTACATTTTGATTTTTATTGGTACAAATGGCTTTTGGGTGCGAGAAATGCAGTGGAGTGATATTCCAGTCAAGGAATTATATGCCTATGCTGTGTGTTCGTCTGTGTGTGTGTGTTTCATTTTCTTTGTATTTTAATTTTTAATATTTTGTGCAAACCAGTACGCCATTCTTATCTGCAAAATCTTGTTTCTCATCTGTCTTATATTGGTACAAGATAGTATTCTAGCGTCCAACCCAATACCAGTTCATAATGGTAGGTACCAAGATCTTGTATATTATGGTTCAAAGCTTGACATTCCTAATGTGGGATGTATACTCTAGACATGCCCCCTCATGTGTGGCGTAGTTAAACATGTGAAAAAAAACTTATATTAGGTGACGTGGGAGCGCGTGTGGTAATTGGGGACTGACACGTGGATGAACTCTAACACTGATAAAATTAGACTATGCAGTATTTATACTCTCACCAGGTCCAGTATGAGAAGGTTTGTTGATCAGTCATGCATTGATCTATACCCATGGGCAACTTGAGAGTTAGTAACACTTCTCCTCTGAATTCAGTTGTGGCCATTTTTAACTTACTTGTAAGTGGTATTGTTTCTGCAAATTTAGCTGTCATGTATCATGCTAGGTTAAGATGTTCATAAGCATTGGGGCTCACTCGTTAGATTTCCAAAGTTTCTGCTCACTACTTTTAATATGAACATGGTCTTGGCAAATTCTATTGTGCAGTCATATGAGGTAAACTCCAGGGGATTGGAGATCTTCTGCAAGAGTTGGCTTCCAGAGGCATCTCGCCCCAAAGCAATAGTGTGTTACTGTCATGGTTACGGAGATACTTGCACTTTTTTCTTTGAAGGCATGTAACCTGTCATAAGAGAATAATGTTGACCAAATTGCATTGTTAGTCATGCACTGTAGTGGAACCTAATAATTTAATAATTTCTGCAGGAATTGCGAGGAAGTTGGCGTCATACGGATATGGAGTTTTCGCAATGGATTACCCTGGATTTGGTCTTTCAGATGGCCTTCATTGCCATATTCCCAGCTTTGACATTCTTGTAGATGATGTCATTGAGCATTACACCAGAGTCAAAGGTATGCTAGCATAGTTATTAACCTTCCTGTTAGAACTTTCAAATGTGAGAATTGTTGAGCTGAAGGTGAGGATTAGAATATTTAGACAGGAGGCGGATTGCATCTTTGTGCAGTCACTGAGTCAGCTGGCCAACCATCTTGGTGGATCAAACGTGCACTGGGTTGGAAGATGAGAAGCATGAACCGGAAAAATCTAAGTGCCGGATGAAGTCTTAGTATTACTTTTACCCTGTGGCCATCTTGTCAACTTTACCACCATGTCTTAACCAATATTTGGGACAGTAATGTGATAATCATATAATAGTTAAACAAGGCAGAGTTGGAAACAATTTGTAAACTTTCTAGAAGTAGAGCCTATGGCCTCTTTTTAATCTATATTTTTTAGTCTCTGCTTGCTTTCCTTTAGGAATGTTATAGAAGATTGAGGCAAGGAGGTCCTCTTCATTGCCTCTCACTGGTCATAAGAAACCTCAGTTTCCTGATGCTTGAGGTAATGTGGAATTCATTTGATTTTGGAAGTTTATTTAGCACTTATCAGTGTTTGGAATTTTATGAGGGACTTAGCGTTTAGGTTTCATCTTGCCTTCCACCTACTTGCAAGTTTCTCCTGGGGTGGATTGTTAATTAGACTCAGCTTTTGGCTCAAAGTAGTATAGAGGTTATCATCCTACCATCACTGTCCCATAAAAGAAGATCCTCTCTTCCATAAATGGTTTCGCTCAATTGGAATATAAAAGCCTATAATTGTAGCATCCTGTCCTATAAGAAGATCCAAAACGTACTTTGAAGTTCCTATCATATATTGGTCGATCTACACTTTATTGTGAATTGGAAAGGAAGTTGGATTGATGAGGATCCAAAGAGTAATGCAATTGTTGGTTACTTGTAGGAGAATAGATATCTTGACATAACAGTGACAGGAAATAGAACTTTAGAAGGAGAGTGTCCGTAACGGAAAGTGATCCCTTTTGCAGTGATGTTGGGATTGAGAGAACTGGGTTATGGCAACCAAAAGACTGTCAACTACTTTAGGTGATGAACTGTTGATGACAGATACCATCTGCAGTTTTCTCTATCAGAGGATGAGTGGAATATTGTGTTTATGTGACTATATTCTTTCCAAAGAGTTAAGACAAAGATTCCACCATAATCTTGTTCTTGATGGAAAGTTCCCCAAAGTGAGCCAACCAAATTTTCCAAGTCGCTTATGAATCCTTTTAGTGACCAGATGAAGCAACTTTGCTGGGGTGTTAACATTTCATTTCTTTTCTAATTGCTATGCGAAATCATTTTGCCCTCTGATATATATACATATGTGTCGATTCGCCCCAGCCACAGCCAGGGAAGGGGGTAGGAAGACTAGCTATAATTATTCTATACGTATTGAGTCAGAAACAGCGAGAAGAGCAGTCCATTTAACTGAGAAGGATGGCGCCCATATCCCTACATATACGAATCATAAAACATACGAAAAAGAGATCAATTATATACCCCATAAAGCAAATATAAATACTTGTCCATGAAGGCGCATTTAACGCCATGCAAGCACAGGAAGTTTAATTGTGTTCCGACGATCAACTCTTGTTGCGACTAACTAAAGGGTGTAAGACAAGAGTAATTATATGTATATATAACCCAATAAAAGAAGCAAAGTGATGTGAAAACAAATTTTCATGTACCTCTTTTGAGCGACTTATTCTTTCTAGTTTGCATCAGGGGTCAATAATTACACCTCTTGGCTGGGGATGAAGTTTTTTCTTCATTTTTTTCATCCAAACTTATAATCAAGTGAGAGAGACTAAAAGCAATTTGTTGTGTTTAATGTGTGTCTATTCTTTGAACAATAACATAACCAAAATGCCAATCTCAGTTTAATTCTTGATATTTACATAACTTGATTTGTACTGCAGAGAACCCTGAGTTCCATACTCTTCCAAGCTTTCTCTTTGGACAGTCCCTGGGTGGAGCTGTAGCATTGAAGGTTCATCTAAAACAACCTAGGGCATGGAATGGCGCAATACTTGTTGCACCAATGTGCAAAGTAAATTCTGCAACTTGACTGTGTTAGCAACAATGTTTTTCTTTGGTTTTTACCTTCGTTTAACAGAACAGTGTATTTTCTTTTTTTTGTTTTTGTAGATTGCAGATGACATGGTTCCACCTTGGGCATTAACACAAATCCTGATTGGCGTGGCTAAGTTCCTTCCAACGAAAAAATTAGTTCCACAAAAGAACCTGGCCGAGGCAGCATTTAAAGACTTGAAGAAAAGAGAAATGGTTTCTCTCTTTTCTTTACTAAATAATTTAAAGTATTTAAAAGCAATGATGTTTTGGGAAAAGTCATAAAGCTTATTTTCTTTCCTAGACATCATGACAAAAAAAAATTTCAAGCCATTGTGGAAGATCTTATGTTTATGAGATGTGTGGTGTCCTTTATGTCGTGATTTCATGTGCCATTTCTTTTAGTCTTCTTTTTTAAATTGTGACTTTAAAATTGCCCTTTTCCTGAATGCAGACAGCGTATAACGTTATTGCTTACAAGGATAAACCACGCCTGCAGACTGCTGTGGAAATGCTCCGAACAACTGAAGAGATAGAACGTCGACTGGAAGAGGTATGCACCCTTAATATGTGTTGTCTTGCTGTGTATTTTCTGATACTTTTTCTTTGTTCTTTGAGACCATGAACAGTTCAGGCATTTATAGAACTAGATGGTAACTCTTATCAGCTTAATTCACTGATGTTTGGGTTGATCTGAATTTGTAACTTCAACCCAGTACAGTTGGATTGAGTTATAATCCAAAGGATAAAATTGATTTTTATATGCATCAGATATGACCTACGTCTCTCGTGCTTCAGGACTAGTGATATGAAGTGGCAGAAGACATACATTGTAACCCCACCGATGACGTGTTTTCTTACAAACCTTTTTTTCATATTCAGTTTTTGGAAATCTATATGGTTCAGCATTTGTTTTGTGAGGTTCAGGTTGTGATTTATTTCTTGTAATCTGATGAAGATTTTGCTTTAATTTTATATTCAGAAATCGTGCTCGCCCTGAAAAGTCAGTTTTTTGCAGTATAGTTTAGCACCAGCAGTATCTAGAATTGTAACTTTATTAGGTTACTTATAATGATTATCGTTACAGGTCTCTCTTCCACTATTAATCCTACATGGAGAGGCTGATATTGTAACTGACCCATCTGTAAGTAAGGCCCTGCATGAGAAAGCAAGCAGTTCCGACAAGAAGCTCATCCTTTACATGGATGCATATCATTCCCTTTTGGAGGGTGAGCCAGATGAAATGATAGTTCGAGTTTTTGGTGACATCATTTCATGGCTCAATGAGCACAGTGAAAAATTTACGGGCAGCTAACTACTCGGCAAATCTGTGGGCACCTGCATTCATGTTCTTCATGTTTGCTTCAGAAAAGGGTAGGGGAACAAAAGGGAAAGGAGCATTGGATTGGATGCGTCTATTGTGATGTACAGATTTTTTTGGTGAATAACATTGGATTAGTGTATGATTTATGGCACACAATTCAAATAAACTTTAGGTTTCAAAGTTTTTCTCTTGATTAACATGAGCTGGGAGGCTGAAGCTTTTGGATGTTGACCCTTTGTAATTTGAGATTTCACAAAAACATTTTCTTTTCTTCTTGCTAGATTTCATCTTTCTTCATTCCCATAATGGAAGAATAAAATTATAAGTTTTTCTATAAGTTGGTTTAATTAATTTTTTGTCAGCAAAGGTCATTTACATGTTGGACTTCATAGGAGAAAGCCTATGCTAGCCAGCCTTAGAACTGAAATTTCATTTTATCAGAACCTCCACTACAATTTGGGTTGGAGCCTACAAGAATGAATGACTTGTCCCTTTCTGCTAGAGGAGCGAATTTTAGCCATCCAATTATAATAAGATATAAATTGTCATATTCTTTGTTTGTTGGGTCCACTCATAACAGAACGAATGCTCAGAAAGGAACAAACAAATGCAGTGCAAGTGGGTTGTGAGGAGGTGAACGTTGTTCTTTCTAACTCTGACAAATACCAGGAGGTAGTGCTCTTTTACCTTACCTTCCTTTAATTGCTTCTCTCTCTCTCTCTCCCCCCAGCTTCGTGAAATTGTTGTATTATTGAAGTTCTTTACATTTTCTTTTCCTATTCTTAATTTCAGTGTCGTAAAAAAATAAATTATGAAGCAGCCAGTATTATTTTCTTACTGGGTTTTCTGGTCTCACAACAAAGATGGCCTTCTCTTCTTGCTTTTGCCATTCTCAGTTCTCCCTCAAGGTATGTCTTTTCCTAAGCTTTTCAATCTTCATGTTCTCTTCCAATTCTTTTAAATTTGTAGCATAGTTGATTCATCTAGGCGTTCTTAATTCTTTTATTTGCTGATCCTTAGAAGGAAGGGGAGGGGTATATGGAGTAGTTTAAAATTAGTTGTATTTTGTCCAACATAGAAAATAGGAGTTGACATTTCATAGTTCTATTCTGGTAAAAGAGTTTCTGTGGCCAAATGGGTGTATTCTAGTGTAGTTTCATGGATTAACAATTGGGTAAGTGGGCATCGTCTTTCTTGTCCATGAAAATTATTTAATTGTTCTTCTTCCTTTGCCTTTCAGTTGAAAAGTTCATTGAATTTTACGTATAATTTGTTATCAAATTTGTCTTCATGATAAATGTGGCAATTCAAACATGGCCGCAATATTGTACAAAATCTGGAAAGAGGCATTTCACCAGTTTGAACTTTGAAGTACAAGATAACATGCAACTTCTTTCATAAATAATCTCATGTCTTGTGTAGGAACTCTTTATAATTTTCTGAGTTGGGTAGCTTCTCATACAACTAAATATTCGTTTCTTATAGGTTGACTATGCTAAGAAGACTATAAGACATTCGAGTAATGATAGAACCATCACATTTTCACTCGGAAGTTCTCATACTCAAGTCTTCGGTCAACAGCTTGAGACAGCGGGTGTTCAATTACACAGGGACTGGAGTTTTGTAGGAGGTTCAACAGCTACTGTAAGACCAAAACTCGAGAGATCCATTCCACACCGAAAAGGCTCTGGAATATATGTCTCATGTAATCCTTTCTGCCACTTTGAATTCTTTTCAGTCATTTATTATGGATATCTTTTTCAATGTTACGTGGCTGATTTAAGGCTTACCAGCTTTAAGTAGGTTTGTAAGTTGTTTCTTATGAAATACCCACATATGTGGGAATCAATTTACAAATATTTATATGAGCAGAGAATAGTCTGGCTCTATACAGGACGCCCAGTCTTTAATAAAATTCGGATTGTCGATATGCCATGATAATGTGTCGATATCATTGTCGCCAACAAAATGTGTCGACATGTTACCTATGCATTTTTGCCAAAATCGATAAAAATATCAATGCACATATCTATACTTCTGTCTTTAATTAAAAACCGAACATCCTGCACAGAGAATCTCTGGACCAGAGAAAGCTGTAACTAGCTTTGACAACTTTGATCAGTTTTGCAAGAAAAAACTATATCTGTGAGTACATATATATGGTTTTCAAATTGACACAATTACAACTACATTGCAAAACACTTGTCTATTTCACAGTTTGTACTTGTACATTTAGATAGATAGTCCTTCACATGAAATAAAGGCTCAAAAGAAACTAGAATTCCTGTATTGCATGAGGCTTAGTATGATGTGATAGCATGGTTTACAGCTTCATGAATTTCGTTGAGAGAATGAATTTAAGGATTCAACATAATTTTTATTTATTTTTATATTAGGGGGGTTTGCTTGTATCCAATTCCTACCTGAATGTTGTGGTGTTAGCCTTTGAGAGTTGCAGACAGTAAAGGTTGTTTTAGCTTAACAAATTACCTTCTCATTCTAATGAAAGAGAAAATCTTACCCAGATCCATAACAATAGCATCCGATTTAGTAATTGTTTTGCAGCATAACATACCCAGTATTTCACCGTATGCTACTGGCTACCAAGCTTCTATAAATGTTTGAAGATCCTTCGCTAATTTCTGCTTCTCTATAAGAAGATCACAATAGCCATATCATAGGATGATTCTTATGTTTGGTAGTTTTGAGAGTTATAATACATCTTTTTTGTTTCTCTAACAGGAATGGTTTTTAGTCATTATTTGTTTCCTGATCCATTTATCATCTGTTGACCTCTCATGCTAGCGAGTGATAAAGATTATGGGAGGGCTGGGGATAGCGTTAGGTTCAAATATGATCGATAAAACTAAGGTTACTGTTCTTTTTTTTTTTGTCAGGGTTGGCAAGTTCTCAAATTGCTAGCAGAGTTTTTACTTGGGGAACAACTGCAGTTCTCCCATTTTATGCCCTCATGGTTCTGGCACCTAAAGCTGAACTGGTATGTTCTCCTGTATTTATCCAGTCCTACGACTCTCACACAATATTGCTATCCATCCTCATTCCGATTTAGGCAGGATTAGACACAAAAAATCCTTTTTTGGCTCACCCACTAAAGGCAAGAAATTGAGGGGAAGTAGGTATAATTCTGCAAGATTTGCTCAACCTAAATTGATGTACCTAATTCGTTTAAATCACGTAAAATGCAGACAAAAATGTCTACGGAAAGTAGCATACCATATATTCTGTTCGGAGTTCTCTATGCTTATCTACTATACCTCTCTTGGACTCCTCAGACGCTACGGTTGATTTTTGCAAGTAAATACTGGCTGCCTGAGGTATGTATTAGAATATATAGGTTCAGCAATCTTTTCTCTTAAGTTATGAAAATTTATACAAAATTTTGTTTTCTACCTATGTACTATGTGCAGCTGACTGGTATAGCAAAGATGTTCACCAATGAGATGACATTAACTTCTGCCTGGATTCATTTGTTGGCTGTCGATCTCTTTGCTGCAAGGTAACTCTCTCTCTCACAGACACGCACACACACACACAGTTGTAACACTCATTAGTTGTGTTCATTCATGCAGGCAGGTTTTCTGCGATGGTCTTCAAAACCAAATTGAGACTCGGCATTCAGTTTCTCTTTGCCTGTTTTTCTGTCCCATTGGAATTCTTGCTCATGTCATTACGAAAGCACTTACTAAAAGTGCTGGAAGCACAAGCGGGCACAAAACACATTGACAACTAAATTATGCAATCAAAGAATTTTTGCGAAGTTGAAAAACAAAATCTTGATATGAATGAAGATTATTATTTTTATGAGCAAACCCCCAATATATGTCCTTGTTAATTTAGGTTCGTCATAGAGTTGCTTTGGAGTTCTAATCTACCTCCTACATAACTTCACTCCGTTTTGTTTTTTGTTATCTTTTTGGACCTATGTTCTAGGTATTGTACGTGCAGTGTGCTTGCATATTATGAGTATAGGTAGATGACTGTTGATTGCCGGTTGTATGATGTAGTAGGTATGGTGTTTGTGTAGTGTTTTCAACCTACATTGTATAGGTAGATGACTTTGTTGATTACCGGTTGTATGGTTTTGGAAGTTTATTACTGAAAGAAGGTTCTCTAATTGCAAGTATGTAATCCTAGCTAATTTGAAGAAGGGCTGAAATTGTAACTACATTTTTCTATAATAGGTGCGTGGAGATAAGGACAAATTTGCTTTAGAGCAGATGGATAATTTGGCTTCAGAGCACGGCCCGTTTAAGTAATACCCGACACAGCACGGCCCATATCTTTGGAAGGGTCAGGACAAGCTAATTAGGCCCAATGAGTCGGGTCAGGGATTGATGATTTAATACATAATTGTAAAAAGATTTAATTGAAATTATAAAAAAAAAATCACAAAAAAAATGTAATACATAAGTCAAATTTGGTGTGGGCTCGTCTCGGCCCGTTAAGTGGCCTGACATGAGCATGGCTCAGCCCATATAGGCTAGGACCGTGAGCTCAGGCCGAGATTGGTGATTTTCAAATTATTTTCATAAAGCAACGGGCCCAACCCGGCCAGTTTATTAAATGGGCCGAGTTGGCCCGACATGGCATGTTTGACTCTATTTGAACCTTCCATAATAGGCTTGGGCTAGTGATAGGTTCATAAATATATTCATTTATTCACCCCTCTTACTTAGTTTTTTTTTTTTTTTTTAAAGCAGAATTGGCTTTATAGAAGACTTATTACTTTACTTTCACCATTTTCAGCTTTCCGGAGCACTCAATCAGTTTTCAATGGAAATACAACTCTTTAGTGGAATTTATGTGCAAGAACAATTGGAGAGTGAAGCTAAGACATTAAATATGCCTTTGTATGGTTTCTAGAATTTTTGGAGCATCCAATCAGAGCTGTATTTCAAGAAAAGCCAGCTTAAGGTGAAATTCGGAAGCATATGCATTACTGTGCCACAAATGATATTTGAAGGCCTTTCCGATTTTTCCTTGAGATGAGCTACATATGGTTAGAAAGATACAACAAAGTTCTTGAAGGTCAATATTGTTCTAGAATTTTATGAAAGGAGGTACGAGCCCAAATCATGCCTACAAACAGACTGCAGTGCATTCACTGTCAAATCGGGCCAACAACTGTGCAATCAAAGAATATCAATCTTTTCGATTTCTTTCATTGAGAATTGGTAACAAAGCCTTAGTCCATTGGAAGGACCATTTTCTGAGCTTCAATTTAGTGTGGTCAAAGTCTTCATTTGGAGTTGGGAAGCTTAAGTTGTGAGGCTCACAAAGTTGCTTGGTTATGCATGAGCTATGCATGCATTATGCTTGTTAATGGATGATTTGATTCATAAGTGTTGCACCAAGAAGAATAAAGATTGATAAATGGCATTGGGGGTTAGGTATTTGAGTTAAAAAGATATTAGTGGGTTGTTGTTGTTGAGTATGTTGGCCTATAAATAGAGAAGTTCCTTAAGCTTTCAAACACAATCCTGTTTTGAGGGGGAGAGGGGGAAGAAGGTGTTTTTAGGAGGTGAATAGGGAACATGGTTGGATGTGTTTTTCCAACTCATCCCTAAAATTTTTGTATTTATTTACCCGAGTTTTTGTTTGCTTCAGGATATTCACACTCAAGAGATTCTTGGTCGTGGTACTAAGAGAGGTGGGCTCTGTTAAGTAGATGACTTCAGTCTCGACATGGCTAACAGTATGACGTATCCCTTTGATAGCAAACAAAAGCAAATCTGGTTGTGGCACTGTCAATTGGGACATCCGTCTTTTAGTTATCTTAAGCATCTTATACTAGATTTATTCTCAGGTTTCAAAGACTCCAACTTCCAATGTGATACTTCTATTTTGGCCAAGAGTCACCGTATGCCCTATCCGTTGAGTAAGAGCAAGTGTATTACTCCGTTTATGTTAATTCACTCTAATATCTAGGGACCTTCACCTATCATTGTTCATTCTGGCGTTCGGTGGTTTGTAACATTCGTAGATGATTGTACACGGATGACATGGTTTTAGTTGCTGAAAAATAAAAAAGAAGTGTTTTCCCGTTTTCAATTCTTCTACAAACAGATGAAAACTCAATTTAATGATCACATACAAATTCTTCGCTCAGATAATGGTGAAGAATTTGTCAATTATGACAATCAGGCTTACTTCCAACAACATGGAATTATCCATGAGACGACTTGTCCTCAGATACCAACAAAATGGTGTTGCTAAACTAAAGAATTGACATCTTCTTAAAACAGCCTTAACACTTTTGATTGGTGCTCATGTTCCTCACCATCACTGGGATGATGCTATTGTCACCGCAGCTCACCTGATCAACCGCATGCATTTTGGTGTATTGAACTTTAAAACTCTCTTATAAGTACTTGCGCATCACAGGCCCCTGCCCTCTGTTTTGGTATTCACACCTCAAATCTTTGGATATGTGGCCTTCGTTCATCTCCACAAAAATCAATGTAGCAAACTTGATCCTTGTGCGCTTTGTTGTGTTTTTGTGGGTTATGCCACTCATTAGTATCCGCTGCGCAAATCTCACGGCCTGGGGTTCCGGGCTGAGGGGATCTGCGTTGAACACGCGGTTTCCTGCTTTTGGACGGGGTGCGTTTGTGCGCGGGCGTGCCAGCACGGTCTACCGTGCGTCGAGATGTTTGAGGTGTTGATAGTGTTTAGATGGTGCGCCTGTCTGAACTCGTCTTCTAATCAAACGATTGTAGCCGAGAGAGGAACTAGTCTCGGCTGTAAGGTTCACGGCCTGAACTACAAGGCCGTTGAGTGGTGGTGTTTGGTGGGTTTTGGGGCGGTGCTCCGGCGCGCCACTCGATGAGCGGCGGTCGTATGATATATGGGGTGAGTGAGCGAACAACAAGGGTGGTGCTCCGGCGCCTTGAAAATCAAGGGTCGTTTGATATATTGATGAATGGATTTTCCTTACAGACTAACACTACTCCTAGAAAAGCAAGTAAAGATATTGAAAGTGCATTACAGGAAAATATAAGTTGCTCCGTGGGAGGCTTTTGTTTGGTGTTTGAACCCTTTGAAAGTGGTCTTGAGTCTTGTATTTATAGGTAGAGCTCCTGGAGGGATAATCGAGGCTGAAAATCTGCATGGTGGAGCCTGATTATATCAAGTGGGTAGTCCAATCGACATTTGGGATCGTGAAGTATGGTGGTGTGACTCCATGAATCCCGGTGAATCTCGGCCGCCGCCCTGATCGTGGGTTCTGCGCTTCTGGCCGTGGAGACGCATTTATTGCTCTGATAGCCAATTATCTAATCTCTCAAACTGCAAAGAGCTTTGTGAGAATGTTGGCGTCTAATCATTCTGATTTCTGTCACCAAATCTTGACTCCAATCACATCCCACCTTCCCTCGCGCATTGAATGCTCATTCTTGGCCAGTGGGTTTGCTGCAATAAACAGAGACCTTGCTTCATTAAATGGAGCGTGGGACCCTGCTGTCACGTGACGATCTGACTTTAATGCCTTTGGCCGTGACCTCGCTCGATCTCGGCCTCGGCCTATAACCTTGGCCGAGATAACCATGCCTTGGTGGTTTTCCTCATGTTTCTCTGGAAAGCCAACACCCTGACAAAACGCTGTGTTTCAGCTTGAGGCCGAGAAGAGTTATTCCCTCGGCCGATTCACGGCCGTGGTTTATTAGGCACAAACAATTAGAAAGGCTACCGCTGTTATCACCCTCCCACCCAACGTACCTAGTCGCTTTGGATGTGACTTTTTAGGAATCTAAGATGTTCTTCCATGACCTAGTCTCCAGTTGCTTAACTCGTGGCTCATCCCTTCGGCCTTCACCGGCAACTCCAAGGTATTCTAGCTAAAGATGAAGGGCGATTATGATCGCTTATCTTGCTGAGTTCAAGATCGGCACCGAGCGCAATGACCAGTCAACCCTATTTGATCTCATTCTGGTACATCAAAACTCTATCTGAACCCTAATAACGATTTGCTTCTTGGTCGCGATTGTTGTGTTTTAGTACAGGGTTTCGAAAATTGGGGCTTGGATTAGGTTAGGTTTTTTGAATTAGATGTTTCCTATGATGATTTGATTGGTGATGCTGCAATTAAATTCATTTAGCATTCTGTTATGTCTATGCTTATTCAAAAATTACAGGAATTTAATTGGTTTTTTGTGTGTGGGTATGTGGAAAATTTGGGGTTGTAGTACATTTTGAAGGTTTTTATTCGGAAGAAAGGAACTTAGATTTGGAGTTTGGGTGGATTTATATTCGATTTGATTATGATTGATTGTATTTGTCCGTAATATTTGGTATGGGGTATGATCTTATGGGTTAAATTTATTTATTTTCTCCATGTCTCTGTTTTTCGTTTCTGCTTGCAACATTATATTTCTTTATTTTTTCAGTAAGGGTGGATCTATATTAGCCATACAAATTATGCACCAAATGTTCGATTAAATGCTTCAATGAGGTTGAGCAGTGCAACAAGAGCACAAAACGTTTGATCAAATGCTTCATTAAAAATCATTTGTTAGATGGTCCTACTTGATGATTTCAATAGCCTGACTAACTAGTTTCATACACTGATTATTTTTTATTTTTTAATGGAATATCATATGCAGCTTTGAAGGGGAGGCTATGGAAAGCTTTGAAGCAATGCGAGGAAAAAGATGCGTATTGAGGTTTGGGTCAAAAGGCCCCCATCTTGTAGTGGCATGATTTATATTGGGGTTGGGTATGATTGATTGTGTTTGTCTGTAGTTATTTGGATATGATCTTGCGATTGCAGCTGCAAATTCATTACACCTTGAGTTCTATGTATGGAAAAAGTATGGGGTAACTATTGACTTGTTTCTTAGTTTATGGAGCTACTTCCTATTGCTGCAACATTTCTTTTCATAAGGGAAGAATAGAAAATTGTCTAATATGAACTGTAATCATAGATACTTGTTGGACTATCAAATTCATGTATATTGTAACATCCCGTCCCGAAATTTAATTTAATTTTCAAAATTCTAAAGTAAAAGACGACTTTAATCTTAGGGTTCTTTGGTATGTGAGAGTTTGTGATTGTTGGGGTCTTTTTCCATCGGAAGGCTCGTCCTGGCTTGTTGATTCTTGGACCGCCATAGAGTGGTGGATCAAGCCTTCATTGCCCCTTTTTCTGAGTTAACAAGGACTAGGCCCAAAGTATCCTGAGGGAGAAGCAAGTCCCAGGGGAGTACTTTGTTCTTCTTCCAGCAGCTGCGTGCTTTGTGCTGACGTTTCAGATAGCTTGACGAAGAGTTGAAGATGACTTGCTGATGTTGAACTAAGATTGTGTGAGCTTGGCATGAGAGCTTGGAGTGTGGGAGCTAAAGACCCACAAGTTTAGCAAATGAGAATGCATGTGCTTGGCTTGGTGTTGGATATGCTTGAGTTTGGGTATTGATAATTTGTTGTTTGTGGCTATGGCTATGGGGATTTAAGAGTTTCAAGAGGAGGATGGGAGGAAAAGCTTGAGATTTGAAGGATATGGATGTTTATAGCTTGGAAGGAAGGAAAAGCTTGGAGTTATGCTTGGTGAGGCTTTATGGATTTAAGAGTTTCAAGAGAAGGAGGATGAGAGGAAAAGCTTGAGGTTTGAAGGCTATGGTGTTTATAGCTTAGGAAGGAAGGAAAAGCTTGGAGTTATGCTTGGTGAGGCTTTATATAGAGAAGATGATGAATTTCAAGGGTGAGAAAGTAGGCGGTCGCAGAGAATTGTGTGATTTGATATCTGTGTATGTTGTAAGGATTGCATCAGGCAGAGGGGGAGACACTGGGTAGTGAGGAGTGTGTCAAAAGGTGTAGCTATGAAACCATGAGGGAACAGAGGGGGAGACACCGGGTAGTGAGGAGTGTGAGACACATCCCTAGTTTCTTTAGGATTGAAGCTAAAACTTTTGTATTCAGATTGATGATCTTTCTTTCGGGGGCTCTATCTTGATGAGCGAGAGACTTAAAGAGAGGGTTTTCCATATATCCGTCGAGCTGGGCTGCGCCCGATGGATTTTAAAGCAGTTACAAGATGTTGTGGGCAGGGGAGAACTGAGGTTTTTTCAAAAATTTAGAGGACACTCCTATCAACTGTGGATGGAGAAGTCAAGCAATAAGAATGGAAGTCAAGCAATAAGAATGGATACTTCTTGAGGTTGTCGAAATGTCTGCATGGAGTTGTGTCATCGGTTGTAATTCCACAGGGTATAGGAGGGCTGGGGTGGAGAAAATTGGAGGAAAGCTTAGAGATAGTCTTATTCGGCGAAACTGCCTTAAAGAGTGGACCTGAGCTTAGGAGAGAGGAACAGAATGAGCCGGTTGCTAGAGCTAGTATCACAACTAAGTCATACAAGGAATAGTGGGAACAAAAGTGGAAAAGGAAAATGCAGATACTATAGTGGAACAACACAATTCATCCCAATCAGCCATGGGAGGCGAAGTGCAAAACTGGAGTTGGGTGGTAGCCTGTGAAAGACAAGTAGTACACCAAACTTGGAAGGACATTGAAAAAGCCGTGGGAAGCTGGCTCCAGTCCAGAGTAGAGCTAGTTCCATACCAAAATAATAGAGCTTTTTTCGTTTGCAACAGTAAGGAGGAGGCAATAAGAGTAGGGAGAGCAAGTAAGCTGAAGATGGATGGTCAACCAGAGGTGTTATTATGGTGTTGGGAGCAAAGCCTGAAGAACAACATAACAAAAGTGGTAAGTTATGCGGGCTGGATTGCTGTCACTGGGCTTCCGATACACTGGTGGTCCAAAAAGTACTTTGAACGAATTGGTGACGCTTGCGGGGGTCTGCTGGAGGTGAGCTGGAACACGGAGAAGCTAAAATATCTCTTTGAAGCCAAACTAAAAGTCAGGAAGAACTCGTTTGGTTTCTTACCCGAATTACTGAAATTAGCAGAAGGAAATGAGGTGTATTATGTTCAAATCAGACTGATTTCATCGGCGATAAGACCAATCCAACCAGATCGTAATAACCCACTGGATTTAATTCCGGTAACCGACTTGGGTCAGAGCAAACCGCCGGGAGAAACAGAAGACAAAGGAAGGAGGGCCTTGTTTCGAGGTTGCTTCGACAGATGGCAGATATGCAGAAAAAAGAAACGCATGTGGGTCTGCTGATCTCCATGTCATGTGGACACCACCACTGGTCTGTGGCAACAGCATGGAAACACACATGCTTAACCAACAGCCGCATGCAACATCAAAAGAAATTGTGAACATGGAAGTCAGGGACAGAGGGGTGTTCAAAGTTGCCAGTCTGGGCTGCAGAGAAGCTGAAGTTGGGCCCAAAGTAATGGGGAGGATAATGGGCCTAAGTCACCAGAATGAAAAAAAGGAACAAGTTTGGAAAGCCCAGGATTTTTTGTTGCGGCCAACAAACAAGCCCACTCGCAACAGTGACTTTGGAGTGGGCTTGAGAAACAAGTGGGTTGATTTAAAGTCCCCTACCTCAGAGTCAAATCTCTTTACAAGATTTGGACAGAACAAAAGCAAAGGAAAGGGACTAGCACGTGTTTCCCCTTCTAAATTTGGGAATCAACGTGAGAAGGTTAAGGAAGGTGGCTCAAAAAAACAAATTAAAAGAAAAGGGCCACTCGTGCTGAATCATTTTGATAAGGAATCTGTAGATGGGTTCGTGCAAGAGGAGGGGTCCGACGAAGAGGAATTCGGCTTCATCGATGGAACCCAGAAACAATCCTGTGACCTATCAGAAGTAGAAACACAAACTTATATGGAGAATATGGGCGGCCACTTAAAGACTCAGGACCTAGGGACAGATTTGGGTTTTGAATCAGACTTGGATTTGGACAACTGCACGGAAACGGATAATCAGGAAGAATCCTCAAGCTCTGAGATGGCATCTGAGAACGAAGATTTAGTGGATTCAGAGGCTATAAGAGAATAAGTAACAGGGGAATACTACCTTCAACAGTTGTTTCTGGAGAAGGGGGACCAGCAGGAGGGGACAAATCAGGTTAGTTCATCCCTCGGTTTGGATCAAACTAGTAATACATTTCCTGCAATTATAGGGGAGGAGAAAGACGAAGAGCTAAGTTTGGGATTTAAGACCAACTTACTTGAAAAGGAGTGGGGCTTAACACATGCTGAGAATAAAGAGGAAGTTGGCCTCAATGGAAATCTGGAAATCTTGGAATCAATGTTAGTAAACATGGACCTGAGATGGGCGAAAAAGGACAGATGTATAGAGGACAACCAAGCTGGAAAAAATGTGAAAAAAAGAAAAGGAAAACGAGAATTGGAAAATCTGAAATTCTGGGTGAGTTATGAAAGAAAAAGGGAGAAGGAAAAAGAGGATAGCAACTCCGTGATCCAATGAAGATAGTAAGTTGGAATGTTAGGGGCTTGGGAGGGAGAAAAAAAAAGAGAGGTGATCAAGAAGCTGTTAAAGACGCATAGTGTAGATATTGTGTTGATCCAGGAAACAAAGAAGATGCTGATTGACCAAAAACTAATTGGAAATATCTAGGGAGCGAGATTTAGGGACTGGGTCTTTACCCCCTCTTGTGGTTCGTCAGGAGGAATTCTGGTCATGTGGAATACAAAAGCTATTAAGGTGAAAGAGTCTTTGTTGGGCTCTTACACGGCATCCATTAATTGTATAGACATAGAAGGAAAAGAGTGGTGGTGGCTGACAGGGGTGTATGAACCAAACGGCTCAAGAGAAAGAATTCTGCTGTGGGAAGAATTGACTGCTTTATATGGGTTATGTGGTTCGAAATGGTGTATTGGGGGAGATTTTAATATTACTAGATTTCCATCTGAAAAATCCAATGGGGGAAGAATCACAAGGAGCATGAAAGTGTTTAATGACTTCATAAGGGAGACAAACCTATGTGATCCAGTTCTTCACAATGCTGCTTTTACATGGTCAAATATGAGGGAGAACACAGTTTTAAGAAAGTTGGACAGATTCTTGTTCAACCCATATTGGGAGGAATTATTTCCGCACGCTAGGCTAGTGGCTCTCACAAGAGTAATCTCTGACCACTACCCTATCTTGTTGGATCTGAACGCAAAGAAATGGGGACCGGTGCCTTTTAAATTTGAGAATTGGTGGTTGAAGCAGCATGATTTCAGAGGAAAATTCAAAGAGTGATGGTTAGAAGAGCGACAACAAGGGTGGGAAGGATTCAAGTTCATGAAGAAATTAAAGACTGTGAAAGATAGAGTGAAGGCATGGAGCAAAGAAATTAACACAGAGCTTAACTCCGAACTAAAACAAGCAGAGGATCGAATTAAGGATTTAGACCGACTGGAGGAGGGGGCCTGTTTATCCCATGTCGGAAGACAGGAAAGAGCACAGTTGAGGTTAAGATTTGAAGAGCTAGTTTTCAAAGAAATGAGTATGTGGAGACAAAGAGCAAAGGTGGTGTGGGCAAAAGAGGGGGACACAAACTCAAAGTTCTTTCATAGAATTGTAAACTGTAGAAAGAAACGAAACTCAATTGAAAAATTGGAATTGGCAGATGGGTCCATAACTGGGGATGACAGCAGAATAGAACAGGAAATATTATCGTATTTCAAGAACGTATATACAAGTGAGGGCTGAGAAAGGCCGAGACTAGAAGGTTTGGACTGGAGCGCCTTGGAGGACTTTAAAAGGTGATCTATTGAGGGTGTTTGAGGAATTTCACGAGTCAGGTGTGGTGAATCTGGTTGCTAATGAGACTTACATATGCCTAATACCTAAAAAAGTCAAAGCAGTCAAAGTGGGCGACTTTAGACCTATTAGTTTGATTTCAAGCCTGTACAAAATCATAGCAAAGGTTTTGGCAACGCGGTTGAGAGAGGTGCTGGAAGACACCATATCTCAAGTGCAAGGTGCCTTCATAAAGAATAGGCAGATATTGGATGCGGTTTTGATCGCTAATGAGGTGGTGGAAGAAACGAGAAAGAAGAAGCAAAAGGGGTTCGTATTCAAGATTGACTTTGAGAAAGCTTATGACCATGTTGACTGGGGCTCTCTGGATTATGTGCTGGAAAGAAAGGGCTTTGGTTTGACTTGGCAAAAATGGATAAAAGGGTGCCTTCAATCTGCAAACTACTCAGTTTTATTAAACGGAAGGCCAAGGGGAAAATTTGGAGCCTTTAGGGGAATCAGACAAGGAGACCCTTTGTCTCTTTTTCTGTTTACATTGGTAGCAGACACTTTGAGCAGACTCTGCACAAGGGCCAGAGAAAGGGATTTGGTGGAGGGGCTGGTTGTGGGAAGAGATAGGGTGATGGTATCACACCTTCAGTTTGCGCAGCCTATTTGACAAGGAAGGAAATCTTCATAATTTTCTAAATATACTGGAGGTCTTCAACTTGTGCTCTGGTCTAAAAATAAATAGAGGAAAGTGCTCAATCGTTGGAATTAATGCAGAAAACAGTGAAGTAGAGGGCCTGTCTGTTGAGATAAGTTGTGGCAAAGGAAGTTGGCCTCTGACCTACCTTGGGCTGCCTCTTGGGGGAAAACCTAGGAGCCTACCTTTTTGGGACCCGGTTATAGAGAGTATAGAACGAAGGTTAGAAGGTTGGAGCAAGGCATTTTTATCTCGAGGGGGAAGACTGACACTAATTCAAGCAGTATTGAGCAGCCTACCAACTTACTACTTATCACTATTTCGAATTCCAGCCAGTGTGGCAAAACGCTTGGAGAAGACAATGAGAAACTTTCTGTGGGAGGGTGTGGAGGAAGGCAGGAAGGATCATTTGGTGAAATGGGAGGTAGTGTCCTTACCAAAGGAAAATGGGGGACTTGGGATTGGAAATCTTAGGAAACGTAATGAGGCCTTACTTGGGAAGTGGCTATGGAGATTCCAAAATGAAACCAATACCCTCTAGTACGGTGTGATTAAGGGTAAGTATGGGTTACAGGTGAATGGTTGGGACTCTAAAATAATATCATCCGGGTCCAGCCGATGCCCATGGACAGAAATAATCAAAGGATTGGGTTCTTTTGTTGCTTGTTGTCGCCTCAAGGTTGGCAATGGTGAAAGAGTAAGATTTTGGGAAGATGTGTGGCTGGGAGATTCGACTTTGGGGGAGAGATTTCCACGCCTTTTTCGAGTCTCTCGTAAACAAAATGCCAAAATCACAGATATCTGTATAGACAGGAACGCCCTTCCACTAAGCTGGGACTTTGGGTTCCGTAGGAACCTAAGGGACGAGGAAATCGAAGAACTATCTGGGTTGCTCTTCAGATTGGAACAGGTTGTGTTGGTTCAAAGTAGGTGCAACACCAGAATTTGGAACTTGGAGTCCTCAGGAGTATTCTCCTGTAAATCCTTCTCTAGGCACCTAATTGTAAACCCCCACCCAAATCTCTGCTTTCCTCCATTTGTAATTTGGAAATCTAAAGCTCCCCCTAAGGTAAAAGTATTAGTTTGGCTAATTGCTCGCGGCAGAATTAATACATGCGACTTGGTCCAAAGGAAAAGACCCGGCTGGTACTTTTCTCCTAATTGGTGTGTTCTGTGCAAAAAAGACAGTGAAACTGTAGATCATCTATTTTTGCTATGTCCTATTGCCTCATCCCTGTGGGCTAAGCTATCCCAGGAGACAGGGATAACATGGGGAAACTTTACAACCTGTAGTGAGGTGTTTGGAGCTAGATTTAGATTCTTTGGTGGGAAGAGAAAAGGTTCAGTGTTGGGAAATTGTGCCATGATGGCACTCCTTTGGGTAATTTGGGGGGAAAGGAATAGGAGAACTTTTGAGAATGCGGTGGGTGACGAGGTAGAGCTGCTGTGGAATCGTATCCGAACCTGGGCATCTCTTTGGGCGTCTGTGTCAGCAAAGTTTAAGGAATTTAGCTATCAGCTTATCCAACTAGATTGGAAAGCAGTAGTTTTGTAGTGCAGAGTTTTTTCTTTCTGTTTGTGAGGTGGCCCCCTTGGCCATCTCGTGTACTATTGTGTTTTTGTCCCTTTTGAATAATACTGTTTCTTTTTTCAAAAAAAAAAAAGGGTGAGAAAGTAGGAGACATGGTTGTGATGGTTGAAGAATGGCTGGGATGGTCAGTTGGGATGGCCGCTGGAATGCTTGCAGCGGCCAAAGGGAGGAAGGAAAGTGGTTTGATGGTTGCTGGGGTGCTTGAGTAACCAAGAGATGTTGGTCGATGGCTGCTGAGATGCTTGCAGCAGCCAAAAGATGGAGGTTGATGGCTAGGAATAGGCCGTTGGAATGCTTGCAGTAGCCGAAGGGAGGAAGGAAGATGAAGTTCTTCAGGCTTGCAGCAACTAAGAGAGGTTGATTTTGCCTAGCAAATGCCTCCCAATTTATAGAGGGTGAGGGTTTTCCTTTATTTCCAATAGGTAAAGGGAGGTGCTGGAACCAACCTATTTCCAATGGTTAAAAGGGAGCACTAGGGGCATGCTATTTTCCAGCAGGTGAAGTTAGGTACCTATAAACTGATTATTTCCTATGAGTAAAAGGAAGCGTTGGAAATGGCTTGTTTCCAGCAGGTAATAGGGAGTCTTGGAAAAGGCTTGTTTCCAACGGATAAAGCTAGGCATTTTGAAAAATGACTATTTCCTATAGGTAAAAGGAAGTGCTTGAAAAATATCTTATTTGCTCACTCACATTGGAGAACTCTAGTAATGGGATTGGACTTTGGTGCTCCCAAGTAGCTAGCCCAAAGTCTCCATTATCCAAGAGCTTCCGTAGGCCTTGTGGACCTCCGTAACCTTCCACATCACAATCCCTCATGCAAGCCGTAAACAACATGACTTGGGTTCATGTGAGCTTGATAGGTGATTGACATATGAAAAATGTATTATTAGCTTCGCACTGACATGGATGCTATTATTTAATTTAATGAATTAATTCCCAAAATACAGCTTGGATTAATGCATGACCAACATTATATGTTATATTGGGCTTTAAATGTCTTTGGGCTTCTCGTGACTTTTTTGGGCCTCAACAGTGATCAAATATATGTATGCATGTATGTCAGGCAATGATCTAATTTAGCTTGCAACTTCTTATTATAAAGCTCACTTACTATGCATTTGTCTTGATTTGGAAATGGTTGATGCCATAATTGTCATATGATATTTTGCAATACCATTTAAGCTTTAGTTCAGTGAAATTTGAGAAATTGTAAGTTTTTGCTCCTCTCTCTCTCTCTCTCTCTCTCTCTTCATTCTCTGTAGATTGGTTGCTGAAAAAATTTGAGAAATTGGTAGAGAAGGAAATGATGGATAATTTGGTATAAGGCTTAGTTGAGTCAAATTTTGTATTAGTTTCAGTTCATTTAAATACCTATTGTAAATGTGGAATTCATATGGTTTTCATCAATATGATGATATATATTGCTATGTATTAATTGCCCTGTTGGCTAATTTTGCGGAAATTGGATTATGTAGTTGTTTACTATTTGGAGGTTGCTTGCGTTTCGTCTGCATATATCTCTTTTTGCTCTTTGTTTCAAAATCTCGAGCCAACTGATGCTTTCGTCTGCATATATGTCTTTTTGCTCTTTGTAGAAAACGGAAACTGCAAGGCATAAAATGGAAACTGCATTGCAGAAAATGGAACCTGCAATGCAGAAAACAGAAACATGGATAACCTATTTTACATTCTAGGTGGTCTTCAGTCTGATTCCCCCTCTCCCAACATGTCTTTAAAAAAAAATATTATTTTGTTTAACTCTAGAGCTGAGCATTTTTGCCCAAACTCAACATTGCAGTTTCCATTTTTGTATTGCAGTTTCCGTATATGCATGCAGTTTCCGCTTCTACATTGAAGTTTCTGTTTTTGCATCGCAGTTTCCATTTTAGTACTTTCATCTTGGTTCCTCCATTTTGCTTCTATAAAATGAATTTTTGTTTTTGTTGCTGTTTTTGTTTTTGTTTTTGTTTTTGTTTTTGTTTTTTTTTACATAATTGATATCTACATTGTATTTTTGTTGCAGTTTTTGTGTGAATATGTGTTGAAATGATTATTATTATTTTTTAAACTGTTGATTGTTTATATAAATATTACAAAATCAAGTTTGGTGTAGTGGTTTGTTAGTGAGCCCTCCTCCTTTGAGGGTCTAGGTTTGAGACCCTTCAATGACACAAAATCTTTTTTTTTTTTTTTTTTGTAAAGTTGAATAAAGGGCAACAAAGTTGCTTCCCTGCAAACGGTGGCAGTTCAGCCCAAGCCCGGGCAGGGTGTGGGTCCCAGCAAGTCGGGCTGGCCTGAAGGCCAGTTCAGCCCGAGGTCAAACCCTTGTGTTGGATGACATCAGGCACAACGTTAGCGCGACATCATCGCGCGGTTTGAATTTTTTTTACCGTGCACGCGCCAATGTTAAAAAAAATTTAAACCAGCGTGCGCTGATGTCAGCGCGACGCAAGCTCCAACGGTAGAAGCCACGTGTCACGCCCCCAGCGCTCCGATCTACTTCTCCGAATCCAATCCAACAGCTGGCATTTTTTTGGCAATAAAATTATGAAAAAAAAAAATCGAAATTTTTTTAAAACAATACTAAAAAATTCTGATTTTTTTTTTTCTATAAATACCTATCAATACCCTTCACTTTCAACACCAATCCTCATACATTTTATTCTACTTCTACTATTATTCACTCTTTACTCAACATTTTCCTCCCTTTCACCTTGTATTTTATTTTCTTATTTTTATGGCTTCTTCTATCGAAACTGGAGGGGCGTGGAGCACCATGGAAGATGTTTCCTTGTGTGAGGCTTGGCTCCAAGTTTGTCATTGTCCCGTGACAGGCAATGAGATGAAATTTTTTCATATGTGGAAAAAAATTCATGCCGAATTTTGTGAAAAAATTCCGGGGTCGACTTGTACAGAAATGGCATTGTCTAGTGATGAGTACATAATTATCACATTTTTTTATCCCTAAATTATATTTGTTAGTAACTGATTTTATTTAATTTGGTTTCTTATGTGTGTTTATCTCTCTGTAGCTAGACTATGAGGTTCTTTGGCTGTGTACATGCCCACCCCATGTGAAAGAGCAAGAAAGAAAAGCATGAAGTGGATGAGGCAACAAACAAGACTTGATGGAAGTAAACAATTATTGTTTGGATGGTGGCTTAGAAGATTTGGAATCATGGACTATTAAAATTATGAGTGCAGCAAATGAAATGAAGGATGAGGATAGGAAGTGCCGCACTTGCCAAAGAAGAAATATAAAATGCATGCATAATGATGTACCACCCGACAAAGAGAAGAAGGAAAGTATGGAAGTGCATAATAAAGTGTTGAAGTGCCACACCAAGGCATAAAAGAAAGGAAAAGAAGCAATGGATGGAGCAACCAAGAAGAAAAGAATTGAAAAGAATGCATGAGTGCCACACCCATGCCAAAAGAAGAAACAATGAAGAGATGGGCTACAGTTTTGCATTGAAAGGGATAAGAATTTCAGATTTTAATATTTCCTGTTGTTGAGATTTAAGGCTATAAATAGGAAGCTCTACAAGCCTTCAAACACACCAAGCTCCACAACTCTTGAGCTTTCTCTCTTCCCTCCATCTTTCTAAGTTTTAATTTCTGTTTTTAGTTTTATTTTATTATGGGATGGGGAACTAACTCCCTAGCTAAGGCTAGGGAGAAAGCTTTTAATATAAGTGTGTAATTTTTATTAGTTTGATCCAAACTTAAGCTTTAATATGAATTTGTAGTTTTTGTTCAAATGGAATTTGTAGTTTTCTTTTTAATTAATTGATGAATGTTTGATAATCTATTTCATGGGTTCAATCATGTTTTTCCCATTGTGTAGTAAAAACTTTCATGCTTTTAAAAGAGAAAAGAATTACCAAAGATTAATAGAATTTTGATGAAGTTTATTTTTTGATAGTTTGTTGCCAATGGTACAAGTTATGCTTATAATACTTCTAAAGGAAATTAAAAAGAGCTTTAATTATTTTAAACAACTACATTGGAAAATATTTTGTGGATCAAATTATTAAGAGTTGCATGCTTATGTTAAAAGTGGAACCCCAATGCCTTAGTGTTTTAATCAATTGAATTTTCTTGAAATCAAATTTTGCATAAATCTGCTTCTCAATCACACTTGTTCTTTTTCATCTCTGTTATTTTCTTTACACTGCTCTCTGTGGAAACGACACTCGGACTTCCGAGCTACACTACTATACGATACCTTCCCTTGGGTTTTGCAAAGTGGTGCGAACATCCAGTAGGTGGAAAATTCTCAATAAAGTGTTGGGAAAATGGAGAGATGCCTTGTCCAAAGCGATGAACAACTATAGAAGCGGGGAAAATCGTACTAACGAGGTAAGTATTTTGTAATTTTCGTTTTATTAAGTTTAATGTCCTAATATATATATTTTGTTAATATTTATTGCATTTTAAATATTTTGTTAATATTTCTTGCATTTTAAATATTTTGTTAATATTTCTTGCATTTTCAATATGTTGTTAATATTTCTTGCATTTTTAATATGTTGTTAATATTTCTTGCATTTCCAATTGTTTCTTAATATTTCTTGCACTTCCAATTTATTTGTAAGGTTAATTGCATTTCCATTATTTTTTTTTTGTTACTTGCATATCCAATATATTTTAAATATTTCTTGCATTTCCATTTTTTTGTTAAATAGATGATTCAAGCACAGATGTGGTTCGGTGCAACCGGGGGTGGCAAAAAAAGTTTCAACCATCATGAATGTTGGGAGGTGGTGAAATATTGCAAACGCTTCATAATTATTCCCACGGGTCCTGCCGTTATGTTAAACGAGACGCCACTCCGTGATTCAACGACATCGGATTCACCTCTCGATTCCTCTATGAGTCAAGACTCACCCATCGAAAAGGAGCCGAGGCCCATTGGCCGAAAGGTTGCGAAGGCAAAGAAAGCAGGTAATTCAAGCAATAATAATTCAAAGTTTTTGGAGGAAATTGCAAGGCAGAATGTGTCGCATTCCTAAAAGGACACAAATTAATGTGCAAACAACCAATTAAAAATACCCGCAAGTGCACGAATCTAATGAAGTATAGATTATGTAAGTACGGGGTCGATCCCACGAAGAACTTGTCGGCTTCCTATAAGTTCTAGTTTGAGTACGTAAAGAACACTTATTTGACACACCACAAATGCACAAATGCAAAATGGAAACTAAAAATGAGTAAAGAAGTGTAAAAGAAATTAAACAACACAAGAAAACTAAAGAAAAACACAAACAGCATTTTCTATCACCATTTTATCACCCGTGAACAGTGCGACCGGTCTCCTGAACAGTAACGACCGGAGCAGTAACGAATCTGTCCAAACAGCATTTTCTATCACCATTCTATCGTTTTTGGACAGATTCATGTGCGACCGGTCTCCTGAACAGTAACGACCGGTCGTTTTTGGACAGATTCGTTCTCTGTTTTTCAGTTTCGACCTCTGTCCAGTGTTTTGCCTATAACTTTCCAACCGTTTGTCCAAAATTCAAGTTCTTTATACGGTTGGATTCAGCACAGAAAATGCAAGAACACAAAGCAGACCAAAAGTCCAAAACAATTACGGAAACAAATAAAATCAGTGACAAAGACACAAAACATGTCAAACACGCACACACACACACACACACATTGGGGGGGGGGGGGGGGGGTTTGGTTTTGGTTCAAGTAACCTAATTCTAATGCATGAAAGTAAATGGACTTTGAATTTAAATGAGAATGGCAGAGATGAATTATCAAAATGTGAAAGTACCAAGTAACAAACACTAGGGTTTCGGAATCCACCCTAAACAATTCTACCCATGTTCATGGATACTCAAGTGATGAACTCTAAACGTGTTAATGACGATGTTCGCAATCAAGACCATGGGTCGTGGCTCAAGACGCATTGATTCTCTCTAATATATGTAAAATGCATGATTCGTGCTACAATACTTGTGCCCTCCTCATAACTGAACCTAGGTATGATTCGCACTTCGATTCAATTACAAGGAAAACCCATTAAGTTCAAAGAGAATATGAACATCACAAGAATCCTAATAGCATGGTGTTTACATTAGGTATTCAAGAAACCAATTCACATGGATGGTTCTTACTCCATCCATTTGTTGCTTAGGAAAATATGAAGATACACACAATCCCAACAACCTCAAGAAGCATGCTTTCAAAGGTGATCAATCAAAGAAGAACATACATAAAGGATAGATTATTTTAGTGAATAGGAATTCATCAACAATATCTAGAAATTCATACACTCAAGCATCAAAACAATAAGGTAATCATGTTTAGGGCTTCAACCTAAGCCCTAGCTATGGAGTTTAGTTGCTCATACTTATTCCAAATACAAACTCAAAATAAAATTAGAAAGAGTTTACAGATTTTGAGAAAATGGTGAAAGCTTCAAGGTCTTCAATGGTGGAAGCTTTCTTCTCCACTTTGCTTGGCTGCACCTTGGCTTTCTCCTAGCTCCAAGCTCTCCAAAATCTGCTCTGTGTGTAGAATAATAGCCTCCAGAAAATTACCCCCGTTCCAAAAACCTCTCCAAATCAGATTCCAATCCCTTTGCTTCCCTCTCTCCTCCTTTCCAGCTTTTACTTTTAATATTCTATTGCCAAAGTCTTCACCCATTGTCTTCTTGTCCCCTTGCAAATGATGAAGCCTTGTCTTCACAAAGATGCCAATTGCTTCAGAAAATATCTCATTTACTAAGGTAATTTCTTATTACTGTCTGCCGCGCAAATCTCACGGCCTGGGGTTCCGGGCCGAGGGGATTTGCGTTAACACGCGGTTTCCTGCTTTTGGACGGGGTGCATTTGTGCGCGGGCGTGCCAGCACGGTCTACCGTGCGTCGAGATGTTTGAAGTGGGCGATAGTGTTTAGATAGTGCGCCTGTCTGAACTCGTCTTCTAATCAAACGATTGTAGCCGAGAGAGGAACTAGTCTCGGCTGTAAGGTTCACGGCCTGAACTACAAGGCCGTTGAGTGGTGGTGTTTGGTGGGTTTTAGGGCGGTGCTCCGGCGCGCTACTCAATGAGCGGCGGTCGTATGATATATGGGGTGAGTGAGCGAATAACAAGGGTGGTGCTCCGGCGCCTTGAAAATCAAGGGTCGTTTGATATATTGATGAATGGATTTTCCTTACAAACTAACACTACTCCTAGGAAAGCAAGTAAAGATATTGAAAGTGCATTACAGGAAAATATAAGTTGCTCCGTGGGAGGCTTTTGTTTGGTGTTTGAACCCTTTGAAAGTAGTCATGAGTCTTGTATTTATAGGCAGAGCTCCTGGAGGGGTAATCGAGGCTGAAAATCTGCATGGTGGAGCCTGATTAAGCCAAGTGGGTAGTCTAATCGACATTTGGGATCGTGAAGTATGGTGGTGTGACTCCATGAATCCCGGTGAATCTCGGCCGCCGCCCTGATCGTGGGTTCCGCGCTTCTGGCCGTGGAGACGCATTTATTGCTCTGATAGCCAATTACCTAATCTCTCAAGCTGCAAAGAGCTTTGTGAGAATGTTGGCGTCTAATCACTCTGATCTCTGTCACCAAATCCTGACTCCAATCACTTCCCACCTTCCCTCGTGCATTGAATGCTCATTCTTGGCCAGTGGGTTTGCTGCAATAAACAGAGACCTTGCTTCATTAAATGGAGTGTGGGACCCCACTGTCACGTGATGATCTGACTTTAATGCCTTTGGCCGTGACCTTGTTCGGTCTCGGCCTCGGCCTATAACCTTGGCCGAGACAACCATGCCTTGGTGATTTTTCTCGTTTCTCTGGAAAGCCAAACACCCTGACAAAACGCTGCGTTTCAGCTTGAGGCCGAGAAGAGAAGTTCCCCCGGCCAATTCATGGCCGTGATTTATTAGGCACAAACAGTTACCAAGTGTTATGGTAACAAGAAGAATCAAGATGACACAATGGAGGTAAAAGCTGGCCAATTTCGGATTTCTAGAGCTGTGGTAACATGCTGGATTGGTTGGATAGGCAATACTTGTCCAATGGAGCTCAAATTTGGATATGTTGTAGTCAACATCCATTGGAACAAGTTTCATGAAGATCTTCACCTCATCCGAGCACCAGAGCATGTTGATCCCAGGCCAAGAAGTTGACCTACCAAAATGAACAAAAACAGAATTTATAACTAATAATGCACTTTTAGCTCATTTTCATTCTAACCAAGGTAAAACCTATGAAAACACAGAAAGGAAGTAAAAAGCTATAAAATGTCAAGAACTAACTCAAAATAATGGGTGAATAACATGATAAATCATGTGCAAAAATGAACCGAACAGAATGCCATAAGAATTGAAATGGAGCAGAAACGCCAAGATAACGAGATGGCAATTCAAGCCGAGTTTTCACGAGAAAGGGAGTATTTGCGCAAAAAAGATAGGGAGAAGACATCTGGAAACCATGGCGATGGATACAAGCCATATGTCCCCTGAAACAAAATAATTTTGGAAGCTAGAACGCAGGGATGTTATGAGAAGAAAAAGACTTTTCCAAGATGATGGGCCTAGCAACACGGATTGGTTAAATGATGAAAACCATTAAATTAGTTGGCATACCTTTTATGTATTTGTATTTTTCATGTTTTCTATTAAAGTTGTTGTAATTCATGTTTTTTATTTTAGTATTAGTAATTCTTAATGACTTGTATTGGATTTCTTTATTTAATAAACCATGTAATTCAATAAAAGACCTTTTTATTCAACATATTCCATACATCAAACAAAACATAATTAAAATTAAAAAAACTACAAACAAGGCACAATAATAATAACAAACCACAACCAAACCATAATAAATAAAAAACAACACAACCAAACCATAACTAAATAAAACATAACCAAAGCATCTATGCTCCATCATTCATCTTCATTGCCTTTCACCGCCCATAGATGCTCCATCAAGTCAAGTTGACGCCTTTCATGAATATACGAAGATTGCATCTCTACATATCGATCTATCATATGGGTCATCAAACGACCATCCCTAACCAACGGGTCCGGCTCAAACGGTTCTCCACTTGGCCCCATGGGCCTTTCATAAATTCGTGTCAAGGCCGTGTTCATGGGATCCGGTTCGTAGACCTCTGCAACTTCATAATCATACTCATCCTCCACAATCATATTATGGAGGATGATGCAGCTCATCATAATGCTTCTGAGGACCTCCTCATCAAACATACGGGCTGCACCTCGAATAATCAACCACCGAGCTTGAAGGATGCCAAAACACCTTTCGACATCTTTCCTATATTTTTCTTGATAGGTAGCAAATAATTTTTGCTTCTGGGATCGGGGATTCGGAATGGATTTGACAAATGTGGTCCACCTCGGGTAGATGCCGTCAGCTAGATAATACCCCGTCTGGTAGACTGTATTGTTGATTTGATAGGTGATATTGGGACTTGGCCTCTCAAAACCTTGTTGAAGACCGGGGATTGACCCAGCACGTTGAGGTCATTTTGGGATCCAGCAACTCTAAAGAAGGCATGCCAAACCCATGTGTCGAAGCCAGCAACGGCTTCAAGGATGATACTTTTTTGGCCTTTTCTATTTCCGTAATCACCTTGCCAGGAAGTTGGGCAATTCTTCCATTGCCAATGCATGCAGTTGATGCTGCCAATCATTCCTGGAAATCCTCGAGCTTCGGCTTTTTGTAGAAGCCGTTGGAGGTCCCTAGGCGTAGGTCTACGTAGGTAGTCCCTAGTGTACAGAGTTTCAACTGCATCACAAAATCTTACCAAAGCCTCCAACGTAGTTGACTTCCCCATCCGGGCAACCTCATCCACCTGATCAGCAGATGCTCCATACGCCAACATTCGTATAACAGCTGTAAGCTTTTGCTCCGGAAGAAGTCCCAAAACCCTAGCAACATCACACTTTTGAACAAAGTATGCATCATGATTGCAAATATCATGCATGACTTTATTGAACACATGGGGTTGCATTCTAAATCGCCTTCGAAAATCAATATCAGAGTACAAAGAAGTTGGGATAAAATAATCTTCCAAAAGATTCTTACCCCGAGAATGCCTATGTCTGTCCACATTCCGGCGGCAGCCGACTTGTGAACCACGGCGGCGACCTTGGTTCTCTTTATCTTGCAAAGCCACTGCTATGACAACTTGTTCATCGACTTGTCTCTGCAACTCATTGATTTCATCTGCTCTACGGTTTCTCTCATTTCTTTCTCGCTCTTGCCTCTCCAAGCTTCTCCTAAAATCTTCCATTGAGAATGAATGGAGTATGAATTCTAAACTCTGAGAAATGAAAATATAGAAAGATGTGGTGTGAGAGATATGAGCTGAGCCTTTGGTTTTATAGAAAATTTTGGCAAGATAGAGATGTCACGTGGCTTGATTTGATTGGATGAAAATCTTATCTGAAATTTGAAATTCATCCGAAATTTGAACCCAAATTTATCTAAAATTTGAATTTTGAAATTCATCCGAAATTTGAACTCAAAAATTTATCTGAATTTTGAATTTTGAAATTCATTTGAAATTTGAACCCAAAAATCTTATCCGGAAATTTTATCCGATTATGAATAGTCGTGACACGTAGGAACCCGGAAATCTTATCCGAAAATATTATCCAAATTAATTATTGAGGTAAAAAAATTTGTGAAAAAAACAAAAAAAATGAATAGTAATTGCCCTTAGCCATGGCAACGGATGGAAAAACAAAATACTATTTGCAAGGGCAATCACTATTCACGTGAATAGTGGCTGCCCTAATTCCCCCCTTGCCATGGCTAAGGGCAAATGGGTGGAGTTGCTCTAAAAGAAAAGGGTGAAGGTTGGGGCTATTGAGCGCGAGGTCAATTTTCACAGTGAATGGCTGCTCTCCTTTACCTTCACACCGTCTCCCAACTTCAAACCAACCTCTCTACTTCGAGGGTTACGGTAAAGGCCCGAGCTGCCGTCCATGGAGCTCAGAGAATGCGAGTCCCTTACGAGCTCAAGCAGGAACAGTCTCGTCTTTTGCACCAGCTCCCCTCTGGCCTCAACATGGAGGTAATTGTGCAGAAGGGAGTTGCAGAAAAAGAATCAGATGAGAAAAAGGAGAGAACAAGTGAAAACCCACCTCTTGTTTTTGTTCATGGAAGCTACCATGCTGCTTGGTGCTGGGCTGAGCACTGGATGCCTTTCTTTTCAGCTTCTGGGTATGATTGTTATGCGATTAGCTTGTTGGGCCAGGTGGGTTCTCTCTTGCTCTCATCTGAAAATGTGCCATTTTTATGCTCGTTCTGTTGATTAATTGTGTTTTTTTTTCTTCTTCTGGTCCAATGTGGAAATGAGTTTACGATATTTATGTGGCAATTTTGGTGTCTCATTATCTTGTTGTCAACTCCATATCTTCTTGAAGCTTATTTGATGAGAGTAGGGTAAGAATTTGATTTCATGGATTCTTCGTTAACTGGGTTGAAATTTATCAACAATTTTCTTATGGTATTATATTTGGACATTAGAGCTGGCAAGTACTTTATGGGAACAGGGCAAGAAAAGAATTCGCCTCCTTTCTTCCATGTTGGAGAAGTAGTTCTTCTGTCTTCTCTCTGTCTCACACAAACACATAAATAGTAAAGAAGATAGAGTTATTATAATTAAGAATATGAAGAGATAAAATTTCATTTCATTTTATTGCAAGTGACAATTTGGGCAGAAGGTCAGCATTTACTGCTCTTGTGCAAATGGTGAATTATGAGTCACTTGACTCTACAGTAGAATATGAGCTGAGATATTGAATGACTTGAAAACTTAAGTATGAGATGCACTTAGCTGTTGTTGTAATCTATATGCTTCCAGCTGATAAATGGTATTCATAGTTTAATTTGAGCTACAAATGAGGAAGTAATCTCTCTCTCTCACTCTCTCCTTTTTCCCCTTCTTTATTCCTCTCATAAAAAAATTGTACTTCACTCCGAAATGCAATCAGATGATTCACTATGACCATCAGACGACGAACAACTTGTATTAGTTTGCAGTTTGATATTTAACTCATGAAAATTGTTTCTACTAGCCTATCGGCTGATAACTGGGAAGTATGGGATTATTATGGTTATGACTTATGAGCGTTTAAATGCTATTTTTAGGGAAGTGTTATTTTGTAATGCACCATTGACTCATTAGCATATATCTGGAAGCTGCGTGTTCTGATTTTTTGTACCTCTTCCAATTGGTCAGGGTGAAAGTGATGCACCCAGTGCTTCTGTTGCTGGTACTCTCCAGGTATTGTAGCTGTCCAGCTAGTAAAGAACTTCTTTTGCAATTAAATTCATCAGCATCTGCTCTGTATTTGTTAGTTTCCGTACCTGGTAAAATATTCTTATTCCTGTTAACTCTAAATTCTGCAGTAGACACATGCAAGGTGATGTTGCTGATTTAATCTGCAAAAAACTCACGTTTCCACCAGTGTTGATTGGCCACTCTTTTGGAGGTCTCATCATTCAGTACTATATTGCAAACGCTAAATCCTGACCAATTTTTAGGTAACTTCTACTTCTATCATTTTAAATTTTTACTTGAAAGGGTAGACTAATATCTTCAGATGAATGAGGCACGGGTCATAAGTTTTATGCGGTTTGGCTGAATCGTACCCACATCTAGTGCAAGAGGAGAGAAATAGCCCTGAATTAAACATTGAAAAGTTAAAAGGATGAGTATTTAAACACCCAACCTTATCCTACAGCCCAAACCTTAAGTATTAGCAGGGATGTTTGCAATTTGCAAGCCGCAGGGTTTGTTTGCAACCTAAATGAAAATTGTATTGTTTAGATCTAAATATTGATTGAAAGAATAACTACTTGAAACTTCCGTATGAACTTTGTTTCTGTAAAAGTATTAAATGCAGTTTAGTTGACGTGGCTTGATATAATTAATTGAAAGAGTAGTAATATGGCCTAGAGCCATGAGGGCTGTAACATGTTTTGGGTTTTGCTTTTCCTTGTGCCCAGCCAACTTACAAGTTGTATTAGTTTTCTCTTTATTTCTGTGTGGCCCAAGCCCAACAATATACTTCTTTGTTTTTATGAAAATTGTTTGTTATAATTTCTTCTATTTTTGCTCCATTTGTTGCGAGTGAGAAATTTGGATGTATTTTGATTTTGGGTTTGGGAGAGATTCATGATTATCTTTGTATCTCCTTTGATTTTATAGTGAAATTTCTGTACCCCCTATGTGGGTTGATGTAGGCCTACAGGCTACAGGATGAGCTATGTAACTCGTTATCTTTTGTTTATTCCAAATTACTGTTTCTATTTTCTTATTGTCTGTTTACTGTCATAGAGAAATAATGTTGTAGTTCTGTCATAATAAGTTTTAATGTGAGTCTGAAACTGTGATGCACTGCTCTTGATATTAAATATCAAACTTTAACTTCAAGCAAGATCAAGTTTCCTTTATGACCTGGCCTCTGGCATAGCTTCAAAAGCATCATATTTCATCTCAAGTACTATTTTTCTCAAGAGTAATTTTCTTATGTATATATTTCTGTGTTGATTGTGCTTATCGTAGACATGAGAGATTTTTTCCCTGAGCTTACAGGGGCTGCACTTGTCTGCTCTGTACCTCCTTCGGGCAATAGGGTAACTAACATACTGTCTTTTTTCTGATCATTTATTCTTATTTTTCTTTCATTTTGAATGTAATTAGTTTCAAACTGACATTTGCTATTTTTTTTTTCTCCAGTGGCTTAGTGTGGCGCTATCTCTTTTCCAAACCTATTGCTGCTTTTAAGGTTTCTAGTTTCACTCTTTTATATAGAACCTCATTCATAATGGAAAGTTGCTACAAGAAACTTTGGCCCATCTTCCTTTAGTTTTGGTTGCATTTTTCAATTAAAATGTCTTAAGTTGTGTCTTTTAATTTGTAAGTTGTACTCAGTCTGTTCAACCTATCATCCCTAACATTCTTTGGAAGGCTGTTAAACATTATTAGTGCACTGAATCTAATCTTAATAGAAAATGATGAGATACCCTTTTTCAGGAATATTTTTAGCTTCCTCATGTATGCTTTACAGTATATATAGAAGTTAGTTCTTATGATGTTGTTCGTTGGAATTTTGAGTAGGTCACACGTAGCTTGGCAGCAAAAGGATTTCAAACTTCTCTTCCTCTTTGTAGGGAGACATTTTTTTCTGCAACAATGGAGGATCACCTAGTTTTACGGTTGGTTTCCCAGAAATTCTTTTCTAGTTTGTCAGACTGTTTGTTCAACTGACAGATGACATTCAACAATATATTTCAAGTTACTATTGAACATATTGACACGCACACACACACACACACACACACTCTCTCTCTCTCTCTCTCTCTCTCTCTCTCTCTCTCTCTCTATCTCTCTTCCCCTCTCTCTCTGCAAAAGAAAATTGAGTAATGCACTTTAAGTCAACATCTCCTGATACCACAGCTAAAATTAGATTCTGCTTGAAGTTTCCAGAGATGATGTGTCTAGACACTGAGCCTCACTGCAACAAAAATTTCACAATTAAGAATAAGTATTTGCAGATATGTGGGATATTTCTTCACAGCATACAGTACAAAAATCTGAAATCTACAAAAAAAAAATTTGTATTAGTTTGCAACATATGGGGAAAATTTTGGATGCGCGTGTGTATGTGGTGTAGGATTTCTGGTATTGTAAAAGGTGATGGAAGGCAAACTTTAGGTGTAGAAGATAACTAAGAGACAAACTTTATAAACTTATATGATTGCGTGAGTATTCTGAGTTCCAAAACTTTATAAACTTATATGATTGCGTGAGTATTCTGAGTTCCAAAACTTTATAAACTTATATGATTACCATGCATCATCTTCATTTGGTTTTATTTTGGATTGCATGTTATTTTGGTGCATGGTGGATAGGAGTAGATGAGCTAATCTTTGGCATGCACACTTCTGTTTGATCAAATTGTTCTACTATAAGAAAAACTGTACTGGTTTAATGGAAAATAGATGGAATGAATTTTAAAATCTAAAATTCCTGGTCTCATTTAGGGATTTGGTGGCCTTCTTCCAAATCAATTTAGGGTTCTCATACATAGAGCAAATGATTGTGAGTGTTTTCTAGGTCTGTTAAATGCACCACGACAGCATTTGTGTCAAAGATAAGTTGAAACCAAGAAAAGGTGGTTGAGTAAAAGAGGTCTAGAAGTGCAAGGTGTTTGTACAAAGAAGGGCCAACACCAAAAGTAGGTGATTGTGTCAAACAGTGTAGAATAATAGGGTAACACGGATAGGATGAAGACACTAAAGGGAGTGAAGAACTTGATAGTACATGGGTGTATTGGGGCACCAGATCATGAGTTGTTCTATATCCTTATAATTGTTGGTCGATAGTGGAACTCATGGACATAGGCAAGTTTTCTGACCCATGTAAATTTGTTTGTTCTTATTATTTGTTAATTGCTTGTATACTTGTGTTGTGTGGTTTGAGTATTTTTGTGGTCTTTTCACAACAATACAGATCTTTTATTCCCAAAATTTGTCCATTTGCAAGGAAAACCTTTAATTCTTTCTGTTTTCTTTCAGTTATCAAGAGCTAATGAAGAAAAGTTCAAGCATGCCATTATTTGATCTGCAGAAGCTCAATGCAGCGCTTCCAGTTCCTTCAGTGCCAAAATCGGCTATTGAACTCCTTGTGTTGGGTGCAAATGACGATTTCATCGTGGTAAACTCCGTATTCTAGAATAACTCAGTTCTTTTCTCTAATGTTGCTAATGGAACATGCCATTCTCTAATTTCCACTTCTTTGCCTTACTGATTCTTGTTTCCACCTTTTCTCTTTCTATAAAAGGATGCTACTGTAAGTTTGTAAAATTCTATGCTTAATTATATGGTCCTTATTTTCAAATTGTTCTGTTGCTTCATTTAAACGAAAAAAAAAAATTGTTGTCTTTTCATTAACAAGAAGTTTGTTGACCAGGATGCTGAAGGTCTCAAAGAAACAGGCCGGTTTTATGGTGTCTCTCCGATCTGTGTTCAAGAGGTTGCCCATGACATGATGTTGGACTGTTTATGGGATAAGGGTGCAAAAGTTATCCTATCATGGCTAAAAGATTTGAAGAAATAGGAATATTCAGTGTCATTTTGCTCGTGTTGATTTAGTTGGCACTTGTGCCTTGTAACTAGCAGGCGGAAAATTCATTTGTTCTGGCAGGGAAATTGAGAGAACTGAATTTGAATTTCACATATCATCCTGTAAACGCCTAATAGTGTGAGACAGACCACAGGAAATGAAGATCCTACGACTTTATTATTTCAAATGGTAAAAGGGCACTAGTTAATATTTCATTACAGAAGCCAGTAGTTTCTTCCTAAGAAAAAAACCCATCTAAGCATTGGAGGGTTCGTTTGTTAGATTTTTTTTTCTTTTAATATTTGTTTCGAATTTTAACTGAAGATGAAGAAGGAAGTAGAGAATATGATAATAGATGGATTGATGTAAAGGAGAAAGGAGGAAATATGTATTGAATTAATAGTTAAAAATCAAGAACTAAAACATTCAGTTCGAAGAGTTATGATACTGCCTGATATATAATTACATATAACTTGGGACGACAACTCTTCGGACTAGTGAGTGTTGTTGTCCCACTAATCCTTTTCTTCATCTTTGTATCTGCGATGATCCTTGTATGGTGACGACGTTGATGAGAGGAGATTATGGGAAGCATGACTTTTAGGCTTTGGATTTCTGTGTAGGAAATTTGGTGTTTTTGTTGTTGCAAAGCTTGAGGTTTGATCTCAGCTTCCCTGATAATGATGATGACCAATTGACCATGTTAATGGCGTTGGAATTCGACTGTATATCTAGATAATAGGAACTAAAAGACTTGATGCAGACTTATTCTGAACGACTTGTAATGAGTCGAAGCAGTACCCTGCTTCCCAAGCAACCCCATGCAAGGATAGGCATGTAGCAGTCGTATACAAACAGAACCCTGTCGGCTGAGATTGATCATGCCAACGCAATTACAAAACCAACACCTACCTTTTCATGATATATCATCAAAGAAAACTACATGGAATTGATTCTTTACATGTACAATTGTAAGGAAGCATAATTGTTCTTTTTCTCCCTCTAGCTTGCAGGTGAACGTTATTTTTCCTGTTTTTAATTTGTTTATGAAATAGACTTTTGGATACGCATTGTCACAAACACAAAAGGTTCATTCTATAGATCAATCAGACATCTACTAATTTCGTTTGTGGTAGCTAGTAATTGTGAAACATATGTTTATAGAATTATTTGAAAATGAAAAAAAAATAATTTCATTCCTCTCGTATGTAAAACTATTCACACAAACAAAAAAGTTGAAACTAGAACAGTAAAGGGAAAAATAACAAAACAATAAAACCTTTTTTTTCCCTTCGAATTTAGCTTCGTCTTTATGAACTAACTCTTAGTTTAATGGTATTTCTTTCCTAATGTTAATAGCGATTCCAAGTTCGAATTCACCTCTCCGCTGATTTAAACAGAAAAGAAAAAGAAATACTTAGGTTCATCTTTTCCAAATTACACCATAGTTCTTGCTAATTAAGTATCGCGTTTTTCTCGTGCCAACTTGTTCTCCTAGTTAAGATATATACCTAAAAATGTATTTGAATAATACAAGTACGTATAAACAATGTGCATGGAGAACACCTCATGATATGTGCATTGAAGAAACTGATGACATCTTCTAGGATAAGAAACTAGGTATAGAAGAATATGTAGTGTAGGTGTAGCAAAGTGGATAAGTTCACCACCAAATAAAAGGTCAGAATCAGATAGATGATCTGCATTGCAATCCCATTATATATATCCAATTCCAAAACTAGTTAAAATATAATCATACATCAATACCACAAAAACGATAACTAAAAGAGCAGATGAATGAAGCACATTACGTAATCCTTGATAAAAATATTGTGCATACAGTTTCAAACGGTCCAAAAAAGATATATATATTTCTCTGACTCTTTACTAGATGATAACGCAAGTAAAGCTTTGAGCAAGTTATAGTTGTGGAACTTCAATTAATCTTGAACCTTACTAGTGGAAGTCGAACCATTCTCTGTGTTAGGCAAAAAAAAATTGTACGAGTAATTCGTATGAACCTCCACCAAACACAATTTCACTCGTCCCTGACAAACATGAGTTTTATTTAAGTACAACCCATTCATTTTCCTGTGAAAGACAATTAAGTCCTTTCTTTTTAGTAAACAAAAATCACCAACACTAAATGAAATTGCACCTAGATTGCCTACGTACCCTTTTTGAGGGATCAAGCCACTCGTAGTTCATAGACATACTCGATGAAACTATAAGAGCCATCAGTCCCTTTTGAAAGGAATGCCTGCCGTTTAAAATAATAACAATAATAATAATAAGAGAGAGAGAGAGAGAGAGAGAGAGAGAGAGAGAGAGAGTTTTATGCTTGAAAAAGTGTATCAGTCATGCAGACGCGAAGAAGACTAAGGATGTTGGAGAGGAGAGTCATAAAACTGAGGATGGTGGAGTAGCCGAATCAAGAGAGGAGTCTGTACAAAATGAAAAAGAAGAGGTGCAATATACATCCCCGGATATTAATTAGGATGATCCAGTTGTGGTGTGTGTCATGTGGGAACTGAATTAAATCATAACCCTAGGTCAAATAATTCCTTCCATTTGGGGATTATTTGACCTAATTGGGAATTACTCAACCTAATTGGGGGTTACTCAATTAAATTGAGAGTTACCTAATTAAGTCGGAAATTGATTTGATTCCTACCACAATTAGGGATTTGATTATTTTCCTAATAAATCAAATCCCTAATTAATCAAATCAATCCCAAATTGGGGAGGAATAATTCATTTCCATTTACGGAATTATTCCTCTGAAACCCTAGCTTCGAAGACCTCTATAAAAGGATGGCCACACACAAGGGTTGAGGTACGTTAGAATTACTACTAAAACTCTGCATAAATTTTCCTCTCAAAAACCCTAGCCGCCTCCTCTCTCCCCCTCTCTTACAAAAGGCTCCGGCCGCCCGGTTTACACCATAAACAAATATATTTCTGTACCCTAGTTAGCTAGTGTTTTTCTCATAAACTCTCGAACTAATTTAGGCATCGGAGGGCCTTTGGCCAACACCCCCCGGGTGTGGTCCTCTCATTTGTTCTATTTTGCAGGGAGAAAGATGCGGCGAAGAAGAAAGAGGAATCTTCCCAATCGAATATTCTTGTGGGGAAATTTGCTCCCACATGTCACCCTTGTTAAATTTCTTACGAATCCTCCTCAAAAGATTGAGATGTCCGCTGCGGAGGGTGATTATGGTGAAGATGTTATAATTGGGGTCCAGCAAAAGAGGGGTCAGGAAAAGAGTGAGACTCTTGGGCCTGTGACGAAGAAGCAAATGGTAGTGGTAAGGCAAACTCCATGGCAAGGTCGAGAGATTCCCAATATTTTGGAGGACACAATTGCTGACCCCCTAAGGCATGTTCCTCGTGATTCCCTTCTGGAGGTGGCGAAATTATACTATGAATGGAGACTAGAAGAAAAGTAAGTTCCCTTTGCCCATCCTTAGTGAAATGTAAATGGTTTATTATGATTACTTATTGAGTCATTGGTGAAACAGAATTGATAATAACAATGATTGACAAATATAGTTCACATGTGCACTTATGTGGATAAGAAGGTATGTAAGATTCGCATAACTTCTTTGTTCGGTTGCTGACTCGCTCTGAGTCTTCTTGAATGTTCTCGGGCCTAGCTCCATGATATTTTCCACCGAGGCCATTCACTTTGTGCCCCTTGAAGGTGATGCATCCAATGTCATCCTAGTAGATTCTTCCTCACACACCATAGGTCTTAAATGGCCTTGCATTGGTCGGATGTACTCTGAACAAGTTTAATACAACCTGATACAATGACGAAGGTATGCAATTTGTTTTGTAAATCCAGTCGCGACCAAGTGACACATTGTAGTCGACCCTGGACTCGACCACAAGAAGGGTTGTCATGTGCAATTGGTTGTCCACTGTCACTCCAACGACAAAACTCCTTTGGTGCTAGATTTTTCACCAACAAAGCTACTCATGGTGATGCCACACAGGATAATATCTTGCTCAATCTTATTTCATTTTTTCATTACCCAGTATGGAAGGACGTTTACCGTGGCCCCATAGTCAACGAACACCTTGGAGATCGGTAGTCCTTTTATGTGTGTTGTGATGTACAAAGGTTTAAGATGGTGATATTTGTTCAGCGAACCTCAAGGAAATATTTCTTTCAATATTGTTTCTAGGGTTTCGCTCTTTCAATTTGCCCTTCGATCATCACCGATAACTATCTCCGGGATGGTTTCTCATAAACATCGCTTTCAAGATGGCCATATTGTTCTTCTAAAGTCAAAAACTCTGAGGGTAAAATCACCACCATGTTGACATTCATCCCGTCTAACACCAAAGGGTTCTTTTCCTTGGCCTTAGTTTCCTAAGTGAAGTCCTCTTCCTCTAGCTCGACCTGCTTGAAATCTTCCTCACCTAACTCTTCGTCCATTAAATCTTCGGTTTGATCTTCGATCAGGTTTGTTTCCTTCCATTATGACTGGAGTCTAATCTCCTCATGCAACGAGCTCTCAACTACAAAAAAAAAATTCATCGACGTTTCCTACTTCTTCTTTCATTTTGACCATTTTTGGCTTGGCTGTTTGCCCTCCATGTCTTTGCCCGAGTCTTCTTCTGCCACCATGCTACAACCAACCAAACACACGTGAAGAGCTCAAGCAGCCCTTGGAGTCAGGAGTTCCCTCTCAACCAAGGGAGAACTTGGAAGGCTAAAAAAAAGAGTTTAGAAAAAGAAGAATGAGGGAGAGGAAAGCCGAGAAGGCTCTTAGAGGCACATGTTAACCTTGCCACGACCAAAGAACTCCCCGACTAGAGGAACCGCTCAAGACTTGGGCGGCTTCTATTGATACCAAATATCAATTAGGCCCGCCCAAAAGAGACCAAGGAACTCAGGCCTAGACCACTTGAGGAAGTTGCTGGACCTGAGCGATTGGTAGGCTAAAACCAGCCTTCACTTGTGTCATCCAGGCCTAAACAAGGTAATGAAAGGCCGCCCAAGCCTGAACAGCATTAATAAAATTGTGGCCTAGCGGGCTATCCGAGGCATCTCACCCTAAGAGGCTCGCATGTATGAACCAAAAGTGCCAGAATGGGGGCCCACATCGTATCCCACTATTGTGCTTTGTTCCCAAGAAAGGAAGGGACACTTGCCAGGCTCCCACCATCTACCCAATCCGAGGACACCACATCACCAAGACTCAACAACCCCACATAAAAAGAGGACGGAAAAGAGTTCCCATCTTCCCAATATAAAAGGAGGAACCTTCCACCTAAAAAGGGTAATTTGAACTTTGTCCATACTTAAGTTTCAGTGCTTTTTCGAACCTCATTTGAGGGAGAAAACTGACTTATGCATTGGAGGGTGGTTGGTGGACCCGCCACCACCTCTTCAATGTGCACTCCCTGTTTCCATTTTAGGGGATTGGAGACATTGTCTGCCACGCTTGGTTACCCTAAGTGCAATAGAAAACATACAGAAATGCGACCTCAAAAAGTTCACCGTTGAGGAAGGGTTGATCGGGTTTTGACGCACTCTGATTGGTGGTGCGAAAAGCACGCATCAACAATTGTTATTTTTGTGTTTTCTTGAAGCATCATGGTCGTCGATTTTGGTGAGCACAACTAAATGTCTAAACGGTTTCTAATTTGTCCAATTTTTATTAAAGGATGATCCATAAATAAAGACTTGAAAAATAGACGGTTCGAATTATTTTTAAAAAAAAATTGTAGTGGACTCCTACGAGTTTCCTTATTTGAGGAATTGTTCAATAAAAGAGGACTGTATTTTAATGGTTTTTTATTTTACCAACAATTTATATTGATGAATTCTTATTCGTATATTTTTTTCACTATATTTCATTGCACAGCATTTACATGGCAGTGCTAGTATTACAGAATAACATAAATACATTTATTGTCAAAAAAATGCAAAAAAGAATAAATTATTTGCTTGCACTAAAGCTAAGATGTGCAGCTGTAATGAAATTTATGAGGCTTGAAAGAACATGCTGTTCACTCCTGCCCTGTATATCTGCAACTGAGATGCACTTGTTATGCTAATCTGAGTGTTAGCAGGTGCAAAGAGAACATCCCCTTGTGTAATTACGTCTCCTTTAAGATCACTTGTATATATGATTCCCTCCCCAAAAGTGACCACAAAAATGGAAGGACCTGGGACTGCAGGGAACTCTGCTGATTCTCCCTGGGGAAGCTGACAGCGATCGACCTCAAATTCATCGAAAGGCGGGAGGTACCTTGTTACATAAGGACTTAAAGCAACTCCTTGCAGGATTTTAGGATAGCCCTGCAAAAGAAGAGATATCAAATAGTGATGTTTAACAAATCCTCATTAAGAATCAGGCAAAGTTCCAAACTATGCCTAATCAGTGACTCATTTGACCTGTCCTCCATTTACATTTCTGTAGCTTTGAATTTCAAAAAACTTTCGCGATGCATCGATAGATATAGAATCTGTCTTATCTTAGTAGTCTCCACATGTATATCAAATGCAGTAAAATTTCCACCAAACAAGTAGAAGATCCAGTCAAGAAAGACTGCTGAATACTTTTACCTGCTTGTATGTGAGCATAGAACAAAGGGTTTTAACATCCATATGCTTAGGAGTTAGGCCAGCCCTCACTACATTGTCTGAGGTTGCCATACACTCAACGCACTCGCCGAAAATATAGGCATGAGGTTCATTTGCTCCAATATATAGTGCTTCTCCAGGCTTAAGATTCACATGGTTCAAAAAGAAGGCAGATATAACACCCACGTCAGCTGGATATTGCCTTTCCAACTGCAAGACCAGCTGTTCCTTTTCTGTCAAGAGTCTCACCTGACAAAAGAGTGAAAGTAGTCATTGAAAATTCTGAATGAACATAACAAGGTTTTCAATCTGAATTACCAAATTTTTTATAATAAAAAAAAAGACAAAAAACCATACAATCTAACATAAGAAATTTAATAGATCATAAGCATGTAGTCAAATGTCTATTAATGCAAAGGTCTATTTGCTTTTAGATGTTAGAGTATATGCATCAATAAAAGTCCTATAACATGCCAAAGCACTTTGAAAATCAGATCGTCCTCCAGGCAAAGAGCTTTGAGAAAGAACTTGCCCTTGAAAACATAATTTGACAGTTGAAAATCATCAAATTACCTGACTTTCGACGTGTAAACGATTTTTCATTTTAGCGATTATTGTAGTTATCATCTCTTTGCTAGCTGACATGAGGTGGGTGAAAATCGAACGCAGAACAGACGTTACTTTATTCTCATCATCTCGATCGGTAATGTCAAAGACTTTGTTTGCATCTGCACTACCAACCAGTTCCTCAATCTCAGGAACATTATCAAGCACAACTTTAAGCTCCTGGAAAGAAAATAGCAAATAGATCCAAGTAAATGACAGTGAGGAGTAATAAGATTTGACTTACAGAAAGATCTTACTTGCCATTAGTACTGAAAACTTATAATTAAACTTTTCATTAAGATTTATATAGTACTATTGAAGGCACAATGTCCCACTATAGGTCAATCCAGATATTTGGTAAGGCATAGTAGTAAGCTGTTATTGCCATGGAGGTCTCTGCAGAGAAGGCAATATTTGTTTATATTATAGCTTTAGGAAAGAAAGACAATTAAGGGGAAAGAAAAAAGCTGTCTTAGGTAGAGTCTCTGAATAACAGAAAGTAACACTACACCTGCCTTGACCTCAATTCTTCAATGTAGTTTGAAGTTCAAATAAAAAATAACTTCCACCAATGATGACTATTAAAAGTAATTTTTTTTACTTTTTTGGTATTATATCAACTTCTGCCATAGTTCTTAGACAGGGATGGCACTATTTTTCTATCCTCAGTCAATCACGGTATGTCACGCATGATCACTTTTACACATGGCAATCTGTGATTCAATAAAAATAGCAAAAAAGTGTTATTCCCGTTTCATACAAATTTTTTCTGCAAGTAATGGCAAATGATTCAGTTGGGCCCCAAACTAGATTACAACTCAATTATTTAATGACCAAATTAAAACAAGAAAGGGAGCATGTAAACAGTCAAAACTAATGATTGTTTTAAAAAGACTCAGCAACCAAACAATTCAAAAGCAAACCCAGTTCTCAGTCACACACTATCTTATGATTCTTATCATTTACAAGATTAAATAACACAAATTGAAGAGTAAATCAATTGAAATTTCCAATACAAGAACAAAACATGAAAACCAGCAGTGTCTTACCTCAAGACTGATAAAACCACAAAGAGCCTCAAAATGTGTAACAGCCAAGGCCATCTCAGGCTTGTGATTGGCATCCTTGTAAAGATTTGGCATAAACTTATGCAAAACCTTAGCCAATTCCTTATCTGGGTGTGCCTGTATTGACAATACCTTTGCCACAGAAAGCACCTAAAAACACAAAACAAAAAACTCCACTGTCCACAACCCCAACATTGAAAACCCAAAAAAATTTAGAATAAATATGACAAATGGAATCTTTCATATTGAGAAACAGTAGTACCTTAAACAAGAAAGGCAAGTCAGAGCCCCATTTTTGAACCACCTTCTCACCAAGCACCTTTGGGTTTTCCAAAACCCAATCTTTGAGACTCAAACTCTCAGACCCAATTGACAAAAACCCATTATTCTCATCCCCATTTTGAATCAAAAAAGAAGGTCCAGACTCATGGGTTCCCATCCAAATTTCAGCATAAGGCTTTTCTGGGTCAATTTCAGAGGAAGAATTGAGAGCAGATAGCCTAGCCACCAGAGAGTCTGTGCCTCTCTTCCCCCAGTCATAGTTCTGAACAGAGCATCTCAGCCTCTGAAGACTGCTCCTTTGATTGTGGTGCTTCATTAATTTGCCAATGGACCCCATCAATGGCTAAGCAAGCTTAAAAGAAAAAAAGAAGAAAAAGGGAAACAACAGAGTGCAATGAAGGCTATGGAAAACGAAGGGAATGAGAATGAGAATGAGAATGAGAATGAGATGCGCATAACAGGGTGGTCATGGGGAAGTTGCTGCTTTTGAAAGCGTTTGAAAGGGAACAGTAAGTTGTGAGAGAGGGAAATTACTTTGAGAGAGAGAGAATGAAAGGGAGAGTGAAGACGAAGTTAAGAGAAAGAGATAGAGGAAAGTGGCAGTGGGGTCTTCCCTGTCCTGAGTCTGATGACTTTATCCATAAAATTCAGTTCCCATCCTTTCTCATTCTTTCCCCATGCTTGCTTTTTAGCAGTTGCAGGAAACTTCCTTCATAATATTTTCAGGGTTCTAACCGTCACTTGGTTGTTTTAGATCAAGGAATAAATATTGTCTTTGGCTTTTGTCAATTGCATTTTTTTGACGGCAAAGATTGTTCTTTACAACAATAACACAGCCTATCGAAGAAGTTTCCAAATTTAATCGTCATTGGTAGGCACGGAAAAATCTTACCTTATCACCTGAAATAAATGGGATTCACAATGAATCGAACTATTTATTTATGAATTTTTATATCAGAAATAAACATTGTCACTTGTGTGTTTTGGAAGGAGACAATGATAAGTTAGTTGGATTCAAAATTCTAGCATTTGATCCACTATTTCTTGTTATAGTGGTATTTCTCCGTGAAGAGTTTCTAAATTTGAACCCTCTTCTTATCACATTGATAAAATAAATAAATAAACAATTAGATTTTTGTTCATGTATTTTAGTATGTTATTTTGTTCGTACATGAGCGTATAATGTCCAAAATTTCTGATTATTTCCAAAAGAATTTCTTGTTTTTATTAAATAATTCATAATTCATGCTTATCAATATTAAAACATGATAATGGTTCTTGTTATAGTAAAGAGTGACCTCGATATTTCCATTGGCATAGTTAAAATGTTATTGTCCTCGTAAGTAACTAAATTGCAATCCTTTAGAAGAAGAAGAAAGCTAACGTCTTAAGATTGATGCAGACGTGAGGTAGGTCAGTTGGTCAGGGCAGTGAGCTTGCTCCCCTTGCACTCAAGTCAAATCTCCTTTCTAGTAGATTAGATTAATTTAGAATAAATTATTGTTGCTTGTATTCTTTTTTTAAAAAAAGTTCTTAAGATTGATACCAAAACATCAATGCCAAATAGATACTCTCTTGAATTGACAATACCAAATAGATACCTTCAATACAACCAACAATTTTTTTTTTTTGTAGTTGTCTACAATAAAACTTTGCTTTTTGTTACAACAAATATAAAAAACTTTCTAATTAAGTCAATTTTTATATAGAAAAATACTAATAAAAGTCAAGTCAATTAGCCCAACTTGCAAAATTATTTGTTCCAATTTGCTGGCATGTTCTCTTTATCGTAGTCACAAGAAATTTATTAGGTCGAAATCTATCATGTGAATTGATGGAGAAATAATAGTGTAAGAGGTTGGTAAGAGAAAAAGGGGTGGGGAGAAAGCCACGTTAGATACAGTGACGTATTGTGTGAGTTGGACTTTTGGCAAGAATAAGAATCGACGACAGCCGAGAAACAAACGGACAAAACAATGGCTTCGCATTTCTCGCAGATACGATGCGCACGGAATAACGCACGGAATAACGCCGTTATAGACTCCAATCGTCGGTGGATGGGTGCTGTTGACATACGCGTGGATCCCACGCTATTCAAGTATGCCGTATCGTTACACGTGGCGTTTGGATATCCATTATACTAAATTAAAAGTTTGACTTATACCTGCATGCCACTTTTTAAGATTTTTTTTTAAATATCACTTGACCTTTCCGTTTTTGTTTTTTCAGATTTTTTTTAAATGAAAACGTGATCTCTTGTCATGTATTGTCACGTGGTGAGCCTTCACGTTTCCTACGTTTCTCTCCTAAACTTTCTCGGTGTCAAAGCAGTTGGGCACTTTTGCCTTTTTTTTTTCTTCTCTTCTTTTAGGTAAAAAGTACGACTCCAGTTACTGCGTTTTGAACCGAATGGCATGCATAATGCCTTCTACAAATTACAAACTTTCTTTAAAGAACTTGTAGATATACCAAAACATTTTTTTTTTCTTTTCAAAGTGAGTATTCATTAGGAATAGGAAGCATTATAAAAGTTGGAAAGCCCAAGCAAAGCAGCACATCCCAACAAGTAGAACAAATGGGCCCAACACAAGGATACAACACAGAATTTTAATCAGTTGAGGCTCTAAGAACTGTACATTATAGACTGTCATGGTCTGATCCGAATATACAAAATATTCTCGAATCAGGGTGTGTAAATTGAACAAAATAAAATAAAAAGACTGAAAAATTGGTTAAAATGCAGTTCTCTTATAAAAATAATAATAATCTTACAAGTGTACAAGATATAAATAAAACTTTATCAGTCTCAACTAATCCAACTTCTCTGATTTAGGGCCAGTTTGGCATTGCTGTGCTGTGAAAATAATCGTTGTCAGATTTGCTGTGAGAGAAATCAGTTGTGAGAGAAAGCAGTTTGGCGTTTGGTAAACTTTTTGTTATAAGTGCTGTTTGTACAATAATCAGTTTCTGAGTGTTTGGTAAATTTATTTGTAAAAGTGCTGTGAGCTGTGTATAATGACTAAAAAGGGCATTATGCTGAAATGACTTTTCTGTTCAAGTGTTTGGTAAAAGAAAAGGCACTTTCACTTTAGCTTATATAAATTTTTTAAAATTAAATATGTTTCCATCACACCCTAAAAATTATTTTAATTATAAAATAAATAAAGTATTCCATTAAAAATAAATATATTGTCAATAATATGGTTATAACAAAAATTAAACTAGTCCTAAACAACCAATCATATACATTTCTAAGCAGATGAACTCATTAAACTTGCGGCTATATTATTTCTCAATGCCTCCATTTCTTGTGTTACAGGACCATCTTCTTGTTGTGCATCAACCTCTCTCTCAATCTCTTCATCTTGAGTACCATTTAGGTCATCTTCACTTTCATCAAAATGACAATCACGTTTGGCATGTCTTCTTATATAGTTATGAAGTGCCATGGTTGCAATAACTATTTTGACTTGTTTTGCAAAAGGATAACTAGGCATGTCTCGTAAAATACTCCATCTCTTTTTCCATACTCCAAAAGTGCGTTCAATAACACTTCTAAGGGAAGAGTGTGCATGATTGAATACCTCTTTATGACCCATCGGTTGAACACCCCTACGAAAATCAGGAAGATGATATCTTTCACCTTTATATGGTCCTAAGTAGCCTCTCATTTGTGGGTATCCCGCATCTACTAGATAATATTTTCCTAACACAAAATTTTATAGATTATTCACAATGTAAAAAACTGAAATATAAATTATATGAATTTTTTTTCTTTAGATAGAAATAGTACCATTTGGAGGTTTAGGAAAATTCAAACTTTGATCACGAAAAGCTGATAGAAATAACCTTGTGTCATGGGCCGTGCCTTCCCATCCGACACATGCAAATATAAATTGCATGTCAAAATTGCATGCAGCCATCACATTTTGAGTAGGTATCCCTTTTCTACCAATAAATGGTATTTGATTAGAAGGAGATACTACAGCTTGCACATGAACACCATCTATAGCACCAATACAATCCTACAAGTGATAAAAAGACAAACATATTATTAATTATAACATAATAAAACATAGACAAATATTTAATAGTATATGCAATAGTTACCTTGAAATGAGGCATATATCTAGAATCCTGTAGGATTTCCTTTGGAGTGTTGTTAAACGCATTTTTCAATGGTTTAATTACATCCACAGCCAAACGACATACAACATCAAGTAAGATACTAAAATATCTGCTCACAGTCTCACCAGAATGTTGAAAGCGATCTTGTGCTTGCCTATTTGCAGAACCATGTCCTAAGATGTTCAAGAACATCCCTAACATCTCAGCAGCACTCATTCTTCTTGAACCCTTTAATCCATAATTGTTTTGCAATTCATCACACAATCTTATAATAGATATTTATAAATAAACCCAATCCTAGACATGTATTTATAAAAAAACCCAAACACTATTTAAACATAGAAACACACCCAAAATCAACCCCACAATCAATAATTGTATATTTTTTGGGTGTGTTTATAAATGGATTTTGAGTGTGTGTAATGATGGGTTTTGGGTGTGTTTATAAAGTGTTTTGGGTGTTGGGTTTTTTTATAATTTCATCCCCCATTTTGGGTGTTTTAGTGAAACTCCCATCTTATAAATACATATTTGTCCATCCTAAACATATCATGGCAACGACTTTCATTTCCTTGTAATACTCCCATCAACCAAATATTTCCTGTTTGATGGTCATTCATACACGGGGTCTTATGAATATATTTCATGTAATAAAGTTCAATAAGACGAGCAATGACACATATAATTTGGTTGATCTCCTCCTCGTCTTCTAGAATGGACATGTTCTAAAATAACCTGCAAATGTGTTTATTTCCTTCAAATATCATTTTCACTATGCATGCATGTTTAAAATATCACTCACAAATTCAAATAAATGATCATCCAACATTAACTCAAATATCATTCACAAATTCAAATAAATTAACAACATAACAACGAAATATAAATTAAAGTCACTAAACTATCAAATTCTAGTTTTCAGCTAACTCATGATTAAGGAATTGAAGCTTGAGGTCAGGATCTTCCATGACAACAAACATCTCTCTCTTCTCTTGAGCACAAAACAATTTAGTTGCAAACCACCACAACTTGCTATCACGTTCTCCCCCAGGTAAAGTTGCAACATCTTTCATCACTTCAGCAATACTAGTTCCTTGTTAAACTATATTAGCCATTGATGATGTTCCAGTACTCCTACTCTCAACCACCTCAATAAGACGTTCAATTTGTAGTGATAATTTTGCAGCACCTCCCATTTTCCCCCCTCCTTTACCTTTCTTCTCATTATTATCTTGAATTTCAAGTAATTGATTAGTTCTCTTTTTTGGCACATTGTTTGTAGTTTGAGTGGTTTCAATTGGCACAGACTCATTTGAATCACCATTAACTTCAAGTTGGTTGACATCATCATCACTTTCAACTGGAAGTATACCAGATGAAGGTGCCCAAGAATGCTTACCAGTGGCTGTGACATTCAAAAACATCATGTCTAACTTATTCTCCATCTCAGGACTAATACCCTTAAATTGGAATCTTGCATATTTGGGTTCTGCCTGCATTATGACATATACAAATATTATAATGAATTTTTAAACATAGTTTAAAAAAATGGATATCTATACTATATCAAAAACGAGAACAAAAAATTAAAATACCTTAATTTTATCTTGCCACCATTCATCAGATGCATCAATGGTATTCTTAGCGACATTCCACCCAAGACCAGTTTCCTTCACTTTTAGATCTTTCTATAATTTCCATTATTTTTTTAGTAAATCCCACTTGTTTTTCAATTGTAATTTTTCATACGGTCTTCCTATCTCTTTACTAATATTTGTAACCAACCTTGCCCATCCAACTTTATTAAAGTGAGTACCGGGACGATTGCCTAGATCCACCTCCTTGATACAAAGGTCAATGAAGATGGCTATAGTTTGAGCATTCCACAATGCTGACAATTTTCGGGATCCACTTGCAACATTTTCAGTTGTGGTGAAGTTACTATTCTTTTTTTACATCTTATTGCAACAAAGACATTATATATAAGCACAAAAGAAAATAATAGGAATACAAGCGAATTACAAAACAAACCAAACTAGCCACAACTCAAATGCAGTGCATAGATGTATAGCTAATCTAAACAATGCATAGATGGTTCAAACTAGCAAAAAGATAAAATTAAGGAGAACTATGAATACAACTTTGCTAATAAAAATTAAAGAGGAAAGTTTCATACCGTGAAATATGTAGGAATTTTAGGAATCACAATCTTGAATTATTCAAGAGATAGACCCTGTCATATAATTAAAGTAAAAATTGGGTAAACCACATTGTCAAAAGAAATCTTATAATAAACTGACAAGTAAATGTATTCCAGCGATAAAAGTTCCCAAAACAGTGACCACATTTTGGAAAGCATGCTCTGTGTGAAACGGCGCACTGATATAAATTATAATCCAAAAGTCTCATACTCTCGTTCAATCATTTTGTTTGTTAGGATACGAAATACAGAGTATTTCATAAATATCCAAGTTCTTATTTACACTGCTGGTGGAAACTAGGCCCCTAAAACAAGAAACAACACCGAATAAAGTCACTACCATTTTACGGTTTAGGGTTGAAAGTCACTTGATTTGAAATGCCACCAAAAATGTCCAAAGTTGAACTATACGCCTCAAATAATCCCAGCCCCAAACTACCACTTACTGTTCAAAGGCTTTGTCATTCAACTCTATAAAATAAACCCAAAGGTTGCCATCACAATAAAATTTCATAACACAGCTTTCTTCCCTCCTCAGACACACATGAAAATAAAACAAGCTTTCCTCAATAGTTTCAACGATATGATCAAAGCACATTAACTATTAATGACCCAAATATCTTTCAATCAAATATTATATATAACGTATAGGGAAATGTTTGGGATAGAAATATTTCAATTATTCAGGCTTGCAAAGCTGATATTCACTAGGAAAGTTTGTATGGACCCCTCTATTAACTAAGGTACATGAATTAGTTTAGAAATACCAAAACTCTTATATAATTAACAGTATTAACCAGAAAGAGAAAGCCTCTTGAACTGTGGCAACACTTGACTTTCTTTATCTCTATCTCTAATAAACTAATAAAAAGAATTCACCTAACCAACTTGCAACTCAATAAGATACCAAATAACAGTGGCTCACTACTGATATAAAAATTCATCTAGAACCCAAAATTCCAAAATGAAAACATAACCAATGAATCAATGATAGTTTTTCAGCATACATATATTAGGGAGACAAACAAAACAAGACCATAACAAAATCTGTCATATTAACACGAATGCAAGCATTTCAGGACCATTACAGTGAAATATAAAAAGATTTAAAACCACTAAGAGGGGTTTAGAGCTTTATTCTTTGGAGGTTATGACCAAGATAATATAGAAAATTCCAAGAAAAAAAATACTGATGGCCAAGATAATATAGAAAATTCCAAGTAAAAATTAGAGCTTTATGCTTTGGAGGTTTGACCCCCTCGAAATCTATTTGCCCATAACCAAATAAAGAGAAACAGCAAGAGAGAGAGAGTAAGTGAGGAGGGCTGGGATATTTTTTTGGAAGCGAGACAAACAGTAATAGAGCAACAGACAAAGACAACAGGGATATTTTTTGCAAGTCGGGCAGGACTGACTTTCTAATCTAGGCCCATTTTCTTGGGTTAGTGGTGATGTGCATTTTTACTGTTGGTTTTCTATATCACGTATTGGCATGAGAATGACATTTTTCCATTTGGGAAGATAGTTAAAACCCTAGAAATTAAAGAGAAAGAGGGAAGATTGAAATTGAAATAAAATAAACATAATATGCGTCTCTTACCTGAGTCTTGTGGCTCAGCAGTGAGCTTCAATGGATCCAACAACAAAAAACCGTAGGCAGAATGGAAGAGAAGGAGAAGAGTGGGCTCTGTGAAGAGATTGTGTGAAGAAGCAACGTGATGTGAGGGAAGGAGGAAGAGAGAGCGTGAAAATAGATTGGGGTATTTTCGGAAGTTGTAAAATTCATTAAAACCCAGCGCTCCCTCAAATTTGATTATCGTATAATCAGAAAATGAAAGCAGGTCATTAGCTGCTTTCATTTATTGCTTTCTCTCACAGCAATTTTTAACAATAAGTGATTTTCTCATAGGTTACCAAACGGGCTGGGCTTCCCGAAATTTTTTAAAATTCACTTATTACCCCAAATAAGCAATGCCAAACGGATACTTAGTCTTTGTCTTGCCCACTAATTGATCTAAAAAACAAAATAAGAGAGGGTTGAGCAAACCGCCGCTCAGTAAGTAGATTATGTAATATGCTAGTTAAACAATGTCATTTTACACACTCTAGAAAATATACTAAAAAGATACACAATCCAAATCATATCACATCATTACTTCATATCTTGGTTATCCTTCAAAAATTGTACCAAGCACGTGACCCATATCGGCCTCACTGCCCTATGTCCTCGTCTGTTACATTTATCCTTCGATACCCCGTCACTGAAGTTCTCATGTTCCTTGAATAGTATGTACTTCACAAAAACTTCAACAAAAAAAAAATTGTGTGAAATATTGCACAAATTAGACATGATTGACTTGAAAATAGAGAGAGATTTGTAAATAAAATAAATCTATGATAATCCATAATTTTCACATTTATCATAAAATAAGAACTTTTAGAATGCATCACATAATTATCTTGCAAGAAAAACCCACATTCTCCATCTTGTTTCTCTCTCTCTCTCTCTCTCTCTCTCTCTCTCTCTCTCAAAACACTACTACATAATTATATTCTATAGAGTTGGAATGAATGATTGAAAGCAAGGAAGGATGATACTTATAGGAGAATCTTAAGGAAATAAATGACTTAGTCCTTTCCACCAATGATATCATAAGGGAATATGTGACTCATTCATTTCCACCAATAATATCTTAACACAACTTGTATGCTATAATATCTTTACCCAGAAACCCACCACTGGGAAAAACTGGGGGTCATTACTCCGACTAGGCAATCCACTAACAAGAAGAAATAGTTACAGAGATCAAGATATAAATCTCAAGTTTCCTAATTCTATAAAGAAGCAGTTATACCTCTCCAAGCTCTTTTCTTCTTCTCAGCAATGTTGCTTGCAACTAGTCAATCATGACAATGGCAGCTTCATCCTTCAGCTAAATCATATCATGGCACTAGTAGCACATCACTACTCAAAGAAATGCAGTGATGAAATGTTGATTTAAGAAAGGATTAATTTTCTCAAGAAACCATTCTAGGAGAAAATCAATCTTAAAATCTAAACTCTAGATCTAGAATGATATATATGATTTAGGACCTCTAGATGCAGATATAGTGATCACAAGCAGATTTTATGAAAAACAGGTTTTTCTAAGGTAAGCACATAGAAAAGCACAGAGAAAATATTGAGCCTTCAAACTTTCCAAAAGTGCAAGGTATTTGTTGTGAAGTGACGGCACCTTAAAAATTTGCCTCCTTTTATCAAGTAGTATGTTTCTACTAATTTTGTTTCAATTAAGTGCTCAAGTAATATAGGGATGGAATCAATATTTTTGAAGGCTTGAATGCAATCCATATCAATCTTATAACATCCCAATAGCTGATTTAAAGTATGCAACTCAATTGTAGTGAAATCTAAAAAGTAAAATTTCTCAGTAAGAGTACATATATCACCAATGTTAAATCGCTTGAAAGCATCACGAGGATCTAATGCTCAACTAAGAGAAAGGAGTTCCACAGTCTCATTTGGAAATCTAGTATTTAACTCCCTAAACTGATAATATATTACCTTATTAAATACATCAATATGATAATAATGCTCAGTTGTGATACAATCTCTTTGTTGACAAGAACAGCGAGTGCTTGTTGTATGACGGGCAGACATATCAGGCATATTAATCTCATGTTCTTCACAAAAAGATTGCACACTCTGTATAAAATCATTCCAACCATTATTTCTCAACTCATCAAGCTCCATTTTGGTACTTGAAACCAAATTCAAAGCGTTTACAATGTCTTGGGATTTTCTTTGAAGTTCTTGACAAAGAAAATTAGTGAATCTCATAGTTTTGTCCAACAATTTTAAGGCAAAAACAACGTCAAAAGATAACATAGATATTTTAATACCTTCTGCTTCGCCATGAAATTGTGAGGTAGGTCCATTATGACTGATATCCTTTAGAAGTGTCGTGGTTGCACCAAATAAATCAATCAAACTCCTAATAGAATTAAAATGTGACCCCCAACGAGTACTTCCAGGTCGTTGCAAACAACGAATTTGATTAGCCCCTTTACCAGTCCCAAGTCTTCCAACAGCTAGTAATTCTTCAATTTCAGTTTGTCAGGTTAATTTTAACTCAGAATAGCGTTTGGCAGAAGCACCAACAAAATTCATAATGTTATTCAACATTGAAAAAAATCTCCAAACGAGTCCTACCTCTTTAGCTGCACCATTTAAAGCTAATTGGAAACGATGAGCAAAGCAATATATATAATATGCATATGGACAATCATTGAGAAATAATGCTTGTAAGCCATTCCATTCACCACACATATTGCTAGCACCATCATATCCTTGACCACGTATATTGCTCACTAAAAGATTATGATTGCCAAGAACTTTACAAATATCACTTTTAAGAGTTGAGGAGTTATAAACACTCACAATATCAAAAAACCTTTCTCGAATATGCCCATCACAACCAACAAACCTTATGATAATAGTCATTTGTTCATTCTTAGAGTCATCTAGTACTTCATCAACAAGAGTACAAAATTTCCTATCTTCCCCAATTTCATCGCGTATCCTCTTCCTCACTTTGGTAGAATAGATACTTAGGATCTCCTTTTGTATCTTATTTGAAATATATTGGGCATTTAAGAGGGCCTTTTGTAACACAACTTTTTCAATGTTTACATTCATTCTTGCAAATGCCTTCACCAACTCAATGAAATTGCCTCGATTAGAGTCACAAGATTCATCATCACCTCTAAAAGCCATTCCTTGATATTGTGGTTGTAAGCCTCAACTGATTTTTTGCAACTTCATATGGGGTTTGCACTGCTCTGTCAATATTGTGATTCGGGTATTTTAAATCCATCCACTTTTGCATAGCAAAATGATGTGGTGAATTTATATTGTCTACATGAATAAGGAAAACACACTATTTTCCATCAACTCTTCTCCAACTTCTAAATCCCTCTACAGGGAATGCCTTATATAAGTAATCAATGTCAAAAAGAAATCATTGAAAGCAAAACACTTTATCTTTATGAACACTATAGTCAAGCCAATGGTATTGCTTATACCAACTACCAACAAATCGACACTTTTGTTTCCCTTCTAAGTGTGAGGGAAATTCCTTTAATGTGGTTGACATGGTCCTAAGAGAATATATGCTTTTCGAACATTATCACGTTCATTAGGTGGATATGTGTCTATTTGAGGACGTAATCCAGGATCACACTCGAGAGAATTGGTATTAACTTCTTGATGAGACTAGACTCTTACATTTTCATCTTCAATTCTTTGAGGTTGAGAAGGAGGTTGCTCCTCACAAACTGGAGGAGACAAAGAAGGACCTGAAGGCATGCTAGTTGATGATTCATCATTGTTTCTCTTAAAAAATCTTGAATAGTCCTTGATCTCTTAACATTACAATGTTGACTAGACATTATAAAGTATAACCTATTGAATAATATATAGAAGACAAAAATTTCAATAAAAATGTTACATACTTAAATAGTTAAATATCTAATTAAAATCCCTAACTGACAATTGATAAACCTTAATTGTAAATCCCTAATTGATGATAATTCATAAACCCTAAATAATCCCCAAAATTTCAAAAGAAAAGAAGATGAAGAATGGATGATTACCTTAGTTTGCTTTAATTAAGTCTAGAGGGATAGGACATGCATAACTTTCCCTTTGTCGAAGAGCAGGAGTTAGCCGCTAGCGGATGGTCTACTACTGCGCAAGAGAAAGAGGGAATTACTTTTCTTTTTCTTTTTCTTTTTTTGAAAAGGGGAGAGGGAATGTCTGTGGTTAGTTAGCCTAGTGGGAGTCTAATGTTTTTTACGTGGGGTGTGGGGTTTAGTTCTTTTTTTTTTAATTTGTTGGTCAGCCTAGTCCTAGCGGGATTAGTTAGTAATATTTTATTTAGGTGGTCAGCCAAGTCCTAGTGGGATTAGTTAATAATATTTTATTTGGGTGACCCAGGCTAGAGTATTAATGAAGTTTGAAAAAAACAAGTTGCCTGGGCTTTAGCCCAGGTTACCATGATGGTAGGATCGTCCTTGCATAAATGCAACCTCACGGCCTTCACAAAGAAAAGCACAAAGAAAATATTGAGCCTTCAACCTTTCCAAAAGTACATGGTATTTTTTGTGAAGTGACGGCACCTTAAAAATTTGCCTCCTTATAGCAAAGTGAGTAAAAGGCAGCTCTAGAATAAAAACTACATTTGTGAGCAATGTATGGACTATCAATTAAGACATCAACCTTAAACTAATCTAAATCCTTTTGAGCAAGCTTATTACAAGAAATTGTACACATGTCAAGGAAACTTAAATATCTTTCACCGATAATTTCATTTTTTTTTTTGGACTAGGGATATTTTGGCAAAAATTGTTAGAAAGTGATTGCAAAGCTTAAATATCTGTCCACCACTTCTTAACATTTTGGTGCCTTTTCCAACTGAGCTATATGTTAACTTGCTATATTCCTCCTTTCTTGTTCTATTTATACACACATACTTGATATGACAACAATTCTTTACTCTCCTCCACCTGCGCTACATCAATGCCCTTGTCAAGTTTGTATCTGTATTATATTTATACTACTTTTTTTATTTAAAGAGAAAAGCATATGGACTTAATTACTCGATCAAAGAAATTATCATATATATATTTTTTATAAATAAATTTATGTATATTGTTAATATTTTTACTATAGAAATCCTTTTTATTGCTAAATTTATACATATACTATATAAATCCCTTTTATTTATTATTGTCATATATGTTTACATTTGTTACTCTACACATGTGTTACTCTAACCTACATAATAGTATATAAACCCCTTTTATTACTTGCCTATTATTCATTTTTTAAGTTACTGCATTTGTTAGCTCGCACTATACTCAACTTAAATCACTTAAACCCATTATACAATGTATTTTTCTTCAATTTTTGTGTATCAAAACAAAAGATAATTGATTAAATGAACATCTTCTAAAGTTTTATTAAAAATTTCATGTTTTTCTAACAATTTTCATAGTTTTTATTTAAATTTTACCGATATAAACATTTTGTCTATATTTGCATTGATATTTCCATGTTTTTGGACCACGATATTTCCGAAACCTTCGATATTTAATACCTTGATTACAACCTTACAATACACGTGGAGGCTGCAAGAATGGTGCCACCTCCACCTAAGGTAATAATTTCAGCCTAGACCTAATATTTAATAAATATAGATCTTCAAAATAAATATTAAATAATGAATATTTCTTTAAATTAATAATATATATTGTAAAAAAAAAAAAATTCAAATAGACACAACCCATAACCACACAAAACAAAAAACCTTAGATCTAGACATAAACCACTACCCACTAGTACACTAGTGGAGCCACCCTCACAGATCCACCACCACCATCAATGAGGAGTAACCAATAACAAGAAAATCCAAAGATTTAGAGAATGGGGGTGAACAAGCCACCTGCACATAAGTATTCCCATAATCCAAGAAGCTAGTGCATTCTGCACTTCAAAAGCATTCCCAAACTACCGAGGAAGATCAACGGAAGCGACACCTGTGGAGTTGAGGAGCAAAGGATAGTGCTCGAGATCCGACATCGAGACGAAGTCGTAGATTATAAGGGAGAGTGTCGTGGAGTAGACAATATATCCATTTCATAGCTCTAAGAGAACTTACCCATGTACGGTGTGGAGAAGCTGACCACAAACAATAAGAAAAACAAAAGAAACTATCACAAGGGAGAGAATGAGCTCTCACATAAGAGAGAGAAAATTCTCACAAAAGGAGAGAGCAAAAGTGAAAGCAACATTGCAGGAAATAAAGGGGATGAGAGGAAGAAAGTAGAGGAGAAGAGGAGAGGTGAGCGAAGGAGGACTTATGTGAAGAGAATATTGTGGGAATGGTGTTGTGTAAAGATTTCTAAAAACTCTACAACCAAACTTTGAGAGTATAAATCACCTAGAATTTCATATCTAATATGAAATCAAAGTAAGAGTGGAAGCATTAAATAAACTAGGGATTCATGCAAGCTCATTTGGTCCCAATCTTTATAAGTCTATGAAAGTGTGCACCAAAGACTCTCTAAATCCTATTTGAGAGAAAGATAATATGTTCATACCCTTGGAGCGAATCTTGAAACCAAGAATGGTGTTCAAGTAGAGGGAGTGGTCCCTTTGTTGTTAGCTCTCTCTTTGATGTTGATTCTCCACCTTGTAGCTCTCCAAATAGGTACAAAGATATGCACCTCCCCAAAGCTCTTCACCAAGGATTGAATGGGATGAGAGAATGAGTAGACAACAAGTGAAGAGTGGTGCTAGCACCTTCACTTGATGTGATAGATTCAAGGGGTTAAAGAGAGAGAGCTTGATGTTTTCTCTCTTCCAATGTCACCAACTTGAAAAACTCTTGGATGATAGGATTCCATAGCTACACACTTATAGGATCAAAAATGTTACAAGAGTGACAAAAATGCCCCCAAGCCCTAGTGTAGCCACACCCCTTTTTTGTGTGTCATCTTTTGCTATCTTGGTCTAACACATTAATCCTATAATGTGTCACATATGTGCCTAAGTCCATATAGTCAAATCCCTTTTTGAATTTCCAAGTCATATGGGACCTTTAATTAAAGTTTCATAACTTTAATTGAATAATTAAATTAATCTAATCAATTTAATTACTCTAGTGACTTAACTAATTTAATCACTCACTTGTCTAATGAATGTTGGTCCCGGTCATCCTTAGTTGACTGTGTCAAGTGTTGGGTCAATCATTTGACCTTTGACCTTTGACTTTTGACTTTGACCTTTGACTTTCACATTGACTTTGACCAAGTCACAAAATCATTCATTCTCTTCATAATTTTCCAATCGATTCCTTTTCGGAGTGCGATCTTATAGGTTCTAATTAGCGAGACAGTGGGTATGAATGATTCACTCTGAATCAAGTGTGAATTGTATCCCTCCATACAATTCTCCATATTGGCGAAGACTAATTATAATTAGTCCTTATAGGGCTTTCACAAGCCATGAGTGACACTTAGCAGTATGTCATGGCTACCCAAGCTAAAAAGAATTCATTTAGAGAACCTATTCAACTTGTGATTACAATGCAATTCGATCCTTCTCTAATTCAATACTCTATGTCATATTATCAGGATATGGTAAACTTGTGTCAAAATCCCTAATATGACATCTCTTGATTATATGATTCAATTTAATGAAATTGCAAACGTTCTTGTTTCAATTTCCATCCAATACTTTGGCCAAAGATTCACGAATCATATCTTTAGAGTATTCTCTCTTCTTACTAAGAGCAGAGATTTCTTGTTGTACATTCACTTGTCTTTGCGTACACGATGAGAATCCTGAGGAACACCTTTAAGTCACATCATTTTGATACGACTGTATAGTGCTCTCAAAGAGAAACAACATATACACAAGACAACTGTGATGTCTCAGGTCTAAGGATTAATTTGCATTATCACAACTTAGAATTCTTTATTTAACACTTGTGAGTAAGACTTCCATACAAGAATTCTAGAGTTGACCGCGTTCAGTGGACTCCATCTTCTATAGAGCACCTACACATCTGTCTCAGTGTCTCTACACAAATGACTTGATGTACGTGGTTCACCCGAATAATGGGCTACATTCACAGAGAAGTATGTTCTCATTACGATAATGTGTGTATACATTGCACATAGGGTTAGACCCAAGGGGAAGAGAAAGAATGTCGAAGGCTGAAGTAAGGAAAGCTGGAGGCTGAAGGTTGGGGATCTGGCTGAAGGCCAATGATCTGTGGGCTTGTAAATGGGCTCATGGATAAGCCCATGAGGACTAGTGAGCCATACGGAGCCCTAGTAGACCGCCCAACTCTCTCCTTTTCTTGAAGGGAAAAGGTCTCCTTTTATAAGTAAGGAGGAGTCCCCTCTTCTTGCATTTTGTCGATGTGGGACTCTCTTCCCCTTGCTTGGATTGGCTTGGGAGTATTTGGCCAAATATTGTACAAACAGGAGTCCCCCAAGTTCTCGATTAAGGAGTTACTTCTTGATTGGGGACTTGTAGTCTTCAATGCACTGGCTGAGCAATACTTCAACGTTTTCTTTACTTTCTCTTATATGCAACATGAGTTGTTGAGCCAGTTGTCAGTACCTGCCAATTACCAAAGGTAAAGGTACTGAATAAAGCACCGAATAGCAGTTGTTGAAGGGCACGAAGCCTAGTCGCATGACGACTGCTGAAGGCATGCATTGGCGTAGCTGCTGTAGGTGCTGCTATAAGTGTGATGTTTGACATGGGTGCCGTTCAGCAGGTGACATAGGTGCCGGAAAAGAGATGATCTCCAAAGGTGTCGTTCGACGTGTGGCCTTGGTGCCGTAAGAGAGAAGTGTCTCCAGAAGTATCGTTCGGCTTGTGGCCGTGGCGCCGTAAGGGAGAAGATTCTTCATAAGGTGCCGTTCGGCATGTAGCTTTGGCGCTGGAATGAAGAGATGTCTCCTGGAAGATGTCGTTTGACATGGCCTTGAGAAGAGGCGTTGGAGAAGTGTCACTCGTGGGGTGCTGTTTGGCAACGCAGTGTTGCTGTAAGCTGGAAGCTGATGCCGTAAACATGGGAGTTGATACTGTAATCTTAGGAGTTGCTGCCGTAAGCTTTAGGATATGTGGAACTTTGGGAGCTGCCATAAGCTTTGGGAGGATGCTATAAGCTTGGGTGTTGATGCCATTGGAGCCTTGGGAGCTGCCGTAAGCTTGGGGGTTGATGTTGTAAGCTTAGGAGCTGCTGTCGTAAGCTTGGGAGCTGCGTAAGCTTGGGAGGCATGTGTATGGAGCTGCCGTATGGAGGCTTCCTTAAGTGCTGAACCTGCCAATGGAAAAGCTGTAGAAATTAGAAAAGGCAAAATGATATACTCACATAATTTTGGAGCGCATAATGATGATTGGGGGATGCCAAAGGCATCGAGCGCGCCGAATCATCTGAGAATACTGAAGGCAGACGTCGAATCATTGGAGAGATGCTGAGGGCTTTGCACGCGTTGAATGATGTGGGGCTACTGAAGGTAGATGCCGAATCATTGGGGGATACAAAGACATCGCACGCATCAAATGATGTAAAGATGCTGAAGGCAGAGCCTGAATCATTGGAGGATGTGAAGACATCGCACGCGCCGAATGATGTAAGGGTGTCGAAGGCAGAGGTCGAATCATTGAGGGGATATGAAGACATCGCACGCGTCGAATGATGTAAGGGAGCCAAAGGCATAGGCCGAATCATTGGGCGAATATTGGGGGATGTGAAGACATCGCACGCGCTGAATGATGTAAGGGTGCCGAAGGCAGAGGCCGAATCATTGGGGAATATGAAGACATCGCACGCGCCGAATGATGTAAGGGTGTCGAAGGCAGAGGCCGAATCATTGGGGGGATGTGAAGACATCGCACGTGCGGAATGATGTAAGGGTGCCGAAGGTAGAGGCCGAATCATTGGGTTGATGTGAAGACATCGCACGCGCCGAATGTTGTAAGGGTGCTGAAGCCGATTGTAGGAGGTGCCGAGGGCAGCGCTCACAAAGGTGTCGAGGGCACTAAATGTAAGAGTGCTGAGGGGCACTTGTTGTAGGGTGCCAAGGGCACTCGAGAAGGAGAATGACATTGCCTTTTGTGTCGCTTCCCACATACGGAACCAATCTGTTGGCGCTAAAAACTAAACGGGTAGTAATTAGACCAACTTAAAGATGAGATGGATGTTGAAGGTGAGGACCCTCAGTATGAGAGAGCATTCGGTAAATAAATAGACATGCATACAGAAAACAAATGTACGTGGTTCACCCGAATAATGGGCTACGTCCACGGAGAAGTATGTTCTCATTACGATAATATGTGTATACATTGCACATAGGGTTAAACCCAAGGGGAAGAGAAAGAATGCCAAAGGCTGAATGCTAGGGATCTGGCTGAAGGCCAATAATATGTTGGCTTGTAAATGGGCTCATGGGTAAGTCCATGAGGACTAGTGAGCCATACGGAGCCCCAGTAGCCCGCCCAACTCTCTCCCTTTCTTGAAGGGAAAAGGTCTCCTTTTATAAGTAAGGAGGAGTCCCCTCTTCTTGCATTTTGTCGATGTGGGACTCTCCTCCCCTTATTTGGATTGGCTTGGGAGTATTTGGCCAAATATTGTACAAACACTAGTCATAGAATTATTTAATTGGGTGTTCACGATCCGAAAAAACTGGGATGCATTATATCTTCGCAATTAGAATGGATGACTTGTCTTAAGTCATTCGTGGGGGGACACTAAGATAAGTATATAGGTGCTCACTAGAGAGTGAGTACAACACAATCCATAAATAGACGTTGTGTGAAAGTCTTCCTACATGTCAATCCTTAAACCTGAGGCACTATTGTTGCCTTGTGAATACGTCGTTGATGTTAGACTTTGTCGTATAATCAAACTCAATCCAGGACTTGACTTAAGACATTGTCACGGTCCTTGACTGACTCATGATGACATGTGAGTGTACAACAAGGCATCTCTTAGTAAAGAAAGAATAATCTAAAATGTGATTCGAGAATCTCTGGACATAGAATTGAGTTTGATTGAGAAATATGTTCCTAATCACACCCAAGTGAATCCTATAAGTCATAGAAATTTACATTACAGATTTGATATGAATTCCTTAATATGTGACTAAAGACTATTGGGAAAAGAGATAAGGATTGTATTGCATTGTCATTATAATTGAATATGTTATCCATCTTATTTTAGCTTGAGTAGCTTTGACATACTGTTATGTATCATTTATGACTTTGTGAAAATATACCGTAATTAGGTCATCATAAAGGCAAGAATTAAAAAGAGTTTTAATTCACAAATTAGTTTAATATCCATTTTTGTTGTAAGTCCTCATTTTAATCCTCAAATTCTCAAATTAATCAATGTGATCTTTTGGTCTAGATTGTCCTTGATGTCACATTAAGACAAAATTTTCGTTAAAATTGGTCACGAGTCATCGCATGACCAACTTTATAGATATATTATAATCAAAATATAACTCATTTAGTCCTAAAACCCACGTTTTTGCTCAATATTATCATATACTCTTCAATTAGGGTTTCACATTTAGGTTCCATCAAGAAAATCATATAGCAAATTGCAAACTGACATGTGGATCATAAGATGAAGGACCAAATTGATTGATTTGAAAGTTTAATTTGAAAATTGAAGGACTGAAATGAAGAATTTTGAAAAATTTAAGGATCTTTCGTGATAAAACCCTTTTTTTACAGCAGTAAAGTAAAACCTCAGCTGGTAAAGTAAAAATTACGTTTAATTGAATGACAGATTAGGGCTTAGATACTCCTACGCAGAACTCGAACTCCCAGTACCCAGCAACAATGGCGGAATGGGTTTGCAGAGCCCTTCGAGACGGTGCGTTGGAGGGAGAGCATGCACCCGCTCTCACAATCAAGGACTCTATAGCAACACCTCTGGGCTTCGACGCCTTCTGCCACGTTCTCTCCCAGCTCTCCACCAACATTGCAGCCGAAAAATCTCAGTCGCGGTCAGTTTGCCTCTCCCGAAACAACTCCATTTCGTAGATTAAAACGTGTAATTCTCAGTTTGTAGATTATTTTAATTAAATTCTCTTTGCTATTGATTTAATTTGTAGAGCTCTGGTGCTCGTCGCGTTTTCTCGGAGTCCGTCATATTATGTAGACTTGTTGAAGAGGAGAGGACTCGATATTTCTTCTTCTCAGCAGTGGTAACGATAGCCTTCTTTTAAATTTCCGTGCTTTCCACTCTGTTTGGTTGTTGAGAAAATTGGAAAAGAAAAAAAATCAGAAAGTAAAGGAATTTAAAAAATAATGATAGATTTTTCCTCTACAAAACATGACCAAACATTGGTTTTATTGTTTTAATCTCAGAAACCGGAACTAAGCATTCATTTGTTGTGCCAATATGCCTGTTTGAGAAATTTGGCAGTGCTTTAAGCTGAAAGTAATACACGTTACACAATGAATAAACACACATAGATAATGTATATAATTCGTGGGGACCTCTGGACTGAACTAGCATTACAGGATTCGGATTTTGGATTGTTACACGGATCCTCTTGGTTGGAGAGAGAGGCTCATGGAGTGTGGAAGTGCTAAAAATCTCTCTCATGAAGCTTCCAACTTAGCTAGTACTTGCAGGAATGTGAAGGATGTGGACAAGTTGTTCTCTTCAGTTATTTCTCTTGGAAAAGGTATTATTGGTTCTACTTGTACTGACTTACATGCATTGGCAGATTTTGTTTTCGTAGTAAGATGCCTGTTTGACCATGTAAGCATTCACATAATTCTAGTATTATTGTAATTGTGGATTTCTTTTTGATTGTATGCTTGCAGGATTGGTTGGACAAGGGAAAGTTCGTTTCAGTGTTGCAATAGACTCGGTAATTATGCATCCTGTGATTGTATATGTATGATATTTGAAATATTCCAGGGTCAATGCTAGTACTTTGAGGTTGAAGGTAGGTTTAAGTTTTCCTGCTGGTGCAGTGTGGCAAGGCTGAACTGTGATTTCTGCCATAGTTTGATTTGTTTGTGTGTGATGTGTGGAAACTTTCTATTGAGTTAAAACACTTGCCAGAGACAAGAAATTTGCATTGTAACTCTTTTGTTGTCCTGTCTATGGTTGGAGCTTGGAAACTCCTTCAAGGTTTCAACAAAAATTTCAGCAGAAATTTTGATGAGTGCGCTCAGCTCAGCCGTAGAGATTGAACACCTTATGAGACTTAGTATTGAGGTTGAAGGAAGGTTTAAGTTTGCCTGCTGGTGCAGTGTGGCAAGGCTGTACTGTAATTTTCTACTGTAGTTTGATTTGTTTGTGTGTGATGTTTGGAAACTTCCTATTGAGTTAAAGGACTTTCCAGTGACAAGAAATTTGCATTGTAACTCTCTAAGAATCCTGTCTATGTTTGGGGCTTAGAAACTTCCTTCTGGGTTTCACCTTTCAACAAATATTTCAGTACAAATTTCGATGGTGTGCTCGGTTCAGCCATAGAGATTAAACACCTTAAGGAACTTAGTATGTTTGTTGTTTTATGAGAAAATTATTGAATATGTGAGCTGCTTTTATTGGGGCCATTTTCCGAAATGGCTAACCACAATTTGTTTTGAATGCCTTAGTTTACTGAGGAGGACGTCAATTGCTTTCGATGTCACAGTAGAAAGTATGCACTTCTATGGTACTCTTTTGTCTCATCTTTAGACAAGCAGGCAACTGTGGTGCCTTCTTGATGCACTGCTCTCAGTTCTTATCCATAAGATGTCTTCACAGAGCATGCTTAATGTTTAAAAAATATTTGACAGGACACTGGGTTTCATCTTTGCATGGTATAGATGTTCCATAGTTTTACTGTGAGAGTATTTGAACTTAGTCTGAAAAACTAATTATAGTAATTCTTTTAGAGATAAGCTAAAAATGGAAACTGCAATCATCTCAAATTGTTCGAATTTGTTTAAGGTTCAAATATTACAAAACCAGAATTTTTGTTTTTTTTTGTTTTACGTTATTATATTTGTTTGTATATTGCAAGCTATGAAGAAATTTGTCTTACAATATTCTTTTTACATATAAAAATCATGAACAATTTGATTTAATGATTTGTGATAGTTCAATACCTGTTTTCCTCTTCTTGTTGTTGATGATAAGAAGTTATATTAAATTTTTAATTTACATTACTACCAGATTTGGGGTGATTAATGCACTTACGTAGTCCCATTTTCTTTTTCCCTTCTTCTTTCCTATTTTTTTGGCAAAGAAAGTCCATAATTTTATTTGAAATAGGTGTTTAGTTTAGAATAGCCAGTCTTACAACCTCTCAACCATACAAACGTTGGATGATTATTGATGTAATGTATGGTTTCCTCTCTTGAACTACACTTCCCTGAACTGGGAAACAAAACCCTTTCCTTATATAACTGATGTGCATCAGCACATTGTTGCATTTGCATGAGTAAAAGCCTGCTAATGCCCTAAAGTTTATTCATACTGACTATTTCTCAAGTGGATAAGGAGATTTTTTGTTTTTTGTTTTGCTTAATGTCTATGTTGGAAAGTAGGTCCTGTGAGGATATGTTTATTTTTGCCCACCTTTGGAAATTCCACTTATGGTTACTTCTGGTGTTTCTGTCTCTCCCTCCCTCCCTTTCTCACTCATTTCTTTTTTGCTGGTTTCTTTTCAAATTTTCAGGTAAATGAAATGTTAAGACATGCATCTTTGTCATCAGTTGCTGGCCTTTTGAGCAACCTTCGTTGCTGTGGTATATAAACTTTACTAGCTCCTCAATCTTTTTCCCATAAAAATTGATTGTTTTCGTCTAGGCTTTCAATATATATGTTTTCTAGTCATTTGCTATTTCTATAAGTTTAGTGCACACTTAATCTCTTTTGCCCTGAGCTTTTAGCTGCTATCATAAAATCCGTGTAATATAAACCTTTTGGATGATGTAATATATACTTTTGGAAATTCAATGTAAAATGGTGCATGCCTCATTTTGGAAGTTAATGAAGTGTATGGTTTACTTATTGCACATATTCAACTTTTGGAGGCTGCAAATTCACTTTATCTTATGGTTGCAGATCACATTTCAAGTATCTTTTGGTTTCTTCATGCGGATCTTTGTGAAGAAAAGGTCACTGCTGTTATTGAATATATGTCCTCTATGGTGGCCAGCATAGAACCACTAATCCCGTTTGCAAATCGACAAAGAGGTATCTCAGAGAATCTTTCTTTAGTTGAACGGAATTTTACAAAAGGGAAATTTCATGTCCGATGCAAACGTAGAAATGGACGTGTACGAGTGATGGTGATCTCTCTCTCTCTCTCTCTCTCTCTCTCTCTTTGAAATTCTTTTACTGATCTGGAAAGTTGGTAAACTAATACAAGTCCCTGAAACTTGTATTCAGTTTGAAGAGATTCACATTGGGCAGTCAGGCATCGACTTCACCTCCCCTTCATTTGAAGATGGATTAGTCAATCAAGTCAATCAAGGCCTTTTGCCGAAGGTCAACTGTTTAACCTTATCTTAAACTCAAATTATCCAGGAGAACACACTTTCTTATTTGGAATTAAGCCTTTCTTTTAATTGATTCTTTTCAGTTTTATTATATGGTGATATTCTAAATTGCTGACTGAGTCTATTCTGATACAATTGGATGATTACTGAATCATTAATGACTTCTGCATAACACATAACTGGACGTTATGCAGACACATGGACATAAACAAATGTACACTAGTGAATAAGTTTTATTGTGCACACAGATAATAAAGTTGTCTAAACTCTCTGTATGAGTTTTATTTTTATTTTAAAAACTGTTCTTCTCTACAGGTGCAATTCAATCTACAACTGTCAGAGAAAGAGCGAAATGATAGGGCCAAAGTTGTGCTTCCGTTTGAACACCAAGGTATGAAACCATGGATGGATATAAGTGGTTTGGTCTTATACCTTATATCAAAAATAAAAAAGGGTTACATTATTTGATCTCTTCCCTTTTATCTGCATGATTGTGATGCTCCAAAAACAAACTTTTTGACTTTTTCTTGCAGGAAATGGTAAACCTGTAGAAATTTATGATGGTCGAAAATCTCTGATGGATAGCAAATATGAGGCAGCACCTGTTTCAACTGGGAATTCAAAAATTAATGATGAGTCTAGCAAGGGTGAAATAATATATTTTCGTGATTCAGACGATGAGATGCCAGATTCTGATGAGGATCCTGATGATGATTTGGACATATAGTGGTTTTCCTCCTTCAGAGAGAGTACTGGAAAATGGTAATTTATTTTCTCCATGCCAGTCAATTGAACATACCTTCTAGATGCACTGACGTATAACTGACAATTAAGACAAACTTTATTCACTTTCAGTCTAACAGTATTGGTAATGAAACTGATAAGTCTATATGAGTTGGATCTGACATTTCATAATAAATAGTGATAATAATACTTATTGCAACTTTTCTGAAATTAGGTTCTCTTAAGATTCCCACTTTTCTTTATTGTTTGCCCTTGTTCAGTTGTTTGTGTGTGTTCTGTGCTCATCTGAGCTTCGGTTATTGATTTTTGAATCAATATAGATTCTTGCAGGTTTGGTTGCCTATTGGTCATTCCAGGTATCATATATGTTCAATCAAGTGGGAGGACAATTGTTATAAACTTTCCTTGATTGAAGGATGGTTATGGGAGAAAGTCTGAGGTCCAGAAAGCTGGACATTGGAGTCCACTGACAAATATTAGAACTTAGCAGAAGCAAAAAGCATTTGTAGTACGAAAAAGATGGAAGCTTGTAAATTTTTTAGCGCTCACACCACTCGCTTCTGATTCTGTCTACAACAGGGATTTGGGCTGGAGGTCTCTCTCGTTCTCTCTTACTCAGATTTCAACCTTAGACAGTTTCATTCTGTCATTCCCTTGTATATTATGGAAGGAACTGTTCAATTAGTTGACTAGCTTTAGAGTAATATTTTGAGGGGAGAAAATATGCCTCTGGTGAATTGGAGAATGTATCTTGTCCTCAAAATCTTAAGTTGGTGTGTTGTGTGCTCTAATGTTTCATTAACTTCTTCGGTACTGTGGTTCCTCTCCTTGCCTTTTGAAAATCTTGCATTCTGCTGTTTGCTTTGTCTATCATTCTGGTTATTAGTCTCAAACTGAGGCTGAGGGCATCTATGGCCGATCCGAACTTTTTCGTCAAGTAGTTTGCTCTTTGGGTTTGATGTGAGGACACATCAGTTCCCTCAGCGACGGCCATGCACAGTTTTGGGGGTGGGGGCCTTGGTTAACTGGTAGATCAATGCATCAAGTGTGACACTTCTCACACTTGCATTGTGTTGCACTTCTTTGCCGTACCTTTCAGAAACTTCTTCGGCAAAAAGAACTAGGATGACTTTGTTTAGGAATCGCATCTTTTTATCCAAAATGCCATTCCAGTTACAACCCTAACATGTTTGTTCTAGAACATCCATTTGCAATGTGCACATTACACGTGTGCCAAGAAGCCATGTGCAATTGAGCTACGCGTAAAATAAAAGCACTCAATATTAGCACGTGGGTTTTTAAAAAAAAATTTGGTTTATTTGTGATTGTCCGAGAACAATAAGAAAACAATTTAATAATGATAAAAAAAAGGGAAATGGAATTAAAATTAAAGCTGTATAACAATTAAATATAACATATTAAACATAAAATAAGGTCGATTAAACTGACTTGAAAGGGTGATATCTAGCGAATTGTCGTGTGTTATTTACTTTCAACGGAAGTTAGGGCAATTTGTTAGAAATACGAATTTGACTTATATTAGAGTATCCCCAAAGGGAGCTCAACCACTATGGAGCTCTAACATATAGAAATTAAAAATTAAAAATCCCCCCATGAGAAAGTCGAAGCGCAAGTGAGCTCAACCCAGCGCACTTGGGATTTTCAATTCGCCCATCCTACCGCTTACCTTTTTAACATCGGTAATCCAACAGCTGAGATTTGAGCAAAACAAAGGGTGACCAACGACAAAAATTTATTTTATGTTTTTAAATTTCTGCAAGCCAATCTTGCTAGGTTTGGTTTTCCTAAGGATTAGTTAGGGGACAAAGTTTGGTTTTCCTAACATAAACTTACATTAAAAAAAAATTACACATAAATAAGATTACAACATGAAAAAGATATAGAGCCCCCCATTATGGGAAAGATATGTTTAAAGTTCAGAATATTCTATCGGAGCTCTAAATGAGGCTCCAAACACCAATTTTAGAGCCCCAAGTAAAGCCTAAGATTGAGAGTGCTCTTAGAAGTTTGATGCATCTTCAAATTCAGATAGATAAGGTATAACTAACATACATGAACAATCATGTCTTATTAAAATTAATTTTGAATGTAAATGATATAATTATCTAAATTTGTTTTAAAAATATATAAAGGCAAATTCAGAATTTCCTAGAACCCTAATGTCTTCTTGTTTATATTCCTTAAGCTTCATTAGGTTGTGATTTTTGTCCTTTTGGTCATGCTCATCTCTTCTTTGGGTCTTTGGGATCTAAGAACCCTAAACCCTAAAGTATTATAACTAGTTAATGTCTTGTAACGCATGCTTTAAGGGCATACTTATTGAGGTTGAAAGAAGTTTCATCTTACCTTATGCATGCTTAATCCACATGTGACTCAAACGTCTACAATAAAGGTTTATAATGATTTTGGTAGAAGTGTTTGTGTATATAAACCTTCACGTTGATAAATGTAAATGTAAACCAATGGAGGGTGTTAGGCCATCTCCAATAATGGGCTAAACCCACAAATTTAGCCCTTTCACACTCAAAAGTCAACTCCATCAGTGGGCTAAACCTGCTATGTCACTAGGCCAAATCCACTCAGTAGGCCAAAAAGGCCAAGTGCTGAGCCAAACTTGGGCTATTTCAGATGTGCTTACGTTAGCTAGCCGTTATTATAGTTTATTTTTTACAAAAAAATCCTAATATTTTTATTATTTTATAAAAAAAATTCATACATTATATATATATATATAAATACTAACCTCATGTCAACATAATTTTCCACATTCTTTTCATCATTCTCTCTAATTTATGACATTCTTTTCATTATTCCTTTTGGATACTATACTTACTCTTTTCATCTTTCTACTTAATTTCCCACAATTTTTTCATCCTTTACATATTATCTTTGTTCTTTTTTCATACAAAATTTGTCCCCTCTCATCTAAAATGTATTTTAAACAGGGTCTAAGTAGTACTTTAATTAAATTAACCAATATATTTAAAGAATATACTAAAAACCAATAAAATATTGAGCGGGCTATGATTTAGCCATGCGTTGCTGAAGATGATAAAAATATAACCCATCACTATTCCTTAAAAAAACTATAAATGGTGAGCTAAATTTAATGGGTGTGCTATGTTTAGCCATGCATTGGTGGAGATGGCCTTAGTTGGATTGGCCCAAACTTTTGATTTGTTCCCAAGTGGTCCCTAGTTCAAACCCCTATGATACCCGAGTGTGTGAGTTCACCTCCCCAAACTTTGTCAAAAATAAAATGAAGACGAATGTAAATGTACAGTTAAGTATCAATATATGAAATTAGAGAGAAGTTGCTAATATTACAACATTGAAAACACAAAAACACTCCAAAAATATCAGATATCGGGTTCTGTTTGCACTTACACGGAAGGAGTCTATCTCATGAATGCTAATTACATTTATGTTTCCTAATTTGCATATTTTGAGTGTGTAGTGTTACTATTTCCACCATGACCCACATAAGATCTCTACATACAATGCAAACCACTTGTTAGGAATTGTTGATCAAATACAATTGTCTCATATTGGAAAATTCCATATTGAGGCCTTTTGAGATAAAATTGTACATCTAGATGGATAAAATGGGCCTGATTAATCTTGATGAACCTAGATGGAATTGGACCAAAAAAAAGAAGAAAAAGTAATGAATCTAAAATCAGGAAAAAGAAATAAACTGTGTTTAACCTTGTATTAGTTTAAGTGACACAAATTTTAAATTTGATCCTCACTCAGGAAAACAAGAAATAAACTGTGTTTAACCTTGTATTAGTTTAAGTGACACAAATTTTAAATTTGATCCTCACTCAGCAAAAAAGTCAATGTGTTAAAACCTATAAGAATTTTTTTTAAAATTTTATTCTATCGGGAAACCTATAAGAAATATATGGGGTGAGATTTTTCGTTGAAAATGTCATTTTGAGCTCTCCATATGTGTCTTCTTCACCTCCATTCTTTCACCCACTTAAGACTCCACCACAGAACCACCAGAGCTCTCAAATATTCCAACTACGGTTAGAGAGAGAGAGAGAGAGAGAGAGAGAGAGAGAGAGAGAGTATTACAAATAAAAGGACTTGTATGAATCGCGTACGATGAACAAACGATCTCCCATGCTTAAAGGGTTCATCACCACAAGAGATGAACATAGTCTATTTGAAAAAGAAAAGCACAAAGGATTGTAAACGAAGCCATAACCAAGGAGCAAGAGCTTCAACGTCCCATAAGAGCCCCCAACATTCCCATACTTGATGTTGATATCGGAGCATTAACATGGAATATTGGGAGCCCTCGAGGGAAGTTGGAACCTTCTCCTTACAAATCTCATGAAAAACTTCACCAATCATCTCCAGCTAGTTTACACCAAGCTTCACTCGGGTTTATATAGAGAAGTTTGAAGTTGCTTTTGAAAATATAAAGGCTGATCGAATCCTATCTTTCACGAATATATAGCTGTATAGGTTTGTTTTAGGGTATTGTCTCAATCACAAATAGTTGAAGCTAACTAAACTAGGAAACATGCAAAAACTTTTTCACCTCTGACTTTGAGACAAATCATGGACATTGACTTTTTAGATCACTGAATAATATCATGGGTCGACTAATTCTCTCTCCCAAGGGTCAAGGAATTTTCTTTTACAACGCACAGACATCCATCGACAATTACAGGGAATGTCTACTGTTTAATTTGCCCATGTGAATTCAATCCTAATCAAATGATTAAAAAACATAACAAAGGAGCGCATTACGGCTTTCTTATCTGCCAATACATCCATCGAATCCATGAAATAATTTTTCCTTTACAGAGTTCATAACTAACCTTTAGTTTGTGAAGAATAAAATCTTTAACCAAAGAAATACCCCTTTTAATTTGTTCATTATAGTTTATTTAATCTATCTTCTCTTACATGCATATATACCTAACAGATATATTGTCCGTTTTAGCACTGACCGTATCTACTGAGGGAGACCGAGTATGCCTGACTATGCTAGAATTTATGCTTAATATATTATTCTTTTTTATTGGTTTAGTTATAATGTATCCATATCCTTCATTTACTTTCGAGTTTACGTTTCTTGTGATATTCTAAAGTTTTGTATTCGTTTTGTCTATATGCCCACCGCTTTCAGGAAAGCTTTCTACTCTCAAAATTGAAAGAGAAAGATCAAGTCCTTGAGTGTGCTAGGGTTCGTGTATTTACATATTCATATCATCGTCCAAACACCAATTTTAGAGCCCCAAATAGAGCCTAAGATTGAGAGTGCTCTTAGAAGTTTGATGCATCTTCAAATTCAGACATATAAGGTATAACTAACAGACATGAACAATCATGTCTTATTAAAATTAATTTTGAATGTTAAATGATATAATGATCTAAATTTGTTTTAAAAATATATAAAGGCAAATTCAGAATTTCCTAGAACCCTAATATCTTCTTGTTTATATCCAGCTTCATTAGGTTGTGAATTTTGTCCTTTTGGTCATGCTCATCTCTTCTTTTGGTCTTTGGGATCTAAAAACCCTAAACCCTAAAGTATTATAACTAGTTAATGTCTTGTAATGCATGCTTTAAGGACATATTTATTGATGTTGAAAGAAGTTTCATCTTACCTTATGCATGTTTAATCCACTTGTGACTCAAACGTCTACATTAAAGGTTTATAATGATTTTGGTAGAAGTATTTGTGTATATATAAACCTTCACGTTGATAAGATCTCTACTTACAATGCAAACCACTTGTTAGGAATTGTTGATAAAAAACAATTATCTGATCATATCGGAAAATTCTATATTGAGGCCTTTTGAGATAAAATTGCACATCTGGATGGATCGATGGGCCTGATTAATTTTGATAAACCTAGGTGGAATTTGACCAAAAAAATAAAAAAAGGACAAGAAATAAACTGCGTTTAACCTTGTATTAGTTTGAGTGACACAAATTTAAATTTGATCCTCATTCATCAAGCAAAAAGTCAATGTACGTTAATGAACCTATAAGAATTTTTAGCTCACGGACATTGACTTTTTAGATCATTGTAGTCAAAATTCTTGAGAATAAAAGGACTGATTAATATCATGGATCGACTAATTCCCTCTCCCAAGGGTCAAGGAATTTTTTTTTTACAACGCACACACATCCGTCGACTAATTACAGGGAATGTGTACTGTTTATACCTAACCTTCAATATTGAAGAATAAAATCTTTAACCTAGGTAGAAACATTAAGAAAAGTTGACAAAAGACATCTGTTAATCTTATAATAACATAAATATTCCCTCCAACTTAAGCAAGATTATTGGTGTCGTTTGGTTGAATAAAAATGGCAATTGTGAGTTACCATTTTAGGGTTAATTGCTATTCAGAACCCATTTCATCAATCATTTATATATATATATATATATGGTAATGCTTGCCTGTGAGTCTGTGACTCTGTCTGTGAGTAAGCAAAGCCTTGTCTTGTATGTATGTCCCATTGGGTCGTAGGCCATGCGACATGTGTTTCTGCTATCATTAACCAAACTATATATTTTGGGCACACACACGTGAATATATATATGCACCGTCACCTCAGAAGCACTCAGACTCAGATATAATGAATATTTATTTTCTACCTGTCTACCACAAATATTCAGAATTCTAGACAGACAGAGGGGGGCATTGCTTTGTTCGATCGAATATTGTGAATTCTTTGACATTGGTCCGCTGATTGACTCTGTGTAGTCTGTACATAAAACTCCTCCTAGGGTTGGGTTGGGTTGCTTTTTCTGTAATAAAAACCCCGACCATAACTTTTAAGTCTCTCTCTCTCCCCCCTTGTTTAGGCAAGGCAATGCATATATGCAATTATGCAACCAGCATAGAGTTTACTTCATTTTCACTCTTCATTTAATAGGGGAGGTACCCTTATCCTTATGTTTAAGGCACCATATATAATATTCAAGGTTAAATTGTTGGAAATTGGCAATCCGTAAATTAGTATTTAACAAGGGCATGATCTCTAGTTGAGCATATTTAACACTTTGCTTCAAATTCCTGTGCTTCATATAATTAAGGTGGATTAGATTCGCCGTCTACTTGCATTGATACCTCATTGTGTTGTCCAGTTTATTCCTCGCGTCGGATCACACGGTTTAGTCTTCGTGATGGGGGCCTCGAGTTTTGGATGGATGATGGGCCTCCCCCTAGCTCAAGGATTGTATTCAAGATGACTCTTCTGATTTGCATTTGGTTTCTTGATTGTCTTGTCATTCGAGTTTTGTCCTATGTGATTTTCTTCGGGAAGGTTTTAATAAGGCCACCTTAAACATTCCTGTTTTCCTTTGTATATTGGTTTTGAGTTTAATGGAAATCATTTTGCCCTTAAAAAATTAATGTGCGCCACACACATGTAGGGGAGTCACCCAAATACCTACATAATTAATACTTTTACTTATTTGAAATGTAGCCCACTCCCAACTGAACCTAGAATATTTGTCGTACATATATATTTGTATCAACCTTGTCAATGTGTTTTAATATGTATTTATCTATGGTGAAGTTTGTTCAGAAAGAAGTAATGGTCTGGTTTGGTATAAGACGATTTGAATTAGATTTTCATTTTCAGTGGCTGATTAAGTTGCTGTAAGTTTCCCTTTTACTTTTTGTTTTATGTTTTTTTTGATATGTCACTCAAACCTCATTTGAGAGGGAATAATCAATAAATTCAACACTGCTGATGATCTATAAATATTTAGAAACCCCAAGGTTTATTCACTCAAACCTCATCTTCAAATGTATAACTGACAGACATGAACAATCATGTCTAATTAAAATTAATTTTGAATGTTAAATGATATAATTATCTAAATTTATTTTAAAAATATATAAAGACAAATTCTGAATTTCCTAGAACCCCCTAATGTCTTCTTGTTTATATTTCTTAAGCTTCATTAGGTAGTTAATTTTGTCCTTTGGTCATGCTCATCTCTTCTTTGGGTCTTTGGGCTCTAAAAACCCTAAACCCTAAAGTATTTATTGTCTTGTAATGCATTGACTTGTAAACCCTATAACTAGTTATTGTCTTGTAATGCATTCCTAGTTAATACATGCTTTAAGGGAATATTTATTGAGGTTGGAAGAAGTTTCATCTTACCTTATGCATGCTTAATCCACATATGACTCAAACCTCTAAAGGTTTATAATGAGTTTAGTAGAAGTTTCTACATAATTTTCCACATTCTTTTCATCATTCTATCTAATTTCTGACATTCTTTTCATTCTTCCTTTTACATACTATTCTTACTGTTTTTCTCCTTGTACATAATTTTCAACAATTTTCCCATTTTTTACATATTATCATTCCTCTTTTTCATACAAAAATTGTCCCCCCTCATCTAAAGTATTTTAAATAGGGTCAAAGTAGTACTTTAATTAAATTAACCAATATATTTAAGGAATATACTAAAAATTAATAAAAATATTAAGGAGGCTATGATTTAGCCTTGCACTGCTGGATACGATAAAAATATAGCCCATCACTATTCCTTAAAAAACTATAAACGGTGGACTAAATTTTATGGGTGGTCTATGTTTAGCCTTGCATTGCTGGAAATGACCTTAGTTGGATTGGCCCAAAATTTTGATTTGCTCCTAAATGGTCCTTAGTTCAAACCCCCATGATAGCCGTGCGTGTGAGTTCTCCTCCCTTAACTTTGGCAAAAATAACATGAAGATAAATGTATGTACTGTGTACAAGTATCAATTTATGAAATTAAAGAGAAGTTGCTAATATTACAACATTGAAAACACAAAAACACTACAAAAATATTAGATATCGGGTTCTGTTTGCACTTACACAGGACAAGGGCATAAAGTCTATCTCATATGCTAATTACATTTATGTTTCCGAATTTACATATTTTGAGTGTGTGAGTGTTTCTATTCCAATTTCCACCATGACCCACATAAGATCTCTACTTGCAATGCAAACCGCTTGTTAGGAATTGTGTTGATCAAATACAATTGTCTCATATCGGAAAATTCCACATTGAGGCTTTTTCAAATATAATTGTACATCTAGATGGATCGATGCTCTTGATTAATCTTGATGAATTTAGGTAGAATTGGACATAAAAAATATAAAAAAAGTAATGAATCTAAAATCAGGAAAACAAGAAATAAAATGCATTTAACCTTGTATTAGTTTTTCTGACCCAAAAAAAAAAAAAAAACCTTGTATTAGTTTGAGTGACACAAATTTTAAATTTGATCCTCTCATTCATCAAGCAAAAAATCAATGTGTTAAAACCTATAAGAATTTTATTTTGGTCAGGAAACCTATAAAAAATATACGGGGTGAGATTTTTCGTTGAAAATGCCATTTTGAGATCTCCATATGTGTCTTCTTCTTCACCTCCATTCTTTCACCCAATTTAGACTCCACCACCAAACCACCAGAGCTCTCAAAAATTCCCACTACGGTTAGAGAGAGAGAGAGAGAGAGAGAGAGAGAGATTATTACAAACAAAAGGAGTTGAATGAATCAGGTACGATGAAAAAACGATGTCCCATGCTTAAAGGGTTCATCACCACAAGAGATGAAGAGAGTTTATTTGAAAAAGAAAAGCACAAAGGAATGTAAACGAAGCCATAACCCAGGAGAAAGGGCTTCAACGTCCCGGAAGAGCCCCCAACATTCCCATACTTGATGTTGAGATCAGAGTATTAACATGGAATATTGGGAGCCCTTGAGGGAAGTTGAAACCTTCTCCTTTCTTGAAAAGCTTCACCAATCATCTCCACCTAGTTTACACCAAGCTTCACTAGGGTTTATATAGAGAAGTCTGAAGTTGCTTTTGAAAATATAAAAGCTGATCGAATCCTATCTTTCACGAATATATGGATATATAGGTTTGTTTTAGGGTATTGTCTCAATCACAAATAGTTGAAGCTTAATTAACTAAAATATGAAACATGCAAAAACTATTTCACCTTTGACTTTGTGACACCAAGCTTCACTAGGACATTGACTTTTTAGATAGTCAAAATTCTTTGTTAGGTGAGAAGATATAATTATGAACACTTTGCTTCAAATTCCTTTGCTCCATATAATTAAGGTGGATTAGATTCGCCTTCTACTTGCATTGCATTGATACCTCATTGTGTTGTCCATGGACAGTTTATTCCTCGCATGGCTAGGCTAGTGGAGTTGCTCATCGGATAGTCTTCGTGATCGGGGCCTCAAGTTTTGGATTGATGATGGGCCTCCCCCTAGCTCGAGGATTGTATTCAAGATGACTGTCCTGATTTGCATTTGGTTTCTTGATTTTTTTTAGTTATTTGTATGTGTGGCCTCCCCCTAGCTCTTTCCTCTCTCAGAGTTTTGTCTTACGTGGTGTTTTCGGGAAGTAGGTGTGGAATGAACTAATAAGATATTTTAATTAAAAAAGAACATAAGAGAAAAGAAAAAGTAAGACGGCTGCTGCTATAAGAGAGGAAGAGAGATAATTCTTAGGTTTTGAGGCATTAAAAGCTAATGTAAAATTAGAAAATAAAACATTATTAATATTAAGGGTGTAAAGAAAAATTAATAAATATGAGATTAATTTTAGGGGCGCTTGTTTTGCTCCTCTCTTTATTTTAAGTTACATCTGCCAAAAAGTTTGGCACAAATCTTCTCTCCTTAACCCACCTATTTTAATAGGGGCATGTTTATCCGCCCCAAATATCACTAATAGGGGCCTATCAGTTTTCCGCCCCTAATTAACAATTAAAAGGGGTATATTATATTTTCTGCCCCTAATAGGACGCCCCTAATACTTCTTCTTTTGGTAGTGTTTGTATTTTGGTTTTGAGTTTAATGAAAATTATTTTGCCTTTAGAAAATTAATGCACACCACATGTAGGGGAGTCACCCAAATACCTACATAATACTTTTAGGGTATGTTTGGTACACCGTATTAGACTCTGGATAGGAGTAAATAGCTCATGTCAGTTGTTTGGTGTCAACTTGTATTAGTTAATTACCTGACTATGTTAAATGGGTTGGGCTTTTAATACTCTCCATACCAGACTAACTAATACAACCCACACACCACGGTTCAGATAATACATTGTCTAGTGTATTTGCATAATTTTTTGTAACTAATCTATGTTTATTCAATTAATTGATTGCAAATCCTTATGTGGAAGCTGCTGTCCACTTTTCCATTTATTGATTGCAAATCCTTAGCTGTAAATTATTCAATTCAAATGGAAGCTTGATATTAGATGTTCCAGTGCTTTTTTCAAAGCTTGAATAATAACCCTTTCGCAGTGCTTTTTTCTTGACTCTCCTTTTTTCTTTAACCAGAAACCACTTGGGCTTGAAAAACACATGCTTCAGTAAGAAATCGTGAATCAAATATTCTCCAGCGACATTGAACGACATATATTGTGTTCTATCTCTCTCTCTCTCTCCCTAAATTGCTTTTACTATTTTTTTTCCTTTATATTATATTATGCCTAGATATGGATGAAAGAAAGATTATGGCGTACTTTATAATTAGATTGTGGTTCTTGCATATTATGGCTTGGTGCACAATTTGGTTCATGTGAATTTAAATTTCCACTTAAATTATCAAAGAATTAAAAAAAAAATAGTTTGGTCTGATGTTATCCGACGGAGCACCAAACACAGTATAACTTAGTTAGACTATTTATCCAAAATAGCACCAAACACCTTATAATATTATGGATAAACAATCAATACTCTCTGGTACAAATTAATACTATCTGATAGAAATTAGTAAGTACAGTCCCACGTACCAAACGAGCCATTACTTATTTGAAATGTAGCCCACTTCCAACTGAACCTAGCTATAGTATCCCCATATATGTAGCCTGATTTTTACTTCTTTTTGTCGTACATATATATTTGTATCAAACTTGTCAATCTGTTTTAATATGTATTTATCTATGGTGAAGTTTGTTCAGAAAGAAGTAATGGTCTGGTTTGGTATAGACGATTTGAATTAGATTTTCATTTTCAGTGGCTGATTAAGTTGCAAAGATGGCAGCCAATTTCTCAACAAGAAGCAGATTAAGTTGCTGTAAGTTAACCTGTAAGTTGCCATAATTGTTGTTTTGTTTCCCGATTTGAGAGGGAATAATCAATAAATTCAATACTGCTGAATAAAGATTTAGGAACACAAAAAAAGTGAAGATCTCAAGGGCATGCATGTACGCATGCATTAACATTATTCATGTCAAGGTCCAGTTGTAGTAGCAATGCAGAAAGTAGTGAAGTGAGTAGGCCTGGTTGCAAGTATGCACCTGCATAAAAAGCACCCTAAATATTGCATTAAGCTGAGAGGACGATGAGGAAAAAAGAAAGAAAGAAATAAGAAGATCGTTAGATTGCAATTTGCAGGGATGAAGTACATTATTTGCTTACTTCCTTTATCCACAAGGCAGTATGCTGTCCCACTTCTCCCTTTAAATCCAAATGGTATTCATTCGACTAGTGAAGAAGATATGATAAAATGCACCAAAATATTCGTAATGCAGTTTAGTTGGAGACCATGTGCTTAATTATAATCTTTAAAGCAGAGATAGAGATCACAAAGTATAGGATTTTGATTATCCGATTTGGAAAATGAAAGATTTGATTGTTTGATTATCAATCTATTTCAGTAATCTATCTTGAATTTGATGCTAGTCGAACCCAAAATGATGAAGAGAAAAAAAAAAAAATAAGAAGACAAACGAAAATGGAGAAGAGAAAAAGAAAAACACGGATAATAAGATGAAGTGACAATTATAGATGGTTGACATTAGATCAATTTTTTTTAAAGGTCAAATGTAATACCTATTGACCTAAAATAAACATAAAATCAAATGAACAAAATAAACCCAAAATACAAGAGAGAGAGAGAGAGAGAGAGAGAGAGAGATTATTACAAAACAAAAGGAGTTGTGTGAATCACCTACAATGAACAAACGATGCTTAAAGGGTTCATCACCACAAGAGATGAAGAGACTTTATTTGAAAAAGAAAAGCACAAAGGAAGGTAAATGAAGCCATAACCGAGGAGAAAGGGCTTCAACGTCCCAAAAGAGCCCCCAACATTCCCATACTTGATGTTGATATCGGAGTATTAACATGGAATATTGGGAGCCCTTGAGGGAAGTTGGAACCTTCTCCTTACAAATCTCATGAAAAAACTTCACCAATCATCTTACCTAGTTTACACCAAGCTTCACTAGGGTTTATATAGAGAAGTTTGAAGTTGCTTTTGAAAATATAAAAGCCGATCGAATCCTATCTTTCACGAATATATGGATATATAGGTTTGTTTTAGGGTATTGTCTCAATCACAAATAGTTGAAGCTTAATTAACTAAAATATGAAACATGCAAAAACTTTTTCACCTTTGACTTTGCGACAAATCATGGACATTGACTTTTTAGATATACAATTATGAACACTTTGCTTCAAATTCCTTCGCTCCATATAATTAAGGTGGATTAGATTCGCCTTCTACTTGCATTTGATACCTCATTGTGTTGTCCGTGGACAGTTTATTCCTCGCATATCTAGGCTAGTGGAGTTGCTCATGGGATAGTCTTCGTGATCGGGGCCTCAAGTTTTGGATTGATGACGGGCCTCCCCCTAGCTCAAGGATTGTATTCAAGATGACTGTTCTGATTTGCATTTGGTTTCTTGATTGTTTTGTTAGTCATTTGTATGTGTGGTATTCTTTCCTTCACCAGAGTTTTGTTCCATGTGGTTTTTTTGGGGAAGGTTTTAATGAGGCCACCTTAAATATGCCGGTTTTCCTTTGTATATTGGTTTTGAGTTTAATGGAAATTAATTTGCCCTTAAAAAATTAATGTGCGCCACATGTAGGGGAGTCACCCAAATACCTATACTTTTACTTATTTGAAATGTAGCCCACTTCCAACTGAACCTAGAATATTTGTCGTACATATATATTTGTATCAAACTTGTCAATCTGTTTTCATATGTATTTGTCTATGGTGAAGTTTGTTCAGAAAGAAGTAATGGTCTGGTTTGGTATAGACGATTTTGAATTAGATTTTCATTTTCAGTGGCTGATTAAGTTGCAAAGATGGCAGCCAATTTCTCAACAAGAAGCAGATTAAGTTGCTGTAAGTTTCCATAATTGTTATTTTGTTTCCCTTTTACTTTTTGTTTTATGCTTCTTTGATATGTCACTCAAATCTCATTTGAGAGGGAATAATCAATAAATTCAATACTGCTGAATAAAGATTTAGAAACACAAAAATAGTGAAGATCTCAAGGGCATGCATGCATGCATGCATTAACATTATTCATGGAAGGTCAAGGTCCAGTTGTAGTAGCAATGCAGAAAGTAGTGCAGTGAGAAGGCCTGGTTGCAAGTACGCACCTGCATAAAAAGAACCCTAAATATTGCATTAAGCTGAGAGGACGATGATGAAAAAAGAAGGGATGTCCCAAGGCAGATTAACCTTTATCCACAAGGCAGTATGCTGTCCCACTTCTCCCTTTAAATCCAAATGGTATCCATTCGACTAGTGAAGAAGATATGATAAAATGAACCAAAATATTCGTAATGCAGGCTAGTTGGAGACCATGTGCTTAATTCTAATCCATAAAGAAGGGATCCATGTAGAGATAGAGATTACAAAGTATAGGATTTTGATTATCCAGTTTGGAAAATGAAAGATTTGATTGTATGATTATCAATCTATTTCAGTAATCTATCTCGAATCTGATGCTAGTCGAACCCAAAATGATGAAGAGAAAAAGAAGAAGAAGAAGAAGACAAACAAAAATAGAGAAAAGAAAATGAAAAACACGGATAATAAGATGAAGTGACAATTATAAATGGTTGACATTAGATCTATTTTTTTTAAAAAAATTGTTTTTAAAGGTCTAATGTAATAACTATTGACCTAAAATAAACATAAAATCAAATAACAATTAAAGGGTTGACATTATAAAAAGTTACTGAGGGCAAAAAAGGCATTAAAAATATTGAAAATTGAGAACCATAAGAACATCCACAGTGGGGAGGTGTAAAGCCACTTTTACATCTACTTTACACCTCCGGGAGATGCAAATGTCATTTTTGCTCCAATGAGTTGGATGCAAATTCAAAGTCGTAAATCCGATTTTCTTGTATTAATTCGTTTTTTGTGTTAAAATTTTTTTATGTTAATTTTGTGTGTGTTAGGTTTAATTATTTTTTCTAAACAAATCGAAGTAAAAATTTTAAAATTCCTATAAGATATAATTTCATTCAATATGATGTAAATAAAATTAATCTGAACCGTCGACTTCGATATGAATTTATTCTTCACTATTGATCAGTGTAATTGTTAGTTTCATATTTCAATTTGAATGAAATATGGCCATACATTAGAGAGTTGTTGGAGAAGAACTTTGTACATTTGCATCATTTTAATAAATCTCAACCATATCCTGGGCCCACCATTTTAATAACTTCCCCATCTTTTAGGTAGCTTTCCACTCTCTTCTCTCTTGGCTTTTCTGTTACGGGACCCACTTGGTTGAGTGTAAAATTAGATGTACATTTACATCTTTTTTCCCATCTCACGGTTGTGATGTATATTTACAGCCGTATACACTTTCCCATTGCAGAACATTCCGGCAACCAAATGTATATATTTGACATACACCTCCATATACACCTTATCATTGTGGATATAAATATTAGCTTACTCATCAACTTGCTATGGTACGTTTGCTGACCTAGAAAATAGTGAATGGACTCTCATCGAGAAGCCAAAATTACGTGAGTTATTCATAATAAATCCTAATACTTTTGGGTTTATATCTAATTCTCTAAACAAAACAAAGCCAACAAGCTGTAAAGGGATAACCGATTCTATTCACCATACATCTTCTAACAAGAATATGTATATAGTGCGTGGGGCTTGTTTGAATATCTTGTCACTTTCTTGTCTCTTAATCATACATTGTAATGTCAAAATGCATCTAAAGTACTTAGAATTCATTCTTCGATTGAGGTGATCAACATATACAAAACCAACCACACCAGTGCGATCACTTAGAGAGCAACTCTCTCTCTCTCTGAGAGGAATGCATGAAGGTGACCAAGAATTAGTTTTCAGATTTATCAATGGAACTACACGTAAACTTCTGAAGACCTGACTTGATATTCAGTTGGGCAATGCTACATGGACTATTGTACACCACTTTTATGACATTGTATAGTTTATTAGTTTACAATGTGATCCATACAAATGGTCTAAGCCTTTTTTTTTTTCCTACTTCGTTGTACTATCTTTTTCCACTAGCTACGATTAATTATACCTGAGATGAGCACCATGTGCCTTGTAATTTGAAAGTATAAGGAGTGTATAATTAGTAGTTTTATTTAAGCTGAATGTGTTTTTAATTAGACATGATAGTTAAGCTTAATATTCATTTTTCATTTATTCTTTAACAACTTAAACTTTTGAGGTCAGTGATAATTGCGCAAGAAGAACAGTCAAAAGATAACTGCACGGGAAGAAAAGTGGATAAAACCTATTATGAATAGTAATGCATCCTCTTTACTCCTCGTTATAGCCTCCCCATTACACTTTCACTTTGGGTATATTATGCTAGTGAAAGAGAAATTTGTGGTCCTAGTTAAAACTTTGCCATATTCATGTTGCCTAAAAAGTCAACTTGCTTCTAGTAGCATAGTCTCATGGGGGTCAATTTAATTGTAAGAATTTACTTATGCTCCACTTGCAGGGTCGGCGACCAGGCTGGAGCATCTCAGAGCTTTGCATGAGATTTCAAATTTTAGCTTTTGACATAGTCATTGACTTAAATGGCTCAATTTCAAACCCACAACCACAAAAACACATCAATGAACAAGAGCGAGGACGTTCTTCATAAATAAAATAAAATAAAAAAAACAGGTGCCGGGAATTTATACTCTCGAATCTTGAAGTGAACCAAAAAATAAAAGCCAACTGAGTCAGCTTAATTTCAAATTTGTCATCAAAACTTTGCACATTCAGGTGCATTTCAAATCTTAAAAAAAGAAAATCTTGCACAAGACATAAATCAACCTGGACAAAAAGAAAGCTAGGATTGCTCTGCAGTCCCTATAAATCAGTTTGAGGTTCGGGTTTACACTTGTGGAAATTCACATCAAGATCTTTAAATCACCTTTAAGCCTTTGTTATGATACACACCAGTACAAACTTTCCTATACAAGAACCATCACAAGGTGTAACCCAGAATCAAAAGGGTTGAAAGAATGCAGTATTCTGTGAAACTAACTACTCATCAATGGAGAGACTGAAAAGAATAAGCGATAGCTGAAGCTTCCTGTCACAACGAGATGACTAGGCTAAAAAATCCTTTGAACCTGAAAATAACAGAACACTTATTAGAGATAATATTATTAGGGATCTAATATTTATAAGTTTCATTTCATGATTTCTATAAGCCTATAATCAAGAATAAAGCTAATAAAACTCGAAAGCATTCCTAAAGCAAACCCCAAATTTTTTAAAACCAAATATTTTTTAATAAAGGGAATGTCAAAGCAATTTAAGCAAAGTATTACACAAAAAAGAGGGACAATTACTACTGTGCTTTTTAGCACACCTCACTAACAGTTTGAGGGCATCTGCTTCACTAATAAATAAAAGCAGGACCATTTCCAAATCAGAGAACATAGTAAATCCTTGAATGATAATTCCCATGTAGATATATTTCACTATGTTTCCAGAAGGGAGGAGGTTCTAGGTAGATTATCTACAGAAACAAATATATATTCTTCCCCTTACGAATGTTCCTTTGAAAGTTGCGCAGGGTTGGAATACTATTGCACAATTTGAGGCCCGAAGGTATCTATGTTACTAACAAATAAAAGAATAATCATTTCCAAATCTGAGAGCGGAGCAAATCCTTGAGTGAGTCAAGAAAATATAAAATTAAATCCTTGGACGATAAATCTCATGTCTATAAATTTCACTATATTTCTCAATAGGAGGAGGCTCTAGGCACATCATCTACAGGGAGGAATATATCGTACACAGTATTAAGGTGACCACAATTGGTTCATGGAAACGATTTTTCTAGCTTTACTTTCACAATTGACAATTATAATGGTTCCACAATTGGTTCATGGAAATGCTCTCAAAACATTCAAGCAAAATCAACTCTTCCAAATACAATGATTCGGAAACTAACCATGATCATTAGCTAAGCAGAGTAACCTTTTTCAGATAAAATTGGATAATAAATTCCAGATATTTTTTCTAAAACAGAGTGAAGCAGCAGATAGTACCTCAGGATAAAATGACGAGCCCTAGGTACACCGACGCAGAAAGAAAGATAAATGATATCAGTCCCCTGCATATAGAGATTATTAGGTTATGCAAGAAAGGAAACTTCAAGATTTATTCATTAGTACGACTCTCTGAACATTACAGCTAACCATATCTCAGAACAAAGCTCACCATATCACTCCCCATCCAACCCCATTACAGGGGCAGGGGCAAACTTCTGCAAACTTTTCCGCATCACTGGAGTTGACTCTTCTAGATATTAAATCATCATAAATATCTGTGGAAATAATCACAAGTTAAAACATCTGTAATTTGGAAGTTCAGAATAGGTAATTTATCAGTTAAGGACCAATGAGGATACCGTAAACTGAAAACAAACTGTTCATCACACCTGCAATTTCAAATGGAAAAATAAGCAACTTTTCATTTCCAAAACACGTTCATCTCGGAAAGTAAAGGCTTGAAAAGATAAGAATGTACCAATAAAGAGAATAACGTAGCGAAGAATACGGACTTTTGTTGTTTCTTGCAGAACCCAAATTATAGCAAGGAATACAATGAATCCTGAAAACAATGATCAATCATGTATGGAAAAATGTGGATAGTATAAAAACCAATACGTATTAAACAAATGTGAAAGTACTCACCAATACAAAGTCCTCGAAGTGTCCACTGTATAAAACAACATAATTTAGAACGCAAGAATGAGGAAATTAATATCCTGAAAGCTCTAACTATGAAAATGGAGCAAAAACATAATTGTCTGCATATGTTTATTAAATGCGACTAGGAATATGTATTCATAACTCTCTTACATTTTTTGCCACAAAAAGCACAACAAGCAGAGCAACACCCAAACAACCAGCAGCAATTCGAGCAGTTATGAGATTTGTGGACGCAAGTATCAAAGCCATTCCCCAAAATGATGAGCCTAGATCTGGATGCAGAAAGCAATTTAGACCAGGTATACCATTGAAAATCAGATTACATTAAATTGAATATGACAGAGTAGAAAAGAGTTTAAAGAATGCAAAACTATTTAGTTTAACAGAAAAGACAACTGTAATTAGGACCACAAAAAAAAAAAAAAAGTGAATTCAAAGCCTGCATGATTTTCATATAACACCAGCAAGCATGAAATAAAAAAAACCATGAGAACTTCTAAAGAGTCCTATTTTAGCATCAGAAGCCACATTTGTGCCAACACAGACTATTTGGCCCCTATCATATACTCAGACACATCTTAGACATGCACTGAAGATGAAGTATAACAAATTGAGGACAAAACTTAGCTTGTGCACATCAAATGCAAGTGTGATAAATTGAGAAACTTAATAAGGTTAACTATGTATGCACATATCCAGTAAGACAATCATATCATGCTCAAAACTTCCAAAATTGCTTTTCGAAGTCAATGCCAAATGCCAATAAATAATGTCTCATAACAAAGGGCAAAAATAAGGATACATTGAAACGAAAAATAAAGATTAGGGACAAAAGTGTATTACATCCTGCAGGTAAGATCAAACAATATATACCGCCACGTGTTTGTGTGACCCCACCCTCATTTGCGTGAACCTGGATACCTTCCACCTAAAAATGAATTAAAATTAGAAATCCATGATTGAGGATGCTACTTTCCTAGAAACTAAAGAAGTTTAACGAACTGGCATGTGTTAGCCGGCCTAATGTAAGTCAGCCTTCAAAACCGAAACACTTGGTACAATGTGCTTACATTCACCATTGATAAGCTTCAATCATTCTAAATTTGGAACATTTAGGAAAATTATGAGATCCCAAGATTACATAACATTTACAAAAAAGAATAAAATAAGAACAATGATAATAATGAGAAAGTTAATAATTATGATGATAACAATAATAACAATAAAAATGTTAATAGTATTATAAATAATTATAACATCTTATCGAAGATATGCAACTGTTCAACTACCAACAAGCTTTGAAAGTGAAAAGTTACAGTTGGACTTTCCTTAGTGTAGAGTAGCATAAAATGTATCATCCTCATCCATAATTTAGAGCAGCTAATTTTCCGTTTGACTATTTAAGCTAGCCCATTATCTGACAGACTGACATTTAAACTAAGGTCATATACTATAAAAAAAAATTGCTAAGCCCCTGACCAAAACAGAATGGACCAAAGCAAAGCAAGTTCTAGTCCTTCTTTACCGAAAGCTTGCATGTTAAGTGGCCTATAAGCTTGTGTAGAAAAGTAAAATGTGAGTGTTGATCTAACTTCTAAACTGAATATTGTTAGGCAAGTAAGGAACAACATTGCCGGCTAAGGTTTCTTTCAATGCCTCAATCAATCAGAACTCGGTGTATTAGTGATCATATGTGTAAACTCAAACTCGTGTAAAAAGAGAGGTGAATTCTCACACAACAAGCAAACAACTTTGAAAATAAAAGACCAAGTTTTGATCAACTGAAATATAGATATCTATTTAAGAAAGTAACCATTGTTTCCTCTATGCCATCTGATCACAGCATTTAAGCACCAAAGATAACAGAAAACAAAAAATAACTTCTTCTTACCTTGCCACATGTGAGTATGCAAGCAATTGCATGGCTTGCTTCATGCAAGAACACCGTGATGAGCTTAAAAGGTGTGAGTATTATTGTCCTCCACAGCTTTAACAACCAAAACAAACTTCTAGATCAAAAGGTCAACTTGATCAAGTAAATGCTAAACCATTAATGAGATTGATTAAAAACTTTATAAAAAAAAGGATTTTAAAAAGCTGCAATTTGACCTGCAAGATACATAGATAGGCAAACTAAAGCTAGGCAACATAACAAGGCCCTCCCCAAATCATGTAACATTAACCAAATAAAGTGTTCTTTACTACTCTTCTATATTCATATCCTTGACCCATATTCGTTAAATCTCTTCTCACGACCTCAAACAGCACCACAAACTTTTCAAGTGTAATGTCAATAGTCTTATCAACCAGAGTCACTAGTTACACATGACCAAACCATCTTGGTTGCGTGTTTTCATCTTCCCTCATTGCTAATCCCTCCTTTTTACATGTTGGTTCTAAGATGAAGTTGAAACTTTTGCATTCTTGTTTGACATTAAAAGGAAAAAAAATGAGAAAAGTTTCTCAAAATGATAATTTCCAAAGAGACATTTGGTTTGTGGAGAAAATAAAAACTTGGGATAGCCTCACACACGAAAATGTATAAAATGTTAAATACATTACCTTAAAACTAATAAAGTTTTATTGCGGTAGCTATTAACCCCCTTCCTAAATTCTTATCTACCACATAGCCTCATTGTGTATTTAGCTAATTAGCATAACTTCCCCAAAACAATCAACTACCAAGAAAACACCATTAAAATCAACAAGAACTTCTATTTAAGACCTTGAAGAAGAAGTACAAGAATTATAATATCTTGGGCCTCAGATTTTCCCTTATTTAAACCCAATGGAACTATCTGGTCAACAACTCGACTCAACCCGCTTAAGCTTCAAGAAAGCAGAACAAATACATCAGAGAGACCACTCTTAAATTTATTCTCTTTTTTTTTCTTGGGAAACAAACAGAGTCAAATAGTTTCTAATGAAAGCAAAAAGGCCAAAGTTGACATACCGCGAGGATCACAACGGTGAAGACTCCAATAGTCGCTAAGAATACGACCTGGTCATGCTTGCAACAACTCTTCAGCTCCCAATTGGGCATTGTTTATACTCTTTTTGCTACAGAACAAGCTTAAATCCAGGACTTCTGAGGTACCCAGAAATCTCAGATAAGCGTTGGCTCGGAGGAGTTGGGTGTAGGAGAAAGTGCAGGAGAGACACAAAGTGGTTGTTCTTTTGTCTCTTTTTATTTTGGTCAATTATTTTGATATTAACAATTCGTAATTTTCTCACCAGTTTAACGTATAGCGACAGACTACATCAGTTTTAACATTTTATTATTTAATATTTTCTTTGTTCTTGTTTTTCTAGTTGTTCTTTGGAGGAAGACTGAGTCATGATTGGCTGACTTTGCTCTTTCTTTACTTGTCGTGTTTGGTTATCATTGATGTTTGTGTTTACTAATCAAGAATTAGAATTCTCATCTGGAATTGAATTCCACGTATGGAGAATTCTGCACCCGAAGGATTAAGCTTGGGTCATGCCTGGGGATACCTTGGGAAAAATAAAATAAAATAAAATTAAAAGTAAGTAGGGCCCACACAAAATTAGGAATTGAATTATTTTGGAGGAATTCAATTCTTAGGTGGGAGATTATATTCAAATTCCTGGAGAACTAACCCATTAGTAATTCATTTTTTTTATCCATTATATTCTCACACAATTTTTAAAATTCCAAATTTGCCATATACTTTAACCTAACAACGATAACATTTTAGTAATTAGTACCACTTCTATCCTAATTCCGTATGGTTTAGTAAACAATTTCAATATGAATCTGGAATCTAATTTTCCTCAATCCAACTTCTCCCCAATTCAATTCCTCATAATCCAATTACAGATTAGTAAACATGTCATGAAGTTATAAAACAACACCTTCTCTTTTCATCTTACAACTGCAAAATAATTAGAGAATGATAGGACTTCCTTGCTTATTGTTGAAAAAAAAGGGCTGACTTGCTGGCTACGGGTGAGGAGACTCTAAGGATTATCGGGTAGAAGAATAGGGTTAGGTTTGCATGTTTTGAAATAGAAAAAAAACGCACTGCGCAGTTTGTTGCTTAAGACAAACTACCGCTGTACCGCACAACAAAATCGAAGAAGGGGTTTGCTCCACACAACATGTGTTCCAACTTTTTTTTGGTCGAAATCATATCTCATTTTTATTAAAATGCTAGATAGGAAAGTGTACAAAGCACAAATCAATGGCACAATAGAACCATAACACAACCGGAAAAGAACATCTAAACTCAAACCAACTCTAGAACAAAGTTCGTACACCTAGTACAATAACATTAAAAAGCTCAAAATAAAACAACACAAATAATCCAGTAGCCCACCCCAAATACAATCAAAGCCCAAAAATAAGCATACAGCCCAGTTCACACCCAAAACTAGAATTTTGGCAAACCCTAGCCTAAGCACACAAAAGCCGTTGTCGTTGACAAGAGAACAAGGAGTGCACCACCTCGGCAGAAAGTGAAAGGAGACTTCACCACCGCACAAAAGAGCATAGCTGCACACAAAAGACCCACAAATCTACCACCAAAACCAGAAGTTCTCTAAACCACAAAGCCATATTAACTCAATGACATCCACCCATGAATCTCCAACTCCACCAAACTTGAACCCGCCTATGCCCCACAGAGAATGCAGAAACCAATCAAAGCTTAAATGACAAAGAAAGCCCAACAAATTCTACAACGTCACTTCATAGAGAAAACTAGGGTTGGGCACTTTAAATTTTTTTAAAAAATGTTGGACCAAACTAGTCCGATGCACGGTTCCGCAATTACAAACCGCTGATTTAGATTGAACACACCCAAGGAGACTTGAACACCAAACCTCAAGGTTGCAAAGAAGGTATAGCACTAGAGTAGTTAGTCTTCTTGTGTAATATATGTGTAAGCACGTTATTTATTCACTCTCCATTTGAATTAAAAAAAATATTATAAGCACCAACAGGGTCTAGCCAAGTGGAAAAGGACTCCACGACATTATAGTTGTATGTGTGTTTGAGAAATCTCTAGTTTAGACTATCACTTGTACTAAAAATAAATATTATAAGCATGTTAGGGTGACTCTAACACCCTGACACCTCTCTCTCTTTTCTTTTTTCTTCTTCTTCTCCACCTCTCTTCATCGTATTTTATTTTATCCTATATCCTTTTCCGTCCATTTTTCTCTTTGCTTTTTTTTGGTTGAAAATTTTCTCCATGCTTCTCTCTCCTTTTCCACTTCTTCTCTGTCTTCTCATTCTCCTCTTTTTTCCCCTCTGCTTGCATAGTCTTCGTCGTCGTCTAAAATTTGTTGTCTGCATCTTGTGACTGATTAGCCCTAGTATCATGGGCGATTTCTCTCATTCTGTGTTACTTGAAATGTTATTTATGGGAAGGCACTCACCAAATCCCCTTTTATTTTCAAGATTTTTCTAATTATGAATTTATTCTTAACAATTAATATAGATGGGAAACTGAGTCACTACATCCAACTTTTGATTAATCTTTATGCATAGGCGATAAATGTTTCCGGCAAAGGGGATTTATGAAGCTAACTTGGATCGTTTATTGACACAATTATCTGAACTATATCAAACCGCATTGGTTGGAAAATTTGATCTTGCTTATAATGTATATGGGCTAGTGCAAGCCTCAGTTTGCAATAGTTGTGCTAATATAGCAAGTCAAGAGATTCGCGAAAGTTGCTCTCAAAAGAAAGGAGGTATAATTTGGTACAAGGATTGTCTCTTAAAATACTCAGATGCCTATTTCTTACATGAAATTGACACAACAAATGGAATTATTATGACAAATACAAAATTCATTGATGCTCCCTTGTTTGATAAAAAAGTTCATGAGTTGTTATACAAATTATGTTTTCAAGCTTATGTTAGTCAATTGTTGTATGCTTATGGGAACCTCATGTTTGGGGTATCGAGCACGGATTTAGTTTATAGTGCAGCTCAATGCACTTGGGATCTTTATGACTTGCATTGCAAGGAGTGCCTTGACGTCGTTATAAGTGAACTTCTAAATCAAAGTCATGGAATGAGAGGCGGCCGTGCTTATTATGGAAGTTGTTATATTAGATACCAAATTTACCCATTTATTTATGATATGTAAATTGTAATAACATGATTTTTTTTAAAAAAAAATCTAGAAGTACTATTAAAGTCAATAAGCATACCATACGTCCTCTAGAGTTCAATATCAAGGAACAGAACTATAAAGTACTGCAAATCGACGCACTCTGCAGTACATATTCAGAACATAGATAATGCAATAATGCTCAGTGTCTTCTTCACATGTCAATGCATCAAATAAAAGAAATTTGAGGAGTTTAACCATACAGCACCTTCCACTTTGGTTTTCCCTCTGTCTCCGAAGAAGAAACCTCATCAATGAAAGATGCAGCAAGCTCAGTAAACATGATTTCACATGCTTCCAGATGCGAGCGGCCAAAAGTCATTGTGGCTGCATGCTAAATTTAGAGACCAAAAAGAATCAAGAAGCATGGAATAGTTATCAAAGAAAAAGATTATAAGTTCTCTAATTAGAGCAAACCCTTACAGACGCAACAGACCTCAAACTAGTAGTAACATAATAGCATCCTACAGTATGGATTTAGAACTGACCCCAGATTCTGACACCCCACAACAAATTTATTGTACTCACAGAAACAAGAAAAAGAGAATAGAGAAAGGTTATACTGAAATTAAACAAACCTCTAACAGTACTTACTATATATGCCTCAGATCAAGATTTTAGAGACGGACAAAATTAGATGGTAAAGATCTTGGGTTGCAACTATACTACCAGCTTCTCTATTATTTGGCGGACGAAAATACAAACATTGCACACATAAGCCACTGATCCAATTTGTTGTCTGCACCTTGTGACTGATTAGCCTTCCCACCCAACTCAACAGATGTGATATGAGCCAGACGTTGCATAACCTCTGCCCTACAAATAAAGATTGTGTTGCGATAAGATCGTGGAATTTCAGTCTTCAAATTTGGGTTGACCTGGAAATACTGATCCTAATAAAGCATGTAAAAGATAAGAGCAATATAGCCATACAAGAAAAATCATGTTCCCAGCACAAATGCACCGAAATCGTGCCTAACAAAAACATTTAACGTGTATGTGCAACCTAAGATTTTTTTTTTCTTCGCAAACTCTACATATTAGTAATCCCTTCTTTAGTTGAGCCACTCTTAAATACAATAAGTTCAAACTCAGAAGAGCACACCAATACTGGAAAGGAACATACATCTTTTTTTGAAATCAAAAGAAACATGTGTTAAAATAACTATACGTAAACAACAATATACTTACTTTGCCTCATGGCCAGATCTTGGGCAAAGTTCAGCTGCGTATTTGACAAGCTCACTAAGACAACAAGCCCACCTGTTCTTATCAAGGCTCTCAAATATTACAGATTGAAGTGTCACGTCAGGAGGGGTTGCATCAGATTCTCGTCCAAAATCAAATGGACGCCAGAATCCCAATAGCAGCTCTGCAAGATGTCATCCCTGAAACATTAGAAAAAGATCCATGAATGAAACACAATAAGATACACATTTGCAACATTGCAACTCAAATGAAAAGCAGGACAGGGGGAATGAATAGAGAATGGTTAAAGATAGGAAGATAACACACCTCATGCTCTTTCAAGACATCGATTATAATATTGGTTCAGGTTCATATTTTTGGCATATGAAGACTGAAATGAAGATCAGTTGAAAACTTCAGCTACTTGAAGTTGACATGACAATGTTGACGGAGACCAATAACCTTTGCTTCACTAGTACTATCTTGCTTCAGCAATTTGAGTATCATATGGTTCATGGCAAAATCAAGGTCACACAGAACTCCACAAGTTTATCATGTTGGATGTCCTGAGTAAGCATTCCTTTCTTCAGAACTGTCAAGAGTTGTGAGGTTACACTGTCTAAGTAGTCTCATGTACAATTAGGTGGCTGATCCTCTGTGTGGACTCTCAAGTAAAAGCTCAAAACTCGGTGAAGACAGTCCAAGGCCAGGAAACGATGGGTCTTGTCCTAAATGAATAAACCACATAATGTCATACAACTTATACCTGAATGAAAGACCATAAGGATAGGCTCCTACCCCACAACAAATTAACATGATAAGACAACATGGTTGGACCAGGGACACAACAACCAATTAAACAAATGCATGCTTTATTGTCCTCTACGCAAATTTGTTCTTGGACTCACTCTAAGAAACTTGTAGAGTTGATCCATGTGAGAGCTTAAGTTGTTGATGAAAATTGCACCATCACCAAGACATGGAAGAAGAGTTACCAAAGGGTAACCAACCTGACATAAAAATTGTCCGCATGAAATTAAATGAAAAATATAAACATGCTAGGAGAGGATGTAATTAAATGAAAAATATAAACAGCTAGCTTGATAGAAAAATCATATTTAACAACAATTACAAAGGGGGGAAAACAGTTGACCTGTCAATGTAAAAGGAAATAAAACACCAAACACCAACCATAACATCCAAAAGAAAACATTTAAAAGCCAACTTCAAGGGAAACATAACAACACAGAATATGAGAAGAACCCTTTTGGGAGAAAAACCTGTAATTCTAGCATATAATCAGAGTGAAAATCCAAATACCAAAAGATGCCTCTGTAACTGTGGCAGATGAATTTATCATGCACCAACGGCCCCATTAGCGGCAAGTACAAGAGATTTGAAAATGGGAATATTCACAAAATAAACAAGACAATTCCAGGACCACCATGATGATTTGTACAGGTAAAAAAACTATTTATCGCTGTAAAAGGTATGAAATTATTAGGAGTGGAGGATAATGATAGCAAATTCCATCAATTCCAAATATGATAACTTGATATTCAGTCACCTGATGCGAGATAAGGTAACTATGCTCATATGAAGGAGGCTAAATTAAGAACTATTTTGCGGATTGGACTTGCAAAAATTGGTCATTCTTGTGAACATGTTGTTTGACTTGTTTTCCAACTCATTCATATTCATTTCCCAGCTCATTCCATATTCTGAATTCTAACAAGAAAAATGAATTTTAAACTACTCATTATGCATACTAATTTTGAGCTTATCTTCAAGCTCCTGTTCTTCCATCTCCTCATCAAGCATGACATCAATTTCCGGCCTATATCCAACTCTCATCATCTCACCAACTAGCAAATTGAGCTTCTCATACACCTCGTTACATCTTGGATGAGCCTTGTCCCCAACCAGGAATGCATGTAACTCATCTTTCACCTCAATCCAGCTGCAACCAGGCTCTTTCTTCAATTTGCTACGCTTCATTGTTTTCCTCATCTTCGAGACCTCACCCCACATTCCAGCTTCAGCATATATATTTGATAGTAGAACATAGGTAGAAGAATCTTGAGGATCCAGTTGCAAAATAGAGCTGGCTGCTTTTTCAGCCACTTCTACATTTCCATGGAGCTTGCAAATGCTAAGCAGCGTCCTCCATATAATGTCGTCAGCTTCGAAAGGCATATCTTGAATAAGCCTCAGGGCCTCATGAACTTGACCTGACCTCCCTATGATATCCACCATACACGAGTAATGCTCCAACTGAGGGTGTAAACCATAGTCATTACACATTGTGCGGAAATAATGTAACCCCTTTTCAACTTGTCCTATATGCCCACAGGCTCGGAGTATTGAAACAAAAGTGGAGTGGTTTGGCTTAACATTCTCAAGCTGCATGTTCTCAAAAATTCTAAGGGCATCTTCTCCAAGGCCGAAGTTTGCATACCCAGAAATCATGGCATTCCATGTAACAGCATCTCGCTTAGGTGCCTTTTTGAACATTAGATAAGAATCTTGCATGTTGCCACACTTTGAGTACATATCGACAAGAGTGCTGGTTATGTATGCATCTAATTGCAATTCATGCTTGATAATCTGAGCATGGATTTGCCTCCCAAGTCCAACAGTAGCCAAATTAGCACAGGTATCAAGAACCGTTGCGTATGTGAAGTTATCAGGTTCTGCACCCATTTCCAACATCTGAGAGAAATATCTCTGTGCATCCTCATTTTTCTTATGTAGTGAGAAACCAGATATGATTGCATTCCATGAAACCATGGTTTGTTCTTCTGTTCTGTCATGTATCTTTTCTGCCTCTTCCATCATTCCGCACTTGCAGTACATATCGACAAGGGCACCTCCAATAAACAAGTTCATGCCCATTCCAGATTTAATAATTCTGCTATGGATTTCCATCCCATAATTTAAAGAATGTTGAGCCGCACACACTTTTAGAACACTGCCAAAGGTGAACTCATCCGGCTCCATCCTTGAGCGGAGCATGGAAACGAAGAATGAAAGTGTCTCCTTTTCATTTTCATTCTGTCCATGAGCTGCAATAATTGCATTCCAAGACACAGCATCTCTACTTACCATCTCATCAAACACGCGAGAGGCCCCAAACAGATCTCCACATTTACCATACATGTCCAAAATGGCATTTGCTACACATATATTTGATCTCAAGCTACTCTTAACCACTAATACTTGCAGTTGTAGCCCCTCCAAGTGCCCCTTGATCACTGCACAAGCACTGAGTGCACCAGATAATGTTATCTCATCAAAACCAAGACCAGACTTAAGCAGAAGCAGAAATAACTCAAGAGCTTCAAAACCTTGCTCGTTTCTAGCATAGCCAACAATAGTTGCATTATATGACTGCAAACTACGATTTGGCATCAAGTTGAATATCTTTCTAGCATCAGACATACTGCCACATTTTGCATACATGTCCAATGTGGCAGTTCCAACTATCACATCATATAGTAAATCTGTCTTTATAGCATGTACATGAAACTGAGTGCCTAACCTATATGCAGATAATCCTGCACAGGACCTGAAGACACTAGCATAGATAGATTGGCTTACCCCGACTCCTGCTTTCTGCATTTCCTTAAACAGATCTACACCCTTGACAAACTGGTCATTCTGAACAGAACCTGCAATCACAGCACTCCAACAAACCCAATTCTTTTCAGGCAATTCACGGAAAACCCGAAGTGAACAATCCAGTTCCTTACACTTTCCATACATATCTACTAAAGCACTTCCCGTGACCACATCAATATCAAAACCCATCTTGACTGAAACACAATGAATTTGAATCCCCAAACTAATCTCTTCCATAACAGAACATGCTTTCAGAACCATAGCAATCGTAGTGCAGTCGAATTCCACACCCACAGTCCCCATATTCACATAAACTTCAATAGACTTAAGATAGTCACCATTCTGCAAGTACCCTGAAATCAAAGAATTCCAAGAGACTACATCTCTCTTGGGCATAACATCAAAACAAGACTGCGCAAACCCCATGTTTCCACTCTCAGCGTACCCAAAAATCATGGTGTTCCATGAGACCGTGTCCCGCCATGGCATTCCGTCAAACACCTTACTTGCATATTCCAAAACGCCACACTTTACATACATTTGGATCAAACAATTTGTAACAAAGACAGTGGGCTCAAACCCAGAAACTATCATGCGAGTGTGGGCTTGTTTTCCCGGATTCGGAGCTCTGCCATGGGAGCATTGCTGGAAAATATGGGAGAATGTTTTGAAATTCTTGGTGGGTGTTGTTTGGTTCTGTGCGAGAGTAGAGAATGAGTAAATGGGTTGTGTTTGTTGGTAAAGAGATTTCAAGCCCAGACCAAAGTTTCTCTGCAGTAAGAACAAAGCCTGTTTTATTTCGCTGAATAGCACAACGTCACAAGCCTCAAGGTAAAATAAAATAGCAATGCAATGAACTAACCCGTAAGTCCTTGTGGACAGCACTCGAAAAAGCGAATACATGCTGAACAAAAATTGCACTCCACTGCATGCTGCGCTTCAGTAAACATAGTATGAAAGTTATAACTAATGAAGCAGACTCCCCAATAACAAATATATATATATAGACATACATTGAAAATAATGAAAAAACTCATAAACTCTGATATTTTTAGATGCTATTTTATGCAATAAAGAGCTATGAACTGCATTGATGTTAGAGGCCGAACTTTCTTGACCTCCACCATATACAATAAAGAACAAACGCATCTGGTCAAAGAAACAAGCTTTTGACAAACTAATCTCCATACAAACCTTTCTTTGGAATGTAGATGCCTCATTTTCACCTTTTGGGGATTCACTGCAAGAAAAAGATTTTCCTAGTTACAAAATGATATGGTTAGACCGAAAACAATGAATAACTCAGATCAACAACAATGCCTCCCGCATATCTTTGGAAAAGGGAGAAACAGACCTTTCTCTCCATCTTAGAAGTGCTTCTAAAAGAGGTATGCGTTTATGTCGAGTTACCATAGCTGAGGAATCCAGTACTTGCTCATAAGCAGGGTCAGAAGGTCGGGGATATTGCCCATCCTGCAAGTTTCCCACATAACAAAATGAAGAAAAACATCACATGTTAGATTAATGCCAAACCAACCATAGCAATACAAACATTCACTCAACGGCAAAAGGCACTGACTCATTGGGTGAAAGATATAGACAATGCACAGTAACAAATGACAATGTTGGTACCAGTTCTACACAAATATTCTTATGCAGTAGCCTAACAATTTAATTATCATTCTTTGTTATTTCTTCTCAATTTCCCAAACCATGAAGCCATGCCAGTGCTGGCTGTCGGAGCTTTGCAAGGTTGTGGTCCTTGTGGACTATATTTAATCCTTTTATTTTACTGCTTCAGCAGAATCAGCATCATAACTTCAAAAGAATTAAATCCCAAATGGCAATGAATTATCCAAATTCTACTAATGTTTGCAAATCATGTCTTGCTGCGGTCATACAAAGATTACAAAGAATCAATGACCATCCTAAGTAACTCTACCAAGTTCCTTGAGAGCCAACTAAGAACTGTAATAAGGCATGCACGAAATAATGGAACTATTAGATGAAGTGAGCTGAAAAGCCAGAGGTAGAGCTACATATATAAACAGACAGAGAGCTGAAAATCCAAATACAATCAAATAGGCAAAAATTGCAGACCTGAGCTCAATACGACGCCGTGCGAGTGGAAGGAACCACTGGAGCAGGCGCGTTGGGGAAACGGTGGTCACTTGACCCCCGGAAGGCCGGAAAACACCATAGGAGGCGAGAGTGGTACCACCTGCTCGACAAAATTCCTCACTGAAACGCAGCAAAGGCAGCGTCCGTCTTGCGCGCGTCTTTAATTTGTTTTGTCACCGACCTCGCCAAAACGACGTCGTATTTGTTTAACGTTTTTCTTATCTTTACTCTTTCAGTAAGCTAGGAAAAAAAGAAAAGAAAAGAAAAGAAAAACAGGCGTCCTCTCTTCTTCTTCTTCTTCCTCGCGCTCGGAGGCGTATAATGTTTACGAATGAACGGAGGCAAGAAGAGAGAACTGGAAGATCTGGAACTCCAAGGCTGCAATACCTTCAGGTAACTGGCCCTACACCGTAAAAATCTATCTTCTTGTTAATTGAAAATTTTATTATTATCCTTTTTTGTTCCAGGAATTGGTTTCTCAATTTCAGAATACAACAGATGATGAAGGTATGGCCTTGCCCTTGCCCTTGCCTATACTTTCAACCTTATTCCTTGCATTTTATAGCTCTCTATCTCTCTGCAGTTTGGATTTCGTTGCTTATGTTGGTGCCTAGACCCTTTCTTATATTTGTGCATTTTCATGATTACAAGTGATAACCTAGCACTTGCAGCACTAGTTTCAACCTTGGCAATGAAAAATTTGTTGTGATTTTGAACTTCATTTCCACCGAGTGTCAGTAATTTTGTCATATCAGGCAGGAGACAGGGTATCTGGTGTTAGAATTCTTCTGATGAGTCAATGACAACTGATTCATCTCAAGGTCATTTGATTAGTTATTTGTTCCTTTCTTTCTGTACAGAGACAAAAGAGAAAATTGTTGCTAATTTGGCCAACTTTGCTTATGATCCTTACAACTATACCTTCTTGCGGCAGGTATAAAACGTATTTTGATATTCAGTTTTCTATTTTGGTATAAAAGTTCCATGACCATTATAGCCTGATAAGCATTTTAAGATTACAAACAGCTCAACGTGTTGGAACTTTTTGTGGACTGCATAACAGAACCGAATGAGAAGCTGGTGGAATTTGGTTTAGGAGGAATCTGCAATTGCTGCGCCGGTAAGTTTACCTATTTAATCCTTATACTGAATCTGCTACTCCTAGTTTCTTAAGACACCAAGTAAGTAGCTAGCACTAGTATGTGAGTTGTGTATTTATTTTAAGTTTTAACTTTAATGTTTTAAGTTGCAGATCCGGCAAATGCCGTAATTATCACTCAGTGTGGTGGGATCCCTCTTGTTATTCAATGTTTATCAAGCCCAGTTAGAAACACTGTAAGTAGGAACTTGTACTTTGTGTCGGTGTGCACATGCCGTGCTTGTTCTGTTTCTTTTTCGGTTGCAGGAGTAGTTCATGTGTGTTTTATAGCCTCATAATTCTCATTGGTTTTACTAATTGTTTCCTGGGGATGGGATTCAAAAGTTGGACCTGATAAACTCTTATAAAAGAGGAGGCACTCTGAACTGAGCCGATATAACTAGTTTAAAATAATGTGTGCATTTGAAACTATTTATACACCACTAACATTTTGATTGATCAACAAGATTCTTGATGGTTGGTAATGAAAACCGACTTATGTTTTTACAACGATATAGAATATTTGACAAATTAATTGATTGTTAGGTGAATTATGCAATTGGATCACTTTATTATCTATGCAACGCATCTAACAAGGGGGAGATTATGAAGCCAGAGGTGGTTGATGTCATGAAGAGATATGCTGCAGCTGAAGAAGTGAGTGTCAGTTTCAGTAATCTAGCCAAGGCATTTTTGGACAAACATGTTTCTGAAACTGCTTAGAGAGAAAGTAGCTCTTGTTTTATGATGCATCTGGATTTTTGGTCTTTGTAAGCATTTCTGGTTCCTCCAGAAAATTTTGTTCAACATATTGTTCCGCATAGTTGTTTTGCCAACACCTTTATACCAAAAATTCTGCTGTACGGCCATTGTATTTGTACATCCACATTTTCGACGGCTGGATTTAAATGATTTGATCCAATGGTCCAAAATAAGTTGTGAAGACAAAAATAAAATCTCCTAAAACAACTGGAAAACTGGCTGGTTATATTGGGTTACTTTGCTTCCCACATGTGAAAGAACATTGGAAAAGGTCAAATCTTGCAACCCAGAACTGACATCTCCAAGGGGGATCATTACCATCTCTTCCATGGGGATTTTCCGATTTTTAGACTATCTATTCCGTGGCTTTTTGGTTCTTTCTTCTATTTTCTGGTGTTATTGCTTTAACGTTGAACAACTGATGAAAACAAAAGTAAATTCGAAACTAGACATAGTGAAAGTGACATTAATACTATCCAAAGCAAATCTAACATTAATAGGAAAATCTCCAATACTTTAAGTAAAACAATATTTGTAAGTTTAGTTTAAATAATAATAAACTATAGTAATATAGTGTGGTTGAACTTTTATTTTTTTTAACTTTAATAAGAAAATTTATAATTAGTAAACAACTATTTTCTAATTTCATAAGAGTGATAATTTGTGTAATAGGCAACATTGCCTAGTTCATTTTGTCTTGTCCATTGGAGTGAGCAGTTTTTTCCAAGAGCCAACTGAATAGGCAACATGCCACATCAGTCTATACACTTTTGCCTACTTCATTTGCCTATACTCTTAGAGATGCTCTAAAGAAAGATAAAGGTAGGGCTAGGTTATTAAGTAATAGAGTTAAAATACATTAAAATACAAGGGTTGGGCTTGTAAATGACATGTGATTTGGAGTTTGGCTTGGGAGATCATTAGGTTGGGCTTGGGAATTTGACATTGGGCTTAAATATTTGGAAAAATAAACTAAAATCACACAGCCTGTTTGGTTCGGTTCGAACTGGCTTTCTCACTACGAAAATCGAAATCGTAACTAGACCAAACAAGTCTGGTTCAAATTTTTGACCTAAAGTTGACTTTTTAGTTAACAAGGTATTTTTTGGGTTTTTTCTAGCCCCGTTCGACTCAGTTTACTAGTTCTTCAGTTCCAATACCCACCCCTAATTATGCCTAACCAACGTTCAAATTTACTAAGTAAACAAATCTCCTATACCTCCGCTACCTAATAATGCAAATTAATTACATGACGGGTTGATAAATAGGTTAGGTCGCTCTTTCTGGGTTATCCGTCATCAACCAATAACACTTTAAATCATGCACATCTCGTTTGAATGGTACACATCTGGACGACATGTGGTATATGTAAACATGAATACTTTCATTGACTAATAAATAATAATAAAAGAATGAAAAAGAAATAATGAAATAGTAATAATTACGAACATGAAAAATATCAATAATATTAAGTTACTAAAACTATTGTTGATACAAATTTGAATGTAAAACTTTTCAATAAGAACTATATACAAATTTGAATGTAAATCTTTGTTGACGCATCGTTTTACCTCACTTTGGTGGGCCTCTAATGGGCTGCCACGTTGGCAGGCCCAAGGAGAAAAGTTGGTTGTTGCTCTCCTACAAAAGGGACTCTCTCCTCTTGCTGAAGAGGGACCCCAAAAAAGAGAGGGAGCCAAGAGAAGAGTGCTCTCGACAACTCTCTCTCCTTTCCTCTAGATCTCTCTCCACACCCATTTGTAAGCCTATCCCAATGTAATATCTACACATATATACAAATACAACAACCAGTGGATGTAGCCCAAGTTTATGGGTGAACCACTCAATCCCTTCGTTCTACTCGTATGATTGTGATATTACGGCTATCCCAAAATTACGCATTCAACAATCTTTTCAATAAGAACTATATTGTTTCTAGTACGTTTTATATGCTGAAGTCACTTTGTGAACCAGGATAGGCAATTGCACATAAATCACTACACCAAAGTTGAGCTTTTATGGCTTAAAATTTACAGCACTCTTTTTGTGCATGTCGTTAATGCTTCATATCTACGGTACACAATAATGCATGCCTTAAAAAGCTATTTTTTTAATCTTCAATGACGTGCTTTGTACGCCCTAATTTTATTTGCAACCGTTAAAAAATATTGTTTTTTCTTTTTAATTTCCCTTGTATTTCTTTTTCCTTCATACCAGAATGTTCTAGCTTCTCTCTCTATCTTACTTCTTTCTCCATCTCCCTTTGTCACAATCCCTGGCTCCTCTCCCACAGGAAGATTCAAGAGCACAACAATATATCTAAAGCCCTAACATACCATGGTCTAAGGGCTCCTCATTCACTACTTTTCTTCGAGCTCTAACCCTATGCTTCAAAGTTGAATGTTCAGTGAAATCCCAAAGTGAGATTATCTAAAAGCCTAACCCTATGCTTTGAAGTTGAATGCTCAGTGACAATCCCAAGGTGCGATTCTCTAAAGCCCTAACCCTATGCTTCCAAGTCATGTCTTGATATGAGTTTTCTTGTAGTTCAGAGTTGATTTGGATTCTAGATTTCCTTATCTTGATTTTATTGTGATATTATTTGATTGAATTTGGATTCTATTTGCATGTCTTTGGTTGAATATAGATTGTATGTGTATTTCGGATTTGATTTTGATGTTGATTTTGATTTTATGAGAAATTTCAAATGATACCTACCAAACCATTGATTTGCTGTATTATTCGGAATTTCCAATAGGTTATGTGAAGGGCAATGTGAACAGGGGAGAGGACGAGGATAACTAGAGCTGGGTGGTAGCATGTGAGAGGCAAGTAGTCCACCAAGCATGGAAGGACATCGAAAGGGCTTTAGGCAGTTGGTTGCAGTTTGAAGTATAGTTGTTCCCTTACCAAAATAATAGGGCATTCTTTGTTCGCAAAAGCCAGAAAGAGGCGACAAGTATAGGAAGAGTAGGTAAGCTGAAACAGTAAGGACAAACAGATGCGTTGTTATGGTGTTGGGAGCAAAGCTTGAAAAACAATGCCACAAAAGTGGTAAGCTACAGGGTTTGGGTCGTTGTCACCAAGCTCTCGATGCACTGGTGGTCCAAAAAATATTTCAAACGAATTGGTGCGGCTTGTGGGGGTCTGCTGGAGGTGAGTTGGAAGATAGAGAAACTCAAATACCTCTTTGAAGCCAAACTTAACGTTAGAAAAAATCAGGCCGGCTTCTTACCGAAGCTACTCAGAATCGTAAAAGGAAATGAGGTTTACTACGTACATATCAGGCCGATTTCTCCTGTGATTCGACCGACTCAGGTTCGTAACAACTGAGTCAAATTCATTCTGGCGCCGACTTTCGTTGGAGCAGCTGGCCCAGAGGGCTGGAAGAAGAAGGAGATCGAACCTTTGTTCGACGGTATTCCGACAGATGGCACACAAATAGAAAAAAGAAATATTGGCATGATCGTTGATTCCTAGGACATGTGGGAAGCACCAGTAACCTTTGGAAGTGTGAAGAATGTTCTTAGGCATGGCGAAGAGCCAATTGCTCAACTAATGGAAAGTGCAAGGGTAAAAGACGACGCCATTTTGAAAAATGACACAACAAAGGAAGTGGGGTTTGAGATGCGATATGAGGTTGGAAGGAAGAGAAAGGGAGATGGGACAAATGTTGTTTTGGCCCAATATGTATCGGGCGCCATAATAGAAATACCAACAGCCCAAAGTGGAAGCGGGATGGGCTGGGAAATAGATAGGAGAAATTCAAAAACTGAGTCCAGTTCCAATCCTTTTAAAAGCCACAATACCCATGGATTTGGAAATAAAGCTTTACAAAGGTTCACTCGTCTTACTTTGTCAAAATTTGGGGCAAGATCTAACTTTAAAACTGGAGAAAGTTCGACCTTTCTTAATCAAGGAACCTGCAAGCCCATATTGAGAAGGCTTGAGATGGAGTCTGAAGAGGCGCTAACATCTAAAGATGATGCTGGTATGAGCAGTGCCGACGAACTCAAGAGTTTTAACACCAGGGGAGGTGGCGATACGCACTAGCGAGATCTCGATGATGGCAGCTCTGAATATATGACGTTGGGGGAACACGAAAAAATATTTACAGAGCAAGAAGGTTTGCATACCCTATAATTAATTGCTGGATACTTGGACATGGGTGTCAACACTGAATGGGAGTTCGAGCATAAATCCTCGAGAGATTGTTCGATTGAAGAATGTGTATTTTTTTGGAGGACGGAGAACATGCGTTGGGTTGTGTCAGACAGCTCTTTGCAGAAGAAGATGGCCTCTGGGTTGAACCAATCCAGGTGATACATTGTCATGATGATAGCCCAACTAATAGTGAAATTTCTATGTTTGCAGGGGAAGGGTCTGGCGAAGAGATAGTGAAAGGGATTAGCAATAATGGGGTTACAAATGATAGAGCCCAGTGCACGACAGCACTAAGGTCTGTTCTTGTGGGATGCCCAGCAAGGGAGGTGATGCTACAGGAACTAGTTCAATCTCTAAAGGAGGCTACCAAAGAAAAAGGGATTGAAGAGTCCGTGGGTGAGTTGGTAGAAAGTATGAATTTAAAGCTGGTTTCTAATAAAAAGAAAGGGGAAAGCATCTAGGAAAATAGAGGGAAGAGGGAAGAGGGAACTGGAGAACCTAAAATTCAGGGTGAGGTACGAGAGGAAGGGGAGAAAGATCATAATGAAAACATGGTTATCCAATGAAGATTGTAAGCTAGAATGTACGAGGTCTTGGGGATAAAAGAAAAAGAATGGTTATAAAGAATTTGCTCTTGAATTGTGATGCACACATTGTCATCCTTTAGGAAACAAAGAAGCAGGAAATTGAGAGAAGATTGATTAATTGCATCTGGGGCTCCAGATATAGGGATTGGGTTTTTGTGCCTTTATGTGGTTCTTCTGGAGGGCTTTTAATAATGTGGAATACTAGGCTCATTACCGTGAAAAAATAATATTGGGCCATTTTTCAGCTACAATAAAGGTTATGGGTAGAGACGGGAGAGATTGGTGGTTATCCAGAGTTTATAGGCCAAATAGCACCAGAGAGAAAGCAGCTTTGGGAAGAACTTGCTGCCCTCTACGGATTATGCAAAGACAGATGGTGTATTGGAGGACATTTTAATGTCACTAGATTCATACATGAAAAATCTAATGGTGATACAGTAACTAGAAGCATAAGAAGATTTAACGAGTTTATCAGGGAATTGAATCTCTGTGATCCCCAGCTTCACAACGGTGAATTTACTTGGTCTAATTTGAGAGGAAGTGCAATTATGAGAAGGTTAGACAGATTTCTGTTTAGTACTAATTGGAAGAGTTGTTCCCACATGTTAGACAGATTTCTGTTTAGTACTGATTGGGTTACCTCAGATCATTGTCCAATCATTTTGGATTCTATTGTGGTTAAGTGGGGCCCGTGTCCTTTTAGATTGGACAATGTGTGGCTTCAAAATCAGAATTTTAAAGAGAAATTCTAGGAATGATGGGAGAGTGAAAACCCGCAAGGTTGGGAGAGATTTAAATTCATGAAGAAATTGAAACTCATCAAAGAAAAAAAAAAAAATGAATGGACTAAGGAAAACGTTGGGAATGTTCGGATGAAATAAGAGCGAAGGGAGAAAAAATCAGGGAGTTAAACAAAGAGGAGGAAGGGGGTCGAATGTCTTTGGATCAGAAAATGGAAAGAAATGCCTTGAAATTACATGGAAACAAAGAGCTAAAGTGACTTGGGCAAAGTAAGGGGATGGTAACGCTAAATTTTTCCGTAAAATTATCAAAGGAAAGAAGAAGAAAAACTTAATTGTCAAATTAGAAAAGGGAGACGGGTCCATCACATAAAATGAGGGACAAATTGAGCAGGAAATAATTATGTTTTTTCAAAATCTCTACTCTAGTGATGGAGTGGATAGACCAAGGCTGGAGGGGCTCGATTGGTGCCCTCTTTTGCTTGAGAGGTCTTCTTGGCTTAAGCGACACTTTGAGGAGAAGGAAGTAAAGAAAGCAATCTCATATTTGGGAAAAGAGAAATCACCTGACCCAGATAACTACTCCATGGTGCTTTTTCAACAATGTTGGTCAGTTCTTAAGGATGAAGTGATGAGAGTGCTGCTTGAATTTCACAGAACTGGTATTATCCACTAGATTACTAAAGAAACATACATGTCTTATTCCGAAGAAGCCTGATGCAATACAAGTGGAAGATTTCAAACGTATCAATTTGACTTCCAGTTTATACTAAATTATTGCCAAGGTATTGGCAAACAGATTAAGAGAGGAGATGGGGAACACCATTGCCCAAGCATAAGGTGATTTTGTGAAAGATAGACAAATTCTGGATGCAATTCTAATTGCAAACGAGATAGTGGAAAAAACTAAAAAAAAGGAAAAAGAAAGGTGTTTTATTCAAGATTGATTTTGAAAAAGCATACGATCATGTAGACTGGGGTTATCTTGATTTTTGTCTTGGAGAAGAAGGGTTTTGGGGCCATTTGGAGAAAGTGGATCAATGGATGCGTCAAATCTGCCAATTTTTCAGTTATGATCAATGGGAGGCCTAGAGGAAAGTTTGGGGCCTCTAAGGGAATTAGACAATGTAACCCACTTTCACCTTTTCTATTTTCCCTTGTGGCTAATACTCTAGGAAGATTGATGATGAGAGCTACCGAAATGGGGTGTGTCCAAGGGCTGGTCGTAAGGAGAGATCAGGTGATGGTTTCCCATCTCCAGTTCGCCGACATAATCTTCCTTTTGTCGAATAATGCGGACAACCTATGCAATTTACTGAGAATCCTTGAGGCTTTTAGTAGGTGTTTGGGTCTTAAAATCAATAAAGCGAAGAGTTCCATAGTCGGTAATTTGGAAGATGATTTGCTGGTTAGGATTGCGGCTAGGATAAGCTGTGAAAGTGGTAGTTGGCCGCTGAAATATCTTTGTCCTCCCCTTGGGGGGAAACCAAGGACCTTGAATTTTTGGAACCCAATGGTGGAAAGTGGAAAAACATTTAGAAGGGTGGAGCAAAACTATGCTATTTAGAGGGGGAGATTAACTTTAATACAGTCAGTGTTGAGCAGCTTGCCAATATATTACTTATCCTTTTTTCGAATCCCCGCAGAGGTTGCTCAGAGAGTAGAGAAATTATTGAGAAACTTTATTTGGGAAGGGAGTGGCGAAGGAAAAAAGAATTATTTGGTAAAATGGGTGGCGGTGTCCCTACCCAAAGTTCTTAGGGGGCTGGGTGTAGGAAACTGACAAAAAAGAAATGAGGCTTTTCTTGGAAAATGGCTGTGGAAATTTCAATGTGAAATGAATGCATTGTGGTATAAAGTGATTAAGAGTAAATATGGTCTATAAGAGAATGGATGGAAGCCCAAAAGGATATCCTACAGAAATAGTCGTAACCCCTAGATAGGCATTACGAAAGTCTTTAATAAAGTTGAAGCTTGTTGTTGCTTTAAGGTTGGAAACAGAGATAGATTAAGATTTTAGGAGGAGGTGTGGTCCTTACGTGATCAATTCCCTCGTCTTTTTCAAGTCTCTCAAAAGAAGAATGCGACCATTGAAAATGTGTGCATTGATTCCATATCCCTATCTTTGAGTTGGGATTGTGGCTTTCGGAGAAATCTTAACAATGCATAAATAGAAGAGTATAAAAGCTTATTGAGTAAACTAGATGAAGTGATTTTGCTTCAAAATAAGGGTAACCGCAGATTATGGAGGTTGGAATCGTCTGGAGTGTTCTTGGTCAAATCATTTTCTGACCACTTGATTGCTAATCCCTCTTCACCCATTTTCCCTTCTTCTCGTGTAATATGGAAAACTAATGTACCCCCAAAGGTAAAATTGTTGGTGTGGCTTATTGCTCATGGTAAGGTTAACACTTGTGATTTGATTCAAAGAAGAAATCCTAATTTATATTTCTGTCCTAGTTGGTGTATTCTATGCAAATGTGTTAACGAAACACTGGATCATTTATTTATGTTTTGCCCAAATATGTTTCTTCTCTATGGGTAGGGCTATGTCAGGAGACGGGGATGGTTTGGGGCAACTATAATTTTGTTGCTGATTTCTTTGGGACAGGGATGAACTTCTTTAGAGGAAGAAGGAGATGAGTAATTCTGGGCAACTGCGTGGTGATGGCCCTGTTTTGGGTGGTGTGGGGAGAAAGGAATAGAAGAATATTTGAGCTATGTTGCACGAACACGGGTACGGGGACACGAGAACTCGACACGGCGACACGGAAAATCTCAAAAAAGTAGGACACAGACACGGCTAGGACACGGCAATTAAAATAATAATTAATTAATTCTCAATATTTCAATGTCACATAATTCCATAAAACAAAATAAATAACTCATGTTCATCATCCTTGCTATTACACTGTCCAATTGCTCCCTTGCATTGTTTTCGAAGGCTTTTTCAAGAGGTCTACTAACTCCCTTCCTTTTCTTTGGTTCCAAAACTTCTTCATTCATGCCAAAATCCAAATCAAAAGCACTAGCACTTGAAGAACCTACTTTGCTTGATGTGGGCAAAGAAACGGTTCTTCTAGCTTGGGCATTTTTTATTTTCAACTCTGCATCACTAACTCTTCTATTGTTGTGAAGAGGGAGATAAGAAAAGAAAATAGAGATAGAGAACATAAATAAAAGAATTTGAAAACAAAGGGAAAAAAAATTGAAAAGATACTTACCTTTGCAAAAGCTGGAGAAGAGGAGAAGAGCTACGCAGAGGAACTGAAGTGGCTGCTGAAAATGTGAGATTCATTTAGGTTTAAAAAAGTCTTCTTCCACTTTTAACCCATCTTTTTAAAAATATTTCAAATCAGTCCACCAAAGTTTCAAAAATCACATTTAGACCCCAACTTTTATTTTCAAATTTTCAATATGGTCCCTGCCGTGTCTTGACCGTGTCAGAGCCGTGTCTTGACCGTGTCCCAGCCGTTGATCGTGTCCAACGCGTGTCGGCAGTGTGTCGGAGCCGTGTCGGCGTGTCCGACACTCCAGCAGTTTGGAGTGTAGGTGCAACATAGTATTTGAGAGTGTCGAGATGTTTGTGCCTAATAAACCACGGTCATGAATTGGCCGGGGGAACAACTCTTCTCGGCCTCTTTTGTCAGGGTGTTTGGGCTTTCCAGAGAAACAAGAAAAATCACCAAGGCATGGTTATCTCGGCCTAGGTTATAGGCCGAGGCCGAGATCGAACAAGGTCACGGCCAGAGGCATTAAAGTCAGATCATCACGTGACAGCAGGGTCCCACACTTCATTTAATGAAGCAAGGTCTCTGTTTATTACAGCAAACCCACTGGCCAAGAATAAGCATTTAATGCGCGAGGGAAGGTGGGAAGTGATTGAAGTCAGGATTTGGTGACAGAGATCAGAGTGATTAGACGCCAACATTCTCACAAAGCTCTTTGCAGCTTGAGAGATTAGGTAATTGGCTATCAGAGCAATAAATGCGTCTCCACGGCCAGAAGCGCAGAACCCACGATCAGGGCGGCGGCCGAGATTCACCGGGATTCATGGAGTCACACCACCATACTTCACGATCCCAAATGTCGATTAGACTACCCACTTGGCATGATCAGGCTCCACCATGCGGTTTTTCAGCCTCGATTACCCCTCCAGGAGCTTTGCCTATAAATACAAGACTCAGGACTACTTTCAAGAGGTTCAAACACCAAACAAAAGCCTCCCACGGAGCAACTTATATTTTCCTGTAATGCACTTTCAATATCTTTACTTGCTTTTCTAGGAGTAGTGTTAGTTTGTAAGGAAAATCCATTCATCAATATATCAAACGACCCTTGATTTTCAAGGCGCCGGAGCACCACCCTTGTTATTCGCTCATTCACCCCATATATCATACGACCGCCGCTCATTGAGTAGCGCGCCGGAGCACCGCCCTAAAACCCACCAAACACCACCACTCAACGGCCTTGTAGTTCAGGCCGTGAACCTTACAGCCGAGACTAGTTCCTCTCTCGGTTACAATCGTTTGATTAGAAGACGAGTTCAGACAGGCGCACTATCTAAACACTTTTGCCCACTTCAAACATCTCGACGCACGGTAGACGGTGCTGGCACGCCCGCGCACAAACGCACCCCGTCCAAAAGCAGGAAACCGCGTGTTAACGCAAATCCCCTCGGCCCGGAACACCAGGCCGTGAGATTTGCGCGGCAGACACTTTTGGCACGCCCAGTGGGACAATCTTGTCAAAACTTATGGTGGAAACCAGGGCACAGGCAAAGCTCAAAAACAAAACGGTCGAAATGACTTCTGAGACTCCTGAGTCCACATCACCAATCACCGAGACCGTACATTCGGTCGGGATTTCGGCCAGCATCCCGGTAACGACGGATCGCTCGGCCGAATCCATGCAGGAGCAAGTGGCAGTGGAGGAAATGATGTCCAGGCAGACCTATAGGATAGAGACATCCTTCATGGCCGCAATGGACAGGTTCTCTTCGGAGCTGCGGACGCTCTTTCAAGAAAGGATGCCGATAACCTCACCGGCGTCACCTCCTAGAGCAGGTCAAGGGAGCCGAGGGCGTGAAAGAATCGAGCCTTACGGCGAAGGCAGTAGCCTCGGCGTCTCGGCTCACCCCCAAGCATCAGGATACGGCCAGCACTCGGTGCTGCCGACAAACAGCTGGGGGCAGTCCCAGACCACGTGGGTTAGTCCCGGGCCAACCTACTTAGCAGAGATAGTGCGTGGGCCGCTCCATGCTTTAGCCGTGTCCTTAGGGCACAGCAGCCCTGCACATCCTACGATCCATCCACTCGGCCCAGTTCATACTGCGGCCGTCCACACCCATCCTGGTCCAAACAACGCGGCCGCTGCATTATCACAACAATACGGTCAGAGCAATACGACTGTTTCACCATCATCACAGGCGTCGTTGTTATCGCCAGGCACCCACCTCCACTACGGGTCGGCCGTCCCAGCATCAACGCACACGCCCCTGGTCCAAACCCACGGCGCTCACTTGGCGTCAACCAACTCGGGCATTCAGACCGAGCCCCTTGTTCAAGCGGCCACGCAGGCTAGGCCACACAACGACGCGCAGCAGGTCCCACGACCGAATGCGGCCCAGCAAGAGGCACCGCATCAGGGGCTCCGATTTGAGGACGTCCGGCGGATGATCGAGGACGGTCTAGCCCAGAGGCGGCCGGACATGCCAAAATATACTCGGCCGTACCCACCAGAAATCGACCGAGTCCTTCTACCTCGGAATTATCGATTGCCTGAATTCATGTTATTCTCCGGGGATGGGCAGGCCACATCCATTGAACACATAGGCCGTTTCACGGCCCAGTGTGGAGAGGCCGATTCGGACGCCCAGAAGCTCCGTTTATTTGTTCATTCTTTGACCGGCGCTGCATTCTCTTGGTTTATAAACCTCCCACCAAACTCAATAAGGGATTGGTCTGATATGGAAAGAGTATTTCACGAGCATTTCTATCAGACCAACCGAGAGATAACAGTCGCCGAGCTGGCAAGGATGAGCCAAGCACCGGACGAATCACCTCGTGATTACCTACAACGATTCAAGACCTGTAGGAATTGGTGTCGCACGAACCTACCAGAGAGAGAGTTCGTCAAAATGGCCGAGGAGGGATTGGAGTTTGAATACCGGAAGAAGTTCCAGGGGATCGAGTTCCGGGACATGCACGACCTGACCAACAAAGTGGACAGGTATGCATCCTTGTTGAAAGAGGAGATGCAGAAGAAGACGGCTTCGAAAGGGACTTATTACAGAAATCCCATCGTCAGCTACGCCGACACAGACGGCTCCACAAGGGCCGAGGGTGACGAGGTAGAGATGAGCTCGGCCGAAGTTAGCATAGACAAACCCTTCGTCTGCAAAGGGCTTGTTAAGACTGACAACAGCCGTACGAAAATTCCTGACGCTAAATTTGCAACGCGGGAAACGAAGGCCTACACTTTTGATCTAACGAGGGCCGAGGCTATTTTCGACCTGCTATTGGCCGAAAAAATGGTCAAATTATCTTTCGGCCACAAAATTCCGAAACCCGAGGAGCTTAAAGGAAAGACGTTTTGCAAATACCATAGTTCTTGGTCTCATAATACCAACAACTGTGTTGTCCTGCGAGATGTCATTCAGAAATTGATTGATGAGAAGAAGCTTCAGTTCCCAGAGAAGGCGGCCATGCAGGTTGACTCCAAGCCGTTCCCCCCACCTGTTGTCAACATGGTCGACGCCCAACTACCGGCCGGGTATAGCGGAACTCGTTGGGTGGCAAAAGAGAAGGGGCCATTGACCGAACCGGAGCCATTGTTGTGCGAGCATTGCAAACATGAGATCGGTCAGTCCAGGCCGCAGGAAAACAAGAGGAAGGCCGCCGAGCCGCCACAGCCAACCGTAAAGAAATTCGGCGGTCAGTACAGACGTCGGTCGGCCGGCGGGACGGTTTTTGAACGATTGGGGGCGCAGGCCTACGGTGCCTTCGTAGGTCCTAGGGATGAGGCCGGTCCTAGGTTGTTAGGAACTTTCAAACCACCGGTTATGCATGACGACCGTTGGTATCATTCACGGCCTGGGGGCAGGGCCGAACCACTGACAAAAACCCAGCTGAGAAGAATGCAGAGACAAGTTCAGCAGGCCAGGATGCAGACGGCCGAGACCGAAGGCTCGAAACGACAAAGAAAAACCATGGCTGCAGACGGGCCGTCATATGAATCGATTGTGTCCCCCACGGCGACAGCGGCCAGCAACAAGCCTTTGAGGACCTGGCGCGCTACGGGGAACAAAGGTCCCCTCAGATCCTTGCCCATTTTGGTTCAGCCAAAGGCCGCGATCGTAAAGAAGACTGACGAAGGTATCGTCAACATCTACCGCGAGAAAAACCCCTCTTTTTCGGCCGACGGTTTGTCCTTTCTGAAAGGATTTCATAAAGACCATTCGGCCATAGATCTGTACGGCATGACCCCTGAGAACCGTGAAATTGTGGAGTTAGCCCTAAAAAACACGAAGGCAGAGGCGCTCCTCATCACCCGCAGCTCTGATTCGGCCATTAAGGCCGTATACCAGGCAAATAGAGAGGCCAGAGCGAAGAGTCTGCCGAGCTACCAACCCGACCTCGGCGGATTGGAGGCCGATGCCCCTTTTAACAAGGGCGATTTAGAGTATCTCCGCCAGTATTTTTCGGTAACTCCGGCGGATACTGTTTTTGGCCTGACAACTGAGGAGAGAGCCCGGGTGAACCGCCTGGACGATTACTTGATATCCAGGGACACCTTGGCAAACGCTAGACGGGCCCTTAGAGAGGGGATCGAGGCCTCGGAACCCTCTGAAGCCAAAACACCCACAACCGATATCCCGGGGACAGCGGGGCCCATAATCGAGGGCTTCGGTGACCCTCTCTTCGGGCATGAGGCCGAAGACGACCCCACTTTAGGGATCTCAGATGGAGAATATGAGGGGATCCTCAGGATGGCCGAGGAAGAGGTCTTCGCCGAAGACGGCCGCGAGGCCGAAGAGGGAGCTGGCAGGGGGAACCCACTGGAGCAAAAGGAGTTCAGCATCAACATGGTCTTGGTGCTGCCATCCGAATTTTCAGCACCAGGGGGACAGATAAACGGCCTGGATGATGACGTGGCCGAGGAGCAGCTTGGTCAGAGGCCAAAAACAAAAGAAGAATTGTTGGCCGTGGCTTTTAACGAGGTCATACCTAGAGACGAGCCGAACAAATATCGACACCTCAAACCGTTATATATCGGCTCATATTGAGGGGGTACCCGTGTCCAAAGTTTTCGTCGACTGTGGGGCGACGGTCAACATCCTTCCGTATTCCTTAATGAAGAAGCTGGACAAATCAAAAGAGGACCTCATCCCCAGCGATGTTGTCATGAGTAGCTTCGTCGGCGACAAGTCCAAAACCATTGGCGTGTTGCCGTTAAAAATTACCGTAGCCGACCAGACGAGGGTCGCGGTTTTCTACGTGGTTGAGTCCAGCGTCGACTACAACATATTGCTCGGCCGCGACTGGATCCACCAGTCCGGATGCATACCGTCTTCTCTCTTCCAATTATTATTCTTTTGGGACGGTCAGAAGGTGTCTATACACCCGGCCGACGAAAAACCTTTCGAGGCCAACGCCGTTCAGGCTCGGATTTACGACGACGATGTTGGGTGGGTTGTTCTTACCGGCCACGATGCAGAAGGCCGACCAACCAGAACAACGGCCCAGAAGGTATTGGAATTAGGCGCCGAGAATATCCGCCAGGATTCGGCGCGAGAAGTATTGATCGACCTCACCAGCCTATAGATGACAGACAAAGCCACTAAGGAAGAGGGAGCGGCGGCCGTGAAAGATTTGGTGGAAAGACTGCTGGAACACTGGGCGGAGGAGTCTTTGCGGCCGAATTCGCCAATCAACTTGATTGAATTTCTCCACGAATCAGACGAGGCGGACGTTCTAACGTTGGACGACCTGGAAACAGCACCCGCCGAGATGGAGGACGACTACCCCGAAGTCCAGGACCCTTTGTTAGAAATAAATGTAGGGTCAGAGGCCGAACCACGGCCTCTTTTTGTAAGCCATCTTTTGGATCCTGAGTTAGCGGCCGAAATTATCGGCCTGCTCCATGAATATAAGGATTATTTTGCTTGGGATTATCATGAGATGCCAGGTTTACCAAGGAGTTTGGTCGAGCACGAATTAAAAATCAAGGAGGGGTTCAGGCCATTCCAGCAGCCACCAAGGCGTTTCTCGACCGAGGTTCAGCTCAAAGTTAAGGAAGAAATTGAACGGCTCCTTAAAGCCGGCTTTATCCGAACAGCCCGATACGTTGAGTGGTTGGCCAACATTGTGCCAGTGCTAAAAAGGACTGGGGCTTTGAGGGTTTGCACTGATTACAGAAACCTCAATCTCGCAACCCCCAAGGATGAATACCCCATGCCTATGTCAGATCTCCTGGTAGATGGGGCCGCAAAGCACGAGCTTTTGTCTTTTATGGACGGCCATGCAGGTTACAATCAAATTTTCGTGGCCGAGGAAAACGTCCACAAAACGGCATTCAGGTGTCCCGGGGCTATCGGAACCTATGAATGGGTAGTCATGCCGTTCGGCCTAAAGAATGCCGGCGCGACATACCAACGAGCTATGAACCTGATTTTTCACGACCTTATAGGCCGAACCGTTGAAGTCTACATCGACGACGTGGTTGTAAAATCCCCGTCTAAGGCCGACCACGTGGGACATCTCCGGCAGGCTTTTGACCGGATGCGGGCGCATGGTCTAAAGATGAACCCAAAGAAATGTGCCTTCGGCGTCACCGCCAGGAATTTCCTCGGTTTCTTGGTTCACCAACGAGGAATCGAGGTAGACAAGAATAAGGCCACGGCCATTATGGCGGCCCCTCCACCGAGGACCAAGAAGGAGCTCCAGTCTTTCCTCGGCAAAGTTAATTTCTTAAGACGATTCATATCAAATCTGGCGGAAAAGATCCGGCCGTTGTCCCCTCTGCTTAAACTGAAAGACACCGAACGGTTCATATGGGGGACAGAGCATCAGGCGGCCCTTGACGACATCAAGAAATATTTGTCCCAGCCGCCGGTCCTTATGCCGCCAAAAAGAGGGAAACCATTGAGGCTCTACATTTCGGCATCAGAAGGCTCTATCGGTTGTTTGCTGGCTCAGAACAACGAGTCTGGGCGAGAGCAGGCGGTGCACTACTTGAGCCGCACTCTCAACACGGCCGAACTAAACTACTCACCAATCGAGAAGTTATGCCTAGCACTCTATTTCGCGGCCACCAAGTTGCGACATTACATGCTTCCGTCGGTCGTCCAGATTATCTCTAAGACCGACCTTATCAAGTACATGCTCACTCGGCCGATCATACGCGGCCGAATCGGGAAGTGGACGATGGCGCTGTCCGAATTTATCTTTCAATATGTGGCTCAAAAGTCGGTCAAAGGTCAGGCTTTGGCCGATTTTCTGGCTCACCACCCGTCCCAGAGACAGGAGGAAGAGTTGGAGGTCGAGATCGGCATGGCCCAGATGGAAAAGAATTACTGGACTATGTACTTCGACGGGTCCAGTACCGAGGCCAGGTCAGGGGCCGGGGTCGTAATTGAATCTCCCCAGGGGCAAAGGTGGCAATTCGCATTCCAACTCGACTTCAAATGCACCAACAATCAGGCCGAATACGAAGCACTCATCATCGGCCTCGAGATCTTAAAGGAGATGAAGGCGACCCGCGTTTTGGTTTATGGTGATTCTCAGCTGGTGATTAACCAACTAACTGGGGAATATCAATGCACGAGCGAAAATTTAGCCATGTATTACGTAACGGCCCTCAACACAGCCGATGGGTTCTCCCGAATCTCTTTTATTCACGTCCCGCACGCCGAGAACCATGAGGCCAACGAGATGGCCCAGGTAGCATCAGGCGTAAACATCCCAAGCACCGACCACGACCGCGTGATAAGGATCGAGAAGCGTACCTTGCCAGCCTTAGCCGAACGAGGGATAGCAGCGCAAGTATCATCAGCCGATGTTACCGACGAGGTCGACACGGCCGAAGCCGATTGGCGCTACCTCATAGTGAAATATTTGCGCGACCCTTCCGGCAGCAATGGAAGAACTACACGCTTCCAAGCTCGGTGTTATCTGATTTATCAGAATGAGCTGTATCGAAAGGGGTCAGACGGTTTATTGCTTCTATGTCCCAACGCCAAGGACATCAAGGTCATCATGGCCGAATCTCATGAAGGGATTTGCGGCGCTCACCAGTCTGGCGTCAAGATGAGGTGGTTGATCCGAAGGCACGGTTATTATTGGCCGACCATCTTGAAGGATTGTATAGAATACGCGAAGGGATGTGTCAAGTGTCAAATCTACGGCCCCATACAAAGGGTACCGGCTGACGCCTTCCACCCGGTTACCAAACCTTGGCCGTTCAGAGGGTGGGCCGTGGATATCATCGGCAAAATCCATCCGGCCGCATCCAACCAACATGCATGGATTTTGGTGGCGACCGATTATTTTACTAAGTGGGTCGAGGCCGAGTCTTATCGGTCAATATCCAGCGCACAAGTGGTCAGATTTTTCGAGAGCCACATTGTCCATCGGTTCAGTATTCCAGAAACAATCACGGCCGACAACGGCCCGGTGTTCGCATCAGCCGAAACATGTGAATATACCGAAAGTATGGGAATCAAATTGATCCACTCAACACCTTATTATCCCCAGTCTAACGGACAGGCTGAGGCAAGCAACAAGGTAATCAAGGGCATCCTTGAGAAAATGATCGAGGAGAAACCTAGGGCCTGGCACGATCTACTTCCCGAAGCCCTTTGGGCTTACCGAGTCTCAAAGCGATCGGCCACAGGCACATCTCCCTACGCCTTAACCTACGGTCTGTCTGCCGCGCAAATCTCACGGCCTGGGGTTCCGGGCCGAGGGGATCTGCGTTAAACACGCGGTTTCCTGCTTTTGGACGGGGTGCGTTTGTGCGCGGGCGTGCCAGCACGGTCTACCGTGCGTCGAGATGTTTGAGGTGTTTGATAGTGTTTAGATGGTGCGCCTGTCTGAACTCGTCTTCTAATCAAACGATTGTAGCCGAGAGAGGAACTAGTCTCGGCTGTAAGGTTCACGGCCTGAACTACAAGGCCGTTGAGTGGTGGTGTTTGGTGGGTTTTGGGGCGGTGCTCCGGCGCGCCACTCGATGAGCGGCGGTCGTATGATATATGGGGTGAGTGAGCGAACAACAAGGGTGGTGCTCCGGCGCCTTGAAAATCAAGGGTCGTTTGATATATTGATGAATGGATTTTCCTTACAAACTAACACTACTCCTAGGAAAGCAAGTAAAGATATTGAAAGTGCATTACAGGAAAATATAAGTTGCTCCGTGGGAGGCTTTTGTTTGGTGTTTGAACCCTTTGAAAGTGGTCCTGAGTCTTGTATTTATAGGCAAAGCTCCTGGAGGGATAATCGAGGCTGAAAATCTGCATGGTGGAGCCTGATTATACCAAGTGGGTAGTCCAATCGACATTTGGGATCGTGAAGTATGGTGGTGTGACTCCATGAATCCCGGTGAATCTCGGCCGCCGCCCTGATCGTGGGTTCTGCGCTTCTGGCCGTGGAGACGCATTTATTGCTCTGATAGCCAATTACCTAATCTCTCAAGCTGCAAAGAGCTTTGTGAGAATGTTGGCGTCTAATCACTCTGATCTCTGTCACCAAATCCTGACTCCAATCACTTCCCACCTTCCCTCGTGCATTAAATGCTCATTCTTGGCCAGTGGGTTTGCTGCAATAAACAGAGACCTTGCTTCATTAAATGAAGCGTGGGACCCTGCTGTCACGTGATGATCTGACTTTAATGCCTTTGGCCGTGACTTTGTTCGATCTCGGCCTCGGCCTATAACTTTAGCCGAGATAACCATGCCTTGGTGATTTTTCCTAGTTTCTCTGGAAAGCCAAACACCTTGACAAAACGCTGCGTTTCAGCGTGGGGCCGAGAAGAGAAGTTCCCCCGGCCAATTCACGGCCGTGATTTATTAGGCACAAACATTGCCCCCACATCCCTGGATTCTTCGGCCTCGGCGTGAGTAGGGGCCGAATGGATTCCAAGGGATGGACCCTTAGCCTTCCGAGGTGACTGACAACTGGGGCATTAAATGCGCAGCTTTTAAATACGCAGTCCAGTTGGCGCATTTAATGCCTTAAGTACGTCGCGTAAGTCATTATTGCTTAAGTTCACGCGAGGCGTCACCCTGTCTTGTCAAGTAAAACGACGGTCCTCTGAACTATCGACGTGTCACCCAGCCCTTAATTCGCACGAGCCATTATTCTGCTCTGCAATTCCAAACGCCGGCCGCCAGGTTTCTGTCATAATCTCGCGTGCTCCAGATGTGCTGTCTGGCCGTTTCGTTTTACGAGAATCATGCCACTTTTGATTTCTAGTATGAGTATAAAAACCCACTCCTTCGCATTTTCATCATACCCCCAGACCTATCTGAGTTCAATGTTTTTCGAAAGCTCATACTGGCCTTTCCCAACTTCCTCAACCTCCAGAGGCTTGAGACCCTTCCACCACTCAACAATCTTTTCTCCTCCCTTGGATATTTTGGCGCCTTCCTTTGATTCCTGGGCTTCGTCCTCCCATATTTCAACCTGCTTTAATGGCCCTCCTCACAATCCTTCCAGAACCAGAGAGCCATATCAACTGAGTCCCCTGCCTCAACGGTTTGGCCTGTTCCAGATGACTTGTCAATTTGATGAGGACGGGAGGGCCTGGTACGATGATCCCACCATGGCCGAGTCCAATTGGCTGAGTACCTTGATAACGCCCGTGGCCGAAGTGACGGCCCTTACCAAGGTTGGGGGGAAAGCTCCTACCACGGCCAGGATGACGACTGCTTACCATGTCCAGAGTGACAATTGCTGCCACGGCCTGAAAGATGGCCGTCGCTACTGCCAGGGTGGCGACTGCTTACCACGTCCGGGGTGGTGGCCGCTCCTCGTACCCTGGATGGCGGCCCCTGCCGTGATTGAAGTGACGGCCCTTCCTCTTAGCCTCCTTCATGCGGCGTGCACCCTTTTTCTTCCCACGGCCGGCTTTTTAGGCCGAGGTTTCTAGCCGAGACTAATCGTCGGCAGGGATGGCGGGGATACGGTCTTCGGGGGAAAGAAAAGTTCGACTGCCCAGCAAGAAGACCGTGAAGCTGTCGTACGTAGGTCTAGGATGTGATTTTCCTTATGTGTGTGTATTCGGCCATGACCTGGCCGTTTCCTTGTAATCGTGTCTCAACGAATAAAATGAATCATGAATTTTTGACCCATCTTTGTTGTGTTGCCTATTCTCTTTTCATAACTTTTTCGCGGCCGTCTCCCACAATGACGGGATATATCTTTTTAAATATTGGCCGTTGATTGGTAAGTTGTGCCATTCTCCATCCCTGTCTTTTAGCTGAAAAGCACCTCGGCCAAGGATTCGTTCAATAATGAACGGTCCTTCCCAATTAGGCGAGAATTTGCCGAACCGAGGGTCCTTCGTTCCAATAGGAAGCACGGCTCGCCATACTAAATCGCCCTCGGCGAAAGTTTTTTGCTTAACCTTCTTGTTGTAAGCTCTCGCCGCGATCTGTTTCTGTGCCTGCATTAAGTTATAAGCATCGAGCCTGGATTGCTCCAAGTCCTCCAATTCCTGAACCATGGCCTGCGTGTAATCCTTCCCCTCTTGTCTGAGCTGCTCGGTCACCCGAAGAGACCGAACCTTTAACTCCAAAGGAACAATGGCGTCGTGACCGTAGGTTAAGGCGTAGGGAGAGGTGCCTGTGGCCGATCGCTTTGAGACTCGGTAAGCCCAAAGGGCTTCGGGAAGTAGATCGTGCCACGCCCTGGGTTTCTCCTCGATCATTTTCTCAAGGATGCCCTTGATTACCTTGTTGCTTGCTTCGGCCTGTCCGTTAGATTGGGGATAATAAGGCGTTGAATGGATCAATTTGATTCCCATACTCTCGGTATATTCACGTGTTTCGGCTGATGCGAATACCGGGCCGTTGTCGGCCGTGATTGTTTCTGGAATACCGAACCGATGGACAATGTGGCTCTCGAAAAATCTGACCACTTGCGCGCTGGATATTGACCGATAAGACTCGGCCTCGACCCACTTAGTAAAATAATCGGTCGCCACCAAAATCCATGCATGTTGGTTGGATGCGGCCGGATGGATTTTACCGATGATATCTACAGCCCACCCTCTGAACGGCCAAGGTTTGGTAACCGGGTGGAAGGCATCAGCCGGTACCCTCTGTATGGGGCCGTAGATTTGACACTTGACACATCCCTTCGCGTATTCTATACAATCCTTCAAGATGGTCGGCCAATAGTAGCCGTGCCTTCGGATCAACCATCTCATCTTAACGCCAGACTGATGAGCGCCGCAAGTCCCTTCATGAGACTCGGTAATGATGACCTTGATGTCCTCGGCGCTGGGACATAGGAGCAATAAACCGTCTGACCCCTTTCGATACAGCTCATTCTGATAAATCAGATAACACCGAGCTTGGAAGCGTGTAGTCCTTTCATGGCTGCCGGAAGGATTGCGCAAATATTTCACTATGAGGTAGCGCCAATCAGTTTCGGCCGTGTTGCCCTCGTCGGTAACATCGGCTGATGATACTTGCGCTGCCATCCCTCGTTCGGCCAAAGCTGGCAAGGTACGCTTCTCGATCCTTATCACGCGGTCGTGGTCGGTGCCTGGGATGTTTACGCCTGACGCTACCTGGGCCATCTCGTTGGCCTCATGGTTCTCGGCGCGCGGGATGTAAACAAAGGAAATTCGGGAGAACCCATCGGCCGTATTGAGGGCCGTTACATAATACATGGCTAAATTTTCGCTCGTGCACTGGTATTCCCCGGTTAGTTGGTTAATCACGAGCTGAGAATCACCATGAACCAAAACGCGGGTCGCCTTCATCTCCTTTAAAATCTCGAGACCGATAATGAGTGCTTCGTATTCGGCCTGATTGTTGGTACATTTGAAGTCGAGTTGGAATGCGAATTGCCACCTTTGCCCCTGGGGAGATTCAATTACGACCCCGGCCCCTGACCTGGTCTCGGTACTGGATCCGTCGAAGTACATAGTCCAGTAATTCTTTTCCATCTGGGCCATGCCGATCTCGACTTCCAGCTCTTCCTCCTGTCTCTGGGACGGGTGATGAGCCAGAAAATCGGCCAAAGCCTGACCTTTGACCGACTTTTGAGCCACATATTGAAAGGTAAACTCAGACAGCGCCATCGTCCATTTCCCAATTCGGCCGCGTATGATCGGCCGAGTGAGCATGTACTTGATAAGGTCGGTCTTAGAGATAATCTGGACGACCGACGGAAGCATGTAATGTCGCAACTTGGTGGCCGCGAAGTAGAGTGCCAGGCATAACTTCTCGATTGGTGAATAGTTTAGTTCGGCCGTGTTGAGAGTGCGGCTCAAGTAGTGCGCCGCCTGCTCTCGCCCAGACTCGTTGTTCTGAGCCAGCAAACAACCGATAGAGCCTTCTGATGCCGAAATGTAGAGCCTCAAAGGTTTCCCTCTTTTTGGCGGCATAAGAACCGGCAGCTGGGACAAATATTTCTTGATGTCGTCAAGGGCCGCCTGATGCTCTGTCCCCCATATGAACCGTTCAGTGTCTTTTAGTTTAAGCAGAGGGGACAACGGCCGGATCTTTCCCGCCAGATTCGATATGAACCGTCTCAAAAAGTTGACTTTGCCGAGGAAAGACTGGAGCTCCTTCTTGGTCCTCGGTGGAGGGGCCGCCATAATGGCCGTAGCCTTATTCTTGTCTACCTCGATTCCTCGTTGGTGAACCAAGAAACCAAGGAAATTCCCGGCGGTGACGCCGAAGGCACACTTCTTTGGGTTCATCTTTAGACCATGCGCCCGCATCCGGTCAAAAGCCTGCCGGAGATGCCCCACATGGTCGGCCTTAGATGGGGATTTTACGACCACGTCGTCGATGTAGACTTCCACGGTTCGGCCTATAAGGTCGTGAAAAATCAGGTTCATAGCTCGCTGGTATGTCGCGCCGGCATTCTTTAGGCCGAACGGCATGACTACCCATTCATAGGTTCCGATAGCCCCGGGACACCTGAATGCCGTTTTGTGGACGTCTTCCTCGGCCACGAAAATTTGATTATAACCTGCATGACCGTCCATAAAAGACAAAAGCTCGTGTTTTGCGGCCCCATCTACCAGGAGATCTGACATGGGCATGGGGTATTCATCCTTGGGGGTTGCGAGGTTGAGGTTTCTGTAATCAGTGCAAACCCTCAAAGCTCCAGTCCTTTTTAGTACTGGCACAATATTGGCCAACCACTCGACGTATCGGGCTGTTCGGATAAAGCCGGCTTTAAGGAGCCGTTCAATTTCTTCCTTAACTTTGAGCTGAACCTCGGTCGAGAAACGTCTTGGTGGTTGCTGGAACGGCTTGAACCCCTCCTTGATTTTTAATTCGTGCTCGACCAAACTTCTTGGTAAACCTGGCATCTCGTGATAATCCCAAGCAAAACAATCCTTATATTCATGGAGCAGGCCGATAACTTCGGCCGCTAACTCAGGATCCAAAAGATGGCTTACAAAAAGAGGCCGTGGTTCGGCCTCTGACCCTACATTTATTTCTAACAAAGGGTCCTGGACTTCGGGGTAGTCATCCTCCATCTCGGCGGGTGCGGTTTCCAGGTCGTCCAACGTTAGAACGTCCGCCTCGTCTGATTCGTGGAGAAATTCAATCAAGTTGATTGGCGAGTTCGGCCGCAGAGACTCCTCCGCCCAGTGTTCCAGCAGTCTTTCCACCAGATCATTCACGGCCGCCGCCCCCTCTTCTTTAGTGGCTTTGTCTGTCATCTATAGGCTGGTGAGGTCGATCAACACTTCGCGCGCCGAATCCTAGCGGATATTCTCGGCGCCTAATTCCAATACCTTCTGGGCCGTTGTTCTGGTTGGTCGGCCTTCTGCATCATGGCCGGTAAGAACAACCCACCCAACATCGTCGTCGTAAATCCGAGCCTGAACGGCGTTGGCCTCGAAAGGTTTTTCGTCGGCCGGGTGTATAGACACCTTCTGGCCGTCCCAAAAGAATAATAGTTGGAAGAGAGAAGACGGTATGCACCCAGACTGGTGGATCCAGTCGCGGCCGAGCAATATGTTGTAGTCGACGCTGGACTCAACCACGTAGAAAGCCGCGACCCTCGTCTGGTCGGCTACGGTAATTTTTAACGGCAACACGCCAATAGTTTTGGACTTGTCACCGACGAAGCTACTCATGACAACATCGCTGGGGATGAGGTCTTCTTTCGACTTGTCCAGCTTCTTCATTAAGGAATACGGAAGGATGTTGACCGTCGCCCCACAGTCGACGAAAACTTTGGACACGGGCAGTCCCTCAATATGAGCCGAAATATATAATGGTTTGAGGTGTCGATATTTGTTCGGCTCGTCTCTGGGTATGACCTCGTTAAAAGCCACGGCCAACAATTCTTCTTTTGTTTTCGGCCTCTGACCAAGCTGCTCCTCGGCCACGTCATCATCCAGGCCGTTTATCTGTCCCCCAGGTGCTGAAAATTCGGATGGCAGCACCAAAACCATGTTGATGCTGAACTCCTCTTGCTCCAGTGGGTTCCCCCGGCCAGCTCCTTCTTCGGCCTCATGGCCGTCTTCGGCGAAGACCTCTTCCTCGGCCATCCTTAGGATCCCCTCATATTCTCCATCTGAGATCCCTAAGGTGGGGTCATCTTCGGCCTCATGCCCGAAGAAAGGATCACCGAAGCCCTCAATTATGGGCCCTGCTGTCCCCGGGATATCGACCGTGGGTGCTTTGGTTTCAGAAGATTCCGAGGCCTCGATCCCCTCTTTAAGGGCCCGTCTAGCGTTTGCCAAGGTGTCCCTGGATATCAAGTAATCGTCCAGGCGGTTCACCCGGGCTCTCTCCTCAGTTGTCAGGCCAAAGATAGTATCCGCCGGAGTTACCGAAAAATACTGGCGGAGATATTCTTAATCGCCCTTACCAAAAGGGGCATCGGCCTCCAATCTGCCGAGGTCGGGTTGGTAGCTCGGCAGACTCTTCGCTCTGGCCTCTCTATTTGCCTGGTATACGGCCTTAATGGCCGAATCAGAGCTGCGTGTGATGAGGAGTGCCTCTGCCTTCGTATTTCTCAGGGCTAACTCCACAATTTCACGGTTCTCAGGGGTCATGCCGTACAGATCTATGGCCGAATGGTCCTTCATGAAATTCTTTCAGAAAGGCCAAACCGTTGGCCGAAAAAGGAGAATTTCTCTCGCGGTAGATGTTGACGACACCTTCGCCAGACTTCTTCTCGATCGCGGCCTTTGGCTGGACCAAAATGGGCAAGGGTCCGAGGGGACCTTTGTTCCCCGTAGCGCGCCAGGTCCTCCAAGGCTTGTTTTTGGGCGCCGTCGCCGTGGGGGACACAATCGACTCAGATGACGGCCCGTCTGCAGCCATGGTTTTTCTTTGCCGTTTCGAGCCTTCGGTCTCGGCCGTCTGCATCCTGGCCTGCTGAACTTGCCTCTGCATTCTTCTCAGCTGGGTCTTTGTCAGTGGTTTGGCCCTGCCCCCGGGCCGTGAATGATACCAACGGTCGTCATGCATAACCGGTGGTTTGAAAGTTCCCAGCAACCTAGGACCGGCCTCGTCCTTAGGACCTATCAAGGTACCGTAGGCCTGCGCCCCCAATCGTTCAAAAACCGTCCCTCCGGCCGACCGACGGCTGTACTGACCGCCGAACTTCTTTACGGTTGGCTGTGACGGCCCGGCAGCCTTCCTCTTGTTTTCCTGCGGCCTGGACTGACCGATCTTATGTTTGCAATGCTCGCACAACAATGGCTCCGATTCGGTCGATGGCCCCTTCTCTTTTGCCAACCAACGAGTTCAGCTATGCTCGGCAGGTAGTTGGGCGTCGACCATGTTGACAACAGGTGGGGGGAACGGCTTGGAGTCAACCTGCATGGCCGTCTTCTCTGGGAACTGAAGCTTCTTCTCATCAATCAATTTCTGAATGACATCTCGCAGGACAACACAGTTGTTGGTATTGTGAGACCAAGAACTATGGTATTTGCAAAACGTCTTTCCTTTAAGCTCTTCAGGTTTCGGAATTTTGTGACCGAAAGATAATTTGACCATTTTTTCGGTCAATAGCAGGTCGAAAATAGCCTCGGCCCTCGTTAGATCAAAAGTGTAGGCCTTCGTTTCCCGTGTTGCAAATTTAGCGTCAGGGATTTTCGTACGGCTGTTGTCAGTCTTAACAAGCCCTTTGCAGATGAAGGGTTTGTCTATGCTAACTTCGGCCGAGCTCATCTCTACCTCGTCACCCTCGGCCCTTGTGGATCCGTCTGTGTCGGCGTAGCTGACGATGGGATTTCTGTAATAAGTCCCTTTCGAAGCCGCCTTCTTCTGCATCTCCTCTTTCAACAAGGATGCATACCTGTCCACTTTATTGGTCAGGTCGTGCATGTCCCGGAACTCGATCCCCTGGAATTTCTTCCGGTATTCGAACTCTAATCCCTCCTCGGCCATTTTGACGAACTCTCTCTCTGGTAGGTTCGTGCGACACCAATTCCTACAGGTCTTGAATCGTTGTAGGTAATCACGAGGCGATTCGTCCGATGCCTGGCTCATCCTTGCCAGCTCGGCGACTGTTATCTCTCGGTTGGTCTGATAGAAATGTTCGTGAAATACTCTCTCCATATCAGACCAATCCCTTATTGAGTTTGGTGGGAGGTTTATGAACCAAGAGAATGCAGCGCCGGTCAAAGAATGGACAAATAAACGGAGCTTCTGGGCGTCCGAATCGGCCTCCCCACACTGGGCCGTGAAACGGCCTATGTGTTCAATGGATGTGGCCTGCCCATCCCCGGAAAATAACATGAATTCGGGCAACCGATAATTCCGGGGGAGAAGGACTCGGTCGATTTCTGGTGGGTATGGCCGAGTATATCTTGGCATGTCCGGCCGCCTCTGGGCTAGGCCATCCTCGATCATCCGCCGGACGTCCTCAAATCGGAGCCCCTGATGCGGTGCCTCCTGCTGGGCCGCATTCGGTCGTGGGGCCTGCTGCGCGTCGTCGTTTGGCCTAGCCTGCGTGGCCGTTTGAACAAGGGGCTCGGTCTGAATGACCGAGCTAGTTGACGCCAAGTGAGCGCCGTAGGTTTGGACCAGGGGCGTGTGTGTTGATACTGGGACGGCCGACCCGTAGTGGAGGTGGGTGCCTGGCGATGACAACGACGCCTGTGATGATGGTGAAACAGTCGTATTGCTCTGACCGTATTGTTGTGATAATGCAGCGGCTGCGCCATTTGGACCAGGATGGGTGTAGGATAATGCAGCGGCCGCGGTATGAACTGGGCCGAGTGGATGGATCGTAGGATGTGCAGGACTGCTGTGCCCTAACGACACGGCTAAAGCATGGAGCGGCCCACGCACTATCTCTGCTGAGTACGTTGGCCCAGGACTTACCCACGTGGTTTGGGACTGCCCCCAGCAGTTTGTCGGCAGCACCGAGTGCTGGCCGTAACCTGATGGTTGGGGGTGAGTCGAGGCGCCGAGGCTACTGCCTTCGCCGTAAGGCTCGAATCTTTCACGCCCTCGGCTCCCTTGACCTGTTCTGGGAGGTGACGCCGATGAGGTTATCGGCATCCTTTCTTGAAAGAGCGTCCGTAGCTCCGAAGAGAACCTGTCCATTGCGGCCATGAAGGATGTCTCTATCCTATAGGTCTGCCTGGACATCATTTCCTCCACTGCCGCTTGCTCCTGCATGGATTCGGCCGAGCGGTCCGTCGTTACCGGGATGCTGGCCGAAATCCCGACCGAATGTACGGTCTTGGTGATTGGTGGTGTGGACTCAGGAGTCTCAGAAGTCATTTCGACCGTTTTGTTCTTGAGCTTTGCCTGTGCCCTGGTTTCCACCATAAGTTTTTTGACAAGTGTCCCACTGGGCGTGCCAAAAGTGTCTGCCGCGCAAATCTCACGGCCTGGGGTTCCGGGCTGAAAATCTGCATGGTGGAGCCTGATTATACCAAGTGGGTAGTCCAATCGACATTTGGGATCGTGAAGTATGGTGGTGTGACTCCATGAATCCCGGTGAATCTCGGCCGCCGCCCTGATCGTGGGTTCTGCGCTTCTGGCCGTGGAGACGCATTTATTGCTCTGATAGCCAATTACCTAATCTCTCAAGCTGCAAAGAGCTTTGTGAGAATGTTGGCGTCTAATCACTCTGATCTCTGTCACCAAATCCTGACTCCAATCACTTCCCACCTTCCCTCGTGCATTAAATGCTCATTCTTGGCCAGTGGGTTTGCTGCAATAAACAGAGACCTTGCTTCATTAAATGAAGCGTGGGACCCTGCTGTCACGTGATGATCTGACTTTAATGCCTTTGGCCGTGACTTTGTTCGATCTCGGCCTCGGCCTATAACTTTGGCCGAGATAACCATGCCTTGGTGATTTTTCCTAGTTTCTCTGGAAAGCCAAACACCTTGACAAAACGCTGCGTTTTAGCGTGGGGCCGAGAAGAGAAGTTCCCCCGGCCAATTCACGGCCGTGATTTATTAGGCACAAACACGGTCACGACGCCATTGTTCCTTTGGAATTAAGGGTTCGATCTCTTCGGGTGATCGAGCAGCTCAGACAAGAGGGGAAGGATTACACGCAGGCCATGGTTCAAGAATTGGAGGACTTAGAGCAATCCAGGCTCGATGCTTATAACTTAATGCAGGCACAGAAGCAGATCGCGGCGAGAGCTTACAACAAGAAGGTTAAGCAAAAGACTTTCGCCGAGGGCGACTTAGTATGGCGAGCCGTGCTTCCTATTGGGACGAAGGACCCTCGGTTCGGCAAATTCTCGCCTAATTGGGAAGGGCCGTTCATTATTGAACGAATCCTGGGCCGAGGTGCATTTCAGTTAAAAGACAGGGATGGAGAATGGCACAACTTACCAATCAACGGCCAATACTTAAAAAGATACATCCCGTCATTATGGGAGACGGCCGCGAAAAAGTTATGAAAAGGAAATATGCAACACAACAAAGATGGGTCAAAAAATTCATGATTCATTTTATTCGTTGAAGACACGTTTACAAGGAAACGGCCAGGTCATGGCTGAGTACACACACATAAGGAAAATCACATCCTAGACCTACGTACGGCAGCTTCACGGTCTTCTTGCTGGGCAATCGAACCTATTTTTTCTCCCGAAGCCGTATCCCCGCCATTCCTGCCGACGATTAGTCTCGGCCAGAAACCTCGGCCAGCCTAAAAAAGCCGGCCGTGGGAAGAAAAAGGGTGCACGCCGCATGAAGGAGGCTAAGAGGAAGGGCCGTCACTTCAATCACGGCAAGGGCCGCCATCCAGGGCACGAGGAGCGGCCACCACCCCGGACATGGTAAGCAGTCGCCATTCTGGCAGTGGCGGCGGCCATCTTTCAAGCCGTGGCAGCAATTGTCACTTTGGACATGGTAAGCAGTCGTTATCCTGGCCGTGGTAGGAGCCATCCCCCCAACCTTGGTAAGGGCCGTCACTTCGGCCACGGGCGTTACCAAGGTACTCAGCCAATTGGACTCGGCCATAGTGGGATCCTCGTACCAGGCCCTCCCGTCCTCATCAAATTGACAAGTCATCTGAAACAGGCCGAACTATTGAGACAGGGGACTCAGTTGATATGGCTCTCTGGTTCTGGAAGGATTGCGAGGAGGGCCATTAAAGCAGGTTGAAATATGGGGGGACGAAGCACAGGAATCAAAGGAAGGCGCCAAAATATCCAAAGGAGGAGAAAAGATTGTTGAGTGTTGGAAGGGTGTCAAACCTTTGGAGGTTGAGGAAGTTGGGAAAGGCCAGTGTGAGCTTTCGAAAAGCATTGAACTCAGAAAGATCTGGGGGTGTGAAGGAAATGCGAAGGAGTGGGTTTTTATACTCATACTCATACTAGAATTCAAAAGTGGCATGATTCTCGTAAAACGAAACGGCCAGACAGCACATCTGGAGCACGCGAAATTATGACAGAAACCTGGCGGCCGGCGTTTGGAATTGCAGAGCAGAATAATGGCTCGTGCGAATTAAGGGCTTGGTGACACGTCGATAGTTCAGAGGACCGTCGTTTTACTTGACAAGACAGGGTGACGTCTCGCGTGAACTTAAGCAATAATGACTTACGCGACGTACTTAAGGCATTAAATGCGCCAACTGGACTGCGCATTTAAAGCCCCAGTTGTCAGTCACCTCAGAAGGCTAAAGGTCCATCCCTTGGAATCCATTCGACCCCTACTCATGCCGAGGCCGAAGAATCCAGGGATGTGGGGGCAATGTTTGTGCCTAATAAATCACGGCCATGAATTGGCCGGGGGAACAATTATTCTCGGCCTCAAACTGAAACACAGCGTTTTGTCAGGGTGTTTGGGCTTTCCAGAGAAACAAGAAAAATCACCAAGGCATGGTTATCTCGGCCTAGGTTATAGGCCGAGGCCGAGATCGAACAAGGTCACGGCCAGAGGCATTAAAGTCAGATCATCACGTGACAGCAGGGTCCCACACTTCATTTAATGAAGCAAGGTCTCTGTTTATTACAGCAAACCCACTAGCCAAGAATGAGCATTTAATGCGCGAGGGAAGGTGGGAAGTGATTGAAGTCAGGATTTGGTGACAGAGATCAGAGTGATTAGACGCCAACATTCTCACAAAGCTCTTTGCAGCTTGAGAGATTAGGTAATTGGCTATCAGAGCAATAAATGCGTCTCCACGGCCAGAAGCGCAGAACCCACGATCAGGGCGGCGGCCGAGATTCACCGGGATTCATGGAGTCACACCACCATACTTCACGATCCCAAATGTCGATTAGACTACCCACTTGGCATGATCAGGCTCCACCATGCGGTTTTTCAGCCTCGATTACCCCTCCAGGAGCTTTGCCTATAAATACAAGACTCAGGACTACTTTCAAGAGGTTCAAACACCAAACAAAAGCCTCCCACGGAGCAACTTATATTTTCCTGTAATGCACTTTCAATATCTTTACTTGCTTTTCTAGGAGTAGTGTTAGTTTGTAAGGAAAATCCATTCATCAATATATCAAACGACCCTTGATTTTCAAGGCGCCGGAGCACCACCCTTGTTATTCGCTCATTCACCCCATATATCATACGACCGCCGCTCATTGAGTAGCGCGCCGGAGCACCGCCCTAAAACCCACCAAACACCACCACTCAACGGCCTTGTAGTTCAGGCCGTGAACCTTACAGCCGAGACTAGTTCCTCTCTCGGTTACAATCGTTTGATTAGAAGACGAGTTCAGACAGGCGCACTATCTAAACACTTTCGCCCACTTCAAACATCTCGACGCACGGTAGACCGTGCTGGCACGCCCGCGCACAAACGCACCCCGTCCAAAAGCAGGAAACCGCGTGTTAACGCAAATCCCCTCGGCCCGGAACACCAAGCCGTGAGATTTGCGCGGCAGACACGAGGGGGATGAGATCAATCTAATTTGGGATCGAATTAGGTTTTGGCCTTCAGCTAGAGGTTAGCGCAATTCTTGGCTATTCAGCTACCTATTGTTTCCTTTAGTCTAGTATCTTGTAGTTTCTATTTTAGCTGTTTGTTTGTTTTTGCTCCTTTTTTTTGCCTTTGGGCCCTGTGGCTTCCTTAGCCACTTTTCTATCTTGTTCTCCTTTTCTTCGGCAATAAATTTCTTTTTTTCTCAAAAAAAAAAAAAAAAAGTGAAGGCCATGTGTTTTTGCCAATTTGTGGGTGAGTGTTTGCTATGTGACCACGTTTTCTTTTGTTTTTTTGTTTTTTCCGATGAGGATGTGAACTTAGGATTAGTTGAATGTCACTTGAGTTCAATCTTTGCGCTATGTTTCTTTTTTGAGTAAATTATCGCTACTTTTGGTAAATTGGATTAGTTCAATATCACTTGAGTTCAGTCTTTGGGCTATATGTATTGGTTATTCGTATTGGATTAGTTACATCCATCCCATTAGAGGAAATGTGTCATGTCAGTGTGTTTCGTGGGATTATTTGCAACTGAAAAAATATATCGTTATTGAGGAACATCATTTACGACGAGAGCTTTTACTGTTTGCAGTCTCGCGTTGTGATTGACACTTTACGGCGTGCTTTGGGCGTCGTAAATAATGTGTTTTGATATAGTGAGTTAAGCATTAACTAACATTATTATTCAATTTAATTGAACCCTTCTATTTTAGCTTTGTTTTTTTTTTTTTTTCTTCTTATGTTTATGTTTACACCGTCAAATTTACATATAGCACATTAGAGGAAAAATGACATTTACATTTCCTGTAAGTGTAAATGTCATTTTTCCAATAGAGATGCACTAATGAGAAAAATTTATAAATAATACAATACAATTAAATTGTACTACTAATTCTTATTGAACCATAAAAATATGTCCAATACAATCAAATATAAGTACTAATTGTCATTCAAGCATAGTAATCAATCCAAAACCACAAAATATTTATTCAACATCAAAAGAAAATTTCCATGTAATTTTATTCAGGTTCACGATATGACATGACAATTTATACGAAATCGTATAAATGTATATGTAATTACACAAAGTTTATGCAATAGTTAAACCCTTGTATGAAACTACTTTTAATTACATGTTTGAATCGGATTCAATATGAGTCATCGAGTTATGATTTAGAGTTTAGCATTATAGTTAAGGGCCATATAATGTACGCATGAGTTGGTTTTCGTGTTTAAGTAATTCTTCACCGTTTGTTTCTTTGGTAATTGCCAAGCGAATGCTCAGATTTATCCAACATAAGGGATAGTAGTGCGCATTCGTTGGGTAAAACTCAACGTTAATCGAGTAAAATATCCAATAATCACCGGAATTACCCAACAATGTGGAAGTACTCATATGTTGGGCTAATTTACTCAACGAACACACAAATTTACCTAATGAACAAGCAGGGACGGACCCATAGTGGGGTCACTGGGGTCAAACGACCCCATGGAAGCCTTGGAAATAGGCTTGGAAGTCCACTTGAGCTAGCTGTGTGACCCCTTGGATTGCCCTCCAAGTGCTTGATGTTTTGCCTGAGAGGAAGAGGGAAGAAGCTGCTCGCAGGAGGAAGAAGAAGCAGTGCAACGCGCTTCTGTGTTTTTTAAAACACCCTGGCCAAAACGACGTCGTTTTGGCCCAGGAAAATTTTCAAAAGAAAAAGGGGGTTTCACTAAAACACCCAAAATGGGGGCTGAAATTATAAAAAAACCCAACACCCAAAACACTTTATAAACACACCCAAAACCCATCATTACACACACTCAAAATCCATTTATAAACACACCCAAAAAATATATAATTGTTTATTTTAGAATTGATTTTGGGTGTGTTTCTATATTTAAATAGTGTGTGGGTTTTTTTATAAATACATGCCTAGAATTGGGTTTATTTATAAGAAAACCCTTCCGTATCCCTCCATTCTCCCATGTCTGTTTCCTAAGCAGAAGGCCGTAGGTTCGAAACCTACCTAGCACGTTTTCTTTTTAATCTTTTGAACCTGTTTTGTTATTGGAATCAGCCTGTCAACTTTGTTCCATTTATTATTATTTCTTCCTCCCAAATTCCAATGACTGGCTTAGAAATTAGAATCCATGAATGATGAGCTTTACTTGTAATTTTATCTAAGGATGACCACAACATGGTTTTATCACCACTATTTAACACTTAAGAATTTCTCCACACAAAAAAATTTAAAAAAAACTTGTTTTTCTTCATTGTAATTAGAACAAAATGCAATAACCATTTGCTTATTTTTGTTGATTAGTGGTTGTGGTTTTTTCGTTTTTTGGTTAATTGGCATAGGTTTGGTTTGAAATTTTATGAATTGAAATCACTCAAAAACATACATAAAAAAATGACAAATTGAAATCATTCAAAGTATATTTTTCCAAGAAATGAATAAAATTTGGAAGAGAAAAAATAGATAAGGAAAATAACCCATTATTAAATTTTCTTTGGAACATTTACACTATGACCCTATAGGGTTCGGATCCTAGGTCCGTCATTGTGAACGAGACATTGCTCAATTATTGGGTAAAATTGAGAGTTTGTTGGATAAATACCCAATGAACGCATTTTTTTACGCAACGAACAATGAAACCCTCGTTCGATTGGAAATGAGGAGTCCAAGTGCCATTACCTAACAAACCCGTTGATTTACCCAACGAACGAGGTAATACTAATTTGTTCGGTTAAATGCCCAAAGAGCATGAGAGTGGTGTTCGTTCGATAGGTAAACCCAAAATCCTGAATTGTTCATTTATTGGGTAAATACCAAATTAGGGGTCGTCAATGGGTTGGGTTGGGGCAACCTATGTACTAGTTTACCAAAACTATTATATAGAGCACAACACTAATTCTACAACATTTTCAAGAACTGCTAGTATGTAGAGCTTCAAAACAGAGGATTTCAAGGATTAGTGTATTGTTCACCCTTTTCCTTGCTTTGTCATGTTTGAATCCTCAACATTACCTACTTCCCTTGATACAACATTTGTTAAAATAAAATTCACAACAATTAAGTTAAATGATATCTTTGTAGTTGCCATATTCATAAGATAAAAGAAGTAGTAGAAATAAAATGTATAGGCTAACAATGCATTACCTGGATAATACACTTTTAAACGGAAGAAGAAAAATGTATTGGATTTTTCGTAAGGCAGGAACATTGAAACTAGATAGCTAAACAAAAAGGATTAAATGCAATTTGAAATAACAATAATAAATATGAATCAAAATTATGTTCATACCATAAGCCTAGTTAAGATAAATTAGGATTTTGTTACTTTCTTAGTCGCCGCTTCTAACGCACACTAAAGCTAGGATGAGTAAAAATTAGAAACCTACACCAAGTTTGAAATTTCTCACTTAGAAAAAACCTCCAAGCTTCATGACTACTATACAAAAAACGCCTCACAAGATAAAGCATATACTCATGTGGAAGTGCTCGTAAGTTGGGTAATTTACTCGATATTACCCTATTTCGGAATAGAATCCAAAACTCACAATTTCACTTTAGCTCATTTTCAAAATTATTACTTTTTTCAAAGCTTCGTGTTTTGGACCATGGACCACAATGTAGAGCCAACTAAATACGGAAGAGAGAACAAGCTAAGAAGGGCAAAAAAGTAATGAACACTTGTCTGATATTTTTCAACATAGGTTGGAGTTATTCTAAACCATACACTAGAAACAGATTAAATATGAGTCTGCAACTCTCCATCTATTTAAACTCTCATTCCTCCCGATTTCAACACTCTTAACTTACCTCACATACAACAAAAACCTTCTCTCATCTCTTCTTCACTTCTTTACTCACCTTCTCCCTTTATGGATCAAAATATTTCATATCTTGATCAATTATTGGGCAATGTTTTTCCAGAACCTGTCACATTAATTGATAGAGGTGGTCCAATCGATTCAAGGTTAACTGAAGCACGTAATAATCTAGTGCTCAACAGGTTTGATATTGTTCATCTCATTTCTTTTGAGTACTAGATTATTACGGGGCTTCGGTGACTTTTTTATTTTTTCAATGGCTCCCTAGAAAGAGGAAAACTAAACAAATATGCTAAGTGAGTTACCTGACAATCTCTTTCCGTTCTTGAACCCTTTTTTGTCTCCCTCCGACAACTGTTGGACAGTGAAACCATGTGGCTCTAACCTCTCTTTTGTTTTCGCCATGAGATTCTGCTCGGTGAATACGTCTTTGTTTAATCATACATACTAATTCCCCAGCAATGCCAAAACTTGTAAACACTCGTCTGTATACATGAACCAAAGCTACATATGCTGCAAGAGAATCAAATCTCTAACACAACACTGCCAAAGCCCGAACTCTAAATAGCCACCCAAAAAATTTCTCACTTAGAAAAAACCTCCAAGCTTCGTGACTACTATACAAAAAATGCCTCACAAGATAAAGCATATACTCATGTTTAACCCTCGGCTACATGAAGAGCGGGTTGTGGTCCAGTAGGGCTTACAATACACTTTTACCATTCAACAATAATACTATAAAACCAACAATAGCATAAATATAAATATATACTTACTAGTTATAAACCAAAACTCCTACAACATTTCAGACTAATAAGGGCCCGTTTGATATCCTATTCAAAAAATTAAACTTAAAAACTATGATTCTTTTTAAAACATGAGTTTTCAAATACAAATTTTAAGATCTGAAAACTTGTTTGGTATTCAACTTCAAACCTATTTTTAAGATCTTAAAACTTATTCCAATTAATTATTATTTTTAATTGAAAAAAAGGAAAAGCACAAAAGAAGCCATGACCTCTCTTTCTACCTCTCTTTATCTGATGAACCAACGAATCCCAACAGTGAAGAATCATGAACTCAGGTTTAACAACAAAAAAAAAGGGTTGCAGACGACGTTGTCACCGACGAGATCTGGGTCAAAGCTGCTGTCACCGACGACGAGATATGGGTCGCTGACATCGTCGTCTTACATCAGAATGGTCTCGATCTCGTCGATCCAATCTGGGGATGAGTTCGATGGAGCCTCCCCCACCGATGATGACTCTATCGATGGTTAAGGGGAGAGAGAGAGAGAGAGAGAGAGAGAGAGAGAGAGGCCAGAGACGTGAAAGAAGAGAAAAAAAAAACTAGAAAAACTCACTTTTTTTGTTTTCAATAATTGGGGTGTTTTTGAGTTTTTTTGGGGATTAGGTTTTTAAAAATGGGCCTACCAAACGGGTTTTTGGAGTTTTGGACTTAAAATCTATTTTTGAGTTTATAAAATTGGATCCAAATAGGACACCAAACGGGCCCTAAATTATCATACACATGGCCCTAAACATATGATTGTCTCCTACAAAACCATGAGCAGAGGTTCTAAATAGATTGGGACATCCTAGTATAGTCCTTCCATTTATCATCCACACCTTATGAAGAGTGATATTTTGGTGATGTGTTTGACTAAAGTTCAAAATATGCAGCATTTCAGTAATGATACCCATGCAACAACAAAAAAAAGAATTGAAAAAAATGAAAAACAACATACTACAACAAAGAGAATTGGAATCTGACAGCTGCCCGAGAGAACTGAGGGAGTTAAGGCATGAGATGCAAACATGATAAACACCGTTAAGCACTCGAACAAACTCATGCTATAATATAATAGATATTATTAGATAGTTATACAGGCTAAGAATGTCATTGCTTGGGTTAAAATATAGCACACGTCTCAAATTCATTCCACTTAACGAAAGAGAATGCAAGCTTGTAGTTAGTACAAGAATCTAAAAACCAACGCTCAGCAGAATTAAAGGGAAAGAAAGATGTGGTGTACCAAGGAACCCCTAAACCCTAAACCAATTTCGAAGAAACACCTAAACCAATTTCATAGAAACGTATAAACCCTAAACCAATTTCAGAGCAACCCCTAAACCCTAAAACCGTAAACCAATTTCGAAGAAACCCTAAACCAATTTCATACAAATCCATACACCCTAAACCAAATTTCTAAGAAAATGACAATGAACAGTACCTTGTGGTTATGAACCGTGGAGTTAAGCTTGGATGAACAGACACCGCTGAGGGAGGAAGACCATTGCGTCGGAAAGAGAAAGAGTTACACGAGAGAGAGAGAGAGAGAGCTACGCAAGAGAGCTAAGCGATAGAGAGAGATGGAGTCAAGAGAGTTGAGAGAGAACGCAATTTCTGAAAAAGTGATATGTGTGCAATTAGTCGACAAAGTGATATGTATTTATAGGTGGTAGTTTTAAAATTTTAAGAGAGAGGTGGTATTTTCAGAAAAAATTATAAAATGGGTGGTATTTTGAGATATTTCCCTATAATTTAAGTACTTGTAAATCGTATGGAGTGTAGGGGCAATATATTTGCACTTCGGATCAATTAGAGGAGATGTATTTGCCACCCAACAACAGCAGCAACGGTCTACTGCCTTGAAAAATACAATTGTGTGCCCTTCAGGAAACCTTGGGATAAGTGTAATGGGTAGCATGAAACGGGACTAGTATATTTAGGATAACTAGCACCAACGGTCAACAATTTTATAAGCATTATTAAAGCAATGTACACTGACCACCAATCCATCTAACATCCTGTGAAATAAATTCACAAGCAGATCATCATGAGGTTCACGTGGAATAATAGTGTATGATACACCTTAAATCCCCCGGACAGGAGAGGAGGTGCAAGGACAATTACCTTGAACTGAATGAACTTGCTTCGGTACCTAAAACAAAACTAAAATGATCAATTTGTGTCCAACAATGAAACACTCTAAACCTCCCAAGCCTTAAAGAAAGGAACAATACTCTTACCCGGAAATGAGACTATCTTTTCAAGGAGACCAACCGTCCCAGATTCATCATGATTGATGACATCCCCATCCAACTAAACATCATCAAGTACACGACGTATCATAATGCAAACCAACTAAACATATTATAACATACAAATCCTACAAAAATTGAACCTCTAATTTGCATTTGAAAAAAAAACTAGGAGTAACTATAGTGGCTAAGCAAACAGACAAATTTTATAGCATACAAGTCTTACTCAATTAATAAGAACATAATTTAGCAACACAACAATCTACAAAAATCAAACCTGTAATTTTCATTTGAAAAACAAAACCAAGGACGACATATATTGGCTAAGAAATTAGACGAATCTTCCTCATTTGTAAAGCAACCAGGTCAAATCTCCCCCAAAAGCTCTTCGAATTTCTACAAAAGGTATTTGCAAAATTGAAAGAAATCAGAACATCTCAGGCGAAGAAACTTGATCAGAGGTTTTAGGTGAACAAGCGGACTAGTTAGGGCTACCAGTTAGATTTTGCGAGCTCTGATGGCAAAGAGCGATCCTAAGAAATCCGGTTGGATTAACCAGGCATATAATGTTCGGATCGAATATAATACGAGTCCTCAATTTATAATTTATTGTTCAGCATTATTGTTGATGGGCATATCAGTATGCATGCGTTAGTTTTTGTGTTTAAGTAACTTTTCATCTTTTTTTTCATTGATAATTGCCAAACAAGTGCGCATATTTATCCAATAAACAGGATAGTGCTCATTCATTCGATAAAACTCAACATTAGTTGGGTAAAATATCTAGAGAACACGGAAATTACCCGACTAACGCCCTTCTTTATCCAACAAATTAACGTTGGGACCATCTTTCTGTGGGTAATGAAAAGTTCAAGTGCCCAATACCCAATAAATGTGGAAGTGCTCGTAAGTTGGGTAATTTACCCAACAAACACAATGATGGATCGGTAATTTACCCTTGATTACCCTATTTCAGACTAGAATCCAAAACTCACAATTTCACTTTAGCTCATTTTCAAAATTATTACTTTTTTTCAAAGCTTCGTAGTTGCTACTGCGGTGCTTTTGAAACTTATGAAGGTGTTGCTATGGAGAATCTAGAAATCAAATCCATCTGCCAAATCGGTTTTATAACAACAATTCTCTTGTTTATCTTTTCTTTTGTCATGAACTAATTTCTCTTATTACCATTCCATGTTGAGCATTTGTTACTGTTCATAATGCCTTAAATATCTAGCTAATATTTAATTGATGATCCAAATGGAGACCGTGAGGATATGTTTGGTGTTTGCTTCTCGTAACAAATATCATGTCTTGAATGAGTGGCCGAGAGGGACTAACACGAATCATGCAGTTTTCTTGCAGGTTCTCATAGAACTTAATGGGTTCTTGATTTTTTAAATCTGTTGCTCGAGAGAGAATGGGATGTTAATAAAGAATACTTTTGGTTGAGCCCGAGAGGGGATATTGAATGAATTAGGAGAAACCAACTGTCAATATGGGTAGTAATTAAGGTTAATTGGCTATAAGAATTAAGGAGAATTGGTTATGGTGAAATCGGATGCTCTAGTGTCTCATCAACTTGATTTTCCACTGTTAATTAAATTGCTATTTTACATATTTGTTTTAATTTGGTTTAATAGATCAATCACTCTCATTAATCAATTGTTCAAATAAATTTTTGCATTAATCATAATTGGTAATTAAAAGGAAATTACAGTTTTTGTGGGAACATGTATCCATCTCATTCTCATGGCATGCCTAAGAGCGCGTCGGAGCGAGGTGGAAGGAAATCGCTTGAGGCGTTCGTCTATTTAGCAAGTTGCACGTTTAGCGTGACGAGTTGTGACGAGGCGTGGTTAGGCGGACGAAGCGCCGTTGTTCTGCAAGCGGCTGCAAGAGGAAGAAGATGACCTCGCGTGTTTTTTTAAGGGTTCGTTGGGAATGAAACGACTTCGTTTCATATAGTTAATGAAACGCACGTTCAGTGCTGGGATTACATAAAGAAACGCACGTTCAGCATGCCTTTTTTTTATATTTTTAAATCATGATTTTTTGGTTTTAACAAATAACAGACCTAACACCTCCACTGAAACACACTACTTACCCTTTTTTTTCTTTTTTCTTTCTTTCTAAATTAATATATTAACATGGACCTATATATATATCTATATATATAGATATAGTATAACCTTAATATATGAACTGAATTGTCATTTTGTTTTGAAAGTCCCGTTCTCTTGGACCCCTATAGTCCAAGGGACTTGTGGTCACCTACCCTTGGATCTAATCTAAGGGCTAAAAAAACTGGTTTAAAAAATATATTTTGTTTTACTTTTTACAGAATAACATATTAAATTAACCTAAACAAAAAAAAAAGTCACTCAGAGTAAAACATGTTCTCAGCCCAAAATCAAGAATGTGTTCTTCTTTCTAAATCTGGGTTGTGGTCGGCGATTTGGAGATCTACTAGGGTTTTCGATGTGGGTTTGTAGATTTTTGGGTTTTTTTTTTTCAAAATATGGGTTCTTTTAAATATGTGATGAGATTACATCTCCTGATTTAATATGGCTTTGTAAAAATTCATGTGACTTATTATTGTGGGGAATGCTAGCAACCTTCTCTTGGACCTTCTCTTTTGGATCTTCTCTCTTTCCCATATGACATGTGTCATTTTCTTTACACTAAAAACAATGCCAAACAACCTACCTTTTGTTTTCCATATTTACCCTTATTTGATGTATTGACTTTACTTTCATTTATTAAATTTTTTACAGCTTTCTTAATACTTTGTAAAAAATTATTATATTAATTTATTAAATATTTAAAAAAATCAAAATAAATAAAAAAAACCTATCTCACCCGTTCTTTCTTTCTCAATATTTTCTCAGATCCCAAACAACCTTTCCTCTTCTTCAACATGATTACGCTCGTTTGAGATCCTTCATTTTGTTTTGTACAGCCAAAAACCAATAACACAACAAAAATAAGGGGGAAGAGAGGGAGACCCAGAAAGGCCAAACGCCATGAACGACTTCGAGGGTCTCTTGGCCTCCGATTTCGGGTTCAAACCCTCAGGCAAATCGGCCCCCATGTCTGCTTCTTCAGCTAATTCTTCAAAGGCCCCAAACTTCAATCTCGGATCTAGTGGGCCCTCCGGATCAACTCGCGCCACCAATTCCTTCAGTGGGTCTCTCGCCGACGATCGCGATTCGATCTTCGGACCCTCAAAAACCCAAGACTTTGGCGATATCTTCGGCTGCTTGGCGAGGTATTCGACCAAATTGGAGAGCCGTGGCGAGGATGCGGCTTTCAACTTCGACTCTATGTTTGGCAAGATGGAGGTGCTGGGCTTCGGGGAAGAAGGTGGGGAAGACTGGAGATAGGTTTTTCATTTATTTTGATTTTTTAAATATTTAATAAATTAATATAATAATTTTTTACAAAGTATTAAGAAAGCTGTAAAAAATTTAATAAATTAAAGTAAAGTCAATACATCAAATAAGGGTAAATATGGAAAACAAAAGGTAAGTTGTTTGGCATTGTTTTTAGTGTAAAGAAAATGACACATGTCATAAGGGAAAGAGAGAAGGTCCAAAAGAGAAGGTCCAAGAGAAGGTTGCTAGCATTCCCCTATTATTGTTGGGTTGTTCTGGTACCTGACATGGGTTTTTTTAAATCGATTTGAAGGTTTCTGTTACAAGTTGAGATTACATCAATCACTCGGTGCCATTGATCTCCAAATTGAAAATTTCCTTCAAATCAGATTGTTCATTAACCACTCAGATTTAAGATTTCAAATCAGAATATTAGTGCAAAAAGGAAGGAGAGCAAGAAACTAATTTGATTGTGGGAGCCTCGAAGTTCAATCACGTTGAAGTGCGAGGGGATGGGTAGGGAATTTTGTTTGCGATGATGCCAAAGTCGGAGGTGTTGTGGCGGCAAGCAATAGGAGGAAGAAGAACACGTTCTTGATTTTGGTTGTGAACGTGTTTGATGCTGATTGACAATTTTTTTTTTTAATAATTTTTTTTGCTTAAGTTAAATTGATATGTTATTCCGTAAAAAGTAAAACAAAATAGAATTTTTAAACTAATTTTTTCTGAATCGTTAGATTAAATCCAAGGGTTGGTGACCACAAGTCCCTTGGACCATAGGGGTCCAGGAGAACGGGACTCTTTGTTTTGATGTTGAATACTATTTGATATATTTAGTCATATACCTATTCTTAGTATTAAAACTATAAATAAACCCTACACCATTTAATTTCTATAAATAAACCCCAAAAAATGGCAAGTGTCCCTATTGAATTGAATTTTGATTATTAGATTACTTTGATACCCTATTGAGTGTTTGAGGCTTTTTTATGAGGTTTTGGGGTTGGATTTGTTTTAAGAAATCAATGGAAACTTTGTAATTTAAAAGAAGTTAAAAGCCTTTTTGTTATGTTGTAAATGGGCTTTGGGTGTGTTTCTAAAGTCCATTTCATATAAGGTTTTTTTTATACTTTAGGCTTCTATATTGGGCATAATAGTAAATCTCTCTAAATATTTTAGATTTAGGGATTGATTATTATGCATGAATGAGACCATTGGTACTTATATTTGATTATACTTAATATATTATTAGAGTTCAATAATAATTAATAGTACAATTTAATTGTGTATTGTATTATTTAAAATTTTTTTTATTCAAATAAATTAATATTTGAAAAGCTGACGCCGCATAGCGCAAATAAAAACACCTCACCTCTCCTTTGTTTCTCTTTCTGAAAATACTGTGAAGCAGAGGTTTCGAACCTGACCATTTCTTGATAACTCCACATTTCCTGGCAAAAAGAAAAAGAAAACTGCATTAATTTTCTGCATAGGCGCGTTTTAGTGGTCACCCAAATTTTCATTGACTGCACATGCCACTTTTATCAAACTACAGAAAAGTCTTATAAACAAAAAAATACAAATACAAACTTTGACTCTTAGTCCACCTCTGCCCCGCTGATCCGTGAGAAATTCATCTTCTCCTTTTTCAAACTTCAAGTATTTCTAACATCTTTTTGTGCTGGTTGTTATCAGAAGAACTACCTCAATTGACAGTTTCTATTTCCACGCCCAAATTTATCCTCGTGTCTTTTCTTTTATTGGTCTTGGGCCTTTTTCAGTAGCCAAAGATAGTGGGAATTCCAACTTTGTATCTCTTCTGTTTTTTTTTTTTTTTAGTACAAGCTGTTAGGGGTTATGGGAGTTATCATAATTAAGGGTCTTCAATGACAATACATTAGTGTTTTAGTTGTTATGTTGTTATTAGCCTTTATCAGGATATAATGGGTTTTCCGTTTCATTGTAACCACTAGGAATATATCTTATAGTTTGGGTATAAATATAGGTTGTAATATCTCAAATGTAATAATTGTATATACAGTTTCTACATGGTATCAGAGCTAATGGCTAACGCCGATTAGTAATCCTCCAGTTGCCAACATTGAGAGTTAGAAGTTTTTGTGTCATTGTCATTCTCTTATAAATTACAGACTAGGAAGATGTTAGAAGTTTTTGTGTCATTGAATCCCAGGATTGGTAGCATCCACACCTTTTTATTACAGTTTAGATAGCTACCTACGTGTGTGATTAGGCTCGTCTGTTAAAAACCCGGGTCGGAAATTGGGAATTGTGTGCTATGTAGTCACTAATTAATTAATGAATATTTTAATAATAAGGTTTTAGAAAACAGATTGACTCAATTGAGTAAACAGATTGACTCAATTGACAAAAGAGGTAGTTTTTGTTGAGATAGTCTTTTTTTAACAATTGATTATTCATTTATCGATTAACATATCTCTATCTTGTGGCTGTTTCAGGAGAAAAACTTCCCTGTCACAGTGATTCCACCATCAGCATCCACATCAATATCCCAAACCAATCCAATTCTGACAGATGGCCATAGACTTAAAAATATTTTACGCCTATTTTCTTCCTCCTCTCGTTGGCATCGCTCTCTCTCTCTCTCCCCTCCATTCCCAGTTCTCTCTCCAATCACCCCTCCTCTCCATCATCATCAACCACACACCCCTGATTCGTCTCTCCAGTTCTCTCTCCAAATGGACTTGAGAAAGATTGGGTTGGCCTCGAATCTGTGGAAGAACTCGATACGGTTTGGAGGAGAAAAAATTTATCCGGCGTCGTTGTCTCTCCTCCAATCTGAGGAATCTCTTTCTTTTTTTTTTTTCTTCAAATTTATTATCTATTGGGGAGTTTTGGAAAATTATACATGGTGGAGCTGAGAGAGACTGTGTTGTTTCGATTTTGTCGGGAAACATTGAAGGTGCAGTTTGGGGGAAAGCTTTTCGGCGTGGCTCTCTCCCCTTCATATCGGAGGAATCATCTCCTTATTCAGCCCTCTTTTTTTTTTTTTTTTTATGAACTGGGGGGCAAATCCCTAAGAACCAGCCATTTCATTATCACTAACTGTTATCCTTTTTCATCACAGTTTAAATATATTAGAGATAAATGGGGGAAATTAATACATGATGTGTGGGTGAGAACTGAAAGAGGAAAAGAGGAGGAGAGAGAGAGGGATGCCGATGAGAGGAGGAAGATGGAGTGTCTGAAGAGGGAGAAGAATAAGAAGAACAAAGTTGCAAATTTTTACGAACTGAAAGAGGAAAAGAGGAGGAGAGAGAGAGGGATGCCGATGAGAGGAGGAAGGAAATAGGCATAAAATATTTTTAAGTTTGTTGCCAGCTGTCAGAATTGGATTGGTTTGGGATACTGATGTGGATGCTGATGGTGGAATCACTGTGACAGGGAAGTTTTTCTCCTGTTTCAGGAAAAATGAAGGAAATTGCAATAGGTAATATTTCACTTCCTTAAAACAGTATTTATACTAGTAACTGATTCGTTACTTGTTTTAAAATGACTAGGAGCTTAACTTATAACTACATAAAATAAAAATCCAACAAATCAAGTAATTATAATGAAACAAGTATTTTGTTGCAGGTTTGGCTGTTGGTGGATTTTCTGTAATGGTAATCATTCTTTGTATTATATGCATATCAAGAAAAAGAATGGTCGTATTCGTCAAGAAATATAACAGGGATGAGTTTGCCCCGCCGCTGATCCCTGAGAAATTCATCTTCTCCTTTTTCAAACTTCACATCTTTTTGTGCCGGTGGTTATCAGAAGAACTACGTCAATTGACAGTTCCTTTTTCAAACTTCACATCTTTTTGGTCTTTTCTTTTATTGGTCTTGGGCCTTTTTTAGTGAGATTTTCTATTTAAACCCCACACTTCTCTTAGTTCACCCCATATTCTAAGTTCACTCCAACTTTTAATTTAAATTTTCACAATTTCTAAGAAAACCCCACTATCTTCCCAAACTACCCTTAAATACACCCCAAGCTGAAAAAATAAGAAATTAAAATAAAAAAAATCTATTTAAACACCACAGGCTACCCTTAGAGGAGGAAGTACGTTCTGCAAGCTCTAATGCTAATTCATTAATTTTGAATAATCTCTAGAACATACATTGGAGTTGGAAACATGCTGAGGGTTCTCTAGTAGCACATGAATGGCGTCCACCAGAATCTGTGCTTGTTTGCTTGTTGTCCAGCCTCAAAACTATTTGCATACTGGGATTCCACGGGAGGCTATACGAGATGGAGGTGGCAAAGTATTTGCTGAAGCATGGCGAGGTTTTGACTAAGGTGACAGTTTGTTATGCCAATGATTTGGGTGTAGCAGAAGAGATGAGGTTATGGCAGGAACTTTCGAAGTTCCCAAGGGGTTCAAAGACTTGCCAAGTTGAACTTTTGGAACTCAAGTCCTAGGTCTTATGATATATATATATATATATATATTGTGAATAGGGTACTTTCTTTTTCGATGAAACGTGAATTTATTAGCAGTTTTGGAGGAATTGGCTTATGGCCTTATTATATATAATTAGTTTTGCAAAGAAATTCACAAGATATGTTTATGGTATATGATCCGAAGAAAAAATAATTCAGGAAACAAAATAAAGATTTCGGACGAAAACTATTCAAACGCATAGACAATCGCCAAACTATGTGATTCTTGAACAATAAAATCTGCAACAGTTAATATTATTTAAGAAATACATAGGAACTGTGTATCAAGAACATCTCCAATTTTAGAGACCCATATTTAGAGCCCTCGATTTCTAATAAAGCATTGCAACCATGCATATATATGCACATAAAACAGATTTATGCCCTTATCGTTCTTAATGTGAAGAGTGGTGGGGTGTGTGTATAGATGTACTAGGGTTAAGTATTAAGTTGGATAACCTTTTTTGTCTTTTTGCACAATAATAAAACTTACAGCTTAATGATTTAAGTAGAGTGCTGCTAAACGAACCCTAAAATTAACTGAGTACACCCTATAATCTAAGTACACCCTAATATTTAAATCAAAATGTAAAATTAACTAAGTACACCCTATTTAACTACCAAAAATACCCATGGTACACCCTAATACACTCTATCTCGCCAAAAAAAACCAACAACATTCATCAATCTCCCTATGATCCATACTTTGATTCTCAAAAATTTTACCTGTACAATCTGGACAATATTGTTCTTTTTGATATATCCTAAATCTAACTAATGATACAAAAACATTCAACATAATTCTTTGATATTGATCCTAAATCAAATAATAAGTAATACAAACAAGTAAGGGAATCACTCTTATTAAAATACTCAATTTTGCAGCTTCAGAGTTTTACATTTTTTGGCCAAGAAACACCGTATTTCATGCCATCTGAATTTTTTTTATATAAAATGAATCCAATATCTAAAACCAAAAAACAACTCTGATTGCCTTCTCAGCCAGGGGTTGACAAGGTTAGCCTATCTGCAGTCTCTATCTTTTTTTCAATGAAATCTTTGATTCATGACCACCCAAAAAAAAAAAAAAAACCCACTGATTGCCTTGCTTGTTGATATAAGCCCCAATATGGCTGTCCAAATGCTAAGATGGAGAAGAAGAGAAGTGTAGGGAAAAAATTATGTGGTGTCATGTTTTAGATGGTTTTTAAAGATTGCTGCTAAACGAACCCTAAAATTAACTGAGTACACTTTAAAAATATGCGGTGTCATGTTTCACAATTCAATATATCCTTTTTAGTCATTTTATATTAGGGTAAATTAGTAATTCAATAAATACTTTGATAGTAGGGTGTACTAAGTTAATTTTAGGGTTCGTTTAGCAGCACCCTTTAAGTATTGGGGTGAACTAAGAGAAGTGTGGGGTGTAAATAGAAAATCTCTTTTTAGTAGCCAAAAATAGTGGGAATTCCAACTTTGTATCTATTATACAATAATAAGTCAATTATACATGTTGACTTCAGTTGAAAGCCTGACCAATTTCCTGGTAATTCCATGTTAAGAATAAAAAGAAGGGAGATTCACTATTATACCCAATATAGGAGCCCAAATTATTAAAAAAAAACCTACATGAAATGGACTATAGAAACACACCCAAAGCCCATTTATAACATAACAAAAAGGTTTTTAACTTCTTTTAAATTACAAAACTACCATTGATTTCTTAAAACAAACTCAACCCTAAAACTCATAAAAAAGTCCAAAACACTCAATAAGGCATCCAGGTAATTTAATAATCAAAATTAAATTCAATAGGGTCAGCTATCATTTTTTGGGTTTGTTTATAGAAATTAAATGGTGTATGGTTTATTTATAGTTTTAGTGCTAAGAATGAGTATATGACTAAATATCTCTAAAAGGAAATGTTTCTTGAGTATTAAACATAAAAAACTTTCTGGCACTTTTATCAAACAAGAGATAAGTCTTATTATACTCACCAATCAATAAGTCGACGTTGACTCTAACGTCCACGTAATCGGTCCTGCTGATAAGTGAGATCTTGATGAACATAATTGCTTCATCCTTTCCTTTCTCAAAATTTAATTACTTCTCTCTCTCTCTCTCTCTCTCTCTCTCTTAATGAAGATGAATCTTTATCCCTTCCAAAAGATCTATTTTCTCCTTGTGATCACAAGTACTATATGCTTATTGTATGTTCCAAGATCTTTGGGTGTGGATGATGAACAATACCTCAACTGCGGCACTTCGTTTCAATGCGCAAATATTCCGAATATTGGTTACCCTTTTTGGGGATCAAGCCGGCCTGATTATTGTGGCTACCCGGAATTCAAGTTGAACTGCACCGGGGACGCCCTGGTGATCTCATTCCAGGACGAAGATTATCGAGTCCTGGATATCAACCAAAGTGCAAGTACTCTAAGAATCGCTAGGACAGACTACTGGAACAACGTTTGTCCTGTGTCACCTGGCAACACCACAATAGAATTAAACCATTTAGAATATGCTTCAGATGTTCAAGAAATACTGCTGTTCTATGACTGCCCCCCACCCAATATTCCTCTTCCAAGTCAGCAAACAAGTCAGTTCAACTGCAGCATAAACAGCACTGCCAATTACATCAATTACTTTGTCACACAAAACCTCACGAATTCTAGGCTCACGAATATTAGTGGTACCTTTGGAACGTGCAACACGACTATCACTACCCGCGTTTCGCAATCAGCGAGTGTGAATTTGGCTATGAATTCGACCAAGGACAATCTAGTTGCTGTTCTTGATTCCGGGTTTGGGTTGACATGGGATGCAAGTAATAACTTGTGTAAGCAATGTGACGAAACTGGTGGTCAGTGCGGGTACAATACATCTACAACTGAGTTCACCTGCTATTGCAAGGATGGACCTAATCCCTCGAACTGTGCAGGTATGCATGCGCTTGTAATCTTTTTGGTCTTAATTCCTTGTCTTTGGGGCTTTTTATCAAACACCTACATGTCATATGTGGGTCGTTTAGAATCTTTATGCTACTTTCAATCCCTTCACCATGGAAAACCCTCCTTCTTAGCAACCAATGCCAAAGGGCTTTGGCTCAGGTTAGAGAGTTATATAGAAATCTAGCGTTTAGGCTAACTACTTCTTGATTCCTCTATGTTTTCTTTTAGTATATAGTCTGGTCTAGAAACAAGTGAGGGGCCAAAGCAAGATTGGGTTTTTGAGTTGGGTCTCAGAAGAAGATGAAGTTAGTTTTGATGGACAAATAGAATTTTCTTAGATGGCTGCAAGATTTGTGCCAGATTGAGTCCTTTTGCACCTGCTGCATCTTCTGGTACAAATTCATTCACAGACATTTACTATAATGACCTTATCTGAATTTAGAAACTTGTATGAATTTGTTTAGCTTATGGACTGTCACAACGCACAGAAAATTCCCTACTATTCAAGTCAAAGAAATTAATTTCCGCGTTTGATGTTTGTTAAATGGACCTACTATTAAAAGGTAATGAATTCTTGATAAACATTGTTTGTCAATAAAACAAGCTTTCATTTCATGTGCGCGGTGGTTGTGTTTTTTTTAATAAATATGTAGCATTGTAGGGACTGAAAAATGTCTTATTTCACTTGCATATGCCATTTAAAAAATATGCTTTCATGAATACTTCGTACATATTTCATGTATTGAAAATAGGAATTTTCAGTCAAGATTTCACTAGTGTAGTGATTTGGAGCAATTGCTCATTCAAGAAATGTTCTGGGTTTGAGTCGTAGCACCCGTATAATGTTTGTGAGTTTAACACGTCATCATCCCTCCGAATAAAAAAAGTCCTAAAAAACAATTTTAAGGAATTTTCAGACAAAAGTAAGATATAATAATCTCTGCCTCAGAAAAGAGTACTCTATAATTTGATATATTTACACGAGAAAAAGGTGAGGGGTAGTAGAAGTTTTCTGCCAAAGAAAAACATGCCCAAAAATTGTATGAGATTTTCTTCTTAGCTTTAAAAGTATACAAAACTCATTCATTTAATAAGTTTTTATAAAGTTATTAACTTCATGTATGCATGCTCCTTGTTACTCTCTTATTAAAAAAAATTTTAAAAAAATAATTAATTGGGAGGATGACTTTGAATTCTTTTCAAGTAATTTAATTCCAGCATTGGTAGCTCTACATTTTTCTATTATGCATCCTACTTACATTTAATAAGTCTTTGTTGAAGTTTATAATTCCATGTTTTCTAGCAAAAGAAAAAACTTCATTTTCTTTAGAGATGCGTTTTTGTGGTTACCAAAATTTTCATTGACTAAGTCTTATTCTCGAAGTATTGACCAGTAAGTCGACTTTGACTCCCTCAACTGCAGGACATAATTTCAATACTCAAATATTTCAAATATTAGTTATCCTTTCGGGGGTTCAAACCGGCCAGAGTATTGTGGGTACCCTGAGTTCAAGGGACTAAATTTTGGCTATAGTAAGATCAATGTTAGAAAGTATGTACCAACCCTCCCCACCCTTGGGTACCAGATCTCTCTCCCAAATTTGTCAGCTTACACTCATCCCTCGTAAAAATGTAAGGGAGATATACTTCTTTTATATTGAACTTGAAGTCACTCCAAAACTGTCATTCTGAAAGGAAGTGCACAGCAACTTTTTTGGAGTGCCAATAACAGTCTTCTTTTTAAATAATTATAGGGTTCTTTGTTTTTCTTTTCTCTTTTTTAAAGAAAAAAGTTTAGGGGGAGGGGAGGCTACCCCATCTCAGGGCTAGGACATACCAAGGCCTCTCTGAGGACTTATAGGGGTCGTTTGGTACGGCGGACTGTCATGGACTGGACTAAATCTTGGGACTGTCCCTTTTTTTGTTTTTACAGATTATCCACCAAGAGACATTGTCAGCAGCGGGACTCGAACCTAGGCCTTGATAGCAAAGATAAAGGGTCTTTACCAATTCAACAAACCCTCGTTGGCATTATAGGGTTCTTATTGATTCTATACTAATTAATTAATTAATATTTTAATAATAAGGTTTTAGAAAAAGAAAATACAAATGGAAAGTTCACAAAGTGTAAGCATTTGGCAACAAATTGACTCGATTGAGTAAAATTAGCGACACAATGACCAAATTTAAGGTAAATAAGCAGTGACAGAAAAGGTAGTTTTTGTTGATCGTGTAATCTACCAAATATCTTTGTTGAGATAGTCTTTTTTTAACAATTGATTATTCACTCATCAATTAACATTTCTCTATCTTGTGGCTGTTTCAGGAAAAAAGAAGGAAATTGCAATAGCAGGTAATATTTCACTTCTTTAAAACAGTATTTATACTAGTAACTGCTTTCATTCCTTAAATGACTGTTTAAAATGACTTGGAGCTTAACTAATAACTATCACCAACCAAACTACACAAAATAAAAATCCAACAAATCAAGTAATTATAATGAAACAAGTAATTGAAATTTCTTTCTTTTTGTTGCAGGTTTGGCTGCTGGTACGTATATATACCAAGTAATTGAAATTTCTCATTGTTTTTGTTCTTTTGCATTTCTTTCTTTCCTGATATAGAGATAATAGAGCTTTTGCTTTTCTGTCTTTCACAAATTAATGAACTGCATGACTTCAAATATTTTTGAATATAGGGGTTTCACTAGGAGTTTCCGTGATGGTAATCGTTTTTTGCATGTGCATATCAAGAAAAAGAGCGGACATAGTCGTCAAGAAAGATAAAAGGGAGGAGTTTGATTTCGAGATGGACTTAGTCGTCAAGAAAGATAAAAGGGAGGACTTTGATTTCGAGGAATTTATAAGCAACTATGGATCGATTTCTCCAAAGAGGTATACCTATGCAGATGTCAAGAAAATGACAGACTCTTTCAAAGACAAAATAGGTCAAGGTGGATATGGAACTGTGTACAAAGGCAGGCTACCTGATGGGCTTTTGGTGGCGGTCAAAGTCCTAAGCGAGTCCAACGGTAATGGAGAAGACTTTGTTAATGAAGTTGCTAGCATTGGTAGAACCTCCCATGTCAACATAGTCATTCTTTATGGATTCTGTTACGAGTGGGACAAAAGAGCTTTGATTTATGAGTTCATGCCTAATGGATCTCTGGATAATTTCATACATAAGCATGGATCTGAAATGGCAAATTTTCGATTAGAATGGAAAACACTATCTGAAATTGCAGTTGGTATTGCGCGAGGACTAGAATACTTACACCGTGGATGTAACACAAGAATTTTGCATTTTGACATAAAGCCACAGAACATTCTTCTCGACAAAGATTTTCGCCCAAAAATCTCTGATTTTGGCCTTGCCAAATTATGCAAAACGAAGGACAGTATTGTATCGATGATGGGGGCAAGAGGAACTGCATGATACATTGCACCAGAAGTGTTTAGCCGGCACTTTGGTGGAGTATCTCACAAATCTGATGTTTACAGCTACGGTATGTTGGTTCTTGAAATGGTTGGAGCAACAAAGAATTTGGATTCGGGAGTGTCTCATACGAGTGAAATGTTTCCACATTATGTTTATAAAGATCTAGAGCTAGAAAAGGATGAAAATGCATTTGGGGCAATCATAGAGGAGGAAAAAGAAATAGCAAGAAAGATGGTATTAATAAGTCTGTGGTGCATTCAGACCATTCCTTCTGATCGGCCATCAATGAGCAAAGTTGTAGAGATGTTGGAAGGACCCCTTCATTCCTTGCGAATTGCACCCAAGCCTTTATTGTTTTCTCCTACAATAGCTGCAGAAGACTCTACAAATACAACCAGTGGCGGATCCACCATGAGGTCAGACGACCCCATGGCAGCCCGGGAAATGGCTTGGAGGTCCCTTGTTGGCCTTGGCAGCCATGGGAGACGACCCCATGGAGAAGAAGACATGCAAGCTGCGAGGGAGAAGAAAGAGGGAGGAAGAAGAGAGAGAGAGAGGGAGGAAGAAGAAGAAGACAGTGATTGAGAGGGAGGAAGAAGAAGAAGACTGTGATTGAGAGGGAGAAGAAAGAAGGCACTGCGCAAACACAAATAATAATAAAAAGGAAGAGATCTGTTAGGGTTTTTTTTAATATTTTTATAATTATGTTGGGTAGACCTATAAATACTAAAAGTATACATAAATACATCACTTGCCATAGTGGCCTCTGAATTGAAAAGAATCTTTTGGTCGAGGGTTCAACACCCATTATGCTCTTTTTGTTGTAATATTCCAGATATTTTATTATTTGGGTGGGTTTATTTATCATTTGGGTTATTTTTTTATGTGTGTATTTATTATTTGAGTTGGTGTTATTATTTTGATGAAATTTATGGTAAGTTTGGCATGTTTTTTAATTTGTTAACATTGTTTTTATCCTAAAAAAAATTCAAAACTTTAACACTATGACTCCATAGGGTAACAATCCTGAATCTACCACTGACTACAACTGAACCATCTGAAACAGACAAAGGCAATGAGTTTGATCAGCATGATGTCTGTTCAATAGGAAATGCCAGCTGAATTGTAAAAAAGTTGGTTTGGATAAAATGAAACAGTTTTCGTTATCTGAAAACTGAGAGTGAAAATACTGTTTTCCTGATTTCTACTGTTAATTTTGTGTTTTTTTTAAAGTTTCAAAAATTTAGCAAAAGCATATTTCTTCGGCGAAACAGAAGATAGCTTTCAGTTATGAACACGCATTTGGAAGTTATTTCCAATGAAAAGTAGAGTATGAAAGATTAGAAACTTTGTTTGCTGCGATTCTGTGAAGAGTCTTCATTCCCTTCTCACAGATATGCTGAGGACTACGATGTCAGAGATTGGAATCCTCTGTGTTTTCAGCAACTGCTACAGTACTTTTGGTGTTTAAGTAATATAGAGGTTCTCTGATTAACGAAGATGGCTGATTCATTCGCTTCGAAGAGTATCACGAACCACAGTCAAGTGTCACTCATTAGGCGTTGAAATTAACAGCACCAAGGCGTCAATATCCTCATTATGGTGTGTGTTGTGCCTCTAAACATAGTTTGCATGGTTGTCAGAAAATAACTAAGCTTAAAAAATCTGACATTTGGTGAGCATGGCCAGACAATCTGCACACGCACATATATATAAATTGGAACAACTAAACTAAACTGTGAATGAAAGGCTTCAATCTCATTCGTTGAATATATCAAGGGCTTCAATACTTGGTATTACAATATTGATAGAGAAAAAACAAATATACATAGAATAATACCTTTACCGGGACCTCTTCCCTAATTGTAATGCCTGTGTTTCACCTCTTCTTTGTCCCATAGATCACTCCGACTTTAGTCTAAAAAAAAGATGTAGTCCCTTGTACTTCAATCTCTGACAGATTATCAATACCAATCTTTATAGAATATCAATACATATCTTTACCGATTATCAATTCCCGAAGCTAATTTTATTGTTTATAGAAACTATCTCATTTATAAATGCATAAACAATTGTCTAATAGAGGGATACGAAAGAGAGAGCAATCTAATGAAGTTAGATTCATCAGACCCTTCTCTTCTAATAATCCTCGTATTCTAAATGGTTCTTAGTCAGGCACGGACCTAGGCCCGTCTAACTAGGGCTATATCCTGACCAAAAATATGGAAAAATATTCTACAACTCAACTTCACGTCAACTAAGTGCACTTTTCCATTAGGCCATCACATGCTTTTTTATCTATATTTTACTTATAGGAATCTTATACTAGTAGCTTTTCACCCACATCCATCCTTGCAACTATGGAATCTATTTGTATGGAATCTGATATATAAAATCATAAACTCTTCTCATTCCAATTTTCCATCACAATTTTTCGTTCAGAACATACCTCTCTTTTTTAGAATAGAATTTCATTTATAAGCCAAAAGAGCATACAAAGACCGGCACGAATATACTGGCCTCATTAAAATCTTCGTAGGAAAATCACATGGGACAAACCCCAGGGCATATCAGGAAAGAGTACCACACATGCCATGGACTAACAAGAGAGTCTGACACAGGCCACTTTGAATTGCTACAAAGAACCCAAAAGAAAACAGACAAAAAAACATAGCGCAACTCCAAGCCCCGCAAAGAACAACCCACTACAACATAAGACTGTAAAAGAAAAACTCCTATATATGCACACATAGTTCAATATACAAAACAACGTGTGGTGAGCATCAGAACATAGCCATCAGAAGTACCAATACCAACTCCATGAGTCTACAAAGAACCCAAAAGAAGACAGACAAAACAAAGCACAACTCCAAGCCCAGCAAAGAACAACTTGTCACAACGTAGTACTGTCAAAGAAAAACTCCTATGCACGCATAGTTCGATGTACAGAACAACGTGTGGTGATCATCAGAACATAGCGAGCAAAAGTACCAATACCAACTCCATGAGTCTTAATCTAGAACCCTACTCGACAGGGCAGGGGTGATCAAGATTAGCCTCTTAGTGTGACAAACTTCCAATAGAAGAGCATCATAATAGGAACGTTTATCTGATGCCATGCCCACAAACGTTCCAGTGAACACATCAGGGAGAATTGGGAGAGCCCTTGAGGTTGGCCTCCGTCATATTCAGCAAACTCGACGAAATATGGCTCAACAACAGTAAAGGCTCTATCACCACCTAGGTCCTAGATCCATACCACAAAAGAACCCGGAGAGATAGGAAAAGAGATTGCAACCAACAACCTTATCCTCCAAAAATCGAGCCCAACATCGAGGATCCTAGAACTCACCAAATCCATTTGATCTAAGAACTCGTAGAAGCCAACCACCAATAAACTCCCAGCTGGCAGAATTAGCACCTCGCAAAAATCCCTATCACAACCCTCACCACCAAGTCACCACGAATGCTACAGACCCACAAAGCCACACACAACCACGCAAGATCCGAGAACTACACACCAATGCAAAAACCAGACTAGACCACCAACGAAGCATGAACCTTAAGAACACCATGACATAACCACCATGCCAAACAGACCCCGTCGAAAACCAGCGAACTAATGAAATACGAACTCTAGGACACCACGACAGAACCACCAAGCCAAACAATCTCCGCCGAAAACTCGAGGCAATGAGCTGCCCACCACAATCCCAAGCGGCCACGGAGAGAGACTATTTCCAAAGATCACACCGATGAAAGAGAAGAGCGTGACAGGGGAGGACGATGAAGCGATGGGAGAAGAAGTTTGACAACTACGGCGGCCAGAGGGCGTAACCTATATCCAAACCCTAACCCTAACGCTAGTCTCTCCTCGCGAGCGAGAGATAATCCAAAAGCCTTGGGAAAAACATACCTCTGTTATTATTCCCTTCTTCTTCTTTTTTTTAAATTAATGTCTTACCAATTCCAATTAATTCTTATAGCCAATTAACCCTAATTACTACCCATGTTGACAGTTGGTTTCTCCTAATTAATTCGGTATCCCCTCTTGGGCTCAACCAAAAGTATTCTTAATTAACAACCTGTAGGAGCTTTTTTGTTCCGGTAGTTACTGACGGGCTTGGATTGCTGTAAAGAGTCAAATGTGTGAAATTGCCTCTGGGTCTGAGTTCAAGAATCAGACCCCAAAAATGCTTCGAAAGGGTAGCTGAGCCTTAGGAAGCACCTTGGTTACCTTCAGCAATGAAACTAACAGTCGCTTACAGATAAATACTTAGATTGGCATGAGAGGCTTGTGGCATGGAAGCAAAGCAGTCATGAGTTTAGCATTAAAGAGAGAGAGAGAGAGAGAGGGCTATGATTTCCTATGAGAAGCAAGGGTTTACAGTATGGGGAGAAGGGATTTTGAGAGGATTTGTTGATGAGAGAGAGAGAGAGAGGGGTAGGACAATGGGTGTGTTGAGTGATTTTCCGGCAGCCTGACGAAAGTTGTGTCAGACTCTGGAATAGCTCGCCAGAAGAGAAAATGGGAGAAGATGGATGAATAGGGCATGAAATTGTAGGGGTTCAAGGATGAGAGATGATGCTTGCTTTTTGGATGTGGTTGATCTAATAGGTAGAGGATACCCCTATTTTATAGCCGCTGGAAGCTCCTTCTTCCCAAGAAACCCTAATGGGTTTTCTCCAATTTTGCCAAGTCTTCCCTTTCATTTCTCTTCTCTCCCTTTGATTCATCCTATTTTGTGAAATCCTTCTCTGTCCAATCACACAGAGACAAGGTTTTTGGTAGCTCAAAGTCTTCCCACAGCCATTCCAGCAGTAATCTCCCATCTCTGGTTATCACTTCTCCTTCTTTCCTCCCATATTTCATGGCAAGATTTGGTAAGGGAAGGAAATAGATAGCAACGTTGGTCTGAAGGATGCCTCTTCTCCTGCGCGCGCTAATATCCTCTGGTTTTTTAAACAATCTACCTTGAGGTTTGCTTTGCTCACTTGCTGGAGTCTCCTAGCAATCCACATATATGGGCAACTTTGGCTTTTGTCGTTGTTTTTGTCTTCAGCCATGTGCTGGAGACTTGTCGATATTTTCTTGGTTTCCTGGGCCTTCCTAAGGTGATGGATAAGCCTACTAAGGGAATGAACCAACTTCCTAAAGTGATGGGCTATTTTTATTAAGATGATGGGCCAATTTTCTGAAGTAGTGGGCTACCTATTTCTCTCCTTTATGCTTACCCACATATTTGGGCTCAGAAAATGGGCTCGAGTTTTGGGTCTCCCAAGCAGCCCAAAACTTTCATTTCTCAGCTTATCAATGGGCCTTATGAAAGCTCGTTACCATCCATGCCACAACCCACTCAGCAAGCCCCGACATTTGCATGGCTTGGGCCCACTTAAGCTTGTAGCGTGGTTAGGTGTAAAATAATGATTTTCCGCTTGGCATGGAATGTCGATTGGCGTGCTTGAATTTTATCGTCTTTGAAAAGGGATATGATGCTTAACGGGATAATTAGCGTGGGCTTGTAGAGCCAGTGCCTTTTATAGGCCCATTTCAATTCTTAGCATGATGGATTGCATATTTATTTGGCATGACACGTGGATCGTGGCTCGTGCAAGCGTGCATGATGAATTTCGCATGCTCCGAACCGGGTCTCTTCTTAATAAGGTGTCGCACTGGGCCGGGAATTTATTTGGGCTCAACCTCGGATTTTTTGGGCCACAACACAACCCATTCTCTCTCGAGCAACAAATTTAGAAAATCAAGAACTCATTAAGTTCTATGAGAACCTGCAAGAAAACTACATGAGTCATGTTCGTCCCTCTTGGGCACTCATTCAAGATATGGTATTTGTTATGAGAAGCAAACACCAAACATCTCCTCTTGAATCATCATATCAATAAAATATTGGTCAAATATTCGAAGCATTAAGAACAGTAACAAATACTCAACATGGAATAGTAAGGCAAATTAGTTCATGACAAAAGAGAAGATAAACAAAATAATTGTTGTCATAAAACCGATTTGGCAGATGAATTTGATATCTGATTCTCCACAGCAACACCTTCGTAAGCTCCAAAAGCACCGCGGCAACAACTCTCTCTCTCTCTCTCTCTCTCTCTCTCTCTCTCTCTCTCTCTCTCATATATTTGTGGGTGTATTGAAATATGGTGAAAAAGTATATGGTATCAAGATGGTCCATAGAGAGAGAGCTTAGGGTGACCTTATATAGTTTAAAACAACTAAACCCTACTCTAAAAAGGTCTGAAAAAACTCTCATAAAGCAAAACAAAATCCCAAACAATTAAGGAAACAAATTATGAAAGAATCATTATTTGTCTTGGAAGCACATCATCCAATTGGCACACATATTTTTGGGTCTTTCCACTTCCTAGAAAATTCTAGAAAAATATGAGAACTTAAGCTTGATCTCTAAACTTTCCAAGCATATATCACACGCCACTAGAAAAAATCAGAAAAGTCTTACTTCATCCTTCCATAGTAGTGTAGTTCTGACGGGATTTCAACTTAGGCTGTGTTGACTTGCTAGTCTTGAGCATTTGGCTTGGTAGAAAATTATGAAACTTTGACACAATGATCCTCAATGTCTTAACTTTCTTCTCCAATTGTCCTTGCGCTAAAATTTTTTCTCAAAGTCGATTTTCAGTCAAAAACCTTCCAAGAGCGCATAATAGCTAAAATTAAGGAAAGTAAGGTAATAATGCTATTTTTAATTAACTTTTCCTAAAAAAAACCAAATATAAGATATATACAAATATAGGAAATAATGCACTTAATATTCGCCAAAGTCTTAAATTGAAGTGCTTCAATTAGGATTATTGATTGTTGAATCTTGGGAGATAGACACCTATAGAACTGTGAGCACAAGAGCAGGAGCGAAATCTTTCTTTAGGATATTGCAATTCTTGCAAGCCACAATTGCTAAAGTTTTCAGTATTTTCAATTTGTGTTTGTTAATTTACATTAATTTCATGTAAATTTGTTATTGTATTTGATGATTACAATGTTATTGAAAAATATTATTATCTTTAAATTCGTATTTCCTATTGTTACTCCAACAATTTCTTCACAGTAGACAACTTGTTATTTACCTTCATGCTGCTAATGAATATAAATTGCAGGCTTTTGTCCCATTAGAGAGAGCCCCACGCGGATGCTCTAATGAATATGAAGATTTCATAAGTTTACAACCACATAAAAAGAACAGAGACCGACCGACAGTCCAAGACTACGTAGTTAATCAACGCGTCCTTCATCAAACCTGTATCTAATCTTTATTAGCATTTACCAGCAAGCCCACAACACTCCCACCTCCGTCCAAAATGCACCCAATCCTCCTCTCTCCCATCCTCAACCTCCTCCTTCTCCTCTTCTTCTTCTACTCCTTGGACGCCACGCCATCGTTTTGGCCTAATAAGGAAACACATGAAATACAGCCTAAGGAAACCCCTTCCGTCTGCTCCCAGACTTTCGCCTGTGGCCCGCTCCAAGGCCTCTCATACCCGTTCACCGGCGGGGCGCGCCCTGCCCGTTGTGGTCCACCGGAGTTCCACATAAGCTGCGTGGACAACTCGCCCGAGCTGACCATCATGTCACTGAGGTACCGAGTTCTCGAACTCAACCCGGTTCGCAAAAATCTAAGGTTAGTCCGCTCAGACCTCTGGAACTCGACATGCCCAGACAAACTCGCCAACGCAACTTCTAAATCCGAGTTCTTCGCCTACAATGAGAACGACAACATGGAGGTGTCCATTTTCTACGGCTGTAATTCCTCTACCATTACCCCCAAGCCCGAGAATTGGTTTCAGTGCAACGTCAATCTGCCTTTCAACGACTCTTATTACTTGATCGGGACATTCCCGATCCACCGAATTATGGGCGATGTCAACTGTGAGATTCAAACTACAGTGCGGATTCTCAAGACCGCGGCTACGAAGCTCGTTGCCAATAGGTCGCTGTTTAAGGAAGCGATCATGGAAGGATTTAATGTTCACTATACCAACCCTTATGATGATGAATGCGCTAAATGTCTTTATTTTAAAGGGGGCTGTGGGTTTGACTCCCATTCGAGCCGGCCCGTTTGCTTTTGTGGGGATCGGGTTTGTGACATATCAGGTACCATATTCCACATTATACGTACTTGAAGTTAAAAAAATTTCTTCATTTTCGTATATTTTTTTAGTATAAGTAGTAGTCTAAATTATAATGAAGAGAAGTTTCTCACACACGTCATCAAATTACAAAGAAAGTTCGAACCAGAGACTACCAGTGACAATTAACTAGGAATTGTTGACTTCATATTTTTATTTCTTGTTTCACAGGTAGGATTTAGAAAGATAGCAACAGTAAGCCGTTGTGAATTAGAAATTTCCGGAAATTTTTACCTAGTGTTTTGACTGTCCGATATCCAAAACTTTCTCGTCTTTTAGTTTTGCGAACCTACTTTGCTTTCCTGCTATGAAATCCCACTGTCAAATTAAAACGACAGGATTCTAATTGATTTTAAATTGATTAATGAATATTTTAATAAGTTTATAGAGAAAAAAAAAAACCATGTTCTCAAATTGTGAACATTTGGCAACAAAGTGACTAGATTTAGTGAAATTAGCAACATGTAACTACAAAATATCTGTTGGCCTGGTCTTGTTTTTATCAATGGATTATATTTATATATATTCATTTATTGATTAACATTTCTCTATCTTGTGATTGTTTCAGGAGAAGAGATTGCAATATTAGGTAATCTGCTTGGTTCCTTTGTTTCGTTCTAGCCCTTGATTCAGTAACCATCATCTAACAAACTACAATAAATTAAATAGATATTTATAAAAATACCCAATCCTAGACATGTATTTATAAAAATACCCAAACACTATGTAAACATAGAAACATACCCAAAATCAACCCCACAATCAACAATTGTATATTTTTTGGGTGTGTTTATAAATGGGTTTTGAGTGTGTGTAATGATGGGTTTTGGGTATGTTTATAAAGTGTTTTGGGTGTTGGGTATTTTTATAATTTCAGCCCCCATTTTGGGTATTTTAGTGAAACTCCCTAAATTAAATGTAGATTCACTATTATACCCAATATAGGGACCCGAATTATAATAAAAAAACATATATGAAATGGACTTTAAAAACACACCCAAAACTTACTTACAACATAATAAAGAGGCTTTTAACTTCCTATAAATTACAAAACTGCCATCTATTTCTTAAAACAAGCCCAAACCCTAAAACCTCATAAAAAAGGTCAAATAACTCAGTAGGGCATCAAAATAATTTAATAATCAAAATTCAATTCAATAAGGTCTGCTGTCATTTTTTGGGTTTGTTTATAGAAATTAAATGGTGTAGGGTTTATCTATATCATTAGTGCTAAGAATGGGTATATGACTCAATATCTCTAAATAAAAATACAAGAAGAAAAGTGAAATATAAAGAAACAAGTATTTTATTGCTTTGATTTCTTTCCTGGTATTGAGATGCTTTTATGTCTTTCACAACTTAATGAAATGCATAACTTGAAAATATTTTTGAATTTATAGGGATTTTAGCGGGTGTAACTTCCGCCATTGTTGTCATTGTATGTATGGTATGCGCATCAAAAAAAGAAGTGCTTTTCTTCAAGAAATATAAGAAGAATGAGATTGACATCCAGGAAGCTATAACAAATAATGGATGGATGGCCCCAAAGCGGTATAGTTACTCCGATGTGAAGAAGATGACTCATTGGTTCAAAGATCAAATAGGTAAAGGAGGATATGGCACAGTATACAGAGGAAAGCTACCTGATGGCCTTCTGGTGGCAGTTAAAGTCCTAAGTGAGTCCAAGGGTAATGGAGAAGACTTCATTAATGAAGTTGCTAGCATTGGTAGAACTTCCCATGTCAACATAGTCACTCTTTGTGGATTCTGTTATGAGAGGGACAAAAGAGCTTTGATTTATGAATTCATGCCTAATGGATCTCTGGATAATTTCATACGTAAGCAAGGATCTGAAATGGCAAATTCTCGCTTAGAATGGAAACAACTATCTGAAATTGCAGTCGGCATTGCCCGAGGACTAGAATACTTACACCGTGGATGTAAAACAAGAATTGTGCATTTTGACATAAAGCCACAGAACATTCTTTTGGACAAAGATTTTTGCCCAAAAGTAGCTGATTTTAGCCTTGCCAAATTGTGCAAAAAGAAGGAGAGTATCGTATCGATGCTTGGGACAAGGGGAACTGCAGGATACATCGCACCAGAAGTATTTAGCTGGAACTTTGGAGGCGTATCTCACAAATCTGATGTTTACAGCTACGGGATGTTGGTTCTTGAAATGGTTGGAGCAAGAAAGAATTTGGATTCGGCAGTGTCGCATACGAGTGAAATGTTTCCGCATTACATTTATAAAGATCTAGAGCTAGACAAGGATGAGAAAGTTTTTGGGGCAACCACAGAGGAGGAAAAACAAACAGCAAGAAAGATGGTATTAATAAGTCTGTGGTGCATTCAGACCAATCCTTCTGATCGGCCATCAATGAGCAAAGTGGTAGAGATGCTGGAAGGACCCCTTCATTCCTTGCAAATTGCACCAAAGCCTTTGTTGGTTTCTCCTACAATAGCTGCAGAAGACTCTATGACCACATCTCAACCATCTGAAACAGAAGACTCTATGACCACATCAAAGCCTTAGCGTGTAAGCTTAAGACATATCGGTATATAAGTGTTGATTTTCAATTTTAAGATGGAGAACATGTATAATCTTTTCATAATCCAAAAAAGAAAAACATGTAATATAAATCAGCATCATTATTATCATACTGTTTGAATAGTGCATCTCATTGAACTTGAAGATGAGTGAAATTGTATGTGATAGTTTGTCTGAAGATGAATAAAACATAAAACTCCATATTTGAAGTTCACAGCTTTTGTTAGGCTGCGCAAGTTGACCGCCATCCCAAGAATATTCTATGCTTAATAACCTTTCAAATGGTAAACTTGGTGTTCATAGCTCAAATCTTTTTTGGCGATTGGTTCCAACCAGTAGTTCTGTCTTCTGAATGCGGTGCTCTGTTTTGCTTAGTTTATGTTCTACATTTTGGTATATACTTGTCTCCTGCAACTCTGAATGAAAAGAAAACAAGAACAAAGATTATATAGTGCGATAAGTTACCTGTGTGTCAAAAGTTCAAAAATAGCAAGAAAAGGAAACAAAAATTCTTCCCACATACGTGTCTGATCTAACAACTGTAGACAAATACCTATATTTAGGGCGTGACACTAGTCAGGTACCTATATTTTTCTCGCCTGGCAATTCGCATCTCCATGACTTCAGACTAAAGACTTTATAGTTGGTCTCATTCCACATGATTTCAGCAGGCAACCCAAAATAGTCATTCTGAATGGCGTGGAGTTGCAAGCAGTTAAGGTAGGGGTTTCAATTGGATTTGACATTGTAGCGGAATTTGTTTGTGGGATATATATCCTTTGGGAAGGATACAGGTCAACTATGATGTTTGAATTGGATTTGGGTTTTGGTATGAGGAAAAATTTAGAGTTTGAAAACAATTTGAGGAAAAAGAAAAAGAGATTTAGAGATGACTTATGATCGGCCGCTCTAATAATGTGCTAAAATATTTGGGGAAATTTCTCAATAATTCATTCCTCTCCATAAAGAGGTATATATGGTTACAAATGTGTGTATAGCAATGTATGTAAATAAAACCCTATTATACAATAATAAGTCAATTATACAAATAAGAGGTATTTCAATATGCCGCTCATGTTGACTGATAATTCCATGTTAAGAAGAAAAAGAAATATTTCTTGAGTATTAAACATAAAAAACTTTCTGGTACTTTTATTAAACAAGAGATAAGTCTTATTATACTCACCAATCAATAAGTCGACGTTAACGTGCACCTTATCGGTCCTGCTGATCCTTGAACATAATTGCTTCATCTTTTCCTTTCTCAAACTTTAATTACTTCTCTCTCGCTCTCTAAAAATGAATCTTTATCCCTTCCAAAAGATCTATTTTCTCCTTGTGATCACAAGTACTACATGCCTATTGTATATTCCAACATCTTTGGGTGAGGAGGATGATGAGCAATACCTCAACTGCAGCGCTTCGTTTCAATGCGCAAATATTCCGAATATTGGTTACCCTTTTTGTGGATCAAGCCGGCCCAATTATTGTGGCTACCCAGAATTCAAGTTGAACTGCACCGGGGACGCCCCGGTGATCTCATTCCAGGACGAAGATTATCGAGTCCTGGATATCAACCAAAGTGCAAGTACTTTCAGAATCGCTAGGACAGACTACTGGAACAACGTTTGTCCTGTGTCACCTGGCAACACCACAATAGAAGTAAACCATGTAGAATATGCTTCAGATGTTCAAGAACTACTGCTGTTCTATGACTGCCCCGACTCAATATTCCTCTTCCAATTCAGCTAACAAGTCAGTTCAACTGCAGCATAAACAGCACTGCCAATTACATCAATTACTTTGTCACACAAAACCTCACGAATTCTGGGCTTACGAATATTAGTGATACCTTTGCAACGTGCAACACGACTATCACTACCCGCGTTTCGCAATCAGCGAGTGTGAATTTGGCTATGAATTCGACCAAGGACAATCTAGTTGCTAATCTTGATTCCGGTTTTGGGTTGACATGGGATGCAAGTAATAACTTGTGTAAGCAATGTAACGGATCTGGTGGTCAGTGCGGGTACAATAAATCTACAACTGAGTTCACCTGCTATTGCAAGGATGGACCTAATCCCTCAAACTGTGCAGGTATGCATGCGCTTGTAATCTTTTTGGTCTTAGTTCCTTGTCTTTGGGGCTTTTTATCAAACACCTACATGTCATATGTGGGTCATACCTGCACATGTAATCTTTTTGGTCTTAGTTCCTTGTCTTTGGGGCTTTTTATCAAACACCTACATGTCATATGTGGGTCGTTTAGAATCTGTATGCTACTTCCAATCCCTTCAACCGTGGCAAACTCTCCTACTTAGCAACCAATGCCAAAGGGCTTTGGCTCAGGTTAGAGAGTTATATAGAAATCTAGCGTTTAGGCTAACTACTTCTTGTTTCCTCTGTTTTCTTTTAGTATATAGTCTGGTCTAGAAACAAGTGAGGGGCCAAAGAAAGATTGGGTTTTTGAGTTGGGTCTCAGAAGAAGATGAAGTTAGAACTTTCACCTATACCAAACATTTTCTTACTCCTACTCCTATTCCATCCAAATTCCTTTCACATAGCCATGGAAAACCCACGCGGCATTCCATTGGAAACTTCAAGTTGGGTTCTTCTGGTCTTTTAATATAATCTCCCCAATTAGCTAGGCTGGCCATTTCCATGCCAAAACAAAACCAAATGATTCATACCACACGTGCATGTTTTCATACATTAAACTATTAAAAGGTGGTTGGTCCATTTAATGAATTCTTGATAAAGATTGTTCTTTTATAATAGCTAAAAACAAGCTTTCATTTCATGTGCGCGGTGGTTGTGTTTTTTTTAATAAATATGTAGCATTGTAGGGACTGAAAAATGTCTTATTCCACTTGCATATGCAATTCATGTATTGAAAATATGAATTTTCAGTCAAGATTTCACTAGTGTAGTGATTTGGAGCAATTGCTCCTCTAAGAAATGTTATGGGTTTGAGTCGTAGCACCCGTGTAGTGTGTGTGAGTTTAACATGTTTTCGTCCCTCCAAATAAAAAAAGTCCTAAAAAACAATATAAAAGAATTTTCAGACAAAAGTAAGATATAATAATTTATGCTTCAGAAAAAAGTGCTCTATATTTTGATATATTTACGTGAGAAAAAGGTGGGGGGTAGTAGAAGTTTTCTGCCAAAGAAAAACATGCCCAAAAATTGTATGAGACATGCCCAATAATTGCATGAGATTTTCTTCTTTTCACATTCAAAGCCGCCCTCCAAATCCAATTCATCAACTACCCTTTTGGAAAATTGCAAGTTTGGAGTTCACACAGTTTGACTCTACCTTTGAAGTTCACCAGGAGTCTTACTAAATCTAATAAATAAATAATAAATAATCATTTTAATTCCTTGAATTACTAAAATACCCATCAATTATTGAACAGAAAAAACTCATAAAGTAAAAAAGATAACATATTTGGTCAGCAGCCTCCAAAATATTCAAAAGCTGTGTGCACTGTCCACCCACAACAGTCCGAGTCAACCAACGACGGCCATATGAAAACCAAAACCTCATTGCATTTCGTCACTCAACTCTCTAAGCCACTTCCCGCCTCGCCCACCCCACATCCAAACGCCGTCGTTTTCCCACCCCTTCCCCAATGCACCCACTCTTCTTCCTCCTCCTCTTCATCTTCTACTCCTTCGAGGTTACTAAGCCACATGGATTTATACTTTGGATTTTAAGTTTTAAAATATTTAAAATATAATATATTTTATTTAAAGCCACATGGATGTATACTATTGGATGTGTGGGCTCCACACACGTGCCACGTCAGCTACTTAACAGAAAATTTGACAGAAACTAAAGGCAGGGACCATTTTGATGTGTGAAGGGTAACCTTAGAGACCATTACTGTCACAAAAAAACGTTTGGGACGAAATGTGATAATTTTGCAAACCTAAAGAACCATTTGTGATAAAAAGCCTTTTCTGAATAGACGCATTTTAGTGGCATCAAAATTTCCATTGACTGACACTTTTATCAAACAACAGAAAGGTCTTATAAACATAAAGAAAATAAGTCTTATAAATTTATCCTTCTGTTGGTTTTCTTTTATTGGGCTTGGGCCTTGTTAAGTAGCCAAAAATTGTATTATTATATCTTTCATAATTTCAAAGTCTTCTATGTCCCATTCATTGAATATTTTGAAGTCTTCCATTCCTAGTTGTAATCCTGTGCTTCCCTTTTTCTATTTTTAAACTTGTATTGGTTTGTCACTTACCCTGAGCCTTCCCAGCAAATATGCATACCCTTCTGCTTCAATCGTTGTTTCCCTTGCTCTTGATCACTTCCTTTCTTTCGATCAACGTTGAGTTAAGTCTATGCCAGGACAATGAACAATATAAAAACTGCAGCGAAGCTATTAACTGCGGTGGCATCGGAGGCATCTCATACCCCTTTTGGGGAGTAAACCGGGCTGATTACTGTGGTCTGCCGGGGTTCGAGGTCAACTGCCAAGATAATGTCCCCATGATCAACATATCGAGTATTAACTACAGAATTCTTAAAACGAACTCTACTGCTCCCTCTGTTACAGTTGCTAGGCAGGACTATTGGGGAACTATCTGTCCTCTGACTTATGTCAACACCAGTATCAACTTCTCTCTGTTTGATTATACTTCTGTGCTTACAAACCTGACCTTTTACTACGACTGCAATACAAGTATAACTATCCCGGGGCTGGGGGTTAACTATAGTTCCCAAGTTTGCAGTACGAACAACGGTGACATTGCTGTTTGGTCTTTCATCCGGAGTCCCTCAGTTGATCCAGTTGCTTCCGGCGCCTGTACAACTGGGGTCAGTGTTCCGGTTTTTATGACAGCTGCTCTGGCTCTAGAGGCCAATCGAACAACTATCAAGGAAGTGGTAGATGGGGGGTTTGAATTGGGATTGGAGATTGATAATGTTCAATGCAACAGTTGTGTGGAATCAGGAGGGAAGTGTGGGCTTAACATGAAAACTGGTGGATTCAGTTGCTTTTGCCTGGATCAGGCCTATGCAAGCGTATGTAAAGCAACTGCACCCGGAGCACAAGGTATGTCCGTCCCTTGTCATTTTCTTATAAATTACATACTAGGAAGATGTTAGAAGTTTTCGTGTTATTGAATCCCAGGATTGGTAGCATCCACACCTTTTTGTTACAATTTAGATAGTTTTTGTTGCAATTGAGATAGTCTTTTTCTAACAATTGATTATTCATTTATCGATTAACATTTCTCTATCTTGTGGCTGTTTTAGGAAGAAAGAAGGAAATTGCAATAGGTAATATTTCACTTCTTTAAAACAGTATTTATACTAGCTAGTAACTGCTTTGACTGTTAAAATGGTAGCCCTCCAAAGTGGTTTTAGAACTTAAATGACTGTTTAAAATGACTAGGAGCTTAACTAATAACTACCTAAAATAAAAATCCAACAAATCAAGTAATTATAATGAAACAAGTATTTTGTTGCAGGTTTGGGTGGTGCATTTTCTGTGATGGTAATCATTCTTTGTATTAAATGCATATCAAGAAAAAGAATGGTCTTATTCGTCAAGAAATATAAGAGGGATGAGTTTGATGTTGAGGTATTTATAAGGAACTATGGATCGCTTACTCCAAAGCGGTATACCTATGCAAATGTCAAGAAAATGACAGACTTTTTCAAAGATAAAATAGGTAAAGGTGGATATGGAACCGTGTACAAAGGCAGGCTACCTGATGGGCTTCTGGTGGCGGTCAAAGTCCTAAGCGAGTCCACGGGTAATGGTGAAGACTTTGTTAATGAAGTTGCTAGCATTGGTAGAACCTCCCATGTCAACATAGTCAATCTTTCTGGATTCTGTTACGAGCGGGACAAAAGAGCTTTGATTTATGAGTTCATGCCTAATGGATCTCTGGATAATTTCATACATAAGCACGGATCTGAAATGGCAAATTTTCGATTAGAATGGAAGACACTATCTGAAATTGCAGTTGGTATTGCGCGAGGACTAGAATACTTACACCGTGGATGTAACACAAGAATTTTGCATTTTGACATAAAGCCACAGAACATTCTTTTGGACAAAGATTTTTGCCCAAAAATCTCTGATTTTGGCCTTGCCAAATTATGCAAAACGAAGGACAGTATTGTATCGATGATGGGGGCAAGAGGAACTGCAGGATACATTGCACCAGAAGTGTTTAGCCGGCACTTTGGTGGAGTATCTCACAAATCTGATGTTTACAGCTACGGTATGTTGGTTCTTGAAATGGTTGGAGCAAAAAAGAATTTGGATTCGGGAGTGTCTCATACGAATGAAATGTTCCCACATTATGTTTATAAAGATCTAGAGCTAGAAAAGGATGAAAATGCATTTGGGGCAATCACAGAGGAGGAAAAAGAAATAGCAAGAAAGATGGTATTAATAAGTTTGTGGTGCATTCAGACCATTCCTTATGATCGGCCATCAATGAGCAAAGTTGTAGAGATGTTGGAAGGACCCCTTCATTCCTTGCGAATTGCACCCAAGCCTTTCTTGTTTTCTCCTACAATAGCTGCAGAAGACTCTATGACTACAATAGCTGCAGAAGACTCTGTGACCACATCCCAACCATCTGAAATGGACTAAGGCAATTAGTTTCATTAGAAGATCTCTTGTAAGAAAGTTGGCTTGGTGAAAATGAAACCGTTTTGATTATCCGAAAACTCAGAATGAAAGCTATTTTCATTGATTCTACTGTTTTTGTTTAATAGAAAAAGTAGATTATGAAATATTAGAAACTCTGTTTGTAGCCACTCTCCCCTTGGAGTGAAATGTATCCATCCCATTCTCACGGCATGCCTAAGCGCGGGTCGGAGCGAGGTGGAAGGAAATCACTTGAGGCGTTCGTCTATTTATCAAGTTGCACGTTTAGCGTGACTAGGCGTGGTTAGGCGGACGAAGCGCCGTTGTTCTGCAAGCGGCTGCGAGAGGAAGAAGATGACCTTGCATGTTTTTTTCAGGGTTCGTTGGGAATGAAACGACTTTGTTTCATATAGTTAATGAAACTCACGTTCAGCACTGGGACTGCTTCATTAAAAACAGATGGTGTATCGGTACACCTGTGTACCGTAGACGTTGTCATGGGGACCCTCCTGATATCATACAGAATGTCTTAGTTGAAGACCGTGTGTAATGGTTTGTTTCAATAAATCACTGTCTTTTTTTTTAATTAAAAAAATAACATGTGGTTTTAAATCTATTGAAATTTTCATTTACCAATTTATTTATTTATGATTAGCATAATACAATAAGTTAATTATAATTGTAAAATAGCCAATATCCCCAAATTCATTGATTTTTGATCTGACCATGCAACTGCTTTGTTCATGACGTCAGATGAATATGTCAGCTAGAATTGCGGATTTTGGGACTTTTTAGAGGTGGTTAATTAATAGGATCCATTTATTATGTTCTTCTCTGTTTTGCTTTCTTCTTATGTTTCTTCCCTTAGAAGTTCCCACAAACCTCCTCAAATTCAATGAATACCAACTTGTTCTTTCCGGTGGAACTTAGAACTGAATTTATAGTCACGTCTCACTCATTAGGCATGGAAGTTAACAGCACCAAGGCCTTGATATGCTGATCCAAGTAACCTCATTATGGTGAAACTATGTAGGCATAACAGTTTGCATGGTTGTTCATGGGAATGGAGCGCATTTCGTGGCCAGCCGTTTACCTCTATTGGGAGAGCTCCCGCGGCGAAAGAGATATATTTGTCCTATACAGGAAGTCTCTAGAATAAGTATATAGAAATGGAATATGCTATATTCATCCATATCCTCTCAACGTTAGCATGGAGTGAGCTGACTCTTTAGTCTTCAAATGAGGTGTGGTGCATAGCTGCGCTGGGTGTCTTGAGTAGTTTGCTCTTTTTCCTTGGGCTGTTGGGTGTTTTGTGAATGTATTACTTTATCATATATATATATAAACATATTTATGTATGTGTGTGGTTGAAAAAGAGAACTTCTCAGCAACAACGGGAGACAAAGAGAAGTTATCGAAGTGGCTTAAATAGTTGTGGGGGCCACATAAGATATAAGGAAAAGAAGTGGTTGGTCTTGTGCTTAAAAGAGAGAGAGAGAGAGCGAAAGGCCAAAAAAACAAGAACTCTTGAGATATCTTGTGTTATTATATTAATATATGGTGTGATATATATATGAATTAGAGAGAGAGCTCATGCGGCTGGAGTTTGAATGGGCCTATATGGCACCGTGTACAAAGGCAAGCTACCTGATGGGCTTCTGGTGGCGGTCAAAGTCCTAAGCGAGTCCACGGGTAATGGAGAAGACTTTGTTAATGAAGTTGCTAGCATTGGTAGAACCTCCCATGTCAACATAGTCACTCTTTCTGAATTCTGTTACGAGCGGGACAAAAGAGCTTTGATTTATGAGTTCATGTCTAATGGATCTCTGGATACACTACTACAAAAAGGGCAAAAGACGACCAGTAAACAACGACGGTAGATCAAAAAACCGTCATTGTTTTTTAAAAGACGACGGTAATATAAACCCGTCGTAGAAACATACTTTACACACCTAAAAAACCGGTACACGTAAACATATTTTTAAACCACGACGCACCAAATTAAAAAAGCGTCGTCTTATTACAAAGGTATTTTTCAGAGTTAAAATCTGAACCTAAAAACAAGGGAAATAGCCTTAAATGCCACCAATTTTTTAGTTTCAAGTGGAAATACCATCCCTTCCCAAAATTTTTGCAACTACCACCTATAAATACATACTTATTGCCCACTTATCTCCCATATAACACTTTTGGTCAATTTTTGGTTTCTATTTCAACTCTCTCTCTCTCTCTCTCTCTCTCTCTCTCTCTCTCTCTCTCTAGCTAACTAAGCCTCTTCTCACGAAGAAGAAGATCAAGAACAACCTACAAAACCCACAGCTTTGCCCTCAAAACCCAGTTCATCCTCTTACTCTCTGTTTTCTTCTCTACCCAAATCCAAACCCCAACTTCATCTCTCTTCGAATCCCTTCTGCAACCTAAACAAACCCAAACAAAACCATCTTTTCTGAATATGAGAGCATGTCTTGGCATTAGGTGGCCATTGTTTGAGCATTTTGGTCCAATTTTGGGAGATTTTGAAGTTAGGGTTTACATGCCCTCGTCAAGAACAGCTTCTGCAGAAAATGAATTGTTGGGAATATGTAAGTTTTGATGTTAAATTGAATTTGATTACTGAAATTGGAATTGTGATTGATTTCGTCTGTATTTTGTGTAGAAAGTGAAGTATTGGGATTGATTTTGTTTGTCTGAAACAACAAATGTGTTTGTTCTTTGTTGATTGATTCTTGCAATTGGTATTGGGTAGTGAGGTAGCATTGTTGATTTGCTATTTGCAATCGTATTGTGATTTTATTGCGGTTGTATTGTAGTGGTATTGCTATGGTATTGCTATTATATTGATTTTTTGTGTGTGTTTTATTGATATGTTACTGTAATTAAATAGGAATATATATTGATATCATTTTTCTTTATCTGCTTGTGATTTGTGTAGGAGTTGAGATTATTCTTGGCTGAAGTATTATTTACGATCTCTCTCTCTCTCTCTCTCTCTCTGCTCTTCGTGTTTTGGAACCATAATCATTGTCAATCTCATTGTTTCTTTAAAAGATTGTTGTGAAATTGTTACTCCATTTCCTTCTTTCCTTTGTTTTAAGATATTTTTGTTTAGAGAAAAAGAACTCTGTTTTTGTAAGGCCCGATCATTGCAAAAAGATTTAGACACATGCATCTATTTGTAGTCACAAAAGTTGTCCTTCCCTGCCACTTTTTTTCTTTTAAATCCCTTATGCACTGTTTCCTTTCTTTCCTTATATTAATATCTTTTCACTATTTCCAAATAAACAAGAAAGGTCAGACATGTAGTGCAATTTACTTTGTGATTTTCATAAATCTTGTATTGATAGGTAATGGTTTTCCTTCAGTATTATTAGGCTTGATTGATAATTCTCATGCTTTACAATTTGTCTGATGGCTTGATCCACTTAAATTGTTTATTTTCTGAATATATGTTACACTTTTTTCCAATTTATTTATTTGTTTGTGGTTTATTACACCTGTTGCAACCCATTTAATGTGAAATAATGGGTTAGACTGAGATATTTTAGAAGTTAACTTGTGATCGGTAAAATGTTGTAACAAATAGGTTAACAATCTTTTGTACTATTCTGAGTTCGCCAATATTTTCATGGACCAAGGAAAGAAGAAACCTAGAACACCTCAAGAGTAATCACCAAAGGGTTAAATTTGCTTTGTTTAGTTTCTTCTCTGTCTAGTGTAAATATTTATGTCGGCATGTCTATATTCTACTTTCTATTTTAAGTTGCCTAGTGAAACTATTTTTGTTTTTCAGACAAGAAGGTGCTCAGGAGTTCCTTAGCTTCATTATGGATCAAATGCATGATGAAGTACTTAAGCTTGAAGGACAGCCCTTGAGTATTAATGGGCTCAAATCATCTCTAGTATCTTCTGCAGAAGAAGATGAATGGGAGACGGTTGGCCCTCAGAATGGGAGATATGGAGAACATCACAAGGAATTATGAGAACTCTACGTAAATCCTGATGGATTCTATGCTCAAATGACCCAAAATAAAATCACTTTGCAAAAATAGATATGATATTATTTTTTTGAATAGAGGAAGATCATTATACCTTCATCTCAGTCATCTCAATCCGCATTGTTTCCTCATGCAGAAAAAGATAAAATCGTCTTTAGCAAAATTGTAAGTTTTCTAATTTCGGAAGAGAAAGTATCAATTTCGGAGAATGGTTTTTATTTTGGTTAATTTCACAAAGTGGTTGGAGCTCAAACCACCTGCCACCAACATGTTAAGGTGCCCAGATAGAGTTAGGCCTAATCTATGAAGGACAATTATGTTGGTGATTTATCTGAGTTCTCTGGCATTCATAATGTACTCAAGTGTCACTGGTTATGCATATGTATCTCTGACTCTGTTTTTTCCCTCAGGCTGGATTAGCTCTTGGAGAGTTGCAAAAGGAAAATAATTTCCTAAGAAGCCTTTGGCCAGTAACTAATCCACCTTCAAGTCAACAACATCTTTTACATCCTCAACTTTTACAGAAGCCTCTCCGCCCATTCCTTGCTCGAGGGTATTTTGACAATGTAGGAGTGTAAAATGTGATTCCATTAAGGGCGTTGTGTCCTTTTTGTAATATGTTGTAGATTATGAATATATAGTGGGAATGTGGAATGAAATTATAGTGGGAATGTGGAGTTTTTGTATTGCCATTGTATTGCTCCCCTATTGCATTTGTATTGTCATCGTATTGCCATTGTAGTGTTGTGGTATTGCCTGGTTATTGCACTTATATTTGTTTCTTATCACCTGTTTTTTCAAGTCTGTCTTGTGAAGGAACTTATAAGGATATTTTGTAAAGGAAAACGCTTGATTGTATTAGTTTATTTTGTGAAGGAAAATGTCAGATCATTATTCATTATCATATAAATAAGGTAGAACAAGCACCGTATATGTATCTCTTCAATATGATTGATTCATGTTCAGCTATTGGTGTAAGAATGCGATTCCATTAAGGTGTAAGAATGTGATTCCATTATTGATTTTTATTGATTATTTATTATTGTAAGAATGTGATTCCATTAAGGACGTCACGTCCTTTTTATAAATCAAACTCATAATTGCTTTCCCTGCAACAAATTATATTAATTAAAAAAACCAACCAAAAAGCAATAAACAAAAACAATACGAAAGTAATGGCATGTAGATTATGAAGTGGTAACAGACATGCAATACAATAGCAATACGATAGCAATAAACAAGCAATAAAGTGGCAATAGACAAGCAATAAAAACGCAATACAAATACAATAAACAAGTTGGGCGTGGCTTTTGTTTTTCTTGTGCAATCTGAAAAGAAAAGGGGAAAGAAACAGAAATTGTCAACACAAAACTGCAGAAAAAAAAACAGAAAATGATTAAATCAGACATTTTCCTGGCAATGATATATACCCTATGAAATTGGAGACATTGTTGACACTGAAAGTAGCTGAGACATGCATCATTTTGCAAACACAATTATGAGATTGAGATATGATGCACATTTCACAATTTCCACCTTATTATAATGGAATTTTAAATTATAGATACAAAATTCTAAACTGATAATGATAACCACCCCAAGCTAAGGACGGCTCGGCATAAATTAATACAACTTCAGTCAGACTATGGCATTATATATATCCCTTGAAATACAATATACAAATTGCTGGCTCAAAGAAGAATAACAAAATTTTGATTCCAAATCCAGCATTTCAGTACAATGCTGGAGGAAGTTGCAACAAATTGATGACTATAAGTCTGCGTCCATCTTGAAGATGAAATTATTTCCACCATCTTGGAGGCCTAACATAATGCTCTTTGATAGTCACCCACCCTTCTCTAAAAAAAAGTTCTTCTTTCCTCTGCAGGAAAAAAGAAAGAAAAACCAAGATTAAGATCAATTGTCCTCCAAAAATATCGCTTAATTCTGAAGGAACAAAACTTTGTGTCCTGGTTACTGCATATGTATTCTGAGGGCCAACCGTCTCCCGTTCATCTTCTTCTGCAGAAGATACTAGAGATGATTTGAGCCCATTAATACTCAAGGGCTGTCCTTCAAGCTTAAGTACTTCATCATGCATTTGATCCATAATGAAGTTAAGGAACTCCTGAGCACCATCTTGTCTGAAAAACAAAAATAGTTTCACTAGGCAACTTAAAATAGAAAGTAGAATATAGACATGCCGACATAAATATTTACACTAGACAGAGAAGAAACTAAACAAAGCAAATTTAACCCTTTGGTGATTACTCTTGAGGTGTTCTAGGTTTCTTCTTTCCTTGGTCCATGAAAATATTGGCGAACTCAGAATAGTACAAAAGATTGTTAACCTATTTGTTACAACATTTTACCGATCACAAGTTAACTTCTAAAATATCTCAGTCTAACCCATTATTTCACATTAAATGGGTTGCAACAGGTGTAATAAACCACAAACAAATAAATAAATTGGAAAAAAGTGTAACATATATTCAGAAAATAAACAATTTAAGTGGATCAAGCCATCAGACAAATTGTAAAGCATGAGAATTATCAATCAAGCCTAATAATACTGAAGGAAAACCATTACCTATCAATACAAGATTTATGAAAATCACAAAGTAACAAAATTGCACTACATGTCTGACCTTTCTTGTTTATTTGGAAATAGTGAAAAGATATTAATATAAGGAAAGAAAGGAAACAGTGCATAAGGGATTTAAAAGAAAAAAAGTGGCAGGGAAGGACAACTTTTGTGACTACAAATAGATGCATGTGTCTAAATCTTTTTGCAATGATCGTGCCTTACAAAAATAGAGTTCTTTTTCTCTAAACAAAAATATCTTAAAACAAAGGAAAGAAGGAAATGGAGTAACAATTTCACAGCAATCTTTTAAAGAAACAATGAGATTGACAATGATTATGGTTCCAAAACACGAAGAGCAGAGAGAGAGAGAGAGAGAGAGAGAGAGAGAGAGAGATCGTAAATAATACCTCAGCCAAGAATAATCTCAACTCCTACACAAATCACAAGCAGATAAAGAAAAATGATATCAATATATATTCCTATTTAATTACAGTAACATATCAATAAAACACAAAAAAAAAAATCAATATAAGAGCAATACCATAGCAATACCACTACAATACAACCGCAATAAAATCACAATACGATTAAAAATAGCAAATCAACAATGCTACCTCACTACCCAATACCAATTGCAAGAATCAATCGACAAAGAACAAACACATTTGTTGTTTCAGACAAACAAAATCAATCCCAATACTTCACTTTCTACACAAAATACAGACGAAATCAATCACAATTCCAATTTCAGTAATCAAATTCAATTTAACATCAAAACTTACATATTCCCAACAATTCATTTTCTGCAGAAGCTGTTCTTGACGAGGGCATGTAAACCCTAACTTCAAAATCTCCCAAAATTGGACCAAAATGCTCAAACAATGGCCACCTAATGCCAAGACATGCTCTCATATTCAGAAAAGATGGTTTTGTTTGGGTTTGTTTAGGTTGCAGAAGGGATTCGAAGAGAGATGAAGTTGGGGTTTGGATTTGGGTAGAGAAGAAAACAGAGAGTAAGAGGATGAACTGGGTTTTGAGGGCAAAGCTGTGGGTTTTGTAGGTTGTTCTTGATCTTCTTCTTCGTGAGAAGAGGCTTAGTTAGCTAGAGAGAGAGAGAGAGAGAGAGAGAGAGAGAGCTGAAATAGAAACCAAAAATTGACCAAAAGTGTTATATGGGAGATAAGTGGGCAATAAGTATGTATTTATAGGTGGTAGTTGCAAAAATTTTGGGAAGGGATGGTATTTCCACTTAAAACTAAAAAATTGGTGGCATTTAAAGCTATTTCCCTAAAAACAACGACTGCATCTATGAAATCACCGCTGTAAAAAGTAAAGACGACGATATAAAAATAAGACGCCGTGTTAATTAATTAATAAACACGACCCAATTTTCTTAGTCAGTGACGCATAAATTCAAAGGAATCTACGATGGTTAATTACAAAAAAAATCGCCGATTTAAATTAAGTTACCATGACTGTAAATATAAATTTATCGACTTTTTAATTATACTATACTACGACGGTATCCATAGCTCTACTGTCGCATAATTGTACTAACCACGACGGTTTGTTAAATTAACGACGTACAAATTTTTTTTTCCATTATTCGTCTATCATTACCAGAATGAACTCTGTTCCTCATCATAATCGAACCATTATTCGTTTTTTACCATTGTTCCTCATCATAATCGAACCAGAATGAACAAAGGCAATGTTTTAGAAGTGGATGATGTGCCAATTACTCTCACAAGGAGTTTGAGGGCAAGAAGCTTGTCTCAGCCGCCAAGGAAGGTCTCAAGCTTGATGAGAGTGAAGACGAGGCAAAGAAGAAGGAAGAGTTGAAGGAGAAGTTTGAGGGACTCTGCAAGGTTGTGAAGGATGTTTTGGGTGACAGAGTGGAGAAGGTTGTGGTGTCTGACCGTCTGACCGTGCTGGACTGCCAACATGGAAAGAATCATGAAGGCTCAGGCCTTGAGGGATAACAGAGCGGCTGGGTACATGTCGAGCAAGAAGACCATGGAGATCAACCCAGAGAACCCCATCATGGAGGAGCTGAGAAAGAGGGCTGATGCAGACCTTGTTCTCCTTCTGTGCAGAAAGACAATTTTTTAGATGATGTGTGCGTGTTTGTGTCTTTCAGATACACACACATCAACATCCAAACTGAAAAATGAAAGCGAGGTGAGACAGAGAGGTGATGTGCCTCCAGAGAGGTGAGAAAAAGTTGAAACCCTAATTGAAAAATGAAGATGTCAGAAAGACAGAAAACCCATTATTTATAAACAAATCTTATATACCACGTCGGTTTTTTTAAATTATCGACATTTATATGATAACATAAACGTCGTTTAAAATTAAAATAAGGTCGTATAAATAATTAACAACGACGCTATATAAAAACGACGTTGTATTTTTTTGGAAAATTAATTTATTGTGTAATTAAAAAAATTACACATCGGTATGAGTAATTAAAACGACGTGGTATTAATTTCTCACGTCGTTATTATTGAATATAAGGTCGTTGGGTAAATTGGAAAATGACGATTCATCTTTTTGAAGAAAAATGCGTCGTGTAATTCTATTTAACAACGTCGTTTCATTAAAACATAGCGTCGTGTTAAGTAATAGGGAGATTCTATATGAACCCCATGTTTTGCTCTTTACACCCCATAATTTTTATACACCCCACTAAATTTAAAAAAAATTTCGAATTACTCACTATACCCCATTTTTTTTCCTAAAATGCCCTCATGAACCCCATTTCCTAACTCTCTTTGTAAACCCCATCCCATATCAGACCACCCCCATCGAAAATTCCCTTTCTCTTCAGATACACCCCATCTAATATCAAACCCCACCCCATCCCATATCAAGCCCCACCCCATCGAAACTTCCTTCTTCTTGCAGACACACCCCATCAAAAATTCCCTTCTCTTTGAAACAGACCCATCGCACCCAATCTCTGCAAACCAGCGATCTCCATCGCATCTCTGCAAACCACCACTCCAACGCATCTCTGCAAACCACTCTGTCAAGTTTCCACAAATCCTTCGAAGATTTAAGGTATGATTTCAATTTTGATTTCTATATTTACGTTTCTAAGTGTTGATGAAGCCTATGTTTGATTTTGATTTCACAAAGTCTAATTTTGAACTCTGGTTGTATGGTTCGTTCGAACCTGGTTTTACGAAATGGGATTTTACTTTCGGTGGGTTGCCACCGAACTCGTTACTTTTTTTCGGTGGTAGTCCCCCGAATTTATTTATATTTTTCAGGTGATACCCACCGAATGTAATTCAATTTTTCAGTAGTACTCCACCGAATATGTTTTCTTTTTTCAGTGATAGTCCACTGAAGTTGTTTCCGTTTTTCAGTGATCATATACCGAATCCGTTACTGAGTGTGTACTTAATACTATTTTTTTAGATATGAAGAGGACTCGCAGAGGTACTACTGAGGCTTCATCATCTCGACCTGATAGACAGCGTCCTACAGCCTCAACGAGGAGACAGAGAGCGGCTCCCCAAGATCACTTTGAGGATACTACAGAGGTTGAAGATGTAGCTGCTACTCATGATAGTAATGTTGAGGTACATGCTGAGCCTACTGAGCCTACTGAGCCATCTCGAGTAGGTCCCATTGATCCATGTTTACTTACGAGTTTTAAAACTCACGTAGCAGCTGCAATTTGGAATAACCAAGTAAGTCGTTTTACTGTGACAATAGAACGTAGAATATAAGTCCGGTTCATGATAATTAACGTGTTTTTTTGTATTTAACTAGGAACGTGAGCCCCTTAGGTGCATGTCGAAGACATCTACCCTTCGTGAGTGGAATTGGTGGGGTAATCCAAATAATGGTATATTCAAAGGGTACATTCAGAGGTCTGGATTAGAGCAACTTATTAGGTGTTCTTATCGGAATGCAGATAAGATTGTGGTATCTACATTCGTTGAGAGGTGGCATCCCGAAACGAACACCTTTCACATGCCTTTTGGTGAGATGACCATCACATTGGATGATGTGTCATCTATTTTAGGCATTCCTGTGTCTGGTGCAGCGGTTGCTCCGCTTGAAGATGATAATCACACAAATTTCGAGTTGCTAGTTAATTACTTAGGAGTGACGGATGAAGAAGCTACTGAACAATTGCAACAATACAGTGATGAGTATGTGAGTTTGCCATGGTTACGAGCGCGATTCTCCAATGTTTCAGACACAGATTCAGAGGAGTACATCATGTATTCAGCTAGAGCATATTTGCTATATCTCTTGGGCTGTACTTTGTTTGTTGACAAGACTGGCACGAGGGTCCAAATTGTGTTTCTTAGACTACTTAGAGACCTTGATAGTGTTGCTGGTTATTCATGGGGGTCTGGGTGTTTAGCATGGTTGTATAGGCAATTAGGCCAAGCTTCGAGATCTAAGGTGAAGCAAATTGCTGTGTATATGACTTTATTGGAGGCATGGGTGTATGAGCACATGCATGGTGTTGTTGTCCCTGTTTCGGATCCTAGCATTGTATATTGTTTTCATAGTTGAAACATTCATTGCATCTCTATCCTTCAGGGTGACCAAAATATCTCTAGGTTTCACTAAACTCTTAGACATGTCCACCAACAAGGCATTCTCCTCTTGAGAAAGTCGCCCCACAAATGAATGACCTTGAAGATACTCTGAAATAGGATGGTTGTGTACTCCACAAACCACTTCCAACTTCCAATCATCCCTATCGCCAATATTGACACCTTTTAACAAGAATGGGCATCCACATTTCTTGGTACCAGTGTCCCTAGCACATTTTCTCATATCACTATTTGCATCCGACCTTATATCAGTCGTCTCACTAGACTTGCAAGACTTATAGTTACCGCTCCTCTCACAAGCAAGTATTACTCGAGGTCTTCTCTTGCCCTCACCTCCATAATCAGATCTTTTAATTACAATGACAATATTATTCATTTTTCCTTGTGCACGAGCCCATCTAAGTAATGCATCTCTACCATTGAATATCTACACATAAAACTCATGTTATTTAAAGAGAAAATTTGAAACATTAATGCCACATTAATTATACTAAAAATGATTTCAAACAAAAAAAAAACTCAAAATAATTACCGAATAAGTTGTGAATTGATCACTATAGTCCATTACACATTCTGTTCCCACATTGTTGCCTTCAGTAGGGGCGTCACCTTGTTTTTGTTCCTTCAATGGGAGTAAGATCAAAATAGCTTACATTAAATTTGTGGTCGACAATAAGTTACTGAAAAAATAAATCAATTTCGGTTTGTTGCCACTGAAACGTAGGTAAAATTTCGGTAACAAACCACTGAACAACATTACATATTACAGTGGATTACCACCGAATATTAAGTTAATGATTGGTCAAACACGACCGAATTAGGTGCAAAGTTTCGGTGGTATCCCACCGAATTTAACTATCGTGTTCGGTACTGATGTACTGAACGTGACCAGCGACCAACCCTAAACCCTAAACTTGCAAAACGCCAAAAAATAAACTCATACCTCATTCGAAGCCTCTCTAACTTCAATCTCACCCTTCATGAATAAATGCAAGATATTTTTTCACCAATATAAACGTATAAATCTCGTTAGAGTTGTAGGAACACGATGGTTTGAGAAAAAAGTCAAACTAGGGTTGTATGAACATATGTGGGGTGTAGTGAGTAATTTTATTTTTAATTTTTAATTTTTTTGTCCTTAACGGTAATTATGTACAAGGGTAAAATAGGTTATTTATGTTTAAAATTATTATGGGGTGTAAAGAGCCAAAAATGGGGTGCCAATAGAATTTCCCTAAGTAATATTATAGGGCAGTGTTAACACTAGCGCCGTATAATGTTTCATACTAGGGCGCATACTATTAATAGCGTCGTTTTTATGAAACGGTTTTTTATTATTTTAAACTTTTCGCCTTCCTGACCCATACTTGCACTGTTTCCAAACCCGAGAAAAACTTTCAAGCTTCTCTCATTTTTCATTTTCAAAGAACTGTTCCAAACTTTCAAGCTTATCTCCGAGAGAAAACTTTTCGTCTTCCTCTCCTCTTCGTCTTCATCTCTGAACTGAAACACCAAACTCCAGGAGAAAGCTTTCATTGCAAGCAAAGGGTAAGCATTTCTGGAAGGATTTTTGTTCCTGTTTTGCATGGGCATATCATTTTCGTTTTTTTAAATCTTTTTACATTTTTTCTTTCCAAGTTTGATAAAATTTGCAGACAAAGAAGGAAAGTTTCCAAGTTTGAACACTACTCTGGTTCTTTTACTTCAACTAAATAAGACGACGGTGGCTTGTTACTTACGTGGTTAGATTTATAGACCACGACGGTTCGTCAGTCACCCTAGCGTCGTGTGAAAGTGTTCTTCGTTGTTTTTTAAAATGATATTCTTTTTTTGTATTTGATTTTTAAGGATATATTCATCGCAGGTTTGATTTCTCTGAACAATGGTTTTTGTTTCGAAAATCTTTTTAATTATTTTTCTGTTAAAAAATATTTTACGTTTTTCCTAATTTGTTTTTGTGGTATAGACGACGGTATATTAATATTTACGTCGTTTTATTTTCAATACCACGGCGAATTTTTATTATTAACGTCGTTGTAATATTTAATACTCTGTTTTTGGTGCTTATATCATAAGACGTCGGTTGTTTATTATTGACGTCATTGTAATATTTTATCACGTCGGTGGTTGATTACCGTCGTGAAAATTTATTATTACGTCGATTGTTTTGTTCTTACGTCGTTTGAAATATTATAATACGTCGTAGTTTATAAATAATCGTCGTGTTTTTTCTTAATTTCACTGATATATTTTCACTTGCAGGTTTGATTTGTCTGTAACCATGGTTTCTCAATCCCAAAGTAAGGAGTCTGGGTTGAAAAAAAATGAATGTAAGGAGCTTAGAGTTGTAAATCCTCAAGCCAAGTCCTCGAAGAAGATGAAGTTTGTTTCATCTTCTGAGACAGAACCAGCCAGCACGGCAACTATTTCTGAGGAGGCAAAGTCAGGTCGGGGTATGAGCACAATGCCCCGTGTTGTGAAGAGAAAATTTCAGAAAATCAAGCCTGTTGTTGAGTACAATGAAGAAGGGAAACCATGTGGCCTTGCACATAGTGAGATGCAGTCCTACATTGGTGTGTTGGCACGCTCCAGAGTCCCACTTGTGGACAAGAAATGGGTTCAAATATCCAAGGATATAAAAGAGCAGATTTGGGAAGCCGTTGACATGGCTTTTGTGGTTGGTCAAGGGGGCAAGAAAATGGTGCTATCTTCTGCCGCCAAGAAATGGAAGGATTTCAAGTCTACACTAACGTGGGTTCATATCCTTCCATTCATCAAGGAGAATGAGAAATTAAGGCAACCCCCTGAAACATACAAATTCATAGAGAAAGCTCAATGGGATGCCTTTGTAGCTTCAAGGTTATCTGAAAAATTTGAGGCTGTGCATGAAGAAAAATCACAGAGGAGGGAGAAACTTGAGTACAATCATCGATTGTCTCGAAAAGGATATGTTGGTTTTAAGGAGCAATTGAAGGAAAAGATGCCTGGGGTAGATATTGATCGATCTACCTTATGGAAAAAAGCTAGAGAAGACAAACATGGTAACATTCCGGATCCAAAGGCTGCAGAGAAAGCAAAATTAATTGTAAGACTACTCACTCTGTTTTAAAAATTTTATTACGTCTGCTGTTATATTTTTGCGTCGTGTGAAAACTATTACTACGTCGAAATATTTTAAAACGCGTCGTTAAAGGTCTGAATCTGGAATCACTACTCTGTTTTTTGTAATTATATCATAAGACGTCGGTGGTTTATTATTGACGTCGTGTTAATAAATTAATAACGTCGGTATTTAGGTAGCGTCGTCTGAAATGTTATATTACGTCGATTGTTATGTTATTGAGTCGTGTGAAATATTATATTACGTCGATTTTTTATAAATAACCGTCGTTTGTTTCCTTATTCTGACTTTTTATTATGTCTTTTTGTTAGGATGATTTGCAAAAGCAAGTCTCTGAAGGCACTCTTTCTCTGTCAGGAACCAATGATGTTTTGACATTGGCTTTGGGTCCCGAGCATCTAGGAAGAGTTAGAGGGGTAGGAGCTGGGATTTCCCCTAAGCAATACTTCAATTTACCTAGACAACATAAGTTAAAGTTTGCCGATCAATTGAAGGAAAGTGTAAGACTTGTCCTTCAAGAAGAGACTTTGAAAATGGAGGCTAGATCAAGGGAAGAGAGTTTAAAGATGGAGGCTAGGACCAAGCAATTGGTAGAAGCTGAGAGGGAAAATTTGCTGAGTCAGCTTTCCAAACTCATCCCCAATTTTGATCCAAGCCTGCTGAAACTTAATACAATGTCCCAAATCCAAGGGCAAAGTCCCAAAAATCCAATGTCGGACAAAGCAAGCTGCTCTGGGGCACTTGATGTTAGAGCCCTACAATTTGAGGAGGATACTGCCAAGAATGGGGAACAGCAGGAAGAAATGGTAACGTCTTTGAACTTTGAATTCTCTGTTTCTCTGTTTATATTTACCGCCGTGTTAAAGTTATACCACAACGCATTTTTATTAAACCGTCGTTTGATGTTTTTAGACGTCTGTAATTATTACATAACGTCTTCTGTTAATGTTTACCACGACGGTTTATTTACTTATTTTTAATTTTTGTACAATGTCATTTATATATTTCTTTATTTCTTAAAACAGAAATCCGGGGAAGTAGAAAAGAGAGTAGAAGGAAAGATACTTGAGATAGTTGAACAGGTAAATTCTCATAACTTGGCCTTTTTCATTTTTTTTTCAATTCTCATTACCGTCGTAATGAATGAATTACCACGACGTTTATTATTTATCGTCGTTTAATGAATTTTACACGTCTGTAATTATTACAAACCGTCGTCAGTTCTATATTACCACGACGGTTTAATTTAATTTTGTTACTTTTTGTACATGTCTTATATATATTTCTTTATTTCTTATAACAGAAATCCGGCGATGTAGAAAAGACAGTAGAAAAGATTGTAGAAAAGATAGAAGAAAAGAAAGATGAAAAGGTAAATTCTCATAACTTTGCCTTTTTCATTTGTTTTTCAATTTTCAGACGTCTATATTTTCTTTAAACCGTCGTTTGTTTTAAATTTCCACGGCAGTTTTTATTTAATTGAATGTTTAAATTGTTGTACAATCTTACAACACGTCGTAATATATGAATTACCACGACGTTTATTATTTACCGTCGTTTAATTAAATTTAGACGTCTGTAATTCTTACATACCGTCGTTTGTTATTAAGTACCACGACGGTTTAATTTAATTTTTTTACTTTTTAATTTTTTTTCCTTTTTGTACAATGTCTTATATATATTTCTTTATTTCTTATAACAGAAATCTGGGGATGTAGAAAAGATTGAAGAAAAGAAAGATGAAAAGGTAAATTCTCATAACTTTGCCTTTTTCAATTGTTTTTCAATTTTCAGACGTCTATATTTTCTTTAAACCGTCGTTTGTTTTAAATTTCCACGGCAGTTTTTATTTAATTGAATGTTTAAATTGTTGTACAATCTTACAACACGTCGTAATATATGAATTACCACGACGTTTATTATTTACCGTCGTTTAATTAAATTTAGACGTCTGTAATTCTTACATATCGTCATTTGTTATTAAGTACCACGACGGTTTAATTTAATTTTTTTACTTTTTAATTTTTTTTTCCTTTTTGTACAATGTCTTATATATATTTCTTTATTTCTTATAACAGAAATCTGGGGATGTAGAAAAGATTGAAGAAAAGAAAGATGAAAAGGTAAATTCTCAAAACTTTGCCTTTTTCATTTGTTTTTCAATTTTCAGACGTCTATATTTTTTTAAAACCGTCGTTTGTTTTAAATTTCCACGTCATTTTTTATTTAATTGAATGTTTAAATTGTTGTACAAGCCTTCTTATATATATATATCTCTTTATTTATTAAAATAGCAATCCAGTGTTGGAGAAAAGCAAATTGAAAAGGTAAATTCATTAATTATGAATTTTGCATTTGAATTAGACGTCGGTTTTATTTAAACGACGTAATAAAGTATTCATTACGACGGTAGTTTTTTCCCCGTCGTGTAATTTATTTTCACACGACGGTTTGTTATTTAAACCGTCGTATTTATTTATTTACCACGTCACTTTATGTTGCTTTATTTCTTCAAACAGGATACTGTAGTACCAGATTATTCAAAGCTGGAGTTGCCATCTTCTTTACAATCCCTTTGTAGTTATGTGGAATCGACACTAAAGCCTCAAGGGAAGGCTATGACCTTTACTATTGAGAAGGAGGTGTTTGGCATAGATCGTAATACCTTCGTCTTGCATGAAGATATTACCCAATTTGCTGCCATGGAGGAAATTGGGGCTACTGTAGTTGCAGTATATATGAGGTTTGTCCTTATCAAATATTCATTTGACACTCTCCTTTATGTTGAAAAAAAAAACACTCATGGTTTCAATTCATATATTTAGGTGCCTATTTGATCATTTCAAAGCTGCAAATATGGTAAATATGGTTGGCTTTATAGACCCTGCTCTAATTAGTGCCGACGCTGGTTCATTAACTGAAAGATCACGTATCGTATTCAGTCGACTTCAAAAAACAGATGGTGAACAGATTTTCCTGATGCCTTACAATCCAAGGTTAGTCTCCAAACAAAAAACAATATTTTGTTTGTATGATGCTCTGCATATAAAACTATTTAACCTTTATATTTATTTTGTGCAGCCGTCATTGGGTCTTGATCATTATGAGAGCAAAGAAGGAGACCGTCTATTTTCTGGATCCACTGCCTGGCAATCGAGTTGTGGATGAGGAGGGGAAAAACATTGTGAACAGTGCTTTAAAAATGTATAATTCACATATAGGCAGAGTAGGCCGTAAAGCACCTCTTTGGAAAACTCTGCCCGGCACTCCAAAGCAACCAAGCAGTGTAGAATGCGGGTATTATGTGATGCGCTTTATGAGAGACATCATCTTGGATCCTTCCCTGGAATTTGAGAAGATGGTAAGAAGAAAATTTTCAGATTTATTTTTATGTGGGTTTTTATATTATCAACGACGGTAAATTAAAAATACCGTCGTTGAATATATATACTACGTCGGTAAACGAAAAATAGCGTCGTCTGTGAGATTAATCTTCGTTTATGGACTGCAGTTTGCCAAGGGAAAGGATCAAGCGCCATACCCCCAAGCTGCCATTGAAGAAGTTAGGAAAGAATGGGCAGAGTTTATTTGTGTTCATATGGAGTAGAGGAATTTTAGCATACTTAAACATTTTTATAAAATGTACAAATTTTGTTAGAATTAGACAAGTTTTTGTACAAAATTGGTTAGAATTAGACATAAACATTCTTAAACATTCTCTTTTTTCCCTATGAATTTCACATAGGTTTTCATTATTTTTAAAAAACGGAAATTGTGTGACCGACGTGTAATCACACTTGCAACGACATAATTATATAGAATACCGTCATCTTTATATCTATCAAAATTCAAAATATTCAAAATAAATTTAAAATATAACCACAAAATGCACCGTCAACCTCCCTGTAAATTTGTTGAGGTTTTCATGTTGTGAAAAACCGTAGTTTTTTAAAAAGACGTTGTACACACATAACAACGTCACATTTTTTAAAAAAGCGACGTAAAATGTTTTTCAAACGACGCTCTTGGTTCTATAGACGACGTTGTATTCTTGTATTAGACGGCGAGAAGTTAAGAGTTTAGGTCGGGGAAAATAGTGTGTACGTCGTTTTGTGTAAAAATGGCCATGGTTTTATCTTTAAACGACGTTTGTTTTAAAATTAAGTCGTGTATTATAATTTAAAACGTCGTTAATTTATTAACGCCGACGTGGTTTGTGGGTTTTATTAATAATATTTTATTCTAAATTTAAAATAAATCCAAAAAATGCAACGTCAACTCCTATGAAGTCATTGAGATATTTTCTTCCCCCTTAAGCTTTAAAAAATTAAGTTTGAGTTATACAAATTTAAAATTACCACCAAAAAGAAAAATGTTTTCATGAGTCACAACATCACTTATACTTTAATGGTTTAGGGTTTAGGGTTTAAGGGGATAAAGGTTTATTTTTGGGGTTTAGGGTTTATGGTTAATATATATTAGGCCGTAAAACCATAAACCCTTTTCTATAATTATTTAAAAATATATATATAATTTAGGGTTTATATTTTATGGTTTAGGGTTTAGGGTTTAGGGTTTAGGGTTTAGGGTATAGATGTAATAAGCGTCATGTTCATTTATATTGTTAACGACGGTTGTTTTGTTTTCCGTCGATGATTTACGAATAGCGCATTTCTAAACCGTGGTTTCTTTAAAATGACGTTGTATACACATAACAACGTCATTTTTTTTAAAAAGCGACGTACAATATATTTCAAACGACGCTATTTGTTATATAGACGACGTTGTTTTCTTGACATTAGACGGCGAGGTTTTGAGTTTAGGTCGTGGAAAATTGTTCGTACGTCGTTTTCTGTGTAAAAATGGCCATGGTTTTAACTTTAAACGACGTTTATTTTAAAATTAAGTCGTTTATTATGATTTACAACGTCGTTAATTTATTAACGCCGACGTGGTTTGTGGGTTTTATTAATAATATTTTATTCTATTTAATTCAAAATATTCAAAATAAATTTAAAATAACTCCAAAAAATGCAACGTCAACTCCTATGAAGTCATTGAGATATTTTCTTCCCCCTTAAGCTTTAAAAAATTAAGTTTGAGTTATACAAATTTAAAATTACCACCAAAAAGAGAAATGTTTTCATGAGTCACAACATCACTTATACTTTCATGGTTTAGGGTTTAGGGTTTAGGGTTTATATAAATTTAGAAAAGGGATTAGGGTTTAGGGTTTTATGGACGAGATATTTTAGGCCATAAAACCCTAATCCCTTTTGAAAAATTATTTTAAAAAAATATATATATATAATTGTGGTTTTATTTATTAGGGTTTAGGGTTTAGGGTTTAGGGTTTAGGGTATATTTGTCTATTAGGGTTTAACGACGGTAGTTTGGTTTTGCGTCGTAAGGATATTTACAACGACGTCATTTTTTAAATAAGCGTCATGTTTAGCTTGAACTTTTAACGACGGTTTTTGTTTTGTTTCCGTCGAGGTTTTTTAAAAAGCGCGCTTTCTAAAAATTTCACCTCGACCTAAAATTTTCAGATTTCGCTCTAACTCTTATACTTGTAACCTTGAACCAAGTTGGCCATAGTCTGTGACCTAAAACATTTCGCTCCGCTCTCTCACTTCAACTCTAATTCAAAGTTGGGCTCTCCGTCGAATCCAAGTTGGCCAAGTTTACAACTCCGTCGAATCTAAGTTGGCCATAATCTGTGAGCTCTGCCTACCTGTAAGTACAAACCCTAATCTCATGCTTGTAAATTCATTGAATGATATTCAGTTCTGTGGTAAAGGGTTTTGTGATTTTTTAATATTGTCCACTGTATGGGTTAATGGATTTAATGTTTAATGTTTTCATGAATCGGGAATGGATTTAATGTTGTCGGATCTTTTAATCACTCTCTGTTATTATGAATCGGGAATGGATTTTATGTTTTCATGCTTAGTATATGTTGGTTTCGTGCTTAGTATACGTGTTCTTAATACCCAACATAAAAATTAATGTATATGTTGTGTTCTGAATATATTTTGGGTTCTTGAAAATAAACTGGGATTTCGATATCCTTTTTATGCATACGACGACGGTTTTTTAAACAAACCGTCGTCTGTAAATATATACCACGACGGTTTTTTTAACTACCGTCGTGGTTCAAGTTCGCTGGCGTCTGTTTCTTGCTAGCATTAGATGACGTTTTTTTAAAACCCGTCGTCTATATATGTGTAATACGTCTGTTGTTGTTTAAAAAACCGTCGTCTGTATACTATATTATTTGCTATTAAAACCTCATATAATCTGCTATAGTGATAGTCATTGCTTGTCTTTTCACCTTATTATAGATATTAGGATACAGTGTCGGAGATGGATAAGTCATGGATGCACTCGGATAGAAGATCGAAGGCATATGAGTTAGGGGTGGAAGCATTTTTGCAATTTTCTGTAGAAAATCTTCTAACTACAACGCATATCCACTGTCCATGTGTTAAATGTGCGAATTTGAAATTGTTTGGGGTTGGAATTATAAGGGATCACTTATACTTTAATGGAGTTGACCAAAGTTATAAGAATTGGACATTTCATGGAGAACCTTGGGAACCAACTACTAATGCTAGTAGAAATGTTGAAGAAGATGATGACCATAGTAGGTACAGTTTTGTGTCTGAAGAAATAGAGATGGATGATAATGATTTTGGTGATTTTGGATCCGATCCTTATGAGTTTGCTAATGTGATTGGGGATGGAGATCAACCATTGTACCTTGGTTGTAGAAAGTACACCAAGTTATCGGCATTAGTGAAGTTGTATAATTTGAAGGCAAAACATGGGATGAGTGATGTATGTTTTACAGAATTATTGATACTTCAGGGCGAGTTGCTTCCAGAAGGAAATACAATACCGGCCTCTATGTATGAGGCAAAAAAGACTTTGTGTGCATTGGGGCTGAGTTATGAGAAAATCCACGCATGCCCCAATGATTGCATCTTGTATAGGAAGGAGTATGAAGATTCAACTAATTGTCCTACTTGTGGTATCTCAAGGTGGAAGGAAACCAAAGATGGATTCTTGAAAGAGGGTGTGGCAGCGAAGGTGTTGTGGTATTTTCCTCCAATTTCAAGGTTTAAAAGGATGTTTCAATCACATGAGACAGCTAAGAATTTGACTTGGCACCATAGTAGAAAATCAATTGACGGTCAGATGTCTCATCTGGCGGATTCCCCGTCTTGGAAACTTGTTGATGATAAATGGCCTGAGTTTGGTAATGAGCCGAGAAACTTGAGATTGGCTCTTTCATCTGATGGATTCAATCCCCACAGTTCTCTAAGTAGCAGATATAGTTGCTGGCCAGTTATCTTAGTTACATATAATCTCCCACCATGGCTGTGCATGAAACGAAAGTTCATGATGTTGACTTTATTGATTTCCGGTCCTAAACAACCCGAAAATGATATAGACGTCTACTTGGAGCCTTTGATTGATGATTTAAAATCTTTGTGGGATGGGATTAGAGGAGTGTATGATGCACACATAGGAGAATACTTTACACTCAGAGCTGCATTACTGTGGACCATTAATGATTTTCCCGCCTATGGAAACTTATCTGGTTGTGTTGTTAAAGGATATAAAGCTTGTCCAATATGCGGCGATGATACACCTAGTCACAGGTTGAAAAATGGCCACAAAATTTGTTACATTGGGCATAGAAAATGGTTACCAATCAATCATCCATATAGGCGGCAACGTGCAGCTTTTAATGGGAAACCTGAATATGGCACGCCTCTGGAGCCATTAACGGGAGAAGAAGTGCTGCATATGGTTGAAGATATTAATTACATATGGGGCTCGAAAAAAGGGGGAGGTGGAGGTGAAAATGATGGTGACAGAGTTTGTTGGAAGAAGAAGTCAAAATTCTTTGATCTTGAGTATTGGAAATACCTTCCAGTGAGGCATGTCCTAGATGTTATGCACATTGAGAAGAATGTTTGTGATAGTATCATTGGTACATTGCTAGAGATCCCTAGAAAAAATAAAGATGGGATTGTTGCTCGGTTAGATTTATTGAACATGGGGGTCAAAACTGATTTGCAACCCGAGTATGGAGAAAGAAGTACTCGTTTGCCTCCAGGGCCTTGGAATTTGTCAAGAGCAGAGAAGAGAGCGGTTTGCAATTCTTTCTATGGTATGAAGGTCCCTGAAGGTTATTCTTCAAATATAAAGAATCTTGTATCTTTACAAGATTCAAGACTTCTTGGCCTTAAATCACATGATTGTCATACCTTAATGCAACAATTGCTCCCTGTGGCAATTCGTTCTGTTTTGGAGAAGCCTGCAAGGTATGCAATAACTCGTTTGTGCTTCTTCTTCAATGCTATATGTGCAAAGACGGTTGATGTTTCCAAGCTAGATAAGTTGGAAGAAGATGTAGTAGTTACTTTGTGTTTGCTTGAAAAATACTTTCCACCTTCATTCTTCGATATCATGGTTCACCTAGTAGTAAATCTTGTCAGAGAAGTTCGTCTATGTGGGCCAGTATATTTTAGATGGATGTATCCGTTCGAAAGATATATGAAAGTTCTAAAGGGGTATGTTCAGAACCGTACTCATCCCGAAGGTTGCATTGCGGAGCGTTATATAGCTGAAGAAGCTGTAGAATTTTGCACTGAACATTTATCTGATATTAGTACAATTGGAGTGCCATCAAGTCAGAAGATAGGAGTTTCAAAGCCATTATCAGGTTGCACAGTGAGCTTGGTTGATCGGGACCTGTTGAACCAAGCACATCTATATGTCTTGGAGAATACGGAGGAAGTCCTACCTTATATCGAGTATGAGTTTTATTCTTTAAGTTTCCATTTTAAATTATTCCTTATGTTTATCTTATATGTTTGGGACCGTAATGCTTGAATTTTTCGTGTTATGTAGGGAACATATGATCCACATCAAGGCCGCTTATCCAAAATTTAGAAAGAGAACAAAGTGGCTGCAAGATAAGCACAATAGCACTTTCATTCAATGGCTACACTTCAAGGTATATGTTATTCAATAACATATTGGACTTTTAATTTTCTTCTTTCTATGTTAGATTGAATTAAGATATGATTAATTTGCAGGTTCAAAGTGAACTTGATGAGGGAGACAATCATGGGGTATCAGAAAATTTAAGGTGGCTAGCAGCTGGTCCAAACATGGCAGTGCCATTATATAGGAGCTATCTTATTCAAGGTGTTAAATTTAATATCAAGGCACAAGATGATGTGCGGATAGGGCAAAATAGTGGAGTTTATTTACTTGCACATACCATGCAAGTTGCTAGTGCCAAGGATAAAAACCCAATTCTCTCAAATATGGGTTTTTATGGTGTCATTCAAGAAATTTGGGACCTTGACTACCAAAAGTTTACAATCCCAGTCTTTAGGTGTGATTGGATAGATAGTACTTCCGGCCTTGTAGTCGACGAACTTGGATTTACCCTTGTAGATTTGAGTAAAATTAGACATAGGAATGACCAATTTGTTTTGGCTTCTCAAGTCAAACAAGTATTTTTTGTTGACAACCCGATGCATCATGGTTGGTCGGTAGTGTTATCAGCGCCTAATAGAGAATATAATGATGTTATTGGTGATGTGAGAATTGAGTGTGAGCCATTTACTAGAGGGATGCCAAATGTTGACACATTTGATGAACTAGTGGGTGAGTTTGGGAGTCAAAATATTCGAGATCGGTGTGAAGATATATGGATTGAATGATACTCTTGTAATTTATGAAATTACTTATGCCCTAAACAGCACTACTGTATGACATTAATTTTGTAATAAATTGTAATGTGTTTTCTTCACTTTCATTATGAAGGTTTTGGCCACAAAACAATCAGTACATAAAATACTGGTTCAGTATTATAAAACGACGGTCCTCATAAAACTGTGAAAAACAGACGTCTGTTTTCATAAAATTGTCAATAAAAAACGACGTTTCGGAGCATTCTACGACGGCATTGAATTTACCGACGTCTAAAAGCGAAGTAAAATAGAAGAAAGACGACGGTATTGTGAAACAGTTATTAACGATATCACGTCGGAGAAGCATAAAGAGCCGACATGTAATTACAAATAATACGACTCCAGTACCATAATATCGACGTCTAAAACGACAGATATCGAACCTGAACGTTACAAAAGACGACGTCTTAGAGCATGAACTCGTCCGTAACAAATAAAAAATCGTCGTCTTAAAATTTTACCACGTCGCTTGTTATATCAAAAACGAAGTAAAAAATAAAAAATTCACGACGTAATTTGATATCCAGAGGTAAATTTGTCGACGTAAAAAGATATTTAGACGTCGTTCTTTTACAAAAACAACGTTATATGGAATATCCACGTCTCTTTTTATATTTTTATGTCGTTACATAAATTTTCCACGTCGATTGGTTGAAAAACTTCGCCGTCTCAGATAGATTAGACGACTATTATTTTGTTTAAGACGACGTATAAATAGAGAAACACGGCTGTCTTTTGCATGATGACGACGTTGTATATAAAAAACTACGACGTTTATAGAAATAAATATGTCGTAAGTCATGAGCCTAACATATTTTCCACGTCGTTTATTTTATATACAATGAAGTGGAAAAACCATTTCACGACGGTTATTAAAATATATACGACGTCGTATTTCTTAATAACGTCGTATGTTATTTATTTAAAGACATAGTATATTTATTTACACGACTATGTTTGTATAAAATAGGTCGTCTATTCTTATCCCTAACATTTTTTTGGCTCATTTTTCAGTATACAGACGTCGGTTGTTTTTGTTAATGACGTTGTTTCTTATAACAACGACGGTGATTTACCGTAACCGCTATTTCCACGTCAATATTAATGGAAAAAACGAAGTGGAAAAATTATTTCACGATGGTTATATAAATATATCCGACGTTGTATATTTTAATAACGTCGTATGTTATTTATTTAAAGACGTATTGTATGTATTTACATGACGGAGTTTGTATAAAATAAGTCGTCTATTCTTATCCTTGACAATTTTTTGGCTCATTTTTCAGTATACAGACGTCGGTTTTTTTTTTATTAATGACGTTGTTTGTTAGAACAACGACGGTGATGTACCCTTACCGCTATTTCCACGTCAATATTAATGGAAAAAACGAAGTGGAAAAACTATTTCACAACGGTTATATAAATACATTGGACGTCGTATATTGCAATAACGTCGTATTTTATTTATTTAAAGACGTATTGTATTTATTTACACGACGGAGTGTGTATAAAATAGGTCGTCTATTCTTTTCCACGACAATTTTTTGGTTCATTTTTCAGTATACAGACGTCGGTTGTTTTTTGTTAATGACGTTGTTTGTCATAACAACGACGGTGATTTCACGTCGTGGTTTTACTTTGCAAAAGATGTCGGTCGATTGTACGACGGTTTGAAAACCCGATACACGACGATGAATTTCCGTCGTCTTTTTCCTTTTTTGTAGTAGTGATAATTTCATACATAAGCATGGATCTGAAATGGCAAATTTTCGATTAGAATGGAAGACACTATCTGAAATTGCAGTTGGTATTGCACGAGGACTAGAATACTTACACCGTGGATGTAACACAAGAATTTTGCATTTTGACATAAAGCCACAGAACATTCTTTTGGACAAAGATTTTTGCCCAAAAATCTCTGATTTTGGCCTTGCCAAATTATGCAAAACGAAGGACAGTATTGTATCGATGATGGGGGCAAGAGGAACTGCAGGATACATTGCACCAAAAGTGTTTAGCCGGCACTTTGGTGGAGTATCTCACAAATCTGATGTTTACAGCTACGGTATGTTGGTTCTTGAAATGGTTGGAGCAAAAAAGAATTTGGATTCGGGAGTGTCTCATACGAGTGAAATGTTTCCACATTATGTTTATAAAGATCTAGAGCTAGAAAAGGATGAAAATGCATTTGGGGCAATCACAGAGGAGGAAAAAGAAATATCAAGAAAGATGGTATTAATAAGTCTGTGGTGCATTCAGACCATTCCTTCTGATCGGCCATCAATGAGCAAAGTTGTAGAGATGTTGGAAGGACCCCTTCATTCCTTGCAAATTGCACCAAAGCCTTTCTTGTCTTCTCCTACAATAGCTGCAGAAGACTCTATGACTACAATAGCTGCAGAAGACTCTGTGACCACATCCCAACCATCTGAAATGGACTAAGGCAATTAGTTTCATTAGAAGATCTCTTGTAAGAAAGTTGGCTTGGTGAAAATGAAACGTTTTGATTATCCGAAAACTCAGAATGAAAGTTGTTTTCATTGATTCTACTGTTTTTGTTTAATAGAAAAATAGAAAAAGTAGATTATGAAATATTAGAAACTCTGTTTGCAGCCACTCTCCCCTTCGAGTGAAATAACACTTCACTTATCGCTATATTACTTGTGCGGATTGTGCGCTTCCAATAATTTCACAACAAGTTTTTGGCGCCATTGCTGGGGATTGTTTTATTTTCTATTAATATCCATATTAATTTGAATTTTTCTTTTCATTTTCAGGTACGTTGGGTTGTGCATGAGCTTTAAGAGACGTTCGCGAAACTTCGAGCTCATACCACTCGACCACGAGATCGAGCGAACCTTTCACAAGTTAAACCGAGAAAACAAGAAGAAGACATCTACCCTTGTATTTCCGCAGCTCGCATCTATGGCGGAGGAACAAGAACGGACACTGAGAGAATTTGCCATACCAATTGCAACTCCTTCACCAATCCGACGTCCTACTATCACGAACAACAATTTTGAGACCAAACCAGCCATGATCACCATGCTACAACATGCATTCGTATTTTGTGGTTTGCCAAATGAAGATCAAAATATACATCTTGCTATATTTTTGGAGATTTGTGACAAATCCAAGTTCAATGAGGTAACTGGTGATGTGGTTCCTTTAAGGCTATTCCATTTCTCCTTGAAGGATAGAGCCAAACTTTGGTTACTGTCACAGCGACAAGACTCCATCCGTACTTGGGATGATTTATCCAAGAAATTCCTGTCTTAATTTTTCCCTCCTGCCAAAACTGCAAAATTTCGACAAGATATTATGTCGTTTGCTTAGTATGATAAGGAGCATCTATATGAAGCCTGGGAACGATTCAAAGATTTATTGTGCAAGTGTCTTCACCATGAGCTACCAACCTAGATTCAAGTTCAGACTTTTTACAATGGGTTGAGTCAAACAAGCAGGACATTAGTTGATGCAGCAGCTGGAGGGGCTTTAATGGCAAAAACCGCTACCAAAGCATTTGAACTATTGGAGACCATGGCGTCAAACAACTACCAATGGCTGAGTGAGAGATTGAATCCGAAGCCAACTAGGGTCTTAGAAGTCGATATTATGGCTTTGCTAACAGCACAAATTTCTAACCTTACTAAAAAAAGTTGATTCTTTGAGTGTTAATGCTGTGAACACTAATACTAATTTTGGTTGTGAATTTTGTGCAGGCCCTCATCCAAGTTCAGAGTGCACCATAGGGAACCCATTCTTTTCCGCTGAGCATGTCAATTAGGTTGGAGAACTTAATCGACAAAGGAATAATCCTTATTCCAATACATAAAACCTCGGTTGGTAAAACCATCCAAATTTTTCATGGAGCAATAATTAGAATGTGTAGAGACCACCATCTGGCTTTCCGCCTTAAAAGAAGAAAATAAATTTGGAAGATGCGCGTACTCAGTTGACTATGTCTACCACCCAATTTATGACGGAAACAAAAACTCAATTTCAGAATCAATATGCTTCTATTCGGAATTTGGAAGTGCAAGTATGTCGATTAGCTAATGTAATAAGTGGAAGAAACCAAGGAGTATTGCCAAGCCAACCCAAAGTTAACCCGAAAAATCAAGAACAAGCAAAGGCAATTACTCTTCGTAAAGGGAAGCAAGTGAATACAATGGTTGACTTGGAAAAAGATGAATTAGAAAAAGAAAAAGAAAAAGAAACTGAGAAGTTTGCGGCGAAAGTGGGGCTTGCAGTTTGACCGTTGATGAGTAGATTTTATATTATATATTTAAACCCATTCTTAGTATATTTTGGTTGATATTTTGGAAGAATTTTGATACTTTGAATTATATTTCCAATATAGGACTTTCGACTTCCTCTGGAGCAAAACATAATCAAATGGACGAATTTTGGAGTAATTCCAATTGGAGGACGTTCGTGAGTCACTTAGCTTGATCGTATCAAAATTTCATACGTTTCTACCAAGCGGTTATTTTCTGGCAATAAAATAAAGGAGTAGTGCTCGATGCTGGAATAGTGACATTTTGGGCCTTTATTGCGTTTTTGGAGCCCAAGATGACCTCAGATGGGTTCGTGGCTGGAAAAGTGTTCAGAACGTTTTTATCTTTAAAACAAGCTATCTTGGGCCGGATTTGGAGGAGATTTGAGGCCAAAACGTGGTTGGGCAGATTGTGGGCAGATTCTCCTAATCCAATTTGGACTTTATATCCTAGTATTATTTTATTTTAATTTAGTTTCCTTGTGAGGTTGGGCAGCTAGGTTTTAGGAGGTATTTAAGTTCTTTTTCACAGCAATTTTTGGGGACCTTCCTTTTATGCAATTTTTGAGACAAAGACTTTTGCTAGGGTTTTTGAAGAGCTTCTACTTCAAGGTGTTTTTATTCTTATTCATTCGAATGATATTTTCTTTGATTTTAATTATGAGTATGCGTAACTAATTCAAATTTCTAGGGCAAGGCCATAAGCCTTAGCATGACTATGTAATTTTATTAATTTGCTTATGAATGTATGCATGTTTGCTTTGAATTATTAATCACTGTGATTAAAACTATCTATCTATTTTAATGACTGATCACCATTATGATATTTAGACAAGTAATTTGATGCAATTTCTGTTGGAACATCACCTTGAAATTGAGGAGGGCTTCTTGTGATTAGTAGTTGTAAGTTCACTTAAGGCGAACATCACACTCTTAAGGTTGCATGGTTTTTCAAAAGGTTTTCACAAAGCTTAATGAGTCTTGCATGTTTATATTTGATCCGAACATCACAGACGGATTGCATGTTAGATATATGTTTTCGCTTGAACATCACAAGGAAAATATGCATTAGGAATACCTAACCTTCAAAGCACATATGTGGAAATTCATAAGTAATTGATAGAATTGCATAGGATTGTGATGGCGATGGCTAAACCCTAGGTTTCTCTAAATTGTTAATTTTAAAAACGTTTTTCTTCTTTGTTGTTATTATTTCCCAACTTTCAGATTTCTTTTATTGTTAATTTAATCTTTTCAAATTCATAAATTTCATATCTTTGATAAAATATATTTTAATTATTAATTAAGAGTTAGTTTAATTACAAATTAGTCAAACAATCTTTGGGGACAATGACCTTGCATGAGCATTTATACTACAATTACCTTGTATTCTTGCAAGTATTTTCAGTGATTTTAACCCTATTTACGCAGGTACTAAAACTCCTATCAACCGCCAATCACCATATCACAAGCCACCGCCGAGAAATCCCTAGAAGAAGAAATTATACACTGACTCCTTCCCCTCCATTGAGGCCATGTGTCCCACCAATCCATTATCAACAGAGGTTTAGAAAAAATAAAATTGATAGGCAATTTTTGAAATTCTTGGAGATGTTCAAAAAGTGGCATATAAACATTCCCTTTGTCGAAGCTTTGGAAAAAATGTCAAGTTATACAAAATTCATGAAAGACATCCTCTCCAAGAAAAGGAAATTTGGAGAGCACGAGAAAATCCAACTGATGGAAGAGTGCAGTGTCATCCTACAACGGAAGCTTCCACCAAAGCAAAAAGATAGAGGGAGTTTTAAAATTCCATGCACTATTGGAAATAATTTCTGTGAAAGAGCTTTATGGAAATACTTACTACCTTTATCTGTTGCTAAACAGATTGGTATTGGTGAAATTAAACCCACTACTGTTCTTTGCAGATGGTGGACAGGTCAATCACATATCCAGACGGTATTATTGAAGATGTTCTAGTAAAAGTTGATACACTCATATTTCCGGCGGATTTTTGGATTTTGGACATGGAAGAAGATTCTAACACACAGCTAATTTCAGGCCGCCCATTCCTGATTACTTCACTCACTCTGATTGACATAGAAGAAAGGTTAATAACTTTGAGAGTTGGGAATGAAAAAGCGACATTTAAAGTTTTTGAAGCGATGAAATTTTCAAGAGAAGTGAAGGATTGTTTTCCCATGAAATTAGTTGATGAAATTGCTTCATACACATTTGAAAAGGAGAATCCAAGCCATCCATTGGAATCTACATTGGTCCATGCTGCTACCTCCCAAGATGACAACCCAATGGTTGCTGAATATGCCTTGTATTTGGATGCATCACAACCGTACAACCCAGGGCAAAGGAATCAGTTCGAACCACTAGGAGCAACAACTCCTAAGGGTGCACCTTATGTGATTCACTACTACAAAAAAAACTTTGCGCGACGAAATAATTTTGTTGTGCAAAGTACAATTTCGTCGCGCAAAGTTTGCGCGACGAAATTTTGGTCGCGCAAGTTCTGTCGTGCAAAGATCGTAAAGAAAGGTTTTGCACGACGAAATTTTTTTTTTGTCTCGCAGAGATACTTTGAGCGACGAACGATAACAACTTTGCGCGACGAAATATAACTACTTTGCGCGATGAATATTAATTACTTTGCGCGACGAACACTTTGCACAACGAATAATATTATTTTGCGCGACGAAAGTTAATGTCGCGCAAATCTTTGCGCGACGAAATATTCCTTTTTTTTTTATTTTTATTTTTTAAAATTTTTTAATTAAAATAAACTAGTTTAATAGTTTGCTCGACGAAATATTTTGTCGCCCAAGGTTTTTGACATTTTGTTTTATTATTTCTCTTATATCAATTTCATTATATTAATTTTTCAAATTTTTACTTTTTAAATTTAATTTAATTGTATGATTTTATTTTTTTTAATTACTTTAATTTAAATTGACATATTCAAAATAAAATTACATATGAAAAATAGTGGTCAAATTATCCAATATATATAATATTCAAAATGTACACATAAATTAACAAAGTACAATAATAAAATCTACAAGCCTATTGGGGTGATAGTGGCGGAGGATATGTTTCGATAGCGTCCAAATCCTCAACTTTAGCCATCAAAGTCTCGACGATTCCCTACAAAAAAAAACAAATATTGTCAAATAACAAAAAATTGGCATAAACTCAAAACTAACTCCAAAAACACATATTAATGAAAAAAAAAATTAAAGTTTGGAGAGAATATACCTTTTGGCAAGATTTTGAGTGAGTGAGAATGAGAGGGAGAAGTGAGTGTGAGAGAATAGAGAAGATAGTGAGAGAGAGAGATGAAAGAGTGAGTGAGAGTGAGAGATGATGAAAAGAGAGATAAGAGAGTGAGTGAGAGTGAGAGATAGTGAAGAGAGAGATGAGAGATTAAGTGAGAGGAGTGAGTGTGAGAGAAAGGGTAGGATTTGGGGAGAAGGAAAGAGAGAGAAGAGGTAAGAGTAGAAAACATTGAGAAAATGGTGGAGGTGTTATTTTGGTTTTAAAAATCGTATCACTTTGCGCGACGAAACAATATATTGGTCGCGCAAAGTCTCGAAATTTTCTTTTAAAAAAAATTCTAATTTTTGGTGCGCGCCCAAATTTTTAGGGTTTTGTGCGACGAAATTTTGGTCGCTCAAAGTTTTGCGCGACCACAATATTCCCGCTTCCCATTTTTGGTACCCACCCAAATTTTTCGGGTATACTTTGCGCGACGAACGACTATATATTGGTCCCGCAAAGTCGTAAATTTTTTTTTTAAAATTTCCATTTTTGGTACCCGCGAAATTTTTAGAGTATACTTTGCGCGACGAACTACTATATATTGGTCGCGCAAAGTTGGAAAAAAAGATTTTAAAAAAATTCGCATTTTTGGTACTCTCCCAAATTTTTCGAGTATACTTTGCGCGACGAACGACTATATATTGGTCCCGCAAAACTTTGCGCGACGAACTATATATTCGTCCCGCAAAGTCGTAATTTTTTTTTAAAAAAAATTCCCATTTTTGGCACTCGCCAAATTTTTAGAGTATACTTTGCGCGACGAACTACTATATATTAGTCGCGCAAAGTCGTAAAAAACAATTTTAAAAAAATTCGCATTTTTGGTACCCGCCCAAATTTTTAGAGTATACTTTGCGCGACGAATTATTATATTGGTTGCGCAAAGTCTTAAAAAAAAAATTAAAGCTACTAATAAATATATATACTATTCAATTTCTTAAGTGTTATACGTACAAAATAAACAAATTTAAAGCTACTCAACGATCCAACCGTCAAACTTGTTTGTTTATACTTCAAGATCATATACGCCAAAATTCAGAAAAAATAAACATTAAGAGATCAAGTAATGGGACAAAACATTTCGACGGTTATAAAAGAAAAATCAAGATTTATCGGTTATTTCAACTCTGATTTTGATGATTTTTTACAGCTACACTCCTTGACCCTATATGAATACAATGACTGCATTCGATCGTCAATTTAAAATATTATGTTATATTTAATGAAAGTATAAATAAACTCTTAATTGTTAGTGAATATATTGTTTTGATGGCATATGTATTCTATGAAACTAGTTTCAACGATCCAACCGTCAAACGTGTTTGTTTACACTTCGAGATCATATACGCCAAAAATCGGAAAAAATAAACATTCAGAGATTAAGTAATAGGACAAAACTTTTCGACGGTTATAAACGAAAAATCACAATTTAACGGTTATTTCAACTCTGATTTTGATGATTTTTTACAGCTACACTCCTTGACCCTATATGAATACAATGACTGCATTCGATCGTCAATTTAAAATATTTACACTAGTGGATACCACAAAATCTTATGTTATATTTAATGAAAGTATAAATAAACTCTTAATTGTTAGTGAATATATTGTTTTGATGGCATATGTATTCTATGAAACTAGTTTCAACGATCCAACCGTCAAACTTGTTTGTTTATACTTCGAGATCGTATACCCTAAAAATCGGAAAAAATAAACATTCAGAGATCACGTCATGGGACAAAACTTTTCAATGGTTATAAACAAAAATCACGATTTAACGGTTATTTTAACTCCGATTTTGATGATTTTTACAGCTACACTCCTTGAACCTATATGAATACAATGACTCAATTTGATCTTCAATTTAAAATATTTACACTAGTGGATACCACAAAATCTTATGTTGTTTTTAATGAAAGTATAAATAAACTCTTAATTGTTAGTGAATATATTGTTTTGATGGCATACGCATTCTACAAAACTAGTTTCAAAGATCCAACCGTCAAACTTGTTTGTTTATACTTTGAGATCATATACGCCAAAAATCAGAAAAAATAAACATTCAGAGATCAAGTAATAGGACAAAACTTTTCGATGGTTATAAACGAAAAATCACGATTTAACGGTTATTTCAATTTCGATTTTAATGATTTTTTACAGCTACACTCCTTGACCCTATATGAATACAATGAACCAATTTGATCGTCAATTTAAAATATAATACATTTAAAATATTATATTTTTCTAACAAAATAATTTTTTTATTTTATTTATTTTTATTTTTGTAAAGACTTTGCGAGACGAAGTTTAGAAATTCGTCGCGCAAAGTCATGCAAAGATTTTTATTAAAAAAATTATTTTATTTATTTTTGTAAAGACTTTGCAAGACGAAACACACTTCGTCGCGCAAAACTTTGTGCACCGAATTTTATTGTTTCGTCGCGCAAAGTCATGAAAGATTTTTACAAATAATTTTTTATTTTCTTTATTTTTGTAAAGACTTTACGAGACGAACCACACTTCGTCGCGCAAGACTTTGTGCACCGAAATTTATTGTTTCGTCGCGCAAAGTCATCCAAAGATTTTTAAAAATAATTTTTTATTTTGTTTATTTTTGTAAAAACTTTACGAGACGAACCACACTTCATCGCGCAAGACTTTGTGCACCGAATTTTATTGTTTCGTCGCGCAAAGTCATCCAAAGATTTTTAAAAATAATTTTTTATTTTCTTTATTTTTGTAAAGACTTTACGAGACGAACCACACTTCGTCGCGCAAAGGTTTGTCGCGCAAAGTGACTTTGTGCGACGATTTGTGTTTCGTTGCGCAAAATTTAGTTGCGTAAGACTTTGAGCGACAAATTGTGTTTCGTCGCGCAAAATTTGGTCGCGCAAGGGGTTTTTTTTACTAGTGATTGTTGCACCTACACTTACTCTGAAACCATTGCCAATGCATTTGAGGTATGCTTATTTGGGAACTTCTGAAACTTTACAAGTTATTATTGTTACAAATTTGAGTGACACTGAAGAAGAAAAAGTGTTGCTGGTTTTGCGAAAACATAAAACTGCAATTGGGTGGACAATCGCTGACATCAAGGGTATTAGCCCTTCTATGTGCATGCACCGAATACTAATGGAAGAGGAGCAAAAGCCATCCGTGTAGCATCAACGCCGATTGAACCCCAACATGAAAGAAGTTGTTTGTGCCGAGATATTAAAATTACTTGATGCATGTATTATTTACCCTATATCTGATAGCAGTTGGGTGAGTCCTACACAGGTTGTGCCAAAGAAGGGAGGGATGACTGGTGTCAAGAATGAAAATAATGAGTTAGTCCCAACAAGAACTGTTACAAGATGGAGAGTTTGCATAAATTATAGGAGATTGAATTCTGCTACTACAAAAGATCACTTCCCGCTACCGTTTATTGATCAGATGCTAGAAAGGCTTGTTGGGCACGCTAATTACTGTTTTCTAGATGGGTACTTAGGTTATAATTAAATCCCTATCGTGCCTACAGACCAAGAAAATACGACGTTCACATGTCCATTTGGCACTTTTGCCTATCGCCGTTTGCCTTTTGGGTCATGTAATGCTCCTGCCACTTTTCAGCTTTGCATGATGAGCATTTTCTTTGACATGGTGGAGCAATTTATTGAGGTATTATGGACGACTTTTCTTTTTTCGGTTCATTTTTTTATTCTTGTTTGGATAATTTGGCATTAGTGTTGGCAAGATGTGAAGAAACCAATTTAGTTCTCAACCGGGAAAAATGTCATTTTATGGTACAAGAAGGGATTGTGTTGAGGCATAAAATGTCAGCCAAAGGTATTGAGGTTGTCAGTGCAAAAATTGAGACCATAGAAAAGCTGCCACCCCCTTCTACAGTGAAAGGAATTCGAAACTTCTTGGGACATGATGGGTTTTATCGTCGATTTATTAAGGATTTCTCAAAAATTACAAAGCCTCTTTGCAAATTGCTATTGAAGGATTCCGAATTCAACTTTGATTCAGAATGTTTGGAGGCATTTAATTTATTGAAGGAAAAGCTCACCACTGCAGCAATCATTATTGCACCTGATTGGGAATTACCATTCGAGATTATGTGTGATGTAAGTGATTATGCTATTGGAGTTGTCTAGGGTCAAAGGAAGAATAAATTACTACATGTGATTCACTATGCAAGTCTTACATTGAATGATGCCCAACTGAATTATGCCACTATAGAAAAGGAATTGTTGGCAGTGGTATTTGCATTGGATAAATTTCGTTCTTACTTATTGGGTGCGAAGGTAATTGTGTATACGGATCATGCGGCTTTGAAATTTTTGCTTGCCAAGTTGGAAGCAAAACCAAGACTAATTCGATGGGTTTTATTGCTTCAAGAGTTTGATATTGAAATTCGAGATAAAAAAGGGTCTGAGAACGTGGTTGCCGACCACCTCTCTCGGCTAGTCCGTGAGGATGAAGCTATAGATGATGTTGCACCCATCCTAGAGACATTCCCTGACGAGCAACTATTTTCCATAAATTCTGAGAAAGAATTAGTCACTCCCTGGTATGCAGATTTTGTCAATTATCTAGCTTGTGGTATTCTTCCCCCTAATATGTCCTTTTATAAAATAAAATTTTTAAAAAAAAAAATTCCTATAGTTGGTTAAACATTATTATTGGGATGATCTGTATTTGTGGAAGCTCGGTCCTGACCAAGTTATACGAAGATGTGTACCTGAGATAGAGATGGTTGACATATTATTGCATTGTCACACTCGTTTGGGGGCCATTATGGTGCTTCCAAGACTGTGGCCAAGCTTCTACAATCTAGGTTTTTCTGGCCTACTTTGTTTAAAGATGCTCAAGACTTTGTTGCAACGTGTGATCCTTGCCAGCGTACGGGAAACATCTCTAGTAGAAACCAAATGCCCTTGAATAATATTCTGGAAGTAAAATTGTTTGATGTTTGGGGTATTGACTTCATGGGTCCGTTTTCGGCATCGTATGGGAATTAGTATATTTTGGTTGCAGTGGGTTATCTATCAAAATTGGTCGAAGAGGCTGCCTTACCCACTAATGACGCCAAGGTTGTGGTTAAATTTCTACGAAAGAATATTTACACAAGATTTGGGGTCCCTCGTGCAATTATTAGTGATGGAGGTACAAATTTTTGCAATCGTCAATTTAATTCTCTTCTTTCAAAATATGGCATTACCCACAAAGTTTTCATCCCTACCATCTGCTAACTAGTGGGCAAGTTGAAGTTTCGAATAGGGAATTGAAGAAAATCTTGGAAAAAAATGGTGAATGCCTCTAGGAAAGATTGGTCATTGAAATTGGATGATGCACTATGGGCTTATAGAACGGCGTTGAAAACGCCAATTGGGATGTCAACATATAGATTTGTTTTTGGAAAAGTGTGCCACCTTCCGGTGGAATTGGAGCATAAAGCGTTTTGGGCTATTCAAATGCTCAATTTTGACATGAGTTCGACGGGTGAGAAGAGGAAGTTGCAATTGAATGAGTTAAAGGAACTTCGGAATGAATCATATGAGAATGCAAGAATTCACAAGCACCGTACAAAGAAGTGGCATGACAAGCACATCTTGAAGAAAGAATTTTATGTGGGTCAAAGTGTTCTACTCTACAACTCACGGTTGAAACTCTTTTCTGGGAAACTTCGCTCTCGTTGGTTTGGGCAGTTCACGGTGTTAACAGCATATCCTTATGGGACAGTTGAAATCAAGAAGGATCGCGATGGCACAACTTTCAAATTTAATGGCCATCGACTCAAACCATATGTGGCAGCCACATTTCTTGAGGAGGAGACCACCGTCCTCCTCCATGACCCCAAGTAAACGCATCCAAAAGTCGGGCTATTGACTCTAAACTAAGCGCTTGTTGGGAGGCAACCCAACTATGTACCTTCATTCCTTATCTTTTTAATTTTCGTTTGTGCATTTCTCGCATTCATTACTTTTACTATTCCTTGTCCTCATTTTTATTTTCTTTTTTAAACATTGAGGACAATGTTTGCTTTAGGTTTGAGGTGGGTAACATTTGTTTTAAGTTTTTTTCAAGTCATGCAAAACATTGGTGTTTATGTTTCGATTAAACTGTTTTCATCTGTAATGGATTTGAAGATTTGGCTCGCTTTGCCGTCTTCATTTTTTCGTGCTGAATCCAGCCATATAAGGGTCTTAATTTTCTGACGTTTCATTTGGAAGTTACAACTGTGTTTCTGAACAGGGGTCTAGAACTGGAAGTTTTCTGCGATTCTGTACTGTTTTCTGTTTTTAATGTCAGTTTCCATGCAATTCTAATCTGTTTTTCAGTATTTTGTCTAAAGAAAAGTTGTGTGTTTGTTTGTCTATTTTCTGAGCATATAAGGCTTGCCAAATTCTGTGCAGTACTATGTGAGATAGTCACTGAAAACTGATCTGAGGTCGAAACTTAAAAAAAGCAGTTTTTTCGAAATGTGAATTTTTGCTAAAGCTATTACTTTTTCTTGCTAATAGAGACGTATATGCCATGTTTTGATCGTGAATGTTTTACTAATATGCTGCCATGAAGGGTTATTGCATTATAATCTTTGCACTTCACAATACCATACTCGTAATGTTTTGGTGGACAAGGTTGCTATGCTCGAATGACTATGGAATATTAGTGGAGACTACCCTTGTGAGATATTGAGCCAAAAGCCATTCTTTGAGAGGGATTTTATTGTTTCTACTCTTAAAACACTCTTTGATTTGTTCTTAATTAGATTGCTCTCATTAGGTTTGTATTGGATACTAAAGAATGTTCTTACTTTTGTAGGTACGTGGCTTCCAAGTGGGATGGACCATGAGAAATGATGTTAGGCTATGCATGTTTTTACCAACTAAAGGGCCTTTCATCCTACCCTTTTGTGTGCGTCGTTAACCCTTTCGAATTCGTAACTAAACACTTAGCCTTTCTTTCATCACCCTTATTATCTTTAATCTATATAACCAATTTCTAAGCCATACCTTATATAGCTTAGGATGTGCCAAAGTGATGAAAATAAGAAGATTGAGCTATACGCCAATTTACCGAGGTGTTTGTGCAAGAAGAAAAAAAAAAGCAAAAAGAAAGAAATAATACTGAAGAAAAAAAAAGTTATTTTGCAATTCTAAAAAGTAAAAGTTCAAAATCACTCCAAATGGAGTAGGAAAGTTGCACAATTCCTGGATGCCGAGAATTACAAAAGTTCAAAAAGAGCTGTTTGTGAATGTGATCATGAATAATACTTTGGTATGTCCAAAGTTTTTGTTATTCATTTCCTTTCTTTCTTAACCCGAGCCTAGCCTTTCATTACAATCGAAGTAAAAGACCAAACTGATCCTTTGGGAAATCTTGCTTGGAGGTGAGGTATGTACTCTAGTTCTTAGTATTCGATTCTTTTCATGAGACATTATTTTTAGAAATTGCCATTCTTCAAGCTAAGCATATGTGTTAACATTTGATTTCCATTACATAACTTCATACACATATGTGACATTTGAGTGTAAGCCTAGGATTCCAAGAGAAAAAAAATAGAGTGATATCTAGTGAGGATTAGAGTCAAGGTGAAATAATTCCATGGCGTTCGAGCGTGGTTGTCTTTAAGCTTTGATGTTATGACTTTTGGTATTACATGTTACACCAAGATGCAATGTATTCAAAGTGGCATAGCTTTAGTGATGCAAATGTGATTGGCATGCATTGGTTTTTATTAGCTTGTTTAAAGTGGTGTCTTTAACTAACTTTGTTTTGTAGTAAAACGTTTGTGGGTATCGTAACTAGTAAACCCTCAGGAGACAACTCCTACTAGGGACATCTAGAGGTTTAACGGCTTGTGGCACATGCTAAGTGCCATTGAGATTACCTGTGAAAGTGGTTTAGTTAGCTTTTCGTTTTGTTTTTGTTTTTGTTTCTAATTTTGCTCGAGGACTAGCAAAAGATAGGTTTGAGGTAGGCATGATTCATATCCCGTTTTATCATCTCATCAGGAATCATTCTAGCCAAATCTGTCCACTTTTTCATCTCGTCTTCAACCTCTTGAATCATCAACTTACGGTTCATGCATAAAGGCAGTTTTTCCCAAAATCTGAATCCGAAGTTACAGTATCGATCATATTTTGAGTCTAAATGCTCTATGACACAGTCAAAAAGGAACTCGCTGAGTTTAGTTCCCTCGTTGGTGTCCCCCAAACTACTTAACACATCGAAATTTTTAATCATGCTGCTGGCAATAGTTTCCAAGTCAAGAAGCAAGGGACTGATGAAAAGACCTTTCATTACATCCATTTTATGCAGAGTCACATCTCCAAACAATAGTTCAGCTTTCAAGATAACTTCATTTGCATGGGTGAGCTTGTCTCCTCTCAATCTTTCCCCACCAGCATTGATGCTATGTAATATAATAGATACAGTATTGACAAGAGCAGTCATCATCTCACTACCAGTCTTCTTTCTGTCCATTGAAGTGGCAGAGTCTATCAGATCATCATCATGTCCTAGTTGCAACTGATCATTAGAGTAATCCATAGAGTGAGGGTAGAAGGACCTATGCCCTGGAACCAGAAGCATGAAAAAGATGAAATCGCATTTGGAGGATCTTATCATATTGTAAAAATAAATCACATTTTAGGGGTTAAAGGACATCTGGACACTAGAAATTATGTAGCAGATTTTAGCAAAGTATTTTATGTATCTGTTTTTGCCTTGCAATTTCTACTATTATTCAAGTACTCTACCTCAGCTATCATCTAGACTACTAGAAGAAAATGAAGGTTCAAGTACAAATCCAGGGCTCAGACTATCACCATGATGAAAGATCCCAACTGACCTATCTGTCTTTCTTTGAGCCTGAGGAGGAACAAACGAAGATATATGAGTCAAGAAATGTATACCAGAGCACCTTTTTGTCAAACAAAAGACAAATCTGAAGTTAATAAAAAAAGAACAACAGTAATATGTGCAAGTTAGCCACAACGCAGGCAAGTTAACAAAGATTGACTATAATACTGTAGTTCCCATTTTCCAATCGAACGTAATGATGGGAAAAAAGGACAATATAAACAACTAAATTTGCATGACAATGCTAATCGAGCATTAACATCTAAGACATTTAAGCAGATACTTTAAGAGCTGTAGTTTCAGACGAAGCCAATAACATATTAAACGTTTTTCATCCTCACCAGTTGATCAACAGCGCAGGTGCAGAACCTCAAACTCCAGCCGGAGTTTGGAGTCCCATAGTCCATTAACCTCATGGCCACGTCACATTAATTCTTTCCTCGTTTTCGCACCTATTAGTCTTACCCCTAAGAGCACCTCCACCCCAAAAGGCAATGGCAAGGCAAAGGCAAAGAAAGGTTTGACACTATTGGAATAGTGTCAGCCTTGCCTTTTTTGGTTCCACCCCAAATGGCAAGGGCAAGGGCAATTACTATTTATACTTAAACCATTATTTTTGGCATGAGAAGTGAAAAATAGGACTAGGTATTTATATATGGGTAATGCTAGGCTTACCACATTTTTATACCACATTGTGTACCACATCTCTAATAGAGGTGGAGCCCACCAATACAATGGGGCCCACCTCTATTAGAGAGGTGGTACACAATGTGATATAAAAATGTGGTAAGCCTAGTATTTTCCTTTATATATATATAATTTCTGAAAATTCTGGTATTTTTTTTGATATTTTTTAATTTTTTTAGTTGCTGACGTCAGCAAACCCGGACAAGAACCCAGGCAAGATTTTCCTTGCCTACCCAGCCATGTGGACCCCATCAACTGCCTGATCTTGCCATTGTGTGCTGGAGCCAAAAGTTGGGCCTAGGCCCCCTCCTGCCCGGGCAAAACAGCTGCGCTGGAGGTGCTCTAACATCACACCTCCACTAAACAAGTTCACTTTCTATCCTTTTTCCATGACAGACTCAATTCATCCTTTATTCTAATAGAAAACTTGATTTTAGCAAATGCTCAAAAAAGCGAGTCTCTACCTCGTCCATCTCACTCTAATAACCTTATGGGAAATGATAAGATAGTTAGTTTTGATTGGAGAATTGAGTTGATTGGCTATGAAGCACAGATACTCCAAAATTTTCAGGCATGGAGTATCCAATCCTAATACGCCCCCAAAACACCTCGATACATATCAGACATTCCAGATCTGTATCTAGCTGACTTGTTGCAAAGTTTGACTTTTGGATACAACATTCATATACAAGGAAGATGCGATGGATACACAAGAATACAGAGTAGATACGGAGGGGTTATTTTATAATAATTTTTTTTAAAGAAAAAAATATATATATCCATGAGAGATGTATTGGCCAACTATGATAAGACAGTTATTGTGCCACGTCAGATATTACTATAATTAATCTAGTACCACATCCCTATAAATACATGGGATTAGAGCAGCAGAAGACACATATAAAGTCATCAAACACACTAGTGGTTCTCAACATCTTTGCGAAATTATTGATTTCACCATCACCTTCATGTGCGATTCATAAAACCTAAGACATAGACGTGTTCCTTCGAGTTTGGGTTAAGTTGACAACACACTTGCACTTTCGAGTTTGGGTTAAGTTTCACTATCTGGATCCAATATATTTAACATTTGGAGAGCACATTGTGCCTTGTTTTCAAGGTAGGAAAGCCTAAGACATAGAGGTGTTCCTTTCTCGGCCACAATCGTTTGACAACTTCCACATCCATCGCATCACCTACACAAGTTGTACGTTTGGCCTTCTGTGGGGTACTAGCATGACCACATCTATCACCAACACAAGTTGTACGTTTGGCCTTCTACAGCGTACTAGCACGACCACATCTATTTCAACTAAGTACGTTGCAAAATAGGTTGTAAATTATTTTAGGTCACCATTTTTGGCGCTCCTAGTGGGACACCATAGTGCTAAATTCATCATATTTTCATTCAAGTTGAAGCCACTCACAATTTAAGAAGCGATCTGAGGCAGAAACCCATATGGGAACACCAATCACATTTGGCCAACCGGGACCGAACGCAAGTGGTTTGATGACAACCACTATTCTTGAAACAAAAATAAAAATTAGATTAAGTGGTTTGATGACCAATTGGGCACGGCAGTGAGCCTGCCTCCTTGCACCTAAGTTCGAACTTAGATTAGATTATTTAAGTCCATTCAATTTTTAATAAAAGGTACTATTCAATAAGGTATTCCATAAATAAAATGAAAGAGTTATTTACGCTAACACGTCCTAAGAAATTACATGCAAACCACCTGAGACTTTAAATTTTTTTTTACAGATCCCGTTTTAGTTGATATATATATATATATATATATATATATATATATATATATATATATATATATATAAATATCTTGGCAAAGTTAGCCTTTGAGATTAGATTGCACATACATTCATAGAAGTTCATTTTGTCATTTGCATAAGTTATTTTGTATGAAATTATCAATTTTTGGACTAACAATCAAGAAAAAGGGTTTTATGAAAACAATTTGAAACCTCAAGTGGTGTTCGTATAATTTTTAAAATCTCAAGAGGTTTTTGTGAAAATACTGAAAACCTCAAAGGGTGTTAGTGTAAATAACTAAAAATAAAAAATGTGTCATTAAAATACATTAATGTTATTTACCTAAATATTGTTAATTCTTATGCATGTAATTGTTGTCCTAAATGTGGAAAAAGTTATGTGCCTAGCTTTTAACATGGGTGGTCCTTGCCTATGACAAAAACTTCCACCGTCCAAAGAACTTAAAAACCGACTTCTTTGTTGGTTCATGGTCCAGCAAGGTAGGGTCAATCAAGTCAATTAGCTCAACAACCACTTCATACTTTTCAATTGCTTCGTTATTCAAAGAAACATCAAGAAAAAGGAAGAGAAAATGCCTTTAATAATTTGTTTATCTTACTTTACTTTTTTTCTTTTTTTCAGTTTTAGCCACTTGCCATGTGCGCCAATGCTTAAAGAAACAACAAAAGAAAAGACATCTAGGCATGGGATATTTCGTCCAAAAAAAAAAAGGCATGGGATATTACACTCTACACCCAAATGGACCAATAATTCACAATTTCTACCCCACCTTAGGGATCTTGTCACCATCCTTGCTGTTGCTGGCCAACTAGTTTGGGCATGCACAGTCCACAAACATAAAGCACTCTTTTTGAGAGCAGGTGTTTTGGTGTTTGTGTTGTATGTACTTATATGTCTACAACGTCCTAGAGTTTTATTCTGTCCAAAAACGAAAAAAAAAATGTCATAGAGTTTTCATTTAATCACATTTTATAAGATAAATTATAAATACTAAATGCTAAATCCAAAGCACTTAAATCTTAAACTAGTCTTTTTAGGAGTGTTTTTCTAAAGGCTACAAGTGCTTTCTGACAACCAAAAACGCTTCGGACAACGTTTGATAGAAAAATTTAGAAGTGTTTCTAGGTCATAAAAGCACTTTCTAAAGAAGCAGCTACTATGTGTTTATTCAGGAAGCACTCCCAAGTACTTTTCCAGGAAGCACTTCGATTTCTTATTATCAGTGGAAAATGGTCTTGACTTGTAGACGAGTGGTCTCAGGTTCGAACCCCCATAACACATTGGTAGTGTGTGTCACTGGCATACCTACGTAGAGACAAGTGTGGGTGCCCACACTAAAATGTTTTCTTCAATCATGTAGGCTACAATAAATAGAACATTTTGGCAATATTTTGCATGTTCAGCCCAATATTTTGCGTGTATAGCCCCCAGTTGGCTCACTATCAAGGCTCAAAATATCAGGCCAGTTTAAGAAATGACTTAGTTTGTCTCCCATCCCACGCGTATTTTGTGTGATCTTTCATAAAATAATAATATAGTTATATAAATATATAATATTACTACATAAATAAATATTATAATATTATATATAATATTTATGCCCACACTTTCACCATTTGCTGGGTCCGCCACTGGTGTGTGTGTGTGTGTGAGAAATCATTCTCTCCCTTTGTAGTTTAGACTATCACTTGTATTAAACAAACAAAAAACACTTTATTTTGGACATAAGCACAATACAAGCACCAAAACTTAATTAACATAAATAGTATCGTTTATACATATTTTCATTATTTTATTCTACTTATAATTGTTATTTCTAGAATTTCATGATTTTAGGCATTTGTGTGTATTTGTCTAAGACAAATAGACAGCAAATAATGTCATTTTGTATAAGCCTATTTTACTGACTCTAGCGACATCAAAACATACGTCCTTGTCCGCGGGTCGGATAAGGAAAGTGTTTGAATTATAATAGGTCATGAATTTGTTCCCATCCTAGTGTATTGGAGGAAAAAAGAAGACGGAGTTTATGTGTTATGATGTTACACTTTTTACTTTGTCATTATGTGAATAGGGGCTTTGCTAACTTACGGTGAGATACTAGCACGAATACAAAACATTACTTGTGTGGCATGCAGAAACTTACCATATTCTACCAAGTCTACTCCTTCTTTCCTTCCATAGGCATTTCTTAAAAATGGTCAATATCGCAAGGGGATTGTAGCTAAAGTAGTTACAAATTACCCCTGCATTGGAGGACACAAGATATTTTATTTTATTTTTTCAACAATAAAAAGGGGTGATCATAGAAAAGGCGCTAGGTAAATGGGTAATGAGGCTTAAATGTCAATTGTGAGGGCCTGAGGGTTGCTCTAGGCTACAACCCAGAGGAGCCATAGTGTATTTGGTAACAAAGATGTCTATGGGGCACTCTCATGTATGCAAGAATTCTATAGTGAGGGCCTTACATATAGTCCTTATGTGAGGCTCTATCTCTTAATTGTTGGATCAAATTGGTTATGTTAAGTGATAGGACCTCACCTAAGAGCCATATATAAGGCCCTCAATATAGAATGACTCTGCATGCATGCATGTATCTAAATTCAGTTAGCATATAAAAAATGATGTGGAACATATGGCTGAAGCAATAGAAGAGGCGTTGGAGCGTCGCAAGTGCAAAGGTAAAATAAGAAAGCTGCAAGTTTGGGCCCTGAGCTCAGATTTGGGCCCATGACCTGTCGTTTCGAAGAGAACAATATCATGAGTAAAACCCTTTTCTCTACTAGGATATAAGGGCTCTTTCGGGGATTCGAAATCGTTTAGTAGCTCAAAAAGGCGTTTTAATATTTTGCTAGTTTTTGGAAACTTTTGTTAATTTCCCTTTTTATTTCCTTTTGGATTCTTAGGGTTTCTAGGAGTATTTAAACTAATTTTAGCATGTGGCTAGGGCATCATGTTATCATTCTAAAGTTCAATAAACTTGAGATTTTCTCATATCTGGTAGATTTCAGGCTATTGGTTCTCTTAGGCTAATCGTTTGATTGCCTCCATATTGGCACACTGCGTTAAAAAACCTCTCACCGGCATAGGGCGTAGTTATTGTAGGAGGAGCTTGTTTGTAAGTGCTTAAGTAAGAAGCATGTTTGCTTATAGCCTCTTTTGTTAAAAGTATGTTAAAGTTTTTATAAAAAAGAATCAAGTGCTAACTGGAAAAAACACATGCTAAGTTATTCTCAAGCTAGCACTGAAAAGTGCTTTTATAGTCCAGAAACACTCATGTATGGGAGTGATTTTGAAAGGGCTAAAAATGTTTTCTAACAACCAAAACCGCTTCTTACAGTGTTTGACAGAAAAGTTAAGAAGTGCTTCTAGAGAAACACCTACTATATGCTTCTTCATAAAAAAGCACTTGAATTTTTTATGAAAATTTTGAATGTATTTATAATAAAAGCGCTTATGAGCATAAGTACTTCCTAGATAAACTGTCCCAAACTATGTCATAAGTTGAAGTTGCTTCTAGTCATTCTAAAAGTAATGTCAAATATACAAAGAGAGAAAAAGAGAATGATGATATATAGTTATTAGAGAGGAAGGGAGAGTAGAGAGAAAATTGTGGAGAGATTTCTTATTTAAATTTTATTAAAATATATATTTTTTTAATACAAGCGATAGTAATGTCAAACATACAAAGAGAGATAAAGAGAGTGATGAAGATGATAGTTATTAGAGAAGAAGGGAGAGTGGAGAGAAATTGTGAAGATGTTTCTTATTTAAATTTTATTATAAATATTTTTTTTTAATATAAGCTATAGTCTAAACTAGGGAATGATGGTTTTCTTATACACACTACTTAGGTGTCATAGGAGTTCGAACTTGAGACCACTGGTCTACAAGTCAATGTCATTTTTCACTGGGCTAAACCTCGTTGGCTATTAAAAACAAATTTTAATGAGGGTAAAATTGGTAAAACATGGATATAATATAACAAATGCTATATTTCTTCTACAGCAAAATTATAGCAATGGTCCCTCAAATAAGACCCACTTTACTTTTCGTCCCTCAACCCCACAAATTGTTATGGTCGTCCTTCAATTAGATATTGTGTTGCACTACTCGTCCTTTCCGTCAATTCTGTTAGTTTCTTCTATCAAAATTGATCACACGTAATGCATGTGACATTTACTACCCTCACCATTTCTCAGCCCAGTCGCACGCTACCCCCTCCCCACCACCCCTCCCCTTACCTCACCAATGCAGCCAAACAACAACAATTCAAGAATGCAAAAGAGAAATCGGCACAAACCTTCCTATTCTTCTATCTATCACTCAACCCCACCACTATCCTCTGCCTCTCCACCTGATCCCACTCCCCAACCCACACTACAACCTACTATACCCCCAAATTTTCCACCTTTATCCAAAAACTTTGTCACACTCATGCCTACAATATCACCATATCAACCACCTTTTTTGCAACAGACATCCAACCCCATCCCCCATTACCAACCCACCTACAGCTTGACTCCGACACAATCAACAGCTAACATCCCCACAGCCCCTGGCCATATTTACACATCTCCCGCCCCATTACACAGGCCCAATCCCACCACCACCTCACAATTTTTTTCCCCAACCGCAAATGAAAACAATTAAACTCGATTTGGACCGATTCAATGGGGAAGACCTTGGCTGGGGGGTTATGGTAGTGGCAGTCTACTTTTTATTTAAATAATTTATTTATCTAATAAATATTTGATATGAATTTTCCAATTTAGCCTTAGTTTTAACAGAAAAACTAATAGAATTGACGGAAAGGACGAGTGGTGCAAAGCGATATCTGATTGAAAGATGACCATAACAATTTTTGGGATCGAGGAACGAAAAGTAAAGTGATGTCTTATTTGAGGGACCATTGCTATAATTTTGCCTTCTTCTTCAGTTTGAGGAAGCAGGGTCACATTCTGTGTAGAAGAAGTAAAGCAATTTATCCTAATTACATCATAATAAGTCACCTACACAAAATAAGGAAAGTAATCACCTAGATCTGGGTTTGTGTCTACTTGATGAGGCTCTTGATTGGCTTGGCTCTGTGTTGGTGGATGACCTGCTGGGGTTGTCTAAACCTTGTATGATTAGTGTTGAAATACAACGAAGGAAATGTTAAACTCATTAGCCATTTCAATTATTTTTATCAAATCTTTTTAACCTATTTGGCTAGTTATGACTACTACTAAAAAAACTTCTTGATGAATGTAGCCGTAAAAATTTGTTTTGATCTTTAGAGGGGTTTTTTTAAATTTTATTTTGTTTCATAGAAAAAGGTTCATCCATCCGAGGGAAAAAAGTTAACTTAAAGAATATTTTAATGCTCATAAGTTGAATACAAGGGCATGCTTAAAAAATATCTTGCCTTTGATTAGCTATTAAGTTTAATGATACTGTGCTTCCAATGTTGGAAGATGTACTAAGTTTGAAGGAATTCAGATCCTCTGTTATGATTTGCTTGACTTCTTTTCTCCATATAACATCTCATTAAAATTTAATCCAAAGGATTCAAGTTATACACATCATCTTTAAAATAAAACATCAATTTCCTAACAGGAATCATGGTGAGCTTGAAATTGGAAATTGATTAAAAGGATTCAATTTAATAATGTAAAAACGAACGAAGGGAGATCAATATGCTACCATCTCGGCATATTGGTAGTTTATTAAAAAGATTCAATTCAATTGTGAAGACTGACATCTCAGCTGTTGCTATTCAATTGTGAAGACTGACATCTCATTCTAATATAAATTCGCATAATAAACTCCAAACCCAAACTTAACCCGTGTCATTGCACATAACCACCACATAAACATAATGAGTGAGTGCCCCAAATTCCATTTATGTATAAGCAATATTTGTTGGAGAATTAATTTTGAAACTTTTTTTTTTAATACAAGCGATAATCTACTTTAAATTAATCTAAATTATGAGAAGGGGGATTCGAACTTTAGTGCAAATGAGAAACACATCCGCTTCAGCCAACTTGGCTAAGCCCATGTATACATAAATTGTGAAACTTTTAAGAGATGCATTTGAGATGTATTTATACATTACAAATTGTAGGTGAACCTTGGTACATAAAAGGTGTTTAATCAACTGCCAACTAGAACTAGTATCACATTTATGCAAATGGTTGATGATCAAGTCCATGAATACATCAGATCCATTCCATGGATGAACTCATGTAGGGTTTCAACTTAAAACGAAAATTAATAGATGGAACGAAAATAACAATTATTTAAATTATTTAACCACAGGAAATTAATTGATCTGACCATACATTAGGTATATTTGTTGAGTGAGTATTGTCCTAATAGTTTGATTATTGCTTTTTGTTCTCTCTTTTCTTTTTTTTTTGCCAAATAATAGTTTGATTTCCTTATTAACGATATAAAAGGAAGGTGATTGAGAACTGATTAAGTTGATCCGTAAGCCAATCCCTGCCCATATATGCTTTTTTTGTTTTGGCACCAGCTAGTCTATAAAGTTCAAGTGCATTCACGTTAATGGTAATTTTAACTTCTTCTTTTTTTATCAATGAAAGATGAGATATTCGAACTTGAAACATCAATGAGCCAAGAGTACAATAAGTCGGTAATTTCAAACCTTTATAATTCCTTGGGATGCATATACTCATAGGTCAAGAATTTTCGAGCATATCCCTATTGAAAGAATTTTCTGTTTATGATAGAAAAACTTTCTCTCGCAGGCTCATCACATCAAAGGAAGTTGATGTTGAAAAATGAAAAATGCAAAAATGCAAAAAATATTGGTAAACACGCAATTTGGTAATGGACCCATTTCCCACGTCGCCAGAAACATGGCCTACCTGTTTGAAGACAGCAGCAGAATAATTTTACTCCCTCAGCTACTTCCTTCCACCGAGGCCGGCCTTAGCTTTTATCTCCCTCTAAAACTCAAACACACCAAACATCTCTCAACCAACGAGACTTGGTCTTTCAATTCACTCTTGCCCTCCTCTTGTCCAAATCAAATCATCACTTACATTTTCCATAATCTCCAACGTTTGCATCTGCAACTTCCCATTAAACCCAGAATTGGATCTTCCTCTACCTAACCTTTTAGGACCACATATGTCCATTATTTTTGTGTGTGGTTGATTTGAATTTCCTATTTATTCTACAATTCTAACCCTGTTTCTTGTCATTTCCTATGTGGGATGTGGAGATTTTTTTAAATGCCTAGAGTCTTTGTTACGTTTGAAGTTCTTTAGAATCTAGACTTGTCCATGTTTTTACATCAGAAGTGACATGTTTTGTTGGTTTCTGCTGAATCTGATATATGTGGTCTGAGTGTGATTTTCTGGCTTTCTTGAGATTAAAGTCTTAACAAGGAGAATGGGAGTTGAGCTTTGTTCAGATAACTCTAGCATGGGTGTGAGCCCAAGGATTTCATTCTCTTATGATCTTTGCCAATCTGATGTTGCAGCTGTGGAACAACAACAGCACCACCATCCTCCTCTCAGATCCAATTCATCATCATCCTCATCAAGAAGCATGAATTCAAGCATGGAGTTTGATTTCTGCGTCGTCCACGAGAGCTTCGAGCAGGAGTCTTCCTCCGCAGATGAGCTTTTCTCTGATGGGAAAATGATTCCAAGTGAGATCAAGAAAAAGTCTGCTCACCCAAAACAGCTGGATCAAAATATTGTGCCTCATCAACATCCTCCACTGCCAACAGCGGCAGCAGCTGATCCACGTGACGAAAACACAAGTAGGGCGAAAGAGAGCGGTAAAGAAAGCAAGAACATGAGCTGCAATGAAGCTGATGAGAAGCAGAGTTCCAAGTCTTTTTGGGGGTTCAAGAGGAGCAGCAGTTGTGGTAGTGGATATGGCAGAAGCTTATGTCCTTTACCACTTTTATCAAGAAGCAATTCAACTGGTTCTTCATCATCATCAAGTGTAAAGAGATCAGTATTTTCCAAAGAGGGTCAAAATCAGAAGCAGGCTTCACAGCAGAAATCTGCATCCAAGAAGCTCCACTCATCATCACAATCTTCTTCAACTTCAATGAATTATCAAAAGCCTCCATTGAAGAAGGGCCAATATGGATCATATGGCAATGCTGCTCCATTTAATCCTGTGTTAAATGTTCCTACAGCTAACCTATTTGGTTTTGGATTAATCTTTTCAAATGGAAAAGATAAGACCAACAAGAAGAAGTGATGATATGTGTATTGGCATTCAAGGATCAGTTCATCTTATATGGGAAAATAAAGTTTTTTATTTATTTTATTTTCTACATTTAACTTGTTGAATTTTATGTGATTGTAAATTAAGAGTAAAGGGCTTTGAAGAAAGAAGACAAAGAGATAAAAAGATTCACCAATTCAAGGGAGGGACAAAGGCATATGTATGATTCTAGCCACATGCTTTGGAAGGGCTAAAAGACAAGGTAACCATAGTTTTTCTTGGTCGTCCCACATGGTGTTTTCCCTTTTTCTGCATTATTTGGTCTTTGTTCACACATTTGGTTATATGCTGTAGTTGTTATAAAACTAAAGGAATTGAGGAGAGAAATTAGAGAAATCGAGCTGTCATAGAAATGCTCTGATCTTTTTCATTTCTTTCTTTTCTTTCTTTCTATATTCTCTATCTATCTCACTTCCAAAATGAGAATGAAGCCATCGTTTTTATATACGAAGCTTTGGCTAATAATTCGGTAAATAGAAAACCCGTGAAGGTGTGTGAGATTCCCTTCTAATCATGTGGGCTCCACTCAAGACTTTACAACACTCCCCCTTGGAGACCACTATGGAATATGCCTCGTTAAAAACCTTGCCAGTAAAACCCAGTGGGACAAAAACTGGTCGAAGGGAAAAAGAGTACATAACCATGTATAATATAAAATTCTGTGTATATGGATGCGCGTGCGACACTGCCTCGTTAAAACCTTGCCAGGAAAAACCCAGTGGGATAAAAACCTGGACGAAGGAAAAAGAGTACAGTGTGTGAAGGTCTTTATTGATAACACGCTCCCCCTGATGCTTGACAAAGTATCTTTAAGCCATACTGTTTATCATCTGTTGGCATTGCTTCGGTGAGTCAATCTTGTAATATTGTTGGATGCTCCCCCTGAAGACTATCTCCCCCTGATATCTTCATGACTATCTTTCTAGAGAAAAGATCTTTCGGATTGAGTGAATGATGTAGCCACCAATAATTCATGTAATTGAGTAAGTAAATATATTTCCAGTGAGCTATTTCTATGTAAATCATAGAAATTTCCAAAGTCCGCTTATCTTAACAAAACCTGGGCTATTTGTAAGTTCACTTGAAAAGAATATGCCCGTATATGGTGTTATGCGGAGAAAGTATCACATATGCCTCACATCATCCCAAAGTGATGGTGACGGAGCTGAGCTCTATCTGGAAAATACAATATCCGGTCCAATATATTTCCGGAAAATCATTTAAGTGCCCAACGGATAATCCACACAAAATGCTTCAATACTTTCTTAGTATAAGCAAGAATCTCGTTGGCATAATGCTCGATCTTCAAGCCGAGACAAATGTTACTTGAACTTTTCAAGAGTTTTAACCAAGTATTAACTCTTCACGAGTTTTGATCAATTATCAACTCTCCAAGAGCTATAATGTGTTGCAACAATATCTTGATTAGTGTACTCACTGAGGCAATTTATACATATTAGTATTGAGTACAAAATTTGTGCTTCAGGCACACGTCCTTCATGGACTTGCTTCATGCAATTTCAATCCTTCATGACACATTATATAGCTTTATATTCAGCTATTTATTTTGCTTATACATCTTTAGGGAATCGCTCCTGGCGATATGCTCCGTGCATTTAATAACCCTTAAAGATAATATGTTGGTCTCAGTAAATGTGCAATATGAAAACACAATTGCATCTGTAAATATGGAGAAAACCAACATTTCTTGTTTCTGCCAGAAACATTGTGTCATACAAAATGGGTATATTCCATTTTATTCCGAACACCCAAGTATAACTTTCAGTATTAACATCTTTTGGGGTTCGTACTATGGGTTTGTTCTTTCACGTTCATTCTCATCTGTAATGGAATTGCCTCTTTCCATTTTGGCCAATGATATTGTCGACATTTAATAATAGAACGTGGTTCCAATCAACACAGCCCATTGATGATTTGAGTAGCTACTCCAAAACCAAAATTTTCATTCATCAATTCATGATCCCACCATTCTCATGTGCATGCGCATGCATCAATTATAAGCATTTATTTGCTTTTGGGTACCCAAGCCACTCCAGGGGCTTTTATTGTCTCTTTCCAGACAGATATATCTTATAGAATGAATTATGTGAGAATGTGGATCATAACCTCCAGTGGAGCGTTATTTTACAGTAGGGCGTGGATAATCTCCTTTTAAGGAGTTGGAACATTTAGAACCCATATATCTGTCATGCTACAGGCATGCCACAGATTAATACATACATGTCAATTAATTGTCCTTCTGGAACTTGAAACCATATAATTTGCTACGCATCAAGCGTGCATTGTATTAATATTGACATGTTAAAGGATTGTCCTTCAGGGACTTCAATCCATATCATTTGCTACGCTACAGGCGTGCATCATATTGATCACTGCTATACCCATATTCTATTCTTATGGGACTTTAATCTGTGCAGTGTATTATCAATGTATCCAACTTGCAATCTGTGAAATTTGCATTAATAATTCATGGATACATATTAGAACGATACAAGCCATTCTTTTGGAATGGTCATAATACAAGTCGTTCTTCTGGAACGATCTATAATGCAAGGCATCCTACTGGAATGGTCCTCTGCACGGCGTTCTTCCGGAACGGCCTTATCTCCTCATTTGGTCACGTTTAAGGATGTAGTACAAAATATCAAAATAATAGTACAAGCATGAAATAACGTAAGTATTTCTTACATCCTTAGGTGGGAGAAACTTTTCTCAAGTATCACTCAAGCACGTATCGGCTCTGCAAATATGATGTGGCACTTGATGATCTAGTTATATCCTGCAAGAGCAAAAATCACAATCCTTATATCTTTGTCAAAAGTATAACCCTCAGTGCTAGGATCACTACATGGATTCTTTCTTCGGATGTTCATTCTAAGGAAATAGAATCCCAGAGAGTTATAAAAGAAAGAAAAAATACAAAAGTTGTGATATTGATTGCAAGGTAAGGTAAGCAATCAAGGAAGGAAGCTGGTGGGAGCAGACAACAAACTCTCATCTCTCCTAGTCAAGGAGAACTTCAGGAGATCAGAGCATGTTGTCACTCTTGCAGTTCCCTGACGTAGCGGAAACGTGATCAGGGATAATCTCGCTTCCAGAATGGATGATCAGAGATAGTCTCGCTTCTAAAGCACATCAAGGGCTCACTAATATGAAAAACAAGTAGATATTGCATCATTGGATATGAAGAAGAAATTGGAGGAAACTGAGTGTGTTCTGCAAAGAAAATTTCGTTAGTAACATATTTATACACAAATAAGAGGAATAAGTAAATCCGGTGAATTTCAAATTAACCGTAGAGATTTGCGAGATTCTCGGGAGCTTCTGAAAAAGTAACTCCGTGAAATCCGCAAAGCAAGATCAGCTTTGATGAAAATAATCCTGAAAACGCCGAAAGTGCCGACAGACATTACTGGAGACCACGTGAAGTTTTGGAACCTGGGAAAAGAAAAGAATATGGGGATCCGGGGAAATATTGGGATCCTGGATACGGTGTCACATTTCCACCTATAGATATTGCCTCTGTAAGATCTGATTGGAGTAACTGTGTTTCAACTCAATTCCCTTTCATTCTCTGAAAGTTTAGTTTTTCTAAGGCTTTCCTCAAAACCTTCTAAAAATGGCTTCCTCTTCTTCCCGCCCAAATCAACTTGATTTAAATGTTGACCCCAAAACAACTCGTGACATCAAAATATGGCAGCCATCCTTTGCATCCCAAGACCGTCATCTCACGGTTGATGATTCTGTGATGATGAATGATGCTACTGCTGTCACAGTAGCTAAGAATTTCCTTACTCCTATGGATGGCATGCTGTTAACATGGAGGTCTGAAGAAGAGGCCATTGATGACTCACTGGCTTTTAGCATTCAGAGTGCTGCTTCTGTTTCTAACATGGCCAGTCGTTTGCGTGCTAGAGCAAACGAGATTCAGGAGCTGAACACTGAAAATTCGTCCCTTCAGAAAAAGCTTCATGAGTCTCAACAGGAGGTTGAGAAGCTTAAAGAGGAAAATAAGGCCTTGTTGAAACTAGTGAGTTCATACTCCGCTGATACGCAGACAAGGCTTGACATGCTGCAAATTTCCAATGAAAAGATTCTGGAAGACCATGATAGGCTCATGGCTAAGTTTAAGAGGCGTCGTCCTCTTCCTGCAGAGGCTTCCAGAACATAATGGAATTTTATAGATTTTACAGAGCCTGCTCCTTTCTTGCAGGTGAAGAAAATCTATCTATTGTATGCTCCTTTTCTGTTATAATAATTGGGCAAATTCTTAAACTTGCACCTGTGGTTTTTACGTCTTTTCAAAATGACGGTTAGGAACCTTGTGTCTTATAGGTTCAAATAACCACAACAAATCTCTCAAATTACATATTTCAATGCATGTGAGTCCGGAACTTCTGGCCCGGGCTAACCACGACTTCAAAATTTATTTGCCCTTTTCAAATGGGCATGAAATATGAATTGAGTAAAAGCCATGATAATATTGCAATATAGTAGTGAAGAACATTAACTACTATATACCCAAAACTTCAGGTTCATGATTTTTCATATATTTGGATCCATGGGCTTCCGGCCCAGATCATATAATATAACAAAATATGTGGGGAGCCTCAATTCATCCTTTGAGGTTTATCATGATATTATCCATTTCACGGTGTACTCTTAACAACCGGAATTCACAAAATATATTTCTTTCTTGAGGTGTCGATTATAACAGAATCGAACTTTATCAAATTCATCATTTTCTTATGCCAAAGAAATATGTGGTGTTCCACAATTTGCAATAATACCTCAAGGGTTGTCCATTTAATTGTTGGAACTTCAGGTTCTCAATATTGCCAGCTTTGGACTTCAGGCCAAAATCACATATTCTCATGGTATGGACATTTTTATAAATTCCTGTACATATTTCAGGACTTCAAGCCCTCACATAATTGTCCATATTTTGAGGAACTTCTGGCATCTCATTTAATTACTCATCCATGAGTTTAAGGAACTGCAGGTCCCCTTTTGTATATAGTGACAGTTTACCCCAAATGGTTAATATTTATCCATACGTCACTATTCATGTATGCGGTACTATTCATCAGGTCATGAATACGTATCTATTCATGCATACAGTACATTTGCCAGTACAATTACTATTCATGTGTACGGCACTATTAACCAATATGGTACTGTTACATTATCAAGGAACTCCAGGTCCTTATTTACATGTCAAGGATCAAGGATCTTTCAAGTCCGATCTCTTGCTTACAAATACAGTACCGGAGAGACTGCCAGCTCTCATATCATTATCATCAAGGATCTTCAAGTCCTGATGCAGTTGTATGATGAGGATCAAGGAACTTCTGGTCCTGATCTGTAAACTGTAAAAACTCATCATACTGCACAATCAATTCATAAAGTAAATTGCTTGTAAATAAATTGCTGGTAAATAAATTGCTGATATGGACGATAAACCCGCACCATACTTTAAACAAATGTAAATGTGCGGTAAAGTAAATTCATAAATTAAATTGCCTCATGTATGGACGTTAATCCCGCACCATACCTTAAATAATAAAGTAAATGTGCGGTAAAGTAAATTGCTTGCGTGGGCACTAATACTGCTCCATACTTTTAAATAAAAGTAAAGGCAGTTGTGTGGACGATAAACCCGCGCCACACATTTAAATAAATACTGTTGTATGGGTAATAAACCTACACCATACAGTAAATAAATTGTATGGGTAATGAACCTACACCATACAGTAAATAAATAAATGCGGGGTTAAAAACCACCACTTAAAATATATGTAGTGTAACCGTCTATAGAATTACTATATATATAGATAAAGTAAAGGCAATTATTTGTGGGTTCTTATCAACACCATAATCAAATAATATATATGTTGTCAACTTGAATTGCCTCCCCCTTTTTTCTTTCGGTGGAATTCCTCTTAAAGCTAGAGGAAATAGGAAAAGATATAATATTATTATATTAATATATGTAACTATGCGGAAAGAGACTAGTGCATGATTATCATGCTTCCCTTTTCCAGCCGCCACCAGCACACACCTGCACTTAATATTAATAATGAAATAATTTGAAAAGATGAAGGGAAGCTTATCCTTTTGGTGGGATTCTCCTGATCAGTTTTTCATATCGCAAGCAAAGTCCAAGTAAAGCCACCATGCTCTGCTTCACATCCCCTTTTTCCTATCAGTACATGTTACGGTAAGATTCAGGGACAATTCCAGTTCCTTGAGGCATGCGCAGATCCTGTCTCATTTTTATGGAAGCCATGGCCACCTTATTGGCAAAGGCTGACCCAGGTGCTGATCATCTTTTGAACCATGGAGGTGAGGGGCATAGGCACAACCTCTGCGAGCCACCAAGCAAAGACCCAAACAAGCACTGCCAGCAACGTGCTCAGTCAGCTGTGCTCACACCATAGCTTTGGGTGTAGAGATTTCTGTATCCACAAGCCCCACCCATGGTGCTAAAGGCATCAGATCCTCCGTAGAAGGTGGCATGCGCTGGTTCCATGCACCCCCAGTGTACACCCGTGGGATTCTTGCATCGGCCACCCATATTAGTGAGATGAGCAGAGAGGCAAGGGAAGCAGAAATACTCACCACACCCATTTTTCTCTTCTGAAGTTTCCCTAGAAATAAACAGAAAGTGAAAGAGAAAAGGGAAAGACAGAGAGTGAGAGAAAAAGACAGTGAGGTACTGATAGGGTGTGTATGCGAGTATGAAGGTTTGGAAGCAGAGATCACCCCATGATGATGGTGGTGAGGAAGAAGAAAGAGAATAAAAGATATGGGTTTCATAAGAGAATTCAGCTGGTATTTTGAGAGCGAATTCGTGCTGATAACGTGTTATAAAACTAAAGGAATTGAGGAGAGAAATTAGAGAAATCGAGCTGTCATAGAAATGCTCTGATCTTTTTCATTTCTTTCTTTTCTTTCTTTCTATATTCTCTATCTATCTCACTTCCAAAATGAGAATGAAGCCATCGTTTTTATATACGAAGCTTTGGCTAATAATTCGGTAAATAGAAAACCCGTGAAGGTGTGTGAGATTCCCTTCTAATCATGTGGGCTCCACTCAAGACTTTACAACAGTAGTTTGGTTTTTGTATTTTTCTTTTCTATTTTCCTGCTTGCTCTGTTTTAGCAGAAAAATAGAATTATTAAGAGAGAGGTATGATCTTTTGACTTTGAAAAGCGATTGGCATGTTCTTTGAACTTGGTTTGGAATTTTATTTGTTTTAGCTGGTTGTTAATTTTGACTCCCATGGATTTTACAATATTTTTTGTGTGTACACACAACAAGATGTGGTATATGAATGCGTTTATTTTCATTTGTGCATTATTTTAGTCCCCTTTGTCGTAACAAGTCAATACCCACATTCAACCTAATTTATCCTTGTAATGATGAACATAACTAACACTACTACAAAAATCGAAATAGACGACGGTAATCCACCGTCGTGTATTCAGTTTTTCAACCGTCGTAAAATCGAGCAACGTCTTTTCATGCATAAAACCACGACGGTAAATCCCCGTCGTCTATTATTTGTAAAGACGACGGTTTTTTTTTATAAAAAGGATCGTCTATTATTAAGTAAAGACGACGGTTTTTTATAAAAAGGGTCGTCTATTATATGTAAAGACGACGGTTTTTTTATAAAAGGGTCGTCTATTATATTTAAAGACGACGGTTTTTTTATAAAAAGGGTCGTCTATTATATGTAAAGACGACGGTTTTTTTATAAAAAGGGTCGTCTATTATATGTAAAGACGACCCTTTTTATATGAAAAGGGTCGTCTATTATATGTAAACACGACCCTTTTCATATAAAAAGGGTCGTCTATTATATGTAAAGACGACGGTTTTTTTATAAAAATGGTCGTCTATTATTAAGTAAAGAACTATGTTTTATTATATCCAAAGACGTCGGTTTTGTTAAAAAGCCATCATCTATTAAATGTGAAGACGACAATTTCTTGAAATATTGTCGTCTATTAACTCTAAGACAACGATTTGTTAGTAAAACCGTCGTTGATTGTATATAAAAAGACGTTATGGTGTTAAAAGAGGTCATTGATAATACATACAGATGACGGTTTTTCCAATAAAACCATCGTTTTATTATCTTTAGTTTTTTGAAGAGTCAATAGTTATTACATAGTCAACCAATCTTTATTCTATTACATACATACTTCCTACCTATAATTAGAAATAACGGAGCTCACAAATTCTACTAATTTGATTTTAACTTCATCAATTTGTTCTTGGGTTGACTTAACTCTGCCTTCTTGCACATTTTCCAAGTTGTTGGTGTCGGAAAAGGAAAGACCTGCATGAAATAGACCCCAATACTCTTAAACATAAACTTGTTTAGCAGTAACCTAACCTTAGCAAAAAGATCTATGCAGCTCTAGAATGACAGCAGAACACAATTGGCATAATTGGCAAAGTACCTGTTCTTGTGGTGGCACCATAACCTGTTCTTGTGGTGGCACCATAACAAATGAAAAATCAGAGATTCAGAAAATTAACAATGAAATTCCAAAATAATTAAAGTAAACAACAAAAACAAAAAGTATTTTGGACCTGATGATGTTGTCGGTCCAAAAACAAACGGATCTAGTGAGGGATGGGTATGTTTTGCCTCATCTTCTTCATTAGCTTCTTCTTGATTACGAAGGCCTTGTGGGACGGCTGTGCATATTTATAAAAAACCCAAATGAGAAACTCACTTAAATCCCACGAAATTAGCACAATACATGAACAAACATATATATATATATATATATATATATATATATATATATATATATAGACCGATTTCCATAAGTCTTTCTAGATCGAGTCGCTGAGTTTGATGAGCGAGTTGAGTGCCTGAGAGCGAGATCTTCTTTGAAGAAAGTGAAGGTCGAGATCTTTCAAATCAAACCTTTCAACCAGCTTTAATTCTCAAATACAGAACCTCCCTCTACATCTTATGGATCTGCGAAGACCTCAATCTCTCAACTCCTTCATTGATATCGATTTTTTGATGATTTTGTAGAGAGTTTCATGAGGGTGTTTTAGAGAGTGCAGGAGGGTTTCAAGGAGGGAGAGATAAGGTTTTCAGAGACAGGGGAAAATCTGAAAATTTGTCGAGCGCGAATTCACTTAAGTAGCCTTTTTTTTTAGCGTGTTTTAAAAGACGACGCTTGTTAATGAGAGATAAGGTTTTCAAAGACGGGTGAAAATTTGAAAATTTGTCGAGCGCGAATTCACTTAAGCGGCCATTTTTTCGCGTGTTTTAAAAGACGACCCTTTTTATAAAAAACCGTCGTCTTTACTTAATAATAGACGACCCTTTTTATTAAAAAAAACGTCGTCTTTACATATAATAGACGACCCTTTTATAAAAAAAACCGTCGTCTTTACATATAATAGACGACCCTTTTATAAAAAAACCGTCGTCTTTACATATAATAGACGACCCTTTTTTTATTTATACTTTCATTAAATACAACATAAGATTTTGTGGTATCCACTAGTGCAAATATTTTAAATTGACGATCGAATGCAGTCATTGTATTCATATTGGGTCAAGGAGTGTAGCTGTAAAAAATCATCAAAATCGGAGTTAAAATAACCGTTAAATCTTGATTTTTTGTTTATAACCGTCGAAATGTTTTGTCCCGTTACTTGATCTCTGATTTATTTTTTTTCCCGATTTTTGGCGTATATGATCAAGATGTGTAAACAAACAAGTTTAACGGTTGGATCGTTGAAACTAGTTTCGTAGAATGCATATGCCATCAAAACAATATATTCACTAACAATTAAGAGTTTATTTATACTTTCATTAAATATAACATAAGATTTTGTGGTATCCACTAGTGTAAATATTTTAAATTGATGATCGAATGTAGTCATTGTATTCATATAAGGTCAACGAGTGTAGCTGTAAAAAATCATCAAAATCGGAGTTAAAATAACCGTTAAATCTTAATTTTTCGTTTATAACCGTCGAAATGTTTTGTCCCGTTACTTGATCTCTGATTTATTTTTTTTCCCGATTTTTGGCGTATGTTATCACGATGTGTAAACAAACAAGTTTGACGGTTGGATCGTTGAAACTAGTTTCGTAGAATGCGTATGCCATCAAAACAATATATTCACTAACAATTAAGAGTTTATTTATACTTTCATTAAATATAACATAAGATTTTGTGGTATCCACTAGTGTAAATATTTTAAATTGACGATCGAATCTAGTCATTGTATTCATATAGGGTCAAGGAGTGTAGCTGTAAAAAAATCATCAAAATCAGAGTTGAAATAACCGTTAAATCTTGATTTTTCGTTTATAACCGTCGAAATGTTTGTCCCGTTACTTGATCTTTGATTTATTTTTTTTTCCGATTTTTGGTGTGTATGATCACGATGTGTAAACAAACAAGTTTGACGGTTGGATCGTTGAAACTAGTTTCGTAGAATGCGTATGCCATCAAAACAATATATTCACTAACAATTAAGAGTTTATTTATACTTTCATTAAATATAACATAAGATTTTGTGGTATCCACTAGTGTAAATATTTTAAATTGACGATCGAATGCAGTCATTGTATTCATATAGGGTCAAGGAGTGTAGCTGTAAAAAATCATCAAAATCAGAGTTGAAATAACCGTTAAATCTTGTTTTTAAAAAACCGTTATCTTTACTTCACAATAGATGACCCTTTTTAAAAACAAACCGTCATCTTTACATATAATAGACGACCCTTTTTTAAAAAACCGTCATCTTTACTTCATAATAGACGACCATTTTCATATAAAAAGGGTCGTCTTTACTTAATAATAGACGACCCTTTTTATAAAAAAAACCGTCGTCTTTACGTATAATAGACGACCCTTTTATATGAAAAGGGTCGTCTTTACTTCATAATAGACGACCCTTTTATTATAAAAAGGGTCGTCTTTACTTAATAATAGACGACCCTTTTTATAAAAAAACTGTCGTCTTTACATAATAGACGACCCTTTTTATATGAAAAGGGTCGTCTTTAATTCATAATAGACGACCATTTTCATATAACAAGGGTCGTCTTTACTTAATAATAGACGACCCTTTTTATAAAAAAACCGTCGTCTTTACATATAATAGACGACCCTTGTTATAAAAAAAAACCGTCATCTTTACATATAATAGACGACCCCTTTTATAAAAAACCGTCGTCTTTACATATAATAGACGACCCTTTTTATAAAAAAATCGTCGTCTTTACTTAATAATAGACGACCCTTTTTATAAAAAAACCGTCGTCTTTTCATATAATAGACGACCCTTTTATAAAAAACCGTCGTCTTTACATATAATAGACGACCCTTTTTATAAAAAACCGTCGTCTTTACATATAATAGACGACCCTTTTATAAAAAAACCGTCGTCTTTACATATAATAGACGGCAGTTCTTTCAAAACAACCATGTCTTTACCAAAAAAAGGACACTTGATTTTTAAAAGACGACGCTTGTCATACCTGCTGTCGTTGTTTTTTTGTCAGATTTTAACTCTGAAGAAAAGCTTTTTAATAAGACGACGCTTTTTTATTTGTGTGCGTCGTTATAAAAAAATTCTCAACAGTATCTCCATTTTTTAGTTGTTTAAGTCACTTATCCACGACGGTTTTTTGTTACCGTCGTCTTTTTAAAAACAACGACGGTTTTTTTGGTCTTCCGTCGTCTTTTTCTGGTCGTCTTTTGCCCTTTTTGTAGTAGTGTAACAAAACTGTTACAATAAGGCAAAGACGGAGCTACGACAGGAACATCTGCCACATTTATTTATCTATGTTTCTCATCAGGTATATACAACTGTGATACATAAAAATCTTTCATATCTGTCAACAGGGTCTAACTCAGTAGAAAGGGTCTTGACTTGTAGACTAGTGGTCTTAAGTTCAAACCCTCATAATATCTTAGTAGTGTGTGTGAGAGAAACCCTCCCCCTCGCTCTTGTAGTTTAAACTATTGTTTGTATTAAAATAAAATAAAAAATTATCTCATACCAGTCAAACAATATGGGTAGAATATTTTCAGATATATTTCATTCTCCGAAAGGAGGTATTTATAATACAGGTTACAAACCCTAGTAGGGTTTAATTAGGAAGTGGAATCCTAATTACATAATATCTATACAAAAGGAAAAATAAATAAAACCCAAATAGAATAGGATATATTCTACTCGCCAACACTCCCCCTCAAGTTGGAGCAAAGACGTCGCGCATGCCCAACTTGTCAAGCGAGTTGAGAAAGATACTTGTAGAAACAGCTTTCGTAAGAACATCAGCTAACTGATACTCTGAACGGATGAAGGGGAAGGACACAATCTCCGCATCCAACTTTTCTTTAATGAAATTTCGATCAACCTCCACATGTTTTGTACAGTCATGTTGTACAGGATTATGAGCAATTGCAATCGCAGCCGTATTGTCACAATATAAATCCATGGGTTTATTAGGCCCAAAACCAAGGTCTTTCAACAATCTCCTCAACCATAGTAACTCAGACACACCATGGGCCATTCCCCGATACTTAGCCTCAGCACTAGATCTAGACACCACCTTTTGTTTCTTGCTCCTCCACGTAACAAGATTGCCACCCACAAACATAAAATACCCAGATGTCAAACGCCTATCTGTGGCTGAACCTGCCCAATCAGCATCTGTATACCCTTCTACATTCGTATGGCCATACTTGGAGAAAATTAACCCCTTGCCAGGAGTTACTTTCAGATACCTTAAAATACGAGTCACAGCCCCCATATGATCCACACTAGGAGAGTGCATAAACTAACTCACTATATTTACAGCATACGCAATGTCCGGACGGGTATGAGCTAAATAAATCAATTTCCCCACAAGTCGTTGATAACGTTCTTTATCAGTCGGAACTTGATCGGGATATATCCCCAACTTATGATTCTGCTCACTAGGGGTATCAATTGGTTTACAATCCAACATTCCAGTTTCTGCAAGTAAATCCAAAACATACTTTCTTTGGGATAGAAAAATACCATGTTTAGATCTGGCAACTTCAATCCCAAGAAAATACTTTAAATCACCCAATGATTTCATCTCGAACTCAGAGGCCAGATACTTCTGAAGACTCTGTATCTCTACATGATCATCTCCAGTCACAATCATATCATCAACATAAATAATTAAAGCCGTCAATTTACCTTTATGACGCTTCAGAAACAAAGTATGATCAGAGTTACTTTGCACATACCCAAACTTCTTCATGGATGCAGCAAATCTTCCAAACCACGCTCTTGGAGACTGCTTTAATCCATACAAGGATTTCCGTAGCTTGCACACCACACCCTCCTTAGAAGTCACAGGGATACCCGGCGGAGGATCCATATATATTTCTTCCTTGAGGTCACCATGGAGGAATGCATTTTTGACATCAAATTGTAGCAGCGGCCAGTCACGGTTAGCAGCTAAGGATAAGAGTACGCGTACAGTGTTGAGCTTAGCTACTGGAGCAAAAGTCTCTGTGTAATCCACTCCATATGTCTGAGTATACCCTTTTGCTACCAATCTTGCCTTGTAACGGTCAATGGAACCATCAGCCTTGTGCTTCAAAGTAAACACCCATCTGCACCCAACTGCCTTTTTTCCTTTTGGTAAAGGAACTAACTCCCAAGTAGCATTCTTGTTCAAGGCTTCCATCTCAACATGCATTGCATCTACCCAGTTTTGATCAGATAGAGCTTCCTGCAACTTAGTTGGCACACATACACTAGATAATTGACACAAATATGATGCATATGACTTAGATAAACGATGAGTTGACATATAATGGTTAATGGGATATTTAGACTTGGCATGTATATCAGGAGAATATTGCACTTTAGGTTTCCCACGGGTAGTGCGTGGGGGCAAAGAATAGGTAGACACATCACTAGAAAGTACCTCATTATCACAACTTGATTGAGGCAAAGGCAGGGCAGAGGGGGGTCTATTATCAATTTCATCTGTACGAGAGTCGCCAATATCACTGTTATGTCCTTCTGAGAGAGGCTCTTCATCTGTACGAGAGTCGCCAATATCACTGTTATGTCCTTCTGAGAGAGGCTCGAAAACACCAATAATTTCGTCTAGCGACCGGTCGTGGCTTTCCTCGCGACCGGTCGCGTCACTCGTATCGGTACTGTTGTCACTCGTCGACGCGAGCGACCGGTCGCTTCCTATGTGCGACCGGTCGTTTTCATCACAGATTCGTTGGCGACCGGTCGCGTCTTCCCTGCGACCGGTCGCTTTCTGTTCGCCAGAAATTCCTTCTTCAGGTCCAAAAACTTCCATATTTTCCACTCCGAAACTCTTCAATTCACTCCCCCTCTCCCCCTGAATTGAAGATGAGGGAGAGACATAGTAGGGTACTTCTTCATGAAAAGTAACATCCAAAGTGACATGTACCTTCTGAGTAGGCGGGTGATAACACTTATAACCCTTCTGAGTAGTAGAATAACCAATGAAAACGCAGCGGAGAGCACAAGGATCAAGTTTACTCCGTTGATGGGAGTAGACATGAACATACGCAACACACCCAAACACCTTCGGAGGTAACTTAGAGACCGAAACCGGAGGAGTAAGAGCACACAACACATCAAGTGGAGTCTTGAAATCAAGAACCCGACTAGGAGTACGGTTAATCAAGTAGGCCGCGGCCAAGACACCATGTCCCCAAAGATGATGGGGAGCAGACATATCCAACATAAGAGAGCGAGCAACTTCAAGCAACTGACGATTCTTCCTTTCAGACACGCCATTCTGTTGAGGAGTGAATGGAGTGGTAGTTTGATGATTGATACCGTGATCATGAAATAACTGATTCAATGTATGATTCACATATTCACCGCCATTATCGGTCCGAAAAACTTTAACATGAGCATGAAACTGAGTAGACACCATGGCACAAAAATCAGGGAGAATAGAGGCAACATCATGTTTATTCTTCATCAAATACACCCATGTTAAGCGAGTGCAGTCATCAATAAACGTAACAAACCAACGGAAACCATGAGAAGTCACACGAGCAGGACCCCATACATCAGAATGGACTAACTCAAAAGGCAAGACAGCTTTATTATTACTTAAGGGAAAAACAGTACGGTGACTCTTGGCCATTACACAAGTCTCACATTTGAAGCTAGACTCATCACAGGAGCGGAATAAAGATGGAAACAGACGCTTAAGGTAGCCAAATGACGGGTGTCCCAAGCGACAATGCCATAACCAAATTTGCTGTTTGTCTTTGACACTGCAACGTTGAACAGTATTAACGACACGATCACGAATTGGTGCAGAAGGTAATGTCAAATAATACAACCCCCCTATCCGTTTACCATGCCCAATCACCTCGTGAGTCTTGAGATCCTGAAAAGAGCAATGGGTAGGATAGAAAGTAGCAGAAGCATTAAGTGTATCAAGTAAGCGACCAACAGATAACAAGTTACAATGGATATTGGGAACTAATAACGCACGAGACAAAGACACAGTTGGGGTGAGAGAAATGGTGCCCTCGCCAGTAATTGGAGAGGGCAAACCATTAGCACTAGTTATGTATGGGTCACGGGTGTTACTAGACAACTCATCAAAAAATTTAGCATCATAAGTCATATGATCAGAAGCACCAGTGTCAATTATCCAAGTATTAGAGCCAGTACCTGGAATAGAGTCAGAAACACGCAAATTTGCAGAAGCAGCAGCAGCACCAACAATGGAATTATCACCCATGATTGTAGCAGAAACTCAACAAATCACGCAGAGTATACAACAGATCACAGCACATACACAAATATGGCAGATGCACGAAGACAACAGAGGCACAAACACAGTAGAGGCAGATGCACGAATACAGTAGAGGCACGCACTAAAAGCACGAACACGACAGAGCACAAGGCACAAACACAGTAGAGGTTGATGCACGAATACAGTAGAGGCACGCACTAAAAGCACGAACACGACAGAGCACAAGGCACAAACACAGTAGAGGCTGATGCACGAATACAGTAGAGGCACAAACACGACAGAGCACACAGCGGAACACGGCAAAGGCACAGACACAAGAACCCTAAAAGAAATTAGGGCAAACAGTAGAACACGGGTGGGCACAACACACACATGTCACCAGAAAGTCGGCTCTGATACCAAGTCAAACAATATGGGTAGAATATTTTCAGATATATTTCATTCTCCGAAAGAAGGTATTTATAATACAGGTTACAAACCCTAGTAGGGTTTAATTAGGAAATAAGTGGAATCCTAATTACATAATATCTATACAAAAGGAAAAATAAATAAAACCCAAATAGAATAGGATATATTCTACTCGCCAACAATACCTAAGATCTATCTTGAGCATCTAGCCCCACTAAATTTTTTATTTTTATTTTTTGAGAAAAGATGAACTTATTAATACTCATCAAAGTAATGACAGAGTTAGCATGTAAAAGTGTGACCTCGTTAAAACTTTCCCAAAGAAAATCATGTGGGACAGAGTCAGCATGTAAAATAATGACACAGTCTTGCGACACTAAATTGATTTTAAAGAAAAATTGTAGGTTCAACTGTACATGAGCTATTATACAGCTACGCTATTATCCATAGCCTTTGTAATTCACAATTTATTTATTTTTTGCGATATTTTACAATTAACCCTGGTTTTATGGAAAAATGCCTCGAGAACCGTTGCAAATGGGTTGCTTGGAAAATACTCTCAATCAAGATATTAACTTCTTGTGTTTGCTATTGTGTTGAAATTTTTTTAACCTTAAATTGTTGCTCGAAGATAAGCTATCCTGGGCAGCAGTTCAAGTTTCTTTTAAAGCCAGGGAAAACAAGTAATTCCAATAATTTCCTAGCCAAGAAAAAGAAATTCGATGAATTGTCAATGCATATATATATGGAGATAATATGAATTCAAGCCATTCACCATCATGTCCCGTGGCAAGCCCTGTGAATAAAAATCTTTTATGATTAGTTAAGAGGTGACATTTGCAGGAAGAGAGTGGATGAAAATTAAATATCAGTGAATGGGGTAGACTTAATCACTTCATAGTTGGTAGTGAAGATGAATAAATTTCAGTACGACCATGACAAATTAAAGGCATTTTCATCTTAATATATATATATATATATATAGCATATTTATAAGAGATATTTAGTTATATACCCATTCTTACCACTAGTGTTATAGATAAACACTATACCATTTAATTTCTATAAACAAATCCAAAAAAAACCCTACTATTGCCGGAAATTGGCCTTCATAATGTAGTCTCAAGTTTAAGAGATATGCCTGAGTTGAGGTCTCAAGATGATAGATAGTAGCTCAAAGGTCTCAAGATGTCAAAGCCTTACTCGTAGAATGTTAAAAAATTGTTAGGAAAGCCTCGACTTGAAAGAAATTCTAGAATTTATTCTCAAAGATGTTGCTCTGAGCACAAAAATCTTGGCTTATGGTGTTCTTTTTCAAATATTTGCAATTTGGTTCCTATCTCGATTAGATTGTACATCGTAATGTACGCATTGGAGCTTATTGCAAGAAAGTTTCATGGTTTAATGAATCAAAATTATTTCTTCCAAATTCAATTGAGATGAACACAACAATGTGTCAGTTGAATAAGATTTTATTTTGGGCTTGTATGTAGTGAAGGAAGTAGAGGTTTCACCCCAAAATCAATTGACAATAGGGTGGAGTAGTCCAACCCATTATGAGCCCATGCTTTAGGTGTTTTAACTTTTCAATGTGGGACAAATACAACTTCATTGTAAGTTTTCATTCTTCATCCATTCATAATTGTCTTGGATTCACAACTCTTACACGTAAATTACTTGTTATGGCTTGACATACAACCAAGCTATAACTTGTACATTTTGTTGAAATTTTGACATTGGATAAATGGAGATTAAGTGAGAAAACACAAGTGAACACTCAAGAATAAATAACTCGTCAGTCTAAGGAACCTACCAAAGAGATAGAGCTAGGAAATAAGAAAAAATATCCTTCTATTTTAAAAGATAAAGGCTATAAAATTCAATTAAATCTGGATGTCTCATTCCATTAGGAATGAGGGGTTTGAATAGCGTGTTCATGCAACAACCCTCCATTAATAGGTTAATTCTCATAAATAACTATACATGTACCAAGATTTGGAACAATGCAAAAAAAAAACTCTCTCTATGCCCCTCTATGTCTTCTATCTCGGCAACCCACCGCCCCACCACTCTCTCACTCATTTCTCTCTCTCTTCCCTCAGCCCGACACCCACAAAGCCAACCTTCACTCTCGGCAGCCCACCCTCCCACATCCACCACACACACTCTCTCACCAGTGTATTGTGGTAAGCGTACGAAAGTCACATAAAGATTTGTTTGATTTGTGTGTGTGTGTGTGTGTGTGTACAAAGTTACAAGGGTCTACAAACAAGCTCTCGCTATCAGTGTGTTGCTCGTGTTGGGTTTTTGCTTTTGGGTTATTTGGGAGTTGGGGAGGGTTGATTGTTCATCTTTTAAATTGGGGGTTTGAAGGTGATGGAGAATTCACAAGATTTATGCAACACAGAGGGAGATGTGGATGGAAGGAAGGTTGTGGCTTATACCCCAACTGAAGGGAAAATTTGGGGTAGGGATTTCTAAAATCCCATGAAGCTATGAGAGAACAAATCATTTAGCCTATGCATATCAAATATGAAATCAAATAAAGCGGAAGCAAGAAAATAGCTAGAGATTCATGCAAGTCTCAACTTAGGTCCCAATCTTTATAGGTCTATGAAAGTTTGCACCATTGACACTAATATCACATATTAAAGAGAAGGTAGAAAGTGAACATACCCTTGGAGCGAATCTTGAAACCAAGGATGGTGTTCAAGTAGAAGGAATGGTCCTTAGTTGTTGATTCTCCACTTTGTTCTCCAAATAGGCATAATGAGGTTATGCTTCCCCAAAAAGTCTTCACCAAGGATGGATGAGAATATGAGAATAAGGAACCAAGATGAGAAGATGGGTGCTAGCCTCTTCTTCCTCTAGTTGGCCGGCCAAGAGAGAGCAAGGGAGGGAGATTTGATGTTTCCTCTCAACCTCAATGTCTAACTTGAAAAACGCTAAGGAAGTGTGGTGTTATGGCTATGAATATATAGACACATATTATCACACATGTGCCCCTAAGGAACCCATGCGCCACACCCGCCCTATCCTTGGCCTTTTTGGGCTACTTTGGTCTACCACATTAATTCCATAATATGTCACACCTTGCCTAAATCTATAAGGTCCAAAATATTTAAGTCATGTAGGACCAAAACTAAAATTTCATAACTTTAATTAAATCATTAAACTAATCTAATTAGTTTAATTGGTTTTATGACTTAACAAATTAAATCATTAACTTGTCTAACAAGCATTGGTCCTAGTCAACCTTATGTTGACCGTTTCAAGTCTCGGATCAATGGTTTGACCTTTTGACTTTGACTTTTAAATTTGACCTTGACTTTGACTTTTGACCAAGCCACAAAATCATTTATTCTCTTTTAATTCTCAATGCATACCTTTTTGGTGTGCGATCTTATATGTTCTAATTAGCAAGGTCGTGGGTAAGAATGAGTTCTTCTAAATCGAATGTGAATTGTATCCCTCTATACAATTCTCCCTATTGGTGAAGGCTAATTATAATTAGTCCTTACAGGGCTTCCACAAACATGAGTAACAACACCTAGCAGTATGTCATGGCTACCCAAGCTAAATAGAATTCATTTTAGAGAACCTGGTCAGTTTGTGATTACAATGCAATTCGGTCATTCTCTAACACAATACTCTATGTCGTGTTGTTGGGATATGGTTAACTCGTGTCAAATCCCTAACATGACATTTCTGGGTTATATGATTCAGTTGGATGTATGGCAAACATTCTTGTTTCAATTCTCATCCTTTACTTTGGCTAAAGATTTGACAAATCATATCTTCAAAGTATTCTCTCTTCTTAGTAAGAGTAGAGATTCCTTGTTGTACATTCACATGTCTCTGTGCACATGCTGAGTATCCTAAGAAACACCTTTTGAGTCACATTCTTTTGATACAACTGTATGGTGCTCTCAAAGACAAACAGCTCATACACAAGACAATTGTGATGTCTCGAGTCTGAGGTCTAATTTGCATTATCATAACTTAGAATTCTTTGTTTGACACTTGTGAGTAAGACTTCCATACAAGAATTCTTAAGTTGATCGCGTTCAGTAAACTCCATCTCTATAAAGCACCTACACACATGTCTCAGTATCTCTACTAAGAATTACTTGAGACTAGTCATCCTCCCAATTGAGCAAACATAGTGTGTACCAGTCTTTACGGTTCACCATTGTCCAATTAGTGATCCTATGACCAGGAACCTTTTTAGGATACAATATTTTTATGATGGAAAAGTCTCGTGAATCTAACTTCTTTAGACTGCTTTCCATTTATATCTTTATCCATGGACTTGTTACTTTGTGTACATTGTGTATCTTAAAGCAACATTCATGCCCTTTGATTGTATTAATTATATTATATCCTTAGAATATTCCATTTTTATATTGGCTTCAATGGCATATATCTAACACCAACAACATGTAGCTCTGAGTCTTATTGGTGGTTTGGTTGTCCTGGGCCAATGTACAACTTCTTGGGTGGAGGTCAAGGTAATGAAAGAATAAATTAAAAAATCCCATAGGAAAAATCTGATGGGTTAGGGTGGGATTTGAAATAGGGTTTGGTATTTATACTTCTCACTAAAAAATCCCACAGAATTCCACATTTTTAAAAAATCAATCGAATTATCAATAAACTTCTCTCTCTCAAAAGTAATCAAACTCAGTCTCTCTAGAATACTAAGGTTTCTCTAGGGTTCTAGGAGAGTCAAAACTCGACCACTACAGGAGGCGGCGACACCTCCGGAGGGCATGTCAGAACGGCTGGATCTCGCAACCAGGTTCCTCACGCAGATGGAGGATATCTCTTCGGCCTTTTCGCATCGGTTTTGTCCTCACTGATGTGGAGCAACAGGAAATAGTGATAGAGTCAAAGGAGAATATTGGTGTTAAAACCAATAAGTTCTTCCTGGTGGGAGCAGTGCTTTCAGATAAACCAGTTAACAAGGAAGCGCTATGTAAAACTTTTTACACGATCTGGAAACCAAAAGCTCGAGTTACAATAGTAGAACTGGAACAGAATAGGTTCTTTTTTGCGTTCAATACAAGGGCGGAACGAGCAACCATCCTAAACGGGGGGCCGTGGGTGTTCAACGACTACCTATTGATTCTAGCAGAGGCGGATGAAAAAGTTAATCCGATTAGGATTCCCCTTGTGATGCAGGAATTCTGGATACAGGTGAAAGGCCTCCCCTTGGCTTATATGACCAGGGCCATGGGTTGTCTGATTGGTACTGCACTAGGTGGCTATGTTGTCACCGATCAGAGCAAGAAAGTGGGTTACTTAGGCAGTTACTTGAGGGTACGTGCCAGCATTGATGTGACAAAACCTCTCCGGCGTAGTCTAAAACTCAGATTAGATGGAGACCTATTGGAGGTGGAGATACGCTACAAGAAACTGCCTATCACATGTTATCATTGTGGTTTAATTGGCCACATGGAAGGCTCATGCACACGAAAGGGTGTTGTCTATGAAGATGATAAGGCCAAGCCTTACGGCAAATGGTTCCAGCAGGATGTTCTTGGCCCGGACTATCGGCGGCCGTCTGGGAGACGTTTTGGGCTTTCTTCACCGACGGGCTGGTCCATGCGAGCTCCCGATGAATCCGGCCTCCAGTCGCCGGCAAGGGACACCTACGGCAGCGACGATGCGACGAGACCAAATATGGCAGGAGGAGAAATTTTGGGGCAAACTCCGGATTCTCAGGAAGATAACATAAGGATAGATAATCCTCTCCCTAATTTCGCGTCGGCCAATCATGGCGTCCTTGATGCCTCTCACTCTACACGATCCCCCTCCTACCCATGTATCCTAGATTTGAACATGATTGCGGATGATATGGAGGCTGACTTCCAGGGATTACTTCCTATTATTCCTTATTGTGATAGAGGACCAGAAAACATTAATTCCTTGAGAGTTGACTTCCTATCCCAAGACGTGCATGCAATTAATTTGATTGGCACCCCTGTCTGCTCTCCAAATAGGGGCACTATGGAGCGATATGAGGATTTAGCCATTGGGCCAGCACATGGGCCAGTCAGTAAACCCCATGTGCTCGAATATACCACGGGACTCTTTGGGTCAAACCAGTATGAAACTCAATTTGTGGGCCATGATACAAATATATCTTTGGGGTCCGACCCCTTTAATCTCAGCCCCCTTATTCGACAAAGTGCCCATGCAGGTCCCCTCAAAAACAGGTATGCTCGAGTCAGGAAACAACGACCTCAACGACGGTATACTGCAACTAATAAGGAGACTCGGATTGAACCTAGCAACCGCAAACGTCCAGCAATCTATGTAACAAGTGGGGGGCAACTGGCTCCTCCTTTTAAACAGTTATGCTCCTATGACGGTACCACAAGAAACAGTCAAACGGCGGAGTCTGAGAACACTCAGCTCCGCCGAGAGCCATGATTGTCCTAAGTTGGAACTGTCAGGGGCTTGGGAATCCCAGGGCAGTTCAGGCACTACGACGTTTGATCGTCGCACAAGGACCCACGGTTGTATTCCTGAGCGAAACAAGGTGCAATCTTCAATTTTTTCTTCTTTGTCAATTAATTTAGGTTTCGATAATTTTTACGCAGTTGATGCCCTTGGCAGGTCTGGAGGGCTGTGTCTTCTTTGGAAATCTGATTGTCAGGTGGCTATTCGATCCGCATCTCTTCACCACATTGATGGAGAGGTCGGAGGTATTGGTGATACAGTACATTGGCGTTTTACAGGCTTCTATGGCTACCCTTCTACTGCAGACAGATATAAGTCATGGCAACTACTCCGTGGTTTGGCTACTGAGTCCACACTCCCTTGGATCTGTTTTGGGGACTTTAATGAGTTACTCCACAGTAAGGAGAAGGAAGGGGGAGCACCTAGATTAATCAGGCAAATGCTTGCTTTCCGTCAAGCCATTTCTGACTGCGCATTGGAGGATTTGGGGTTTGAAGGGGCTGAGTTTACCTGGTACAGTACTAGAATGGGTGGTATCAAAGAGAGGCTAGATCGGGCTCTTGCTAATCTCAAGTGGCAGCAGTTGTTTCCTGCGTCACGTGTGGGGCATCTAGATCCAAGTCGCTCTGACCACCTGTCATTCCTTATCTACCTAAACCAACAGAAAAATAAAAGTGGGGCACCTTCGCCCAGGTTTCGATTTGAACACATGTGGACTAGCCATGCTGATTGTGAAAGTGTAATTAGCTCTGCTTGGGCGACTATTGTTGATGGCACACCTATGTTTCAAGTAGTTGAGAAAATAAAGGTTACACGACTTCGTCTCTTACAATGGCACCGATCAACTTTTAAAGCTACGCAGCGGGACATTCAAAGCACTCGTGATAAATTGGGGATTATTTGGCGACAACAGTGCACAGATCAGACTATTACAGCCTTCAAGGCCTTATCGACGCAATTAGATGAGTTGTTGGTTCGCGAGGAGGTTTATTGGCAGCACCGAGCTAAGGTTGCTTGGCTTCGAGACAGGGATAGGAATACCAGATTCTTCCATCAACGGGCCAACACGCGGAAGCAGAGAAATAATATTCAGGGTCTAATTGATAGTAATGGTGTCTGGAAAGAGGAGGGTGCAGCAGTCCAGGAAATAGTGGTGGATTATTTCACACACCTTTTCACCTCTAATTGTAGACGCAGGGAGGATATTCTTCTAAATACTGTTGACCCATGTGTGACACCAACCATGAATGCCTCGCTCCTTACCGACTTCACTGAGCAGGAAGTAAAGCATGCTGTTTTTCAGATGTATCCAACCAAGGCACCTGGGCCGGATGGAATGCCACCTGTCTTTTTTCAGAAATATTGGCACATTGTGGGCAACGATGTGTCTCGAGCCATTATTAATTTTCTGTCTTCAGGACGTCTACTCCACAAGATCAACTTCACCCATGTGGTGCTCATTCCTAAAGTGAAAAACCCAAAGGATATGACCCAACTTCGGCCTATCAGCCTCTGCAACGTTTTATTTAAAATTGCCTCTAAGGTGCTGGCCAACCGATTGAAAACTATCCTCCCTTCTCTGATTTCGCCCAGTCAGAGCGCTTTTGTCTCAGGCCGCCTTATTTCTGATAACTCCATATTGGCTGCTGAAATCATCCATTGTCTGCGGAGTCGACGTCGGGGTAAGAAAGGCTTTTTGGCACTGAAGCTTGATATGAGTAAGGCTTACGACAGAATTGAATGGTCTTTCCTGGAACAAATGATGAAGAAATTGGGTTTTGCTGATCAATGGGTTAGTCTTATAATGACTTGTGTCACTACTGTTACTTACTCCTTTCTGGTTAATGGCTCACCGTGTGGCTATCTTACCCCTTCTAGAGGCCTCAGGCAAGGAGACCTGTTATCACCCTATCTATTTATTCTATGTGCACAAGGTTTCTCTAGTTTTCTTTCACAGGCGGAAAGGGATGGGCGTTTATAAGGAGTCTCCATTTGTAGGGGTGCTCCCCCAATCAACCACCTCCTGTTTGCAGATGATTGCTATTTGTTTGCCCGTGCAAATGTGAGGGATTGCGGGACAATTAAGGAGGCACTCTCTTGGTATGAATGGGTCTCCGGTCAACAAGTAAATTTACAGAAGAGTGCAATTTGCTTTAGCAAAAATGTTAAGCGCCAAGACCAACTGGATCTAGCAGCATCCCTCGGTGTCTCATGTGCTGATCATTATGATAAGTATCTTGGGCTTCCAATGGTAGTCGGTAGGAACAAAGGTTCCCGTTTGCACATCTCAAGGAACGGTTGGGCAAAAAATTATTTAGCTGGAAAGGAAAACTCTTAAGCAGTGCAGGGAAAGAAATTCTTATCAAAACTGTTGCACAGACTCTCCCCTTGTATTCGATGAGCGTTTATTTATTGCACAAATATTTTTGCGATGATCTTAACCGTTTAATTGCAGATTTCTGGTGGAATGGAAATAGTGGCGACATGAAATACATTGGCTTGCTTGGGATAAGCTCTGCCAACCCAAAGATCTTGGGGGTTGGGCTTCCGTGATTTATATGCTTTCAACCTTGCTATGTTAGCTAAGCAAGGATGGAGGCTCATACAATATCCAAACTCTCTTATAGCAAATGTTCTTCGAGCTAAGTACTTTCCTGACAAATCTTTTCTGGAAGTCCCTGTCCCTGAAAATTCTTCGTATGTTTGGAAAAGTATCTGTGGCAGCCAGAAAAATTCTTTGCAGGGATCTAGATGGCAGGTGGGCAGTGGGGCAGAGATTGATATTTGGAAAGACCCATGGGTGCCACGCCCTTCTACCTTTCGGGTTATCTCACCAAAACCCCACGGCTGTGCTGTTACCAAGGTGAATGAGTTTATTCTTGACCACCCTCGACGCTGGAATGTCAGCCTTCTATCTAACCTACTTTACCCCCCCGATGTGGATGTGATCCGAACTATTCCGCTGAGCTTTCATCACAGGGACGACGCCCTTATTTGGCATTTTGACAAAAAAGGTCAGTTTACTGTCAAAAGTGCTTACAAGGTAGCCCGTATGGTTCTTGATCCCAGGACCGTGGCGTCATCATCAACTGAAAATGGTTTTAGTAAAGGGTGGACTGCTCTTTGGAAGGCAAAGATTCCAGGCAAAATCAAATTGTTTTGGTGGAGAGCATGCAATGGCATCCTACCAACTAAGGACAACTTGTGGAAACGAAAGATACACTTGGATACTTGCTGTGACTTATGTGGGGCTGAAATGGAGTCTACTTTGCATGTGTTATGGCACTGCCCATTTGCAAGAGGGGTCTGGGCCTGTGCTTCAATTGGCAGCGGTGGTATCTCTCGACAATTCCATCATGTGCATGATTGGGTCCTCTCATGTATTGACCATTTATCCATGCTGATTTGGACCTCTTTTTTGTTACTGTTGGGCAATCTGGGAGGCTCGAAATGGCAAGCTTTGGAATAATCTAACACCCAAACCAGAATTCACAAGCTCTAGTGCTGCTGTTCGTCTACATGATTTTGTTCGTGCTCGCCCACAAGGGGCTTGCTCTTAGCCGGGGTTGTACTGTGCCTCAGAATTGGACAAAACCCATGCACAGGAAGTCTAAAAATTAATGTGGATGCTCTGGGCAGCAGGTAATACAGATGGAGGTTGGGAATCGTGGTGCGTGATTCTAATGGCAAGTTTGTTGCAGGAAGAGCTCTGCATGTGGACAATGTTTTCTTAGCTCTACAGGTTGAAGCAATGGCAGCTCGATGAAGGAGCAATTTGGCGGTGGAAGGGGATTTTAATAATGTAATTTTTGAGAGTGATTCTCTCCAGATCGTGTCAGCAATCCGAAGTCCTTCTGTTGATAGGTCCTCTGTGGGCCCAGTGGTGGAAGATACTAAGGCCCTGCTAACCCAGATCACTGGGGATGGTTTTACCCATATCCGCCGAGTTGCAAATGGAGCGGCTCATCGTCTGGCGCGTTATGCTTCCCATATTGGAACTATGGCTACTTGGTTTGAAGAACCGCCAGATCTTTCTAAGTTGATATCCTGTATGAGGAGTGTAACTTGTAGTTTTTTACGGCCATGCTCCTAGGGGGACGGGGGAGGGGGGGGGGGGGGACTCTATCTGAGGAAAGGTTCCTTCTCTCGCTTGCGGTCATAGGAGGTAGGCTACTTCGTAGCTGACGACCACTACGCTTCGTTTGGTGTAGAGTACTCGCCTAATCCTCTAGGGCTTGTGCCCGATTTTTGTACTTGTTACCCCTTTTTTCCTATTCAATAAAACACTATCGCCCTTGTGTTTCAAAAAAAAAAAAAAATCAATCGAAATTAGCAAGTTTATGAATACTATAAACTTTTTGTTACTCGTTTAAGTCTTGATTGAATACCACTAGATTTGGCGACTCTCTTTTAAAAATCCTAATAGTCTTAATGGAATACCACAAGACTTGTTAGATTATTTAAAAAGTCTTAATTGAATACCGCATGACTTGTTTATCCCAAAATAGTCTTTTTAAAATCCAAATTGAATACATAATGTAAGTATTAAAAAACTAACCTAGATACATGCTTGGTTTTAATGTAAAACTAGATGTAATGAATATTAATATCAATCTAATAGAAACTTGAATAGGCTGATTTTAATGAAGTTTAATAAATCATGTGATGATGATCTATGAACTCTTTTAATTTCTTGGACCAAAATCCTGTAATCATACGCTTCCACTACGCAAACACTCGTCCTCAAGTTTACTCAGTCAACTTCAAGCCAAAGCGCAAAGTGTTGAATCCAAGAAAGCTAGCTGTCCACACATTGTCTTTTCTTCAAGCTCACAAATAACTTATTTGTATAGTAAGAACAAAGGTTGGTCACTTCTTTAAGTTGAAATAATTTAAATACATTTTCATTCAAACCACCAATAGGAACAGATGTGTTATTGGAAAATCTGATTTGTTGTGACCATTATTTTAAATCGCATTTTGAAGCGCGCTATGACGCACGTTATGTGACGAGGTGCTCATATTTTTCATCAAGGCGTACTAATTTCGTAGAAAGCCCAAATAGCTTACGATATCTGGGTAATAGAGTATCCTAAAAGGAGGGCAATCAAGTCCTCATAAACTGTGTATATTGGTATTAATTAAAGAAGATAGTAAGGGAGCTATCACATCTCTTGATATGTGTGGGGATGAGGGCAATAGTTATGGTGGTGGGAATGCTACTAATAACAATTATGCTAATTTGGAGAATGACCATTTTCCATTATGGAAATATGTCACAAAGCTTGTGAGAGATGGAAAAGCCGGTGGCAATACTTCATTCCTATGCAATTGTTATCAAAGGATCATAATCTAGAGTTGAGGCTCATTTGTTGAAAATTAAAGGGTATGGAATTGCTTGTTGCTCTAAAGTTACAAATGCTCATTTTGATAGAGATGGAGAGAGTAGTAGAAGAATCGGAGTTGAGAGTGAAATGTATTTTTTTACCTAGAGATGTTCCTTTACCCACCTTGAACGCTTCAAGCCGAGGCGATTTATTGTAGTGGTAGTGCTTTTTGTTGAGTTCAATTTGGTGTGGACACAAGTACTAGTGACTCAAAGAAGAGGAAGACAAATCATGTATGAGAAAGCTTTGAACAATAATTTTAGAGAACAGTAGATGGTGAGATTGCAAGAATATTTTATATGGCCGAGTTGTCATTTCAATTTCCCAAGAAGCCCCCATTACCCGAATGCATTTAGGATTGCTTGTCATAAAACACTTCCAAGTTACCTTCCCTCGGTTACAACATGTTGAGAACTACACTTCTCCAAAAAGAGAGAGTAACATTGAGGAGTGTTTAAAACCAATTAAGAGGACATGACAAAGTAGACACATTTTTTGGACACCATTGTGTAGTCCAAACCCTCAATATTGCTGTAAAGAACATATGCTCACCATCTCCAATAAATGAAGGAGTTTATGAGCAATGTGGTTGGATTCAATAATTTCTAGTGATGCTTGGTTACTTTATTATGGACCATAATAAGGAGGTTGTCCATGTATAATGAGCATTGAAGTTGAAGTTTCTCTCTATGCCGAGACACGCTTTGCTTCTACAATTGTGATTCTTAAATGATTTAAGAAAGTGAAACAAGGCCTGGAGCATTAGTGAATAATGAGACATGTATAAAGAATGATGATGTAGCAAAAGCAAAAAATGGTGAAGGAGAAAATATTGGATGATTACTTTTGGGCCGACATTGATTACATTCTTAGCTTCACTTCTCCGATATTATGAGATGCTTAGATTGAGTAACACGAATATGCCTTGTCTTCGCTTAGGTTTTATGAGTGGTGGAATAGAATGATAGAGAAAGTGAAGACAACTATTTATCATAAAGAGCTCAACCAACCTATTCAAGAGTCAAAGTTCTTTGATGTGGTGCTTGAAATTTTGGTGGAGCGATGGACCAAGAGTACCACACCACTCCATTGCTTGGCACACTCTTTAAATCCTAAGTAAGTCTATTTCATTAGTAAATTGACGTTTGTCTTTATCATTATAATTTTGTATTCTTACTATCTACATTTAGGTATTATTGCAAGGAATGGCTTGATATGGGTCCTATCGTGTTCCTCCACACAATGACATTGAGATTACAAGACAGAGAGAGAAAATGTATTGAGATTCTTTCTAATGAAGTGGAGCAAAGAATGATATCAATGAGGAGTAGCCTCTTTTCCACACCAAAAGTCCAAACCATAGCCTTGAAGCTACTTGGACATCTTTGTTCCTTCTCATGTTGTGAAAAAAAATTGGAGCACATATAACTTCATTCACTCTATTAGGAGGAACAAGATAATACTACAAAGAACTGAATAGTCTTTGTGCACAACATTCTTCGTAAGGTGAAAACCCGATATAAGGAAGGTGAAACTCATATGAGGGATGTTGGAGGGGATGCATTTGATTCCATGGAAATGGACAATGCCGGAGTGCTTGAGATTGCAAACATCTCTCTTGATGAACCGGAATTAGAGGCTATCTTATTTACCGGTGATGACAATGATGAATTATGTTAAAGATTCTGAAAGTGGTTTCTCAATGTTTTAATTTATTTTATGTTGCTTGTTTTATGAATTGAACAATCCTATGGAGACTTGTATTTTGTTTTATGCCTTGAACTTATGATGGATATTTATAACATGATAGATGAAATATCAATTTTTCTATTTATATTATTTTAATTGTCGTATTGGTGCCGTACTCGTATCCTAATTTTTAAAAATTTGCCGTATCAGCAAACTCGTATCCATACCCATGCAACATAGGTGGAAATCTTCAAATCTTTCATCATTATAAACTTTGTTTGATGTTTGAATTCCTTTTCTTTATTACGCATGTGCCAATTGGTTTTATTTTTTATTTTTTATTTTATTTTTAGAATTAAGAAAAGATAACATGGGTAGTTATTTTCTATAAAAGCTGGACCTATTATCTGATTTTTTTTATTTTTTTATTTTTTTTTAAATATGAAAAAATGTGAATTTACCATATTATTCTCATTTAATTAATAATTTCAATTCTTAATGCTTGAATTAACCAAGGGCATTTTCTGGTATTTTGAATGTTTCACCATTCTTTGCCTTTTGCTTTATATATATAGATGAATACAATTTTCAAGAGAGAGATAAAAAATAGATAAAGAGGGTCACTTCAAAGAGAAAAGGGTTAATTACATTTAGTCACTCGAGTTTGGCTCAAAATCAAATTTGGTCACCGTGATTTCAATTTTCCCGATTTGGTCACTGTATTTGCATTAGTTAACAAATCAAGTCTAATGTCTAACTCCATCAGTTTCATTAATTAAAAATATTTAATATTAAATTAATAACAATTAACATTAATATAAAATTTAATATTTCAAAAAAAATATATATATAATATTTGAAAAGAAAATTAATAAGATTAAAACTTAAATCAAAAAAATAACAAATAACCAGCCTCTGCCTTCGTCTCCCCCTTGTCATCTCTACCTCTCTCTCTCTCTCTCTCTCTCTCTCTCTCTCTCTCTCTCTCCCTCTGTTTCAGGGGTACCAACAAGAAGAAAGAAGCACCAGAGGAGGAGAACAAAGAAGAAGGTTGTTGTTAATTGTTGCTTAATCGTGGAATAAGAGGATGAGATTGGTGGGTATGAAATCGGATTAGAAAGAGAGAAATATGAAGAATGAGATTTCCACTCTCAGCCACTCAAATCCCAAATCCCACAAACTATCAAAACCCAAAGTCTAGGGAACAAACACAAACCAAAAAGAAAGCACCAGAGTAGCCATGGCCTCCTCCAAAGTACCCATATCTTCCTCCTCCCTATCTCCCATTTCAAAGCCCAGAATCCCAATCCAAATCTCCATCCCCAAAATCCCAACCCTCCCAAAACTCACCAAGTCCCAAATTCTCTCCCTTTGGTCGTCCCTCTCTGTCATTGCAACAACCTCACTCTCATGGGTCCCCCTCCTTTGTGGAGGAGAGAGAGAAGGCAACCCTCCCAAAAAACACACAAACGCAGCCCTCCTCTCTCTCTCTCTCTCTCTCTCTCTCTCTCTCTCTCCCTCTCTCTCTTTTCCAACCCAGCCACGTCCAACCCTCATCCTTCCCTTCTCCGACGTAACCCCCATGCCAATCCAACCAAACCCCCACTAGCCTTGGCGATCTCCCACCCAAGATCTGAACCTCACCACTGTCGATATCTCTCTTTGCGACCCCCTCCAACATTGAAGATCTCTTCTTTTTCTAATTTGCATTCTTGAGGCATAAGCCATTTTCCTTCCTTCTTATTATGGTTAAAACATTAATGGTATGTTTACTAATCCGAGATTGGATTATGAGGAATTGAATTGAGGAGGAGTTGGATTGAGGAGAATTAGATTCCGGATTCCTATTGAAGTTATTTACTATACTATATGGATTGAGGGGAGTTAGATTCCGAATTCCTATTGAAGTTGTTTACTATACTAGATGGATTGAGGGGAGTTAGATTCCGGATTCCTATTGAAGTTGTTTACTAAATCATATGGAATTGGGGTAGGAGTGGTGCTAATTACTAAAATGTTCTCGTTGTTAGGTTAAAGTAGATGACAAATTTGGAATTTTTAAAATTGTGTGAGGATATAATGGGTAAAAAAGATGAATTCCTAATTGGTTAGTTCTCCAGGAATTAGAATACCACTTCTCACCCAAGAATTGAATTCCTCCAAAATAAGGAATTTAATTCCTAATTTTGTGTGGACCCCACTTACTTTTCAATTCCTTGATATGAAGTAAACACAGGAATCCTCCATAGGTGGAATTTAATTCCTGATTAGTAAACACACCATAAGTAATAACATCTGGGTTTGGTTTTTTTTTTTTTTTTTTTCTTATTCATTAATGAATAATTGGGGTTAATTAAATTTGGGTTTGGAATTTTATTTCAATAGGAATGAGAAGTGCCCACCTAACGCAGTAGAATTGTGTTTTGGGTAGGTGTGTAAATCTGGTGGCTGGGCAGCGGTGGTTGGGTGGGTGGCTTAGTAATTCTGGGGTAGGGTTGCAAGTGGTTGGTTGGGGCTGATTAACTTTGGGGGTTGGTTTCTGTTTGTGCAGATGGAGAGAGAGAGAGAGAGAGAGAGAGAGAGAGAGAGAGAGAGAGAGAAAAAAAGAGGGCTGGTTCGTGTTTTTTTTGTGTGTTAATTTTTCTTATTTTTTCTTATTTTATTTTTTATTAGTTAACCTTATTTTTTAATTAATGAAACTAACAAAGTTAGACATTGGACTTGATTTGTTAACTAATGCAAATACAGTGATCAAATTGGGAAGATTAAAATCACGGTGACCAACTTTGGTTTTAAGCCAAACTACAGTGACCAAAAATATAATTAATTCAAGAGAAAAATTAGGAATTGTAGGGAGAGCAAACCCTACCTCCACTTAAATCAATCACGTTTTTTCTGTCAATTTGGTGCCAAGACAAGAACTCATTACGTAAAATAATGGCATGGCTGGCTCTTTGTTTTAGAATTTTTAGAAATTTTTTGTTTACACTAATCTTTGAGAAAAACAAAGAAAGAAAAAGGGAAAGGTTGGGTATTTTTAAGCATGCTTGGTTTCGACAATATAAAAAAACATGCTTGGTTGAAACTTGAAAATTGGTCACAAGTCATATCCTTTCAAGATACCATTTTGAGTTTGACATTATCCTGCGGCGAGTACGACTTGACATTTTGGATAGCGAGTATGGTGTAGTGGTGAGTATCGATGTTCGAAAAGTTGAAAACACGGGCTCGCAGTCCTAGCTAGGGCGCAACATAGCAGCAGACAGACGTAGACCCAACGGTATCTCGGATTTTCTATTTCCAATTTTGTCCCTATTCCCCAACAAACAACCCCCCAAACAATGACAATATTTTATTCTAACCCCCAAAACTTGAGCAATATTTTATTTTTCGCGCTCTCTGTGGTGTAGACCACCACTACACTCTACAGTGCGCTTGGGGTGTACACTGTTGTCGTCCTCTGCTTATACTACGCACACGGCACTGTCACTGACAAGCCAACGCGTCTTTTGCAGAGAAGAGACTCAGAGCCAGCAGAAAAAGAAACGGCTTTTGGAATCCTTTGAGGAATGGCAGAGGAGGAGTCTTCTCGAGCTCCATGTTGCTTTCGATCTCTCGGGGTTCACAGTAGACGATGTGTCGTATGTATGGTTCTTTTTCTCTCGGCGCTTTTCGTGATCGTTATTACATCTTCAGCATCATCATCATCACCGTCAATCTGAATTTCTTCAGATTCAGTTTGCTTTTCCCTGCTCATTGCGTGCAGATGTGTAGAAAAAGAGATACATTTTTATTGCACGACGTCGTCTTGCTGTGAAACGTTGCTTTCGTGGCTCTGCATTTTTATTTTGCAGACACTTGTTGCTGTGACTTTTTGTTCTTTACTCGCTTAAGGGGTCCAATTATTGTACGGACACTAATTCCTCCTCTGGGTTTCTTGTTTTTCTTATGTGTTTTTGGGTCTTTGGTTTTGGTATTTCTGGAATGAAAAATTGGGGGTTTGGAGGAAATGTGATTGCTTTTTGGTGAAATGGGGTGTAAGAAAATGGTTTTTTGTGTGTGGCTTGCATTGAAAATGGGGAACTGGGTTTGGTAGAGTTCATGAAGATTTGAGTTTCTGGGTTCACAAGCTCTCGACTTTGCCTGGAGGTTGGAGTTTTCGCTTTGAAAGAACGATTTTGAGGTGTTCTTTTGTGGTGGAGAAGAAAATGAATGATAGTACAGGGAAAACGGGGTCGTCTTTGGCAATAGCAGAGAAGAAGACGCATAGGCCTGGTGGTTGTGTTGGCATTTTCTTCCAGCTCTTCGATTGGAACCGCAGGTTCGCCAAGAAGAAGCTCTTCTCCAAGAAATTGCTTCCTCCATGTTAGTCTTTTTCCATCACATAAAACTGCATTTCTCTTCTTTAGAGACTTTTAACTCTTGTCTAATAAAAAAGGAAAAGAAAAAGATGTTTGATGACGTTTTTGTGTTATTTGGATATGTATCAGCTCGTGCAAAACAAGTCTCTAAGAAGTTTAGAGATGAGAAGATGCCCAATTCCAAGCTTCATTTGGTATGCCTATATGTTAACTTGTTGATTTAGATTCTTGCATTTCTTGTACTTTTCTTGGTGGGTTTGATTGTTTTAACACTATTTGTTGTTCGGCATGTTGGGTGTGTTTGAATGATAGATTGCTGATGAAAACAGTGGGGGTTTCCCAAATGTGAAGAAAAAATGTGAATCGCAGCGTTGATTTTGAGCACAAGCATGAACTGCGAGCTCCAAGTTTGGTTGCTAGGCTAATGGGTCTTGAATCCATGCCTGCCACACGTGAGAAGCCCAAGAAAGCTTCATTTACTGATGCTTGTGACAGTGGAGAGAAGACATTTTTGGATAATCATAGTGGTTCTGATAGAGCTGAATTGAATTTGGAGACAGGAAATGCAAAGTCTGAATCAAGGCCTCAGAAGCTGCAGAAAATGGGACCGTATGAGAATAGGGCAGTGACTAGGTTTGGAGCTGAGGCACTTCAAATTAAGAGTGTTTTGTCACGCTCGAGAAAACATCACCCAAAGCTTGCTTCCCCAGTGAAGAGTCCGAGGATCCCCTCTGGGAAGAATGCTTCCCGAACCTCTCGGTTGATTGATGCTGCAACTAGAATTTTGGAACCTGGACTGCAGTCTACAAATAGAGCAAAATGTGCCATCACTGACTCAAGTTCTTTTGATTATCCTTCTTTGGATGAGGTTTTGGCAGATGGAACAACAGTTCAATCACCAGAGATTTCTAGCCAAGCATGTTATAATGTTGGTGCATCCAATTCTCTGATGAGCCAGACTTCTTGCAAAAGCTGTGGTAATTTAGTAGATGTTGTGGATTTAAGATCAAAAGTGGAGGAACAACAACCTGCTTTCCCATCCTTGGCTTCAAATATTGTCAATGGCTCTTCGCTGGTAGCGGAACAAAATAAGCCCAGGTCATCCATGTCCTCCTTTGGGCAAGAAAAGGATGCAATTTTTCAGGGAACTTGGAACCAAACAGTATCAGTTTCTGGTCAAAAGGGATCCCTTGGTGAACCTGTTACAGAAAGGAAGTCTATGCCTCCCGAAGGTCAAGCTTCATGGCAGTTGTCAAGTCAACCATGCAAGCCTCATAGTGAAGAGGCATCTTCTATTACCTTAAAGAACAGGTCTCAGATGCAGCCTCGTATGTCACTAGGAAGGGAAAGAATTCCACCCAGATCAAAACTAAATAATCTTGATAGCAGAAGAGCCTCATCGGCTGCAAATGCTGTCAGAGAGACCAAAGACTTCGTTGCCTTGAACCGGAATCTGAGCAGTCGCGCCCAACCAAGGGTGCCTACCAAAGCAAACGATTCTAAGTTTGACACAGAGAGGAAAGCTTTTACTGGGAAAGATGATTACCCATCACAGCTTAGGACCACAATGCGGAAGAGGAGGATGATCAATGTTAGTGGCCAAGTTGAAAGTAGTGGTTTTGTTAGTTCAACTTCCACAAGACAAGTGAATTATCAGTTCGATGTGCCAACTCGAAAAGGATTAGGAAATGGTGCTCGCTTGATGAACACTTCTCCTAAGAGTAAATTACCCAGTCAGAGAGAAGGTAACAGAGCTAATGGAAATAAGGACACTGATGTTATTTCATTCACATTTAATTCCCCTATCAGGAACAAGACTGGAATCCCCACACAAATGGAGGGTCCAAGCATGGACAATGGCACAAAGCCATCTTTCCAAAAACCATTGTCCTTGAGTGGAGATGCTATTGGTGCCTTTCTGGAACAAAAATTTAGGGAGCTTGCTTGTCAAGAAGATGATGACTTGGCAGCAGGTGCTTCATCTAAGAGGTCCACTGCTATGATTCTCCAAGAGCTAATATCTGCCTTGACTGCCGATCATTCTCTTTCTCATGATGGACACATGGCCAATGCAGATGTAGCATCACCAGTAAGTTCTCTTTGTTGTTTTTATTGACATAAACCCAACTGTAACAACTGTTTATACCAAAAATCATATGTTGAAAGTGTGACTACTGAACTGCTTAGAATATATTTGACTATTTTGAGAGAACAGTGTTTCTAAATTTCGGGTTTTACTGACATCATAATGAAACCGGAGGACCTTAAGTAGAAAATAACTTCACTGTTTCTGTATTTGATAACTGTTTTGTTGGCTTATTTCTCGTATTATGATTAAAACTATTTGGTTCTAGTATTTTTCTAATATGATGGTTTTAGGAATTGCCTCTTAGATGTATGATTGTAGCTCTCAATATGGAACATGCAGTACTAGGTTAATTATAGTAATATCTGATGTGACACATTACCTGTCACTCAGAGTGGGCCAATACATCTCTCATGGATATCTTTGTTTTTTTCTTCAAAAAAGTTATTTTAACATAACCCCTCCATATCTATTTTGTATTCTTGTGCATCCACCGCATCTTCCTTGTATATGCATGTTGTATCCAATAGTCAAACTTTGCAATAAGTCAGCTAGATACAGATCTGGAATGTCTGATATGTATGGAGGTGTTTTGGGGGCCTATTAGTATTGGATACTCCATGCCTGAAACTTTTGTAGTAAATGTGCTTCATAGCCAATCAACTCAATTCTCCAATCAAAACTATCTTATCATTTCCCATAAGGTTATTAGAGTGAGATGGATGAGGTAGAGACTCGCTTTTTTGAGTATTTTGTTAAAATCAAGTTTTCTATAAGAATAAAGGATGAATTGAGTCTGTCATGGAAAAAGAACGGGAAGTGAACTTGTTTAGTGGAGGTGTGATGTTAGAGGTAAGACCAATCGGTGCGAAATGAGGAAAGAATTCATGTGAAATGGCCTTGGGATAGAGGTTAATGGACTGTGGGACTCCAAACCCCGGCTGGAGTTTGAGGTTTTGCACCTGTGTTGTTGATCAACTGGTGAGGGTGAAAAACGTTTAACATGTTATTTGCTTCGCCTGAAGCCATATCTTTTAAAGTATCTGCTTAAATGTCTTAGATGTTAATGCTCGATTAGCATTGTCATGCAAATTTAGTTGTTTATATTGCCCTTTTTCCCCATCATTATGTTCTGTTGGAAAATGGGAATTATTGTCAATCTTTGTTAACTTGCCTGTGTTGTGGCTAACTTGCACATATTACTTTTGTTGTTTTTATTAACTTCAGATTTGTCTTGTGTTTGACAAAATGGTGCACCGGTACATATTTCTGGACTCATTTCTTGACACATGTCTTGTGTTCCTCCTCAGGCTCAAAGAAAGACAGATAGGTCAGTTGGAATCTTTCATCATGGTGATAGTCTGAGCCCTGGGTCTGTTCTTGAAGCTTCATTTTCTTCTAGTAGTCTGGATGATAGCTCAGGTAGAGTACTTGAATAATAGTAGAAATTGCAAGGCAAAAACAGATGCATAAAATACTTTGCTAAAATCTGCTACATAATTTCTACTGTCTAGATGTCCTTTAACCCTTTAAATGTGATTTCTTTTTTCAATCTGATAAGATCCTCCAAATGTGATTTACATATTTTTCATGCTTCTGGTTCCAGGGCATAGGTCCTTCTATCCTCACTCTATGGATTACTCTGATGATCAGTTGCAACTGGGACATTATGGTGATCTGATAGACTCTGCCACTTCAGTGGACAGAAAGAAGACTGGTAGTGAGATGATGACTGCTCTTGTCAATAATGTATCTAGGATATTACATAGGATCAATGCTGGTGGGGAAAGATTGAGAGGAGACAAGCTCACCCATGCAAATGAAGTTATCTTGAAAGCTGAACTATTGTTTGGAGATGTGACTCTGCATAAAATGGATGTAATGAAAGGTCTTTTCATCAGTCCCTTGCTTCTTGACTTGGAAACTATTGCCAGCAGCATGATGAAAAATTTCGATGTGTTAAGTAGTTTGGGGGACACCAAAGGGGGAACTAAACTCAGCGAGTTCCTTTTTGATTGTGTCATAGAGCATTTAGACTCAAAATATGGTCGATACTGTAACTCTGGATTCAGATTTTGGGAAAAAGTGCCTTTATGCATGAACCGTAAGTTGATGATTCAAGAGGTTGAAGACGAGATGCAAAAGTGGACAGATTTGGCTGGAATGATTCCTGATGAGATGATAGAATGGGATATGAATCATGCCCTGGGGAAGTGGACTGATTTCAATATTGAAGCATTTGAGGCCGGTTCTGAAATTGACGGGGACATTCTTCAAAGTCTGGTTAACGAAATTGTAATGGATCTCCGTGAATGCAGGCCGGGTTCCTTGTGAATTTCATGTAGTCCGACCGTTTTTGAGTTCCTAATATCAACCATGCCACATGCATGCATGTTGTTTGTTAAACAAAGCAAAAATTGTATTCTTTTGTACAAATCAATGGAAGGTTTAGTTCAATATTAAGTTATTGGATGCTGTGGATGAGCATTGTGGGTATATTTTGTTTCTTGAATGTGATTTGTCTTAAAACATGCAAAACAGTTTGAAACAAAAATTCTGTGTTCTGGCCTTAGGTCTGCCTCCTTTGGGGTTGATGCTGTGTATTCTGTACAGGGGTATTTTTTTATTTTTTATTTTCCTGCAATTGGTGTAATATGGAAAGATAATCAAATTTGTACAACATTGAGTGATGATCATCTTAAATCAGACACAATTTGTAGTAATTAGTAAAAAAAAAACAATTAGTTGGTAAATTAAGCATTTATTGACATCAAAATCAAAAGGGGGAAAATTTGAAATTGGCTCAAGAATGAAAGATTTATGTATAACATGAGGGCATGATGCCAAATACATCCAAGAGTTGAAACAATTTATAGCATATTCCTTTTAAATTCTCAAACCCAAATACTAGTTACATCCAGAGCTTTACAATCCATCAAATTCTCAGGCAAACAAAAGAATTTGCACCACTCTGACTCGATGATATTCTTCAGTTGGAACAGAATTTGCAGAACTTAGTAAAAGAATCATATACTAAGACCCTCAAACTCATATACTAGTTACTTACATCAAAAGAGCTTTACAATCAGCAAAAAAACCC